>CM054129.1:86596547-87207047 GCA_028751855.1 Ambrosia trifida | reverse complement strand
ACATATGGGCTAGATTGACATGACACATGAATTGCACAACATTTTTATTCATTTTATTATCAAAAACCTATGTAATTCTCACCAACTTATGTTGACCCAAAATACTTTCAAAATTAACATGTTTCAGGTAACAATGAAGCTGAGGCTTGAGTTAGCATGAGGAATTTACATGAAGTTTTATTTGAAGTTATTGAAGTTGTTATTTGATATCATGTATTTGAGTTCTTAGACATCATTTCATATTTTGGATATTATGTTTGAATAAATTATTTAAAAGTTATATTATACCATGTGCTACTGAAACAATCATCAATACGTGGCACCCCGATGTTTCCGCCATCGGTTGGGGTGTTACAGTACAGGCATCCACTCTTCCAGATTGCACGTGTTCCATCACACTCATTAAAGTTCAACAACTTTGAATGAGCAAAATAAGAGTAGGAATTATGCCTAAGAGTGTCTTCATGAAAGGTACCGCTCCCGTTCCATGATGATGTAGACTTTGTAGGACACCACCTCTATGCATCAGAGTGAAAGATGAGGAGAAATGGAGAAAGAGGGAAAGATAGAGGAAGGAAAGTAGAGGGAAATGAGGGGTAAGGTAATTTAGGAAATATTATGCATGAAAGTTAAAGTTCGGTTATAGTCTAGGACATTTTATCTAATAACCTAGTTCCCTATAACCATGGCTCTGATACCAATCTGTAACACCCCAACCGATGGCGGAATCATCGAGGTGCCACGTAGTGACGATTGTTCAAAAGCTCATGGTACTAAAATGTAAATATTTGATTATTGAATATTGTTTTACAACATGTGAAATTAAATACAAGACAACAAAAATAGAGATAATTGATTGATTTAATCTAAGTCCAAAGTCCTATGTGAAGCGTCAAGCAGCTTATCCTGAAACATGCACGAAAATAATTTTTGTCAACATATGATGTTGGTGAGTACTACTTAGCTTTGTACATATAGCATAAGTTTGAAAAGTAGTACAATTCATGTGTCTAGCATCACCAAGGCATTATGTAAACACGCAAGTAACCAAACAAGACAAAGATCAAATGTAAAGTTGATAAGTTGAAATTGATAATGAGCACCCTAACACGTGTCAAGTCTAAAAGAGCACCATAATATAAGTTATGTCTAAATGAGCACCGTAACATAAGTTACGTCTATATGTAAAGAGCACCATAACATAAGTTATGTCTAGATGTATGATTTTGTATGTAAGCTACGTTCATATTCAAACATAAGCACAATGATAAACAAGACACGTATATGAATTGTAAATGAATAATAATGTATGTATAAATGAATATGAAAGTTTTGTATACTTGTGCATGAATCACCCCAAAAGTTGTAAAAGCGAAAAAGAGGATAAGTAATACTCACCTTAGCAAGGTGGTAAGTCTTGTGGAATTGAATAAGTGTAATCCAACGTTGTCAAGTATCACCCTATGTATAAGGTAACAAATAAGTCTAAGTCTATCTAGTCTATAAGTATTTCTAGGGTTCCTAATTTGGAGATAAGTATTCGTTTAATTAATAAATAAAATGTTTAATAAATAAGAGAAATTTGATAAATAAATAAGCAAAGTTCTTTTTGTAAATTTTAAATTAAAGATGGTCACAATATAAAGTTTTAAGTATGAAAATAATTTTTATAAAATTATTTTCTTAAAAATAGAATATTAAATCTATTTATTTCAATTTGTCAAAAATATAACTTTAATATTTAAAAATATTAAAATTAAAGAATTTTTGAATTAAAAATTGTATTTCTGTCCCAAATGAATAGAAATAATTTATGTAAAATTTTGGTGCAAAAACATTGAAAAATGAATTTATTATGATTTATTTATGGCTTAAAGTAATAAAAATCTATTAAAAATATAAAATGAATGATTTTTCTGAAATAAAAATTATTTCTGAAATGCCTATTGATATACAAGTTTAGAATAATTTTTGGGGAATTTTATAAAATCGTTTAGGTATTTTTATAGAATTTTATAAATATAATAGAATAAACTTGAATTATTTATTATATATATTAAATAAATAAATTTTTGAAAACTAAAAATTGTATGTTAAACTCTTTCACTAGATTAACATAATATAATTTTTGTAGAATTTATAAAAGAGTTTTAGTATTTTAAAATGAATTTTAAAATTACAAGTAATTATATAAGCTTTGAATGTTTTTTTAAAAAAATACTTGGTGGTGCAGGGAGTCGAACCTGCGTGGACTGGTTCAAAGGCACCAGACACAACCACTTGATCTAGATCAGTGGTTGTGTTTGGTTTCTGTCTGTATTAAATATATATATGATTCGAATGATGTTCTTCCCCAAATTACATGATTTCGAGCCCTAGTTTATAAAATTGGATGATTCACACAACAATAACCCAATTAATCATAGGGTTATTGTTGTGTGATTGCCGAAGATCAAAACCCACATGAAAAACAACACTTACAACAATGATTCGCGTGATTATGCTTAGTCAACAGGAAAAAAAAACCAACCATGAACAAGAAAGCTTCGTATATTGAATAAACACAGAAATCGGAGGTTGAGAGAGATTATTCGGCGATTGTAGAAGGTTTGGGAAGGTCCAATTTATAGGGATAAGGTCTGGGTTGCACGATGGAAGGTTTGACCCATTAATGTCATGAACGCGTGATTATTAATCAAATTGGAAAGGTTTAGCTGTTTATACGCGATAATGGTGCACAAGGTTGACATGTATTTATTATTCGGTCAATTCAAAGCATTAAATCGTGGTGATGGTTGCAAGAATCACGACCATGATTCTGGCCAGCCGTTCGAACAGCAGCAAAAGGAAAAGGAAGAAGATGGATCAGGTTAGATGGGCTTATATATTATATGTTATGAAATAATAACACAAGTTGCAAGTTAGCTCAGTGGTTGTTGGCGTGTGGGTGTTTGGATGGACCGCTCCCAGGCTCGGGTTCGAGTCCTTTGAGGCTTTCTTTTTTTTTTTTTGTACAACAGAAGGGAGAGCAAAGGAGAGATGGGCCGGATCTTGGGCTCACGTGTGGACTGGGCCGAGCAGCAGCAGACTAGGGAAAAGGGGAAGGAGTCTGGGCCGAGTACTGGGCTTGGTGTTTGGGCTCATGTGATGGGTAAAGGGATGGTTGGTTTGGGTTATGTTAATGGTTAAGGATGGTTGATTAATGTAATGTCCAAACCAACTTTATTATTATTATTATTATCATTATTATTGTTAATATTTATTATTATTATTATTTATTATTATTATTATATACAAAATAAAATAAAGGAAAAGTGACGGATGTCACAGCATCCCCTACTTCTAGAAACTTCGTCCCGAAGTTATTAGAAACATAGGGTTATGGATGTTTGGGTAGAAATTAAGGTAGCAGTGGTTTGGAAAATTTGAGTTAAGGCACGTCGTGAATTTATGGTAACAGAGTAAACTATTTCGAATGATTTGGATAAGAGGTTTGATAGGTGTGGGTTAAGGATTGGATTAGGTTTGTCTCAAATAAGGAGAATAAGAATCTAGTAAAATACTAAACTTCAAGTTTTAGGAATTCTAAAATAAATGCATGAGTTGATCGACTATAGAAAGACTAAATGAACTACCAAGTATCTAGAGTTTGTTCCTGGTTCGACTCCCAGTCTCACTTTCGATGCATCATTAGTGTTTATATATAGGGTGTACCGCAGCTAACCCACCACACCTTTGATACATTGAAAACGTACCGGACGCCTACCAAAAACTCTAATAGAATTTCACACCACCTTAATGTACCTGTAAATTCATGATTACGTTCCGGACCGGAATCATCAATTTACCTTACATTAGGGTTTCATGTCCTTCTATGATCCTAATCTAACACACATTAAAGCATATAAGTTCCACAAGAAGATGACACAACAAACACGTTGGGTTACAATGAGACGTTATCAATGAAATGAGGCTATGTAATAATGAGGTCAATTGCATTGGTTTGCAACGACTTGCAAGCATAACAAAATTTAAGTATGGGCTACCACTCACCCGAGGAGCCCTTTAAGTGAAATGTTTGTCTGAGTGGATAAATGTAGTAATTGTCTTTCATAGATCAACATACTAATTGATAATACACACATGCAAGCAAGTTCATAAGTACGACAACCATTAAGTATAAGTGTTATCTTAGTAGCCTATAGAAATAGTTTACGAGTATCATGAATAATTAAATGTTCAATGGATAGTCAAATTAAGGAAAAATATCAAGTTTCATATAACAAACAATGATGTTTTTAGGAAAGCTCTGTAGGATCAAGTATCAAGTTTTTTTTTTCGTAGTTTGATTTTCATGGAAATCAAGTCCAAATGTTTCAAATAAATGTAAGGTAGAGTCTTTAAACTTCTACGATTAAAATAAACATAACCAAATATGATAAATTTCCAATCTGTGTTCGTACACAATAGTATGCAAGGAAATTTCCAGATGTTATATGCTACTGAGTGCGACAAAATTGGGTACAAAATGATAATAGGATCAAGAAAATGAAAACACATGTATTGGATTCTCGAGTCTTAGGAAGATTCCATCCATGGCTTAACTAGTGGGATTAACGTCATCCTGACCGTTTGCTTCGTTGATATTGATATTGAAAGCTCGTCCATGTGCCACCAGGTTTACATTATTCAATTTAGGGCATCGAGGTCGCATGTGGTTAGGGTCTCCACAATGATAACATGCCCGACCGTTAGTAATCGGTAGTGGTTCCTAGGCAGCTGTTTGATGATTATCCTGTGTCCTAACCATTACTCGACAAGTGGTGACAAAGTGTCCAAACCTTCCACATCTAGTGCATTGACGGCATGGAAGATTTGCAGGGTGATGATACTTGCAAGTGTTGCATTGAGGATGGATTCCCGTGTAAGCTTTCTTGATAGGGGGTTGCGTCACAGGATCCACAACAGTATGGTTCTGATTATCGCCCATTCGTTTCTTAGAGTTCGAAATAGTAGTGGCGGCCTTTGCTAAAACGGTTTTAGATGGTTCAACAACATGAGTGGTTTTCTCAGCAGACGTCTTGGTGCCCTTCCTTACCAAGCTTCCTTTCCTTATGTGTTTGTCTGTTAAAGTGGCTGCAAGTTGAATGGCTTCTTCCACCGTAGTAGATTTGCTTCCAGTGACAATGTCTTGAATCAGGTCAGGTAATCCCTCGATATATTTCTCGATTGCTCGAGAGACCAGGGTGACCATGTGTGGAACCAATATGCTGAGTTCATGATATCGGGTATTATACGCAAGATTCTCACCACTGTCTTGTTTGAGCTCACGAAATTCATCCTCCAGTTTCCGGATTTCGTTCCTAGGGCAAAATTTGGCGATCATGAGTTCCTTAACCTCAGCCCAAGACAAAAATAAAGCGACCTCAGCGCCCCGATTGCGCTTTTCGCCGTTCCACCAAGTTAATGCCCCCTTTTGAAGGACACTGGTAGCATAGCGAACGCGGAGTTCATCAGGACTTTCACTGTTCACAAAGGTGCTCTCCATGCTTTCAAACCATTGGAGGAGGCCGGTAGCACCCTCCTCACCTGTGAATTTTGTGGGATTGCAGGAGTTAAAGTGTTTGAAAGTGCACCGAAATTGAGTCGTACTCCCTGTGTTGGCACTGTTACTATTCTGGGTTATCTCACTGACAAGGTTTGGGATCACTGCAGCAATTTGCTCAGCGACTAAAGATGCGAGGCGACGGTCAGAACGTTGTCCAGAAGCACGAACAGGACGTTGGCTGGCATCACGGAGCATGCGGCGAGCACACATCTATGAGGTAGTCAATGAATGATCATGAGATTAGAAAATGTAAGTGTATAACCGTACAGATGATTATGAAAGTATGAACTTGTAAGCAATGTATGAAAATTATGAAATACAAAATATTGTATATGAAATGAGAGTAATATTGAAAAACTAGCATAAAATGCTTGGAGTGCCCTTGTCTAGCTGTAAAGCCCAACAAGAACATTGACTTTTCAAAGGAATTGAACCCAATGGTGATCAAAGAAGATATGCTTTAGCCTATAAGTGGACACTCACTCCAGGAATCCCCAGGTAAGCATAACGGGTCCGTTATTGGATTTATGCGCTATGCTTGCCTATGCCATAAAACCCAGTGTACAGGCATCCACTCTTCCAGATTGCACGTGTTCCATCACACTCATTAAAGTTCAACAACTTTGAAGGAGCAAAATAAGAGTAGGCATTATGCCTAAGAGTGTCTTCATGAAAGGTACTGCTCCCGTTCCATGATGATGTAGACTTTGTAGGACACCACCTCTATGCATCACAGTGAAAGATGAGGAGAAATGGAGAAAGAGGGAAAGATAGAGGAAGGAAAGTAGAGGGAAATGAGGTGTAACACCCCAACCGATGGCGGAAATATCGGGGTGCCACGTAGTGACGATTGTTCAATAGCACATGGACTAAAGTGTAAATTTGAATACATTGATTAAATAATTTATTACATAGAAATGAAATACAATGATTCTAACTGCCAACTAAATTGTAATACAATGAATCCAAAATCTAAGTAAAATTCCCAAGGCTTAAAAGTCATCTCATAAATAACCTGAAACATGTACGAAAAATAGTATATGTCAATACAAAAATGTATTGGTGAGCATACCCTGTTTGAATACATATAGTAGAAAAAGAGTTTCGCAATTCACGTGTTATACTGTCTACAATTTAGTGTTCAAGCTATGTACAAATGCTACCCAAAATCAAACCTTTCGTTCAATGAATCAAGAGTCACATATATATAGTATTCGCTCATAGTAGGCGATGAATAATCGTTCACACATAACAATAATTAAGTACTATTTATTGCTATGCTAGGCCGCCCAGCGGTTAATGATTCAGGTCATAAGTACACACTATCAGCGAATCAACAAGTAAAACACATACAAGAATTGCGATTGTGAATATAGAATAAACCATGATTAAGTGAATGAAGTAATAAGCGTACATGAGTCACCCCAAAAGTGTAAAACATGAAAAAGGGGAAAGATATACTCACAGTTTGCGAAAGCGATTAAGATCCAACTTAAGCGGTCGTGAGCTAAGTAATGGGAATTCCGAGGAATTCAACCTATAATGTGTAAGCATACTAATAAGGAAATGTCTAAAAAGTCTAAGGTAACTAGGGTCTAAGGCATTAGGGTTTGCTAAGTCGATTTGGGGAAATTAGAGTTTTTATGATTATGATAAGTCGAATTAATATAAAAGTTATATATTAAAAATAATATGTCAAAATTTGTAAATATGGTTTAGGTAATATAAATATTACCAATTTAATATTTAGACACAATTTATGTTTGAATAATTAAAACAAAAAATAATTTAGTTAATTACTTTAGCTAATTATTGCAAATAAATACAATAATCATAATTATTGAAATAAATAATTATGAGTTACACAAAGATCCAACAATGATAATAACGACTTTCAACATAAAACATTTCTATCTTGTAAGAAAAATATTTATAAAGTAGATGTTTAAATAGTGTAAATAAATAAATGTTTAATTATGTCTAATTAAACATAAATAATGTTAATAATACAAGACATGATCCAAAAATTCTATTTTTATAGAAAATGAATGATTTCAGATGTAAGTTAATGAAAATAATTTTCTCACAATTTTTATAAGCTTATTTATATTTAAAACTGATTTAATGAGATTAAATCATATTGAATAAAAATAGGAAAATTAATAAAAATAAATGTTTTCTGACCCAAATATTTTTATTTCAGTTCATAATGATTAGGAATAATTTCTCAAAAAGTTTGAGATTAAAATCATTAAAAATGAATTTTTAATCAATTAAATACTTTTTAAAAAAATAAATTCAATAAGAATATAAAAATAAAACATTTTACAGAAAATAAAAGTGTGGTAATTTTCTTTATGGTGTCAAGATGCTCCACCTAAATTTTTATAATTTTTGGATGAAAAACGAAATTACTATGAATATTATAGGAATAATGTATTTATATAAATAATATAAGTAACAAACAACCAAAAAATAAAAAGAAAAGGAAAAAAAAACATTGACAGCCTCATGGTACACAGGACTCCAACCCGAGTCAGTTTTGAACACACACACAGGCACCACCACTAAGCCACTTATCAATTTGTTGCTTTATTTCACAAGCTATTATATTTAACATATAAGTAAGTATTCATCTTCTTCCCCATTTCAACTTGGATCTAAACCCTAACCCTAGTTTCCTATCACCTTCAATTCAATTAATATGGAACCCGAAAATATGGGGCTTTTAGTCAGGAACGTTCAAGAAACAAAATGGCACAATAATATAAGACTTACAACATCGATAAAGGGCTGAAAAGAGAGGTAAAGAAACTAAAACTTGCGAATCGATTGTAAGGGTTCTGGTCGTGATTCAGCGTTGGTTTTTGGGGGTTTATGATGCTGCAAGGTTAAGAAATGATTTCGAACAATCAATTTATGATGCTCTTCACAAAATCGAACGTTTAATTGATGATAAAGAAGGGCGACGGTTTCACTAAGAAACTCGATTAAATGGTGATTAAAACATGATTATAACGCGTTAAATGTACATAATAATAAACGAAACTGATAGGAAAAAATGGAGAAACATTAATCTAGCATTAAAACGGGCTATTGATGCAATAAAACCGGGCCGCAGATCGCCAGAATAGTCGCCGGCGACGATTTTTGGCCGGAAAACAATCCAGAGGCGGGAGCCCCTTTTTTTTTGTTTTGAAACTTTTAGTATTTGACAAAATCAGTCCCTCAACCTTAACTTTATTATATAGATTATGATTTGGTTAAGTTTTCCTTATAAAAACTTAACTAAATTAACAAAACTTAACTTAAATACCTTTAAACTTCATAAAACTTAAAAGAAATCCGTTCCGAATAAATGTTTCAACATTCGCATTTGATTAAAACGTAGACACGGTCCATAATAAAAGTAAATGATATATTTTGTGTTCGCTCTAAAATTAAATTTGAAAACGACGAACTTACAGGGACTATAAAGGAAATATTTGAAGGGCTATTATTGTCTATTTGACAAAAGACGAAGGTGACGGATGTCACAGTCTCCCCTACTTTAGAAAATTTCGTCTCGAAATTTCCTTCAAGTGGAGGTTACTATGAAACAAAAGGCGTTGTAAAAGTCAGCTAGATTTTTAAAAGAAAATTTCATCATTTATGATTTGACAAAATTTTAAATAGTTGTCTAATTCCCAAAGTAAAAGCATCCAAATATTTGACAGTTAACTCAAAATTAGAAAGTTGAGAATTTAAATGAGAAAAGTTTTGGGTATGTGTAACGGGTGAGGGGCAGAGGTACTAATGAAGCAGTTTCCCTACTTTAGAAAAGTTTCTGACTAAATGTTATTAGAGTATGCAGCAAGTATCCAAATATTCGAGTGTGTAAGAGTATACAAGGTTCGTGCTTTCTGTGTGAGTGGTCCAGAGAAAGACTCTAGGAAGACGAATTGAAACTCGTGTAAGAACGTTCTTATCGACAATGCTAACTATTAGTCACAATCTAATGAAGAGGTAGTAATGGGTAATGGGTAATGGGTAGATTCTTGGTTAAACTCCTAGTCCGTTCCCGCAGTATCGTTTATGCTTATATATAGGGTGTACCGCAGCTGACCCACCACACTCCCGATACTTTGGACTCGTACTGATTGTTTACCAAAAACCTAAATAGAATTACACACCACCCTCCTGTACCTGTAAACCCATGATTGCGTTCCGGACCGTAATCACCGATTTACCTTACACTAAGGTGTTATGCTTTTCCATAACCTTAACAAGAAATAAATGCGTGCAACCAATATGTAATAGCCACTGTAATGAAATAATGTTTAATCATGACATGGTTAGAGGTCCTTCCCTTTCGGGTTTACCCTTTAACCGTAATGAGAGTAACAGGTAAGTAATAGACATGGTCAGAGGTTCTTCCCTTTCGGGTTCACCCTTAACCAGTAACTTTTGTTCACATCGTTGACTCTAAACACTCATATTGATAGACCCTGAGGTTTACACCGTTCCCCTCGGATTAAAGAAATACTCTAATCCGAGTCGTACGTGGGCACCGGCTTAGATTTCATACGAGTTATCAACTAGCATGTTCGTTGGCCATGATGATGAACAAAATAATGTAAAGTATAACAGGGTTTTGCTCAAAACAGGAAAGAAAATATGCATACCAAATATGCGTTCAAGTAAGTATATAAGTATAGCATAAAATTCCGACTGAAAGAATAGTATGACATAAATCGAGTAAATCGCACAATTGCACAAAATGAAAATAAACGAGTTGTATTAATGCAAATAGTCAATGTGAAAATAGTCACAAATAACGTGTTGGAAATAACTATGAATAAAAATGGTGCAAGAATAAAATAATGAAATTTACGGCAAATGAATGTGCACGGAACGGGTGTATAGCCTACTGACATGTGAGTTAAAATCTAGTAATTTTACATATATGCGTTATACTATAAAAGGCATTTAACAACATTCTGATAAAAGGATATGTCCATTGTTTTGTTAAACCAAAAGTTTTGCAACTCAAAGAGTATAAGTGTAAAAGTAAATTTTCGCAGTTTACTCGACTTTGTGATATTGTTGAAAGAATAGTAGTGATGCACGAGAATAAAAATTTTTTAGAAATCAAAGTATGTTTTAGATTCAAAACAGGTTTATTTGCAAAATCTTCGTAAATACACATTTTCATGTGTTTACAAGAAGTCGAGTTTGAAAAATGTTATAAGGCTTATTATTAGTTGCAACTTTCTCTCGAAAATATATATTGGTTATGTCATATGAAAACAAAGAGTTACATTTGTTCTTTAAAATATGCAGTACAAGTTTGCAAAATGAAACCATTTCATGAACTATGTGTAATTCTAATGTGCTTTAAAAGACCATGATTTAAAATGACGTGAATGATAAGATTAAAGTATGTAATAGATTACCAACATTTAAGAAAATTCATAATCAACGAGATGTAGAAATAGATCCTTGAGATGTGGATTTCACTCCTAACTCAAAGATGTATTTCAAAATTGAAAACGATTGTGGAATGAAACCGATCACTAAGTTAAGGATATCACTCCCAGCTTAGTGGTTAAGTTTCTTTTTGAAGGAAATACTCTTTGAGGTGTGGATGTCACTCCTATCTCAAAGTTATATTCCTAAGATAAATAACCTATAGAGGAGTGAAACTAATCACCAAGGTATGGATGCCACTCCTAACTTGATGATATCGTTTCGTTTGTGAAATACGAGCGTCTTCTTCGCCAAGCAAAATATCGAAAGAATAACGAGAAATAATCATAGCAAAAATATCTTGAAAGAAAATATAAGGATAAAGAGTAATATATACGAGAGGACTCGTGAAAGTAAGCTTAGTTATAGACTAGGCTAAAAGGCATTCTAATAACCTAATTCCCTATAACCATGGCTCTGATACCAATCTGTAACACCCCAACCGATGGCGGAAACATCGGGGTGCCACGTAGTGACGATTGTTCAATAGCCCATGGACTAAAGTGTAAATTTGAAAACATTGATTAAATAATTTATTACATAGAAATGAAATACAATGATTCTAACTGCCAACTAAATTGTAATACAATGAATCCAAAATCTAAGTAAAATTCCCAAGGCTTAAAAGTCATCTCATAAATAACCTGAAACATGTACGAAAAATAGTATATATGTCAATACAAAAATGTATTGGTGAGCATGCCCTGTTTGAATACATATAGTAGAAAAAGAGTTTCGCAATTCACGTGTTATACTGTCTACAATTTAGTGTTCAAGCTATGTACAAATGCTACCCAAAATCAAACCTTTCGTTCAATGAATCAAGAGTCACATATATATAGTATTCGCTCATAGTAGGCGATGAATAATCGTTCACATATAACAATAATTAAGTACTATTTATTGCTATGCTAGGCCGCCCAGCGGTTAATGATTCAGGTCATAAGTACACACTATCAGCGAATCAACAAGTAAAACACATACAAGAATTGCGATTGTGAATATAGAATAAACCATGATTAAGTGAATGAAGTAATAAGCGTACATGAGTCACCCCAAAAGTGTAAAACATGAAAAAGGGGAAAGATATACTCACAGTTTGCGAAAGCGATTAAGATCCAACTTAAGCGGTCGTGAGCTAAGTAATGGGAATTCCGAGAAATTCAACCTATAATGTGTAAGCATACTAATAAGGAAATGTCTAAAAAGTCTAAGGTAACTAGGGTCTAAGGCATTAGGGTTTGCTAAGTCGATTTGGGGAAATTAGAGTTTTTATGATTATGATAAGTCGAATTAATATAAAAGTTGTATATTAAAAATAATATGTCAAAATTTGTAAATATGGTTTAGGTAATATGAATATTACCAATTTAATATTTAGACACAATTTATGTTTGAATAATTAAAACAAAAAATAATTTAGTTAATTACTTTAGCTAATTATTGCAAATAAATACAATAATCATAATTATTGAAATAAATAATTATGAGTTACACAAAGATACAACAATGATAATAACGACTTTCAACATAAAACATTTCTATCTTGTAAGAAAAATATTTATAAAGTAGATGTTTAAATAGTGTAAATAAATAAATGTTTAATTATGTCTAACTAAACATAAATAATGTTAATAATACAAGACATGATCCAAAAATTCTATTTTTATAGAAAATGAATGATTTCATATGTAAGTTAATGAAAATAATTTTCTCACAATTTTTATAAGCTTATTTATATTTAAAACTGATTTAATGAGATTAAATCATATTGACTAAAAATAGGAAAATTAATAAAAATAAATGTTTTCTGACCCAAATATTTTTATTTCAGTTCATAATGATTAGGAATAATTTCTCAAAAAGTTTGAGATTAAAATCATTAAAAATGAATTTTTAATCAATTAAATACTTTTAAAACAAATAAATTCAATAAGAATATAAAAATAAAACATTTTACAGAAAATAAAAGTGTGGTAATTTTCTTTATGGTGTCAAGATGCTCCACCTAAATTTCTATAATTTTTGGATGAAAAACGAAATTACTATGAATATTATAGGAATAATGTATTTATATAAATAATATAAGTAACAAACAACCAAAAAATAAAAAGAAAAGGAAAAAAAACTTTGACAGCCTCATGGTACACAGGACTCGAACCCGAGTCAGTTTTGAACACACACACAGGCACCACCACTAAGCCACTTATCAATTTGTTGCTTTATTTCACAAGCTATTATATTTAACATATAAGTAAGTATTCATCTTCTTCCCCATTTCAACTTGGATCTAAACCCTAACCCTAGTTTCCTATCACCTTCAATTCAATTAATATGGAACCCGAAAATATGGGGCTTTTAGTCAGGAACGTTCAAGAAACAAAATGGCACAATAATATAAGACTTACAACATCGATAAAGGGCTGAAAAGAGAGGTAAAGAAACTAAAACTTGCGAATCGATTGTAAGGGTTCTGGTCGTGATTCAGCGTTGGTTTTTGGGGGTTTATGATGCTGCAAGGTTAAGAAATGATTTCGAACAATCAATTTATGATGCTCTTCACAAAATCGAACGTTTAATTGATGATAAAGAAGGGCGACGGTTTCACTAAGAAACTCGATTAAATGGTGATTAAAACATGATTATAACGCGTTAAATGTACATAATAATAATCGAAACTGATAGGAAAAAATGGAGAAACATTAATCTAGCATTAAAACGGGCTATTGATGCAATAAAACCGGGCCGCAGATCGCCGGAATAGTCGCCGGCGACGATTTTTGGCCGGAAAACAATCCAGAGGCGGGAGCCCCTTTTTTTTTGTTTTGAAACTTTTAGTATTTGACAAAATCAGTCCCTCAACCTTAACTTTGTTATATAGATTATGATTTGGTTAAGTTTTCCTTATAAAAACTTAACTAAATTAACAAAACTTAACTTAAATACCTTTAAACTTCATAAAACTTAAAAGAAATCCGTTCCGAATAAATGTTTCAACATTCGCATTTGATTAAAACGTAGACATGGTCCATAATAAAAGTAAATGATATATTTTGTGTTCGCTCTAAAATTAAATTTGAAAACGACAAACTTACAGGGACTATAAAGGAAATATTTGAAGGGCTATTATTGTCTATTTGACAAAAGACGAAGGTGACGGATGTCACATGAGGGGTAAGGTAATTTAGGAAATATTATGCATGAAAGTTAAAGTTCGGTTATAGTCTAGGACATTTTATCTAATAACCTAGTTCCCTATAACCATGGCTCTGATACCAATCTGTAACACCCCAACCGATGGCGGAATCATCGAGGTGCCACGTAGTGACGATTGTTCAAAAGCTCATGGTACTAAAATGTAAATATTTGATTATTGAATATTGTTTTACAACATGTGAAATTAAATACAAGACAACAAAAATAGAGATAATTGATTGATTTAATCTAAGTCCAAAGTCCTATGTGAAGCGTCAAGCAGCTTATCCTGAAACATGCACGAAAATAATTTTTGTCAACATATGATGTTGGTGAGTACTACTTAGCTTTGTACATATAGCATAAGTTTGAAAAGTAGTACAATTCATGTGTCTAGCATCACCAAGGCATTATGTAAACACGCAAGTAACCAAAGAAGACAAAGATCAAATGTAAAGTTGATAAGTTGAAATTGATAATGAGCAGCCTAACACGTGTCAAGTCTAAAAGAGCACCATAATATAAGTTATGTCTAAATGAGCACCGTAACATAAGTTACGTCTATATGTAAAGAGCACCATAACATAAGTTATGTCTAGATGTATGATTTTGTATGTAAGCTACGTTCATGTTCAAACATAAGCACAATGATAAACAAGACACGTATATGAATTGTAAATGAATAATAATGTATGTATAAATGAATATGAAAGTTTTGTATACTTGTGCATGAATCACCCCAAAAGTTGTAAAAGCGAAAAAGGGGATAAGTAATACTCACCTTAGCAAGGTGGCAAGTCTTCTGGAATTGAATAAGTGTAATCCAACGTTGTCAAGTATCACCCTATGTATAAGGTAACAAATAAGTCTAAGTCTATCTAGTCTATAAGTATTTCTAGGGTTCCTAATTTGGAGATAAGTATTCGTTTGATTAATAAATAAAATGTTTAATAAATAAGAGAAATTTGATAAATAAATAAGCAAAGTTCTTTTTGTAAATTTTAAATTAAAGATGGTCACAATATAAAGTTTTAAGTATGAAAATAATTTTTATAAAATTATTTTCTTAAAAATACAATATTAAATCTATTTATTTCAATTTGTCAAAAATATAACTTTAATATTTAAAAATATTAAAATTAAAGAATTTTTGAATTAAAAATTGTATTTCTGTCCCAAATGATGTAGAAATAATTTATGTAAAATTTTGGTGCAAAAACATTGAAAAATGAATTTATTATGATTTATTTATGGTTTAAAGTAATAAAAATCTATTAAAAATATAAAATGAATGATTTTTCTGAAATAAAAATTATTTCTGAAATGCCTATTGATATACAAGTTTAGAATAATTTTTGTGGAATTTTATAAAATCGTTTAGGTATTTTTATAGAATTTTATAAATATAATAGAATAAACTTGAATTATTTATTATATAAATTAAATAAATAAATTTTTGAAAACTAAAAATTGTATGTTAAACTCTTTCACTAGATTAACATAATATAATTTTTGTAGAATTTATAAAAGAGTTTTAGTATTTTAAAATGAATTTTAAAATTACAAGTAATTATATAAGCTTTGAATCTTTTTTTAAAAAAATACTTGGTGGTGCAGGGAGTCGAACCTGCGTGGACTGGTTCAAAGGCACCAGACACAACCACTTGATCTAGATCAGTGGTTGTGTTTGGTTTTTGTCTGTATTAAATATATATATGATTCGAATGATGTTCTTCCCCAAATTACATGATTTCGAGCCCTAGTTTATAAAATTGGATGATTCACATAACAATAACCCAATTAATCTTAGGGTTATTGTTGTGTGATTGCCGAAGATCAAAACCCACATGAAAAACAACACTTACAACAATGATTCGCGTGATTATGCTTAGTCAACAGAAAAAAAATCAACCATGAACAAGAAAGCTTCGTATGATGAATCAACACAGAAATTAGAGGTTGAGAGAGATTATTCGGCGATTGTAGAAGGTTTGGGAAGGTCCAATTTATAGGGATAAGGTCTGGGTTGCACGATGGAAGGTTTGACCCATTAATGTCATGAACGCGTGATTATTAATCAAATTGGAAAGGTTTAGCTGTTTATACGCGATAATGGTGCACAAGGTTGACATGTATTTATTATTCGGTCAATTCAAAGCATTAAATCGTGGTGATGGTTGCAAGAATCACGACCATGATTCTGGCCAGCCGTTCGAACAGCAGCAAAAGGAAAAGGAAGAAGATGGATCAGGTTAGATGGGCTTATATATTATATGTTATGAAATAATAACACAAGTTGCAAGTTAGCTCAGTGGTTGTTGGCGTGTGGGTGTTTGGATGGACCGCTCCCAGGCTCGGGTTCGAGTCCTTTGAGGCTTTCTTTTTTTTTTTTTGTACAACAGAAGGGAGAGCAAAGGAGAGATGGGCCGGATCTTGGGCTCACGTGTGGACTGGGCCGAGCAGCAGCAGACTACGGAAAAGGGGAAGGAGTCTGGGCCGAGTACTGGGCTTGGTGTTTGGGCTCATGTGATGGGTAAAGGGATGGTTGGTTTGGGTTATGTTAATGGTGAAGGATGGTTGATTAATGTAATGTCCAAACCAACTTTATTATTATTATTATTATCATTATTATTGTTAATATTTATTATTATTATTATTTATTATTATTATTATATACAAAATAAAATAAAGGAAAAGTGACGGATGTCACACAAACATATAAGTCTACCTTAGAGAAAAGATTTATTTAATGTACTTGACAGGGTCAGTTGAGTCGGTTTACACTTACATATTGTCTAGGGTTCAATGATTCGGAGGATCATTGGGGGTAACATATGCACACACGAGTCTTGAGTCCCGTTGTTGGTGAAATTACATGATTTGGATTAAGTACTAGACATGAACTGTTTCATATATGACGTGCAACGTGTAAATACGTGTTTATACGATTAGATATAATTATCATATGTTAGGATTGCATGTTCATGTGTTAGAATGTGTTAACATGTGTTAAAATGGATTAAAACGACAAAATCATAGAAAACTGGATTCTGGAAATTTCGTTCGACCCTACGAGGGTGCAAACCAACACTGACTATAAATACCATACTTTGCAACTTTTTCATCATTTCACAACCCTAACTCGCCTCCAAGTGCTCTCTCTAAACCCCAAACCTGTAGGGAGGAGTTTTTGACCTTGTTTTTCAAATCCTAACATAAAAACACGTTCCATATCATAAACAAGAGAAGATTCAAGGTGTATTCTTCACCTAAAACCTTTTTAATCGATTTTCATTCGTTTTTATCAAACCCTAAGTGTCCAGATCTGATTCAAGCAAGTTTTGACGAATAAAAACCTTTCTAACATCTTTCTAAACCAAATCTATTCATTATAATGAGTTTTCAAACAAAAAACCTTGTGTTAATGATGTTAAATGAGTTATTATGTGTTATATGATGTTTAAATGATGAATAGATGATATGTTAATGATCTAGGACTGTTTTAGATAATGATTTATAGTTATTATAGGGTGTAATTGTTGATTGATGAAGTTTCACCCATTTTGGGGGGGTTTTGTGCTAGATATAGGGTTTGTTCTTGATTGTATTGTTGATGATATTATTGGGGGTTTGCTATACATGATTAATTTGTGCATAACAACCTGTTTATGAGGTAATTTTGATAAGTTTACATTTTGGGTAAAGATTATATGCATTGATGTGACATTTCCATAATTTGCCATTTTGGGTAAGTTGTGATTTCTTCATGAAACAGATGGATTTCGGGGCATAAATGGTAGGGTTTTATGGGGATAGATTAGATGATATCAACTGTTGTGATTTATGATGTTTCGTGATGTTTTCGGACTGTTTTGATGAGATTTTGTGCGTTTATTGAGTATTTGCAGCAGTTGGGTCGAACCAGAAACTGGTTCGCCCTAACAGGGGGTCGAACCAACTGCAGAACAACCCATTCGACCCACTGAAAGGTCGAACCAATTGAGTTTCAACCTGATTCTACCCCACGACTTCAGAAATGTGATTTTTGATGCAAACTAAGTGTTTTATGCATGATTCTTGTGTGTAAACTATATGTACTTGATCAATTTATGTAATGGGTCACCAACGGGATGTCGGGTCTGTCTGGTGTGTCGAGTCAATGTTCAAATACATTTTCAAACATACTTAGTCATGATATGGACAATCGGGGACTAGTTAACCTACGGTTTATTAGTCAAAACACTTATACAAACTTTATGATAGGTCGCCGGTATTTGGGACTATCTAGTCGTGTCGGTAATTCTATTCTAGAAGACACAAACTAAGGTGAGTGTCACAGCCCCATTCTTTACTATTTTCATATCTGGGGGAGAAACATGCGGTACGAACTTTACGAACATTTAGACCAACATATTACATTATATCACATAGATACTTAGTGACATTACATCATTAAAGTCCTTGTAACATTTAGTGAACCATTAATATGTGGATACATAGTGGGGAAAGTGTGAATAGATCTATTGGGCCCGGCAAGCCCCACTCAGGTCGACTGGAGGTCGGACGGGTGCATATTTGTCCTGTCTAACTTACGACATCGGGTGATGCCCGATGGTGGGTATTGAGGCATTGTAACGTTCAGCAGTGGTTCATGACACTTTAGTTTCATGTAACGATGTCTAGCTAGCATTAGGTATAGATGAAAGGATTGTTGGGTCTGGTATTACAAACGTTGCAAACTTTTGAAAACTTAACTCTGTGACTCACCGGCACTGTATGTGTTGACTAACATTGCATGTTTTCTCGGGTCGCTAAGGTAGAAGCTGGTCTAGGCGCACCGGAGTCACACTGCGTCTTATCCTATCATGCATGTTTAAACTTTGTTTGGGTTTTAAACAACTTACTTTTGGATCATTGTTTTGTAACTTGGTTTTCTTCCGCTGATGTCTTTTGGTATTGTGTAAACTTTTTAAACTACGTGGTTGGGTTTATTACGTTATTTTCATATCATATAGTTGTCGTTTATTGTGACCGTTGACTTGAGGGTATATCACGCACCTCACGGTAAAACTCCGTAAGTGGAATTTGAGGGTGTGACACTATTCCTATCTTTACCCATCTAGATTCACCCTCTGCCTTTAAAGCGTCTTGTTATGGCCCTAGCAAAACGCTTTGAAGTACAAAAGCTGACAAGAAAGTCAGATGCCTTGGGATTGAGTTTGTTTTGTTTTGTTTTAGGGTGAGTTTTTGTGGGGTCTAGGTGGGTTTTTGTTGGGTTTTTTAGGTTGAGTTTTTTTTTTTGTAAGTTTTATGTTTATTTAATTTTTATTTTATACTATTTTTTTGTATATAAAAGTATAGTGGTGTAAACATGTCAAATCACACGATAAGTTTTCAAGTCTTGATTGTATGTATGTATGTATGTATGTATGTATGTATGTATGTATGTATGTATGTATATGTGTGTGTGTGTGTGTCTATATGCAGTTTAGCCAAATCACCGAGATCATATTCGAAACAAGCATTCAAAATCCATTCTAAACAAACATTCAAACAAATTATACACTTTCAAAATAAACATTCAAATAAATATAAGCATTCGAAACAAACATCGTAAATATATAATAAGCAGTTCGTACATACAAAACATAAATACAACTGAAAGTGTACTACAACCTAACATATATACTAATCACTATGGTGGTGGTGGTGGCTGTAGTACTGGTGATATGTCTGGCACACTCACCCGCTATGCGATCGCCTATAGCATCGCAACCGTCGACCCCTAAACCACCTCGTAGTGCTGGAGGCGGCGAACAAAATCGTGAGCCACCAAACGCGCAGCAAGAGGCAAAGCCTTGTATATATGGCGCGAGTATTGTTGTTGTGGCTGCGGTGCAGGGTCGGGGCCATTATCTACTGCAACCTCTGCCTCTGCCACTGGCTGCTGCCGTTGGGTCTGCGCCTGCACGTGGAGAGGCGCAGGTACTCCCGGCTCTAGCCCCACGTATACCGGTATATCTAAAGCAAGGTGCGTATGGTTAACACGTGACACCTTTTATAGACTTTATCAGACTTTCAGACCAATCAGTCAACCTCGTACCTCAAAGCGCTTCGCTTTGGTAAAGCGCTATCAAAGGTCAAAAATGCCAATAGTAGCCATCACTCAATTTTTGTTGCCAATTTATATACACAAAATAGCGGTGATGGTGTAACCGATTAGGTATAGGTACTTGTAAGTTGATACCCAAGCAAACCCTCTCTACCCTTAGAACTTAAAAACAATTATCTCAAGTTTTCAAGGGATCATATATTTTTCAATTAGTAAATCATCACAAGTTTAGTGGTAACTATGAAATCAATGAAATTAAAGTCTCCAATAGTTCACATCGTACCATCTCTAAACTCTAAACCACAAGCTAATTACTTTTAAACTGGAAGTTTAAAAATGGAAGAGGATTTATCTTTAAATTTAATCAAAACAACTTGAAAATCCTAATTCAAACTTACTTGATAGATGGTAATAAGGTTCTAAAGACATCATTGCTAATATAAGATTCTCTCTTGACACAAATATACCAAAACGCTCCGACTTCTTCGGATAAGGACTTCAAACCCTAGTGACAAAGAATGGCAGGAGGTCACAGCAAAGAAGAAAGGAGGCAAGTCACAGCATGAAGATTACAACAAACGTACATATCTAACTAAAATTTACGTGGCTAATATCCCGGAGAGATGCTCCAGTGATGATTTGAGGCGCTTCATAGAGGACTTTGGGCAGATTGAAGGCATATACATGGCAAGGAAACGGAACAAGATGGGTCAAAGATTCGCCTTCCTCAGTTTTGCTAAGGTAAAGGATAAGTATGAATTGGAGTCCAGTTTACGTAACATTAAGGTTGGGGACAACAAACTCTTTGTTAGCATTGTAAAATTTGTTGATAGGGAATTTGTTAAATCGGATAACAAGAAGGATCCTAAGAATGAGTCCTATACAGAGAGTTCGAAAGGAAAAGAAAAGTTTCAGTATGAAGAAAAGAGTAATGAGGACGTAAAGATGGCAGCGGATCAGGAAAATATGGATATGGGGATCAGAACTTCTTTCAGAGACACTCTTACTAAGAATCTCCATTCCAAGAATGTTGATTTCATTGAACTAGCACCAAACATCAATGCCTTTTCACAGTGGCATGATAAAGAAATCATTGTTCGGGTTTTGGATTTTCAGAAGTTAGTGTCTCTTAGAAGGTGGCTTCGATCAAGAGAGCTCAAGGGAACCCAGATCAAGTACATTGGAGGGATGACGGTTATGTTGATTTTTGAAAACGTCGAGAAAGCGAATTCCTTCATTATTAATAAGCCGACTTGGAAGGAGTGTTTTATGAAAGTGGATGCATGGAAGGGACAGATGATGGCATACGAACGGATAACTTGGATTAAGATATATGGAGTTCCTTTAAACTTAGCTATCAATCCGGTTTTCAATGCAATTGGTGGAAAAATTGGGACTGTCGTGCAACCGGCTTATATTTCGGAAGATGGTGATGATCTTTCGTTTGTTTGTATTGGAGTACTTAATGGTGAAGGCAGTCGAATCAAAAGATCCATGTCAACTAAATAGCAAGACAAGAAGATTAGAGTTTGAATTGAGGAAGAACCACGTGAATGTGTACCAGACTTCTTGGAAGAAGTTGAAGATGAGGAGCAGTTTGAACCGATGATCAATATGGATGAAGATAAGGTCGATGATCTTAAAGTGCAAAATTCCGGTAAAGACTCATCGTCAGCGAAGAAGAAAGAAGACGGTAAAACCACTAAGGAAACCGATGTTAATTTGGTAAGCAATAATGATGGGTTTAATGCCTTCAATGATGATAATCAAAGAATTCATGAAGATGACAATTCTCTCGGGAATAATACTAAGAATAACAACAAAGACAATTTTTTTTGTTTCTCTTTTGGTAACTCAAAGTTGGGTGAAAAAGGTGGGCTCAGGAAATTCAAAAAGATGCACCGGAAAGGAATGGCCCAGTCCAAATCCCCACAAGAGCGTACTAGGCCTAAGAAGTGGGCTAGGAGTAGGGATCCTTTTGGATTAAACTCACTATTGGGTATTATAGAGAGTTCCGCCCCAACACATGAAGACAATTCGGCCTACACAGATTCTAATGGGAGTGAGGAAATGTCCAGTGCTTATGATGAGAAACATGAGGAAAATTTTTGCACACCTGATTTGAACAAGGAGATACAATCGGCATCCAACTCACAGTCGATACATAGGCAAACTGAACCGATTGTTGAAAACGAGATCACTAACACCATCGAGTTAGGACACCGGCTTGGGGCGGATAATATTGAAGGTTTCAAAGAACAGGTTCACGATTCGATTATTAATGAAGGTTTTCAATCGTTCTTTGCATGAATTTTCTAACTCTTAATGTGAGAGGATTGGGTGTCCAAGCAAAGAAATCATGGTTCAGGGGTATTCAGGTAGATCAACAGATTGGGTGCGTTTTGTTACAAGAGACTTTGTATAATAATGTGGCTTCAAAATAGCTTGAAGGTTTTTGGGGTAGAGGTAGTTTTGATTATGCTGTGGTGGACCCGATTGGTAGATTTGGTGGTGTATTAACGATGTGGGATTCGACGATTTTTAGCCTTCAACCGATAACCAAGGAGAGGAATTTTCTGTTGTGCTTCGGTTTTATCAAGGGTAGTGGGGAGGCGATCAACTCTCAATGTCTATGCGCCGCAGGGAGATGTGGAAAACGCCATTTGGGGTCGAATTTGATTAGCATCATAAGAGGTAGTAATGGGTTCTGGATTGTGGGAGGGGATTTTAACTCAGTTCGTAATGAATTTGAGAGACGGAACTCTATTTTTAACAATGCCGCTTCTAGATAGTTTAACATATTTATTGAGGATGCGGGCCTACAAGAATTATTACTCAGAGGAAGGAAGTTCACATTTTCAGTCGGTAACAACTTAAGTCGGATTGATAGATTTTTGGTTTGATGGGAATTTTCCTGCAGGTGGTCTTCGGTGGAATATAGAGCTCTTCTGAAAGGCCTACCTGATCATTATCCGGTTATCCTCAAGACGGTTACTTCTAATTTTGGTTCGAAGCCTTTTAGATTTTTTAATTCGTGGCTTGACAAGGATGATTTTGAGGACGTTATTTTGAAAGCTAATAGTGAGTTTGATGGTTATGGGAAGCCAGATTTGATGCTGGTTCAAAAGTTTAAGATGTTTCGTAGCCGCGTTAGTGAGTGGAAGATTTGAACTAAACAAAAAGAGATGGAAGAGAGTTTGATCATCAAAGTAGAGATTTGATGGAAGAAGAACTTTGGACGTGGGAGGAGGCATGTCGTCGAGTAAAGGAATTAGAAAGTTTTCGGCATAAAGACATCCAACAGAAATCAAGGTGTAAATGGGCAGCGGACAGCGACGATAATACAAAGTATTTTCACGGTTTGCTCAATAAAAGAAAAGCGTCGAATAGTATCCCGGGGTTGACGATTAACGGGGTTTGGGAAACGAAACCTTGCTAGGTTAAACAAGAAGTGTTTCGCTTTTTCAACCAAAAATTTGTTGAGGATATGAGTATGCAACCAACTTTAAGATGTCACAAACTCAAGATGTTGACCATAGAAGAAGCCGATTCCTTAATTGCACCATTTTCAGAAAATGAAATAAAAAACGCGGTGTTCGATTGTGGGAGTGACAAGGCGCCGGGTCCCGATGGTTTCAACTTTATGTTTATTAAAAATTTTTGGAGTATTCTATCTAGGGATGGCAATGGGTTGGGTTTGGGGCGGGTTTAGGTAATCCCAACTCCATAACCGGTTAGGTTTGCTTGTCCCAAACCCGACCCAAAACCCGTCGGGTTTGTGTCGGGTAATTACCCATCGGGTATCGGGTATACCCGCGGGTTTCGGGTAAACCCATTAATTTTTAAAACTTATCCATTGAGTATATCTGACCAAAACCCCGACGGATATCTATTAGGTAACTATTAATCAATTACATTTAACATTATTAAATATATATCCATATGATTACAATGTATAAATATAAAATAATTAATTCAAATAAAAACACTCAAAGACATAGATAACAAATAGTATATACTAATTTTTTTTTATAATTTTTAGCATAAGATGACAATCTAGATGGACAATTAGATATTTTATGCATACATATTTAAAAAGATATATTAGAAATTATATTGGGTATCTAATCGGGTAAATGGGTATACGTTATCGGGTAATCGGGTCGGGTAAATAGGTATATCATCAAATCCCAAACCCGTCCCAAACCCACGGAAAAAATAAAAACTAATCCCATACCCGGACCCATACCCGATTACCCGACCCAAACCCATCCCAAATGTGTCGAGTTTCGGGTTTACCCATCGGGTTCGGGTTTGATTGCCATCCCTAATTTTATCGGTTGATTTCTTGAATATCGTTAAGGAATTTTACGAGACAGGTTCTATAAGCCGTGTTGTGGGCTCCGCTTTGATAACTCTTATACCAAAGTCTTCAGCTCCGTCGGATTTAGGTGATTATCGTCCTATAACGCTTATCGGTGTGATCAGTAAGGTTATTTCAAAGTTGCTTGCAAATAGGATGGCAAAGATCATGGGGAACATCACTTCAGACACACAATCGGCATTTTTGAGTGGGAGGTTTATTCTAGACGACCCATTGATGATTAACGAAATTATTTCTTGGGCGAAACAATTGGGAAAGGAGATGTTCAGTTTTAAAAATGATTTTCAAAAAGCATATGATAACGTTCATTGGGGTTTCCTTCTTGACGTGCTTCGACAATTGGGATTTCCTACTTGATGGTGCACATGGGTGGAAGGTATTCTTGAGTCAAATAGGGTGTCAGTTCTTGTTAATGGCGCGCCAACATTTCTGTTTGATTGCAAGAAAGGTATTCGGCAAGGTGATCCTTTATCACCTTTTCTGTTCGTTATTATTATGGAGGTGTTTTCAAGTATTTTTAGGAAAGCTAAAGACATTGGTGCTTTCGATGGTATTCGCCTTCCGAATGGTGGGCTTGAGGTAAACCATTTCCTTTACGCGGATGATGCGGTGATTTTAGGAGAATGGTCGACTTTTAATTTTAATAATTTGAAAAGAATTTTGAGAATTTTCTTTCTCTGTTCTGGTCTTAGAATTAATATTAATAAGTCATCCCTTTATGGTTTTGGGGTGAACTCGGAGGTTATCGACAGAACGGCCGAAGGTTTGGGGTGTAAGGCAGGTTGTGTTCCGTTTGTGTATTCAGGTATCATTATAGGGCTGTAAACGAACCAAACGAACACGAACAAGGATTTGTTCGTGTTTGTTTGTTAAGGTTTCTTGGATAAACGAACCGTTCACGAACACACTAACGAACATAATTCTATGTTTGTGTTTGATTGTTAAGAAATTAAGTTGTTTGCGAACTGTTCGTGAACACGGTTCTTAAACACAAACATTTAATATGCAACTAACTAAAAAAACATTGTTAATATTAACCGTTAGACAAAGTACATCTAGTAAACGATGTCGATAAGTCAAATTGTACTAACTTATACATAATTATCTAAAATTACTGAGGCATAGGCATGAATACATGATATTCCTAATCCAAAAGATCATAATTATCCTAAGTTTTAACTAGTGATCGAACATAAACAAACATACATGAACGGGTATAAATAAACGAACATAAACAAACACATTGTCGAACTTTCACAAACGTAATCGAACGAACGAGACATTTGTTTGTGTTTGTTTGTTTAGTTAATCAAACGGAATTTTGTGTTCGTGTTCGTTCATTTATTAAACAAACGGACACAAACGAACTTCCCGCCGAACGGTTTACGAACTGTTCACCGAATGTTTGGTTTGTTTACAGCCCTAGGTATCAAGGTGGGGCGAACATGAATAGAATCGCTAATTGGCAACCGGTTAAGGAGGTGTTTCAGGCTCGCCTATCAAGGTGGAAAGCACATGTTCTTTCGATTGGTGGTAGATTAACTCTTATAAGGTCGGTTCTAGAGAGCTTACCTTGTTATTATTTCTCGTTATATAAAGCCCCGAAAAAGGTTATTTCTGATCTAGAAGCTTTAATGAAGAAATTTTTGTGGGAAAGTCATGATACGGTAAAAACATTGCATTGGGTGGGTTGGAATAAAGTGACGATTCCGATAGATAAAGGAGGTTTGGGAGTTAATCGGTTGGAAAATACAAACCAGTGCATGTCGGTAAAATGGTTGTAGAGGTATAGATGTGAAGATAAGGCCTTATGGAAGAATGTTATTGATTCCATCCACATGTCTGCTCGAAATTGGGACCTGTATCCTTGTCAAGGTAGATTCAAAGGTGTTTGGCCTCAAATTATTAAAATGGGCCGGTTATTGAAAGTGGCCGAAGTGGGCTTCAATTCTCTTGTGAGAGCTAATGTTGGAAATGGTGAAACAATAAGATTTTGGTTGGATCCGTGGATTTGTGATATACCCCTTAAGGTGCGCTTTCCTAATCTTTACCGAATTGAAACCGATAAATTTTGTAAGGTGTCGGATCGTGTGTTGAAGGTAGGTGGTGCTAGTTGCTTTGTGTGGCAATGAAAACACGATCAAATATATTTAGACGAAACTATGGAATTGATGGACTGTTTTAATTTGCTTACGACTGAGAAACTTTCTTCTAAGAAAGATTCATGGTTGTGGCATGGTACCGGCTCCGAATTTAAAGTGGCAAATGTCAAGGCTTGGATTTCATCGACCGAAGATACTAATGTGGCGGCTTTATTTGACTGGTGCAAATGGATACCTAAGAGATGCAACATCTTTATGTGGAGAGAAAGACTTGAAAGATTACCAACGAAAGAAGCTTTGATCAAGAGAAACATTCAAGGGGATAACAACGTTTGCATATTTTGTGAAGACAGAGCAGAGACAGTAGAGCATATTTTCACAGGTTGTTTATTTTCGACTATTTTATGGCAAGCTATCACAAAATGGTGTAGATTTCCAGTGTTTTACGTTTGTGACTTAAAAGATCTTACGAGCATGTACAAGAACTTACGGCTCAACTCGGAAACAAGGAACATGGTCCAAGGTTTGATGATTGTTGGTTGTTGGAGAATTTGGAAGGCTCAAAATGATGGTATTTTCAACAACAAGACAACAAAGATTGATGAGGTTATTTTGGATGTTAAAAGTTATGTTTTTTTTTATGGTATAATAATAGGAATAGGAGTACAAAGTGTATTTGGGAAGAATGATGTAATTGTGACATCATGTAATTTTGTTTGATTTGATGTCACCTTGGGGATCAAACGTTTGTTAATATAATGAGTTCATCTTTAAAAAAAAATATGTAAGATTCTCTTAGGATTTTCAATTACCATATCTTGAAAGCTATTTATACTTTGTAAAATTTTGACAAGGAAAATTTAGTAAGGTATAAATTATATTTGAAATCACATTCACAATACTTTTCAATATTAATTGAAATCACATTAACAATAATTATTTAATAACCCATGACCACTAGTGGTATAATGTCCCCTTTATAAATGTAAGGTTGTGAGTTCAAATCCTTGCAAATACAAGGTGAGGTGGAATTAAGGTGTGATAAAATTTTCCGTTCAAAAAAAATAATAATTATTTAATATTTACTAGTTTATACCCTGGGAGCGTCCCGGGTTGACCAACCTAAGTAAGGGGAATAAACATAATTAGTGACTTGTCTATACATAATTAATGATTTACCTGAACACTTTGTGTTTTTTTTCCTGTATGAACAAAACCTCACAATTTTTTTTTTCGTTTTTTATATAGCACTATGGTAGGCTTTGGTTTATTATATGTATAGATATAGATATAGATTACCAATAAAGTTGATTAGTAGTTGTTGAAATGCAACCATCCGGCCAACCGACATTAGGAGTCACGTTTAATTGTTTGAAAATGGAATTTTTAGAGCTAAAACTTTCTTCTTATGTTAAAAGTGATTTATTATTGAAAAGAAACGGTCTAAAGATATAACAATCATTACGAAAATAACTTGAGTTTTCAACAGTTAAAAATTATATCTCATGTAAAGAAGATTTATCGGTATTTTTAAACCCAGCCCAGTATATTTAGAGCAGGTCCCGGCCCAATCACAGTCTCAAACGGGCCAGTACCATAAGCCTGATATAAATAAAGGTGTTACATGTGAAGTGGGGTCAACGTGTTTGCAAAACTCTACTTTACCTTCTCATACGGAAGATAATGGGGCGGTTAATTCACTATTAGAAAATTGGGTTTTTGCTATCGCATTTTCGGTTGCAAAACGGTGACAATTGTTATTTTGACATCGTTTTACTACCAAAAACTCGGTAAGAAAAACACACGTATCAATTGCCCAATTGCTATTAATTTGCTACCGTTTTATTTTTTATTACCGTTTTGGTACCGCTTTTTGTCCCCATTTTGCTACCGCTTTTTGTCACCTTTTTGCCACTATTTAGCCAATGCTTTTTGCCACATTTTTGCTACCGCTATTTTGTCATCGTCTACTTTTTTATACCTTTTTTGCTTTACTACCATTTATACATAAGGCCATTTATCCATTCATACAGACTAACACAACTTAATAAACATCAAAATGTTCCTCTTAATAAACATCCAAATCATGACATCAAATAACCTAAATTAAAACATCAAAATGTTCCTCTTAATAAACCAACGTTGGTATGAATGAAGCTCAAGTGAATAATTTAAGGGATGTTGAGACTGAGGCAACAATTAATCTTGGTCAATTATTGGGTGCCAAGAACAACAATCTTTTCGATAAACGGATTCTAAGGGCTGTAGAGAAAGAAGGATTTCAAGATGGCGGTCAATGAATTTGCTCTCTTTAAATATTCAGGGGTTGGGAGTTCGAGGAAAAGGGAGATTGCGACATTAGATTGCAGTAGGAAGCGTCTTTTGTAATGTTACAAGAAACGCAACATTCCTCTTTAATAGGGATCAATCTAGACGGGTTTTGGGTTAACAGTGAGTACCAGTTTGAGATGGTGGAGTCGACGAGGGAGATCCAGAGGTTTGCTGTCCATGTGGGATCCCAAGGTTTTCTCATTAACTTCAATAGTAAAGCACATGTCTATTACTTATTTCAGGTTCGGTCAAAAGCAGTTATGTAAAATTTAATTTGTTAAAGATCTATGCACCTCAAAATGTAATTGAGAAGCGGTTTTATGGGGTTCTGTTACGGATTTGATCGGGACTAAATAGGGGTATTGGGTTTTGGTGGGTGATTTTAATTCTGTGAGGAATCATGATTAAAGGAGATATTCTAAGTTTAATATGTTGGCAGCAAAGGATTTTAATAAGTTTATTGATGATTCGGATTTGCATGAATATGCTCTCAAAGGGAGGAAATTTACGTTTGTGAAAGGTGGAGAAGATGAAATGGGTGGGGGTAGGAGTGGGACCCACTTAAATTTTAAAATATTAATTATATTTCTTTTAATTTTTAATTTTGGATGAGGGGTGATTTCGACAATTAAAACTTTAAAACGTGAATGGACGAAATTACCCCTCACTTAACTGGCACTAACTCGATGGAGTTATTGCCAGGGATGATTTAGACAAAAAAGTGAAACCATAGGACGATTTTGACAAAAAATCAATAGTTTATACGCAAGTGACATTTTTCATCAAACCACATGAACGATTTTGGTAACCCTTAATATTATATCAAAGTTCATTTGTTCAGAACGTATATCTTGATAAATATATATATATATATATTAACAAATTACATTATATTTTTATACACGTGCTTATTCAACTTATACAATATATGAGCTTTTTTTTAAAGATGTAACATTTTTATTATACAATATATGAGCTTTTTTTTTTTTTAAAGATGTAACATTTTTATTGCTTAGTATATAAAATTATATTTATTAAACCCACGTAATAGATGGGATTCTAAGCTATTCAATTAACAATCGTCTAAATCTCCAAGACCAAGCACCTTCCAAACTGGCCGATTTGTAGCGAATGGACCCCATGTACCCCTCCCCATGCATTGTAGTAGTTAGGTGTGCCATAATTATCTAATTATATAGTATTCAATAATGAAGTAGTGATGATCTAATCCACCCCCACGCCTTTTATATAATTGGCCCATGAATTATTAACATTTGCAAATTGGTCAATTGGAGCAAATTCCTCCACATCTATTAGACTGCTAGGTGTGGAGGAGGCCCATCATCAATAATGTTTCTTCACCTCAGCTGCCACGTTAGCGTGGGGTAAGAGCATCAACAGGATGATGGTCCGAGGGGTGTGGAGAGGACCATCATCATTTAATGCTATTTTTTTTTGTTTTTTTATTAAATAATATTATCATATTAATATAAAAAGTAAAGATAATATAAAAAGTAAAGATATATTTAAATAAAAAACAAACACTTAAATAAATAAAAAAAAAACGTTCAATAAAAATAAAAAATAAAACAAACATTTAAATAAAAAAACGTACAATTTTTAATTAAAAAAACACAAACTACGGATTATATTTTTTTGCGATGCTCTCCTTCATCTTGAGCAACACGGGACGGTCTTCTTCGGGGTAGTCGTTGATGTTTGCTGTCATTATTCGCCATTCTTCTATTTGCCTATCTTCATTCTTTTGGCGAATGTTTTCCTCCACCCTCTTTTGCTTTAAGCGAAGCTTTTCTTCGACTTCGCGTTCCTTCAATTTCTTCTTCTCTGCTTGACTTTCACTAAAGTTATTTTTGAACGATGCCAATTCAGCGACCAAACCGTTCAGCATTGACCCGCTCCCACTCCCTGACGCGGTTTGTTTTTTTGCAGCCGCTTGTTTTTTTTGCTCTGTCCCTCCCTATGGGTCGTGGCTCCTCTTGAACGGGAGTATCCTCGAACTCTGGGTCTGGGTCATCGTTTATATTTATTTGACAATGACCGGTCGACTGTATATATACTGTGTCAAACGTGGTTAAAAATTTTTTTATCTTCCTTAACACTTTTTATTAACCCTAATTACCTGATTCATCACCTGTTCATCTTCATCACCGTTCATCATCATCATCATCATTATCACATCTAATCACCCCAAAACACCCTTATAATCCCAAATCAAACCTCATTTCTTTCTTTGTTTGTTGATTGTATCCACTGATTAAGGTAATTACCACGTATTAACGTTTTACTGCTTGTGATTACAGGGATTAAATGGATGATTTAGGTGCATCAGTTGGGGTTTTTAGTTGTTATTGGGTTTTTGAATTCTTGAAGATCTGCGCACTTGTCTCATAGAGACTGCGCACTTGTCTCATAATCATACAAGTCTTCAAGAACCCTAATATCCTGCGTACATGTTGTGTGAACTTAAATCTTGAACGAAGGTTCAAGTGTCTGCGTACTTGCCTAGTACGCAGACCTGACTGGGTTGCTAAGGGGTTACCATGCCCGTGTTTGACTTGGACTGCGCACTTGTTTTGGGCTTGTGTACTAACCAAGTGCTCAGTCAAGTATCTGCGCACTTGGACTGCGCACTTGACTAAGCACATAACTTTGTTGACTATGATTGGACTGCGCACTTGATAACCTTGCGCACTTAGACTTTAAACAACAATATGACATTCATTTTGACAATTAAGACACTTGAACGGACTGCGAACTTAAACCCGGACCTTAATGATCTAACAACTGAAATTCAAACGTATCATGGACACCGATGACACCAATCCATCAAACCTTAATCCTGACTGTTAAAATTTAAAACCTAAAAAAAAATAAATAAATAAAATCTAAGTCTAAGTTCGTTGTCTGTCTAAGTTTAAGTCTAAAGTCAGTTATCGGAGATCTAATTGGCTTTTCGTGCTCTTGGATAAACAGATGGCACTTGATTGGGATCCGAGAGGCATGCACAACCAACCGATGAATCTTGATACAGATGATGTCAAGTTTAGAGATGTGGTGACTTGGATAAGACGCAGAAAAGTCGGATTTGCTGTGCAGAACGTTGAACCAGTCTACGTTTCCCACATTGAAGATTTCTGGAGATCAGCTCGAGTCGAAACTGTATCAAGAGTGAAGCGAATCAACGCAACGGTCCGAAACAAGCCTGTAATCATCACTGAGGACACCGTTCGAAACGTACTGAGACTGCAAGATCAACCAGGAACTGTCAGATTCATGTCTAAAGCAGATATTCACCAACAGTTCAGGACTTTCGGCTACAAGGGTGACTTTGACAAGAGAGGCGATGTCAAGAAGAGCCAACTAACAAGAGACTGGAGACTTATCAGTCATGTATTTTTAATGTCTCTATGTCATAGAAAGGGAGGCTATGATGCGCTCAGTGCTGAATGGTCGACAGCGATGATAAAGATTTGCAAGGACGAAGCGTTCAACTTGTCAGGCATGATCTTTGACTACATGGTGAAGAATGCAGATGCTGGGTCAGGCAAATGGGCTATGTACCCAAGGTTTGTACAGATGATGATCAACACTCAACATGAGAGTCTGCCTCTCAGTGACGAATACATATTCACCAGAGGTGCACGATTCTTTACACAATGCAACACACCTGACTGGGAACCAATGCTGGAAAATATGTATGCGGCCCAGCGATATCCTCTTGTTATGGAGCTGTACAACAAAATCAGGAAGAGAAGGTCAGATGCTGCTGAACCCCGACAACAATCCAGAGCTGCTCCTGCACCTGGACCATCTGAACCCACTCCTTCAGCCCAGCCGACTGCTGAAGAAATTGCCCTAGAAAAATCAAGGGGCAAAAGAGTGGCGACTGAACCTGCTCCATCAAAGCCTAGCAAAAAGAAAAGACCAGCAGGTTTGTTACAAGAAGGGAGAGATACATTGACACCTGAGCAACTTGAAACTGCTGCAGCTTTACAAGAAGTTGCTGAGTTTGAGAGGGCAGCGAGAAAGAGAAGAAGAGAACAGCTACCTGAATCTGAGATTCCTCGTGTTGTAACTCAGGATGACATTGAGGAACAAGTGGTCTTAGAACACATCTTTGGGGCAGAACAACCGAATCAACCAGGGCCTTCCACTGCTGCTGCTCCAGCCCAACGATCAGCTGAACCATCCTCATCAGCTCCTGCTGCACCTCGTCGCAAACCGGTGCATCAGGAACTATATGAAAAGCTTGTGAAGGAGGTTGGTAAAACTGCTGCCAGGGAAATCTGCACTTTAAAGAGTGACGTGCACAACAACCAGGAGCTGAGAAAGAAAGTAAAGAAGCTCAAACACAAGAACCGGAACATGGAGAAAATCATTAAAGATCAAAGATACATCATCAAGTTTCAGAATGAAGTTCAAATGCAAATGTTTGAGATGTTCCAAGATTTCAAGAAGTAGCAAACAGGTGCTCCCAGCGCTACATTTGATGAGACTTTCGATTTCGGAAAGTTCTTGGAGAAGGAGAAAGAGAAAGAAAGGGTTGCCGAGGAAAGTGAGGTTGATGAAGTGAGTGAAGATGAGATGCCAGAGAGATTCGTGGAGATGGGAATGAATGAAGAAGTGGTTTATGAGACATCTGATGGGCACAAGTTGGATCCTGAAAGATCAACTTGGTTTCCTAGAAGGCCCATCACCATTCCAGCCTTACATCAGAATATCCATCACACCAAGTCTGCTCACCAGGAGAAGATCATCTCCTGGAAATATGATGAAGAGAAGAGATTGTTTGCTATAAAGAGAAGAGGGGGAGTGATACAATATTTCAAGGGTCAAAAGGAACTAAAGTCTCTCCCCCGATGGGATATCAGGGAGCTGAGCAGGGCCCCATTCATCAATCACTCCCGCGATTCCCAGGCGGCCATGGTCGAGTGGTTCATCAAGAAGGAATGTGACACAGATTTTCAAATCCTGAAGCCGCAGAAACCAAGAAGGAGAATCTCGAAGAAAAGAATCGATCCAGCAACCGGTCGTGGCATGATAACATATGTGATTGACCCTCCATAGGTCGTCACACGAGTTCCTATTAGATCTGAGCTTCCAGTGATGCTGAGGGACTTTTAAAAGTGGTTTTACGACAGCAACACTGGTGAAGCAGTCATTAAACTGCAGGACGATTCAGAAGCTTTAAGGATTTTGGATCCAGTAGACGTGTTTGCACTTAATTTGTCAGATCTGAATATGCTGTTTGCAAATCAGATCAATGTGGGTGCTGGGAACACGTTGTTTGAAGAAGCGGTGTTGTTTAGAAGGGTTGTGGATAAAGCTATGAATCTGAAAAGAGAGCTGCTTGAAATAATTGACAGGATCAATGCAGCAGATAAAGAGAAGGATGATAGGGAGAAGGCTGCTCAAGCTGCTGCTGCTGCTGGTGCAGAAACTACTCAACCTGAAGTCGAGACTGCTTCAGAGGCACATACAGAAGAACCTGCAACAGTAGCCGATCCTGAAGGAACTGCAACAGAATCAACTCAAGCTCCTCAAGCAGTTGAAGAAGATCCAGTCGCGCTATACATGCAAGACCCCCCTGAACAGGTTGAGGGGGAGCAAAGCGAGGTCGAGATAGATTGAAGATTGAAGAACTGGTAGCTGTGGTCTAGGGGGAGTATTGTTGGGTTATATTGAGACCACAGTTACCAGAATAGAGACTTTTGATAGTATATTGTATAGCTTTATAGTTGAAGGACTTAATGTGTAATTATTGCATAGTTTTGTAGCTTAACCCTAATGCTGCGTACTTAGTACACGGGCTCTGCGCACTTAAGCTAAGTGCGCAGGCCCAAGGGTCTTCCTATATAAAGGATGTGTGTGCACAGCATTGGGGTTAGGGTTTTGGTCATTATCTTTTGATAGCACAAGATAGGTGCGTACTTGCTGTAATCCATGGTTCTTCAGTGTTAAATCATCAATGGAACTATCGTATTATTCATCTTGTGTGTCGGTTCTTACAATATTCATCTAGTTTCTTTGATTGTAGAAGATTAGTCACTTAAAACACCTAATCCATAGGTGTTTCTAAGTGATAACAATCTCGTGCACTTACAAGATCTAGCATTTGGGACTTACACTCCTCCTCTCATCCTCCAAATCAATAGGATCATCTAAACTCACAAAGCGAGCATCGGATGACGGTGTATCCGGATCTCGCGACGTGGAGGTGGTTTTCCTTCGTTTTGATGGTCCTCCTCCTCCTCCCCTTCCTCTCCTGATCTTGCGCCTACTACCCGACCCCATAAGCGGTACATTAGCCCACTTAGGACTTTTTCTCAACATCTCCCAAATCCTCAAATACGGGAACGACCCGCGGGTATCTCTCATCTCGTCCAACGCTCTTGCCAACAAACCATCATCACCTTTCCCACTGCCCCTGTTGTCCTTACAACGTTGGTAAACCTCCGAAAACGAATGACATCTATTATTTATGCCCGACCACTTTCCCGATATCGAATCATTGTCTCGATACTCCCCTCTAGGGTTGTAAACAAACCAAACGTTCGGTGAACAGTTCGTAAACCGTTCGGTGGGAAGTTCGTTTGTGTCCGTTTGTTTAATAAATGAACGAACACGAACAAAAAATTCCGTTTGATTAACTAAACAAACAAACACGAACAAATGTCTTGTTCGTTCGATTGCGTTCGTGAACGTTCGGTAATGTGTTTGTTGATGTTCGTTTATTTATATCCGTTCGTGTATGTTTGTTTATGTTCGATCACTAGTTAAAACTTAGGATAATTATGAACTTCTAAATTAGGAATATCATGTATTCATGCCTATGCCTAAGTAATTTTAGATAATTATGTGTAAGTTAGTACAATTTGACTTATCGACATCGTTTAGTAGATATACTTTGTCTAACGGTTAATATTAACAATGTTTTTTTTAGTTAGTTGCATATTAAATGTTTGTTTGTGTTCAAGACCCGTGTTCACGAACAGTTCGCAAACAACTGAATTTCTTAACAAACAAACACAAACATAAAATTATGTTCATTAGTGTGTTCGTGAACGGTTTGTTTGTCCAAGAAACCTTAACAAACAAACACGAACAAAGCCTTGTTCGTGTTCGTTTGGTTCGTTTACAGCCCTACTGTCCCCTCTACCCATGACGCCAAAAAACAGGTCTCGAATCCAGGTCCAAAACAACGGGCTATTTTGATAGTTCACTACAAAAAAATATTATACGATTAGAAAGTATATAAATACAAAAAAAAAATACTAACCAACATTATATATATATATATATATATATATATATATATATATATAGGGTAAGGTTCCTGTAGAAAAATAGTTTTGTGTAGGAAGTGTTTTCAACCGTTTGATCTAGAAATCGATGGTTTAGAAAGTTTTGGTTACTTAAGATTATACTAATTATAATTTAATAATCAAGGGTATGATGGTCCAAAAATGTTTTAAAAGAGGGCATGAAAGTTAATTTCTTGTCTTTGATCATTAAGCACTTCCTTAATTAACGTTTGTTTCTCTCTCATAATAACTCATCTTCTTCATCTTTCTACATTCTTAAAATAGCAGGCTTCCTCCTACCATCTTCACCAATATACAACCAGGTCTTTAATCGGTGCTTCTTTCTTCTTACTAATCGTTGGCTTCCTCCTATAAACCTCATATTCTTGTCTTGTTTTACAGATCCGAGCTGTTAAAAACACTACACAATGAAAAAAAAACCCCGCTAGTAGATATGTAAAATGTATGACACTACAGTTTTCGCTTTCTTATTTTCATATATTTTATGCTTGTCTGTTTTAAAACACTATTGTTTTCGTTTGTTGAAAATACGTGTTATAAAACACTGTCCATATAGTCTTAAAACACTACTGTTTTCATTTGTTGAAAATACGTGTAATAAAACACTGTTGACACGTAGTCTTAAAACACTGTCCATATATATAATTTGCTATAAAACACTGTCCATATAGTCTTAAAACACTATTGTTTTCGTTTGTTGAAAATACATATTATAAAACACTGTTGACAGGTAGTCTAAAGAATCGAACAAGTTTTTTGGTATTTGATGCGAATATCTTATGATTGTTATGAAAATAAGGAAGAATTAGTTATTTTAGGATATTTAAATTTCATAAATATCCTGATTTTAAATGCTAAATTATTGGGTCAATGATAATTAATAAAATGGATAAAAAGTCGATAATGCCATTTAAAGATTTAATCAGATTTGATCCAACGGTTGAAAACACTTCCTACACTTCCTACACAAAACAATTTTCCTACCGGATCCTCTACCTATATATATATATATATATACAAAAAACAAATACTATATATATACACACGATTAATTATATATAAATACAAAAAAAATACTAACCAACTTCGGGATCCTCCGATATGTCGAGCCAGGCCCGCGCTAAAGCATACTCCTTGTCTTTTTCCCAACGTTCTTGTTTCTTTTTTTTGACGAGGAGCAGTAAGATCTTTATTTTTATGCGAGCGTCTCCCGCGCCCCCTCCTCCCCCCTGTTGAGAACCCTCGGGTTGACGTGGTTGGTTGGTCTCGACTTGAGTTTCTGGCACGAGCTCGGGCTCCTCTTAAGAACCTTGGACATAGTTTGGTGGAGGCAAAAATTGACCCGCCATGTTTTGTGGAGGAAAAAATTGACCGGGCATGCTAAGAAGTTGCGCGTATTGCATTGTGTTCGCGTCAAAGTTGCCCCAATTGGGTGGCAGCTGAGTAGTAGTGTTTGGCCTAGCAGTGTTTGGCCTCGTACCCGGGCGACTCGGGACCCCAAACGGTGAACCATATGGAAACATGTTTATGTTTTAGTAGGTTTGTTTGTGTTGTGGTGTGTGTGTTTTTTTAGTTTAGTTTGTGTTGTATGTGTATATTGTGTGTATATATATAAAATCTTAAGAAAAAAATTGTTACCGTTCACAAAATTAAAAGGGCAACGGTCAAAAAAATTTGACCGTTTTTCCCCCTCCTGCCACGTGTCATACGTTGATTGGCTGCTTCAAAATTGGTCCGGCGTTATAAGCATAACGCTCCCGGGTGTTTTGCCGAAATAGCGCCCACCTGTTTTGGTGTTCCGGGCGTTATTTTTCAATTTTTTGTTCAAGTAATGTCCTCACTACGGTGGGTCCGACTAAAATAAACATTTAAAAGGACCGACTAAAATAAACATTTAAAAGGAAAAAGAAAATAAAAATTAAAAGTTGTCTTTGTCTATATGTGGGTTATAGTTTGTCTCGATTAACCATTACCACAAGAATCTATTCAACCTTCTATTTGTACCTTTCATTAGCATAACACTTCCACCCATCTCTTTCCATTTACCCATGTCATAGGGCCATATATTATCATATCTAATTTTTTTTAAAGGTTGTGTTTCAGCGATAAACTCTTGACTAGAAAGCAACCTTTACCCAAGATCGAATCCTTCGCCACACGGCTTTTTCCTTTCAAACCTAATGATTATTTTTTCGGTAAAAGACGGAATTGAGACTGAGACCCCGGGCAGAAACCTCACAAATGTGAGTAAACCTTCTCATCTTTATTGCAACCACTTGGATACAACATCATTGTCATCATATCTATTTAGTGTTCTCAATATCGCTCCCTTAGATCAGGAACCACCCATATAATACTCACCGGTTGAACCGGATTTTTATATTATTATTTTCCTTTTTTCTCTCAAACATCTGAATCCCTAATTCGTTTATTATTTAAGACTTCATATTTCAGAATTCAAACTATTTACATTCTTGACATTTTATATATATACAATTACTAAGCTCTTTATGCAACTTTTGTTGTACCACAGTGTACAACTCCCAACTTTTTAGTGCAATAACAAGTTGTAACCTATGCTACTTGAGTTTTTCAAAAAAGTTTGGTTCTAAGCGTCCAATTAGTCCACGTATAAGAAACCAGACACTCCTCTCTCTCTCTCAAAACAATCACCACCACTCTTCTTTCTCTCTCCGATCAAAACAACTGTCTCTCTTTTTCACATATCGGGTCAAAGACCACATTTATGGCTACCGGGATCCTTCCATAAAACCGTTGCATCGTCACTCCAAGCCGTCACCACCAACGGGTTACGGGTTCCTCACCTTCAGATTAGGACTTAGGTGTGAAGCACACGCAGGAAGGGCGTCGCCACCGTAACTCCGCTAGGGTTGCCGGATTTCATATTCGGTTCTCTGTGTGTCTCCCTCCCTTTTCAAGACTCCTTTTCTCTATGAATGGATTTGTATGAAATCTTCTATTTAATACATAAACAACACAAACTGAAATAGAGACATTAGCAAACTTTATTGAAAACTCAAATTAAACCAAACCTTTCCACTAACATAAGAACGTCGACGCCTACTACATCGGGGTAAGCCAAAGGCTTGGAACCGAAGTTGTAGACGAAACTCAACGCAACATGGTTGGAACCGAACACGGTGGCCAAAATCGGTGTAGGTGACGATCATCGCCACCATCCACAATCGCCTGGGCTAACCGAGAACATGGAGTTCTCGGATGGGTTATTGATAGGTTTTACAAAGAAAAACCTACAAAACTTCCAAGAAATCAAGAGTAGAGAGATTCAAGCCTAAGCTTTGTTTCATAATTTTCATTCCTCTTTCTAAAATATAGAACATGAGTGCCTATTTATATGCTTACAAATTAACAAAAGAAATGCAATAAGGAAAACATGGTATAGTGGAATGTAAATAACTACCCACTAACTTTGAAAACATAAAATAACAAAACATGCAAAGCACTTTTGTTAGTGCATGGGACTCGTGGGGTGCAACCAAAAGGTGAAGTTGGTTGTTGGCTTGTTGCACGTAACATTCCCTACCCCTTAAACAATCCTTGTCCTCAAGGATGTAGCCAGAATAAGCCTCGACGGTGTACCACGGAGGGCGCCATTTGACTCTTCCACTTGCATTTGGGCCAGTTACAATGTGACGCCACTCGAGTCGACCAACGGCGTTTGGAGCGGACATAGCGAAACGTGGTGGCGGTTGCCATGGAGGTCGCCATTCTAGTCGGACAACGATGTTCGGGATGGTTTCAACGTAGCGCCACGAATATCGCCAAGGTGGTCGCCACTCTCTACGTCCAACATAAGCATTTGAAATCATCCTTGAGGGGAATGCTAAAGCATTGGAGGTACCAATTTTGTCGAAAGAAAATCCATACCACAAAAATTGTGATAAGTGTGATGAAAGTGTTGGCTTTGATGGTAGTTCAAAGTGGAAAACCCAATGGTGGTTGTCTGTGTAACTTGAGATCAAGTTACAAGGAAGCAAGCAAGGTTGAGGTTGTGCGGTTTGTATGGCAAGTGGTTTTCGAATTTGGTTTGGTGACTGAGACAGAGTTGAGGGTGGTGCCACTTTATGTAGGGCCGGTTTTGGTGCACTTGACGTGGTTACCGATGGGGTCGGTGCCGATTCGAGGGTTGTTGTGGGTGTTTTTGGTAGTAGTTGTGGAGATGGTTTGGGTGCCGGTTGCTTTGTAGACGGTGATATTGTTTGTGTAGAGGATAACATAAAAGGTGATGCAGGGCTTTGTTTATGTGAAGGAGGTGTCGGTTTCAATGCGGGTTTAGGAGTGGGTGAAGGTTTTTCATGACATGGAAGTGACGGTGGTGGTAGAATCTCATTATTGGAAGCGGTGGTGTTATTGAAATGATGAAGCATTGCAATGGTAAAAGAGTTCCAAGTGAGATGTTCCTTTCCTCGATACCATGAATTGAACCAAGAAAAAGGTTCATCATCAAAGTACTCCACAACATAAGCGAACCGGTCTTCCTCATAAATTCTATACAAGTAAAAGAACCGTTCAACCTCAAAAAGCCAACGAACCGGATTTGAACCATTGAAGCGAGATAGAATAGTGGAATCATTGAGTTCTTCCAAAGCCATGGAGGCTTAGGCTCAATGAAAGCACCAATTGATAGGTTTTACAAAGAAAAACCTACAAAACTCCCAAGAACACAAGATAGGGAAAGGATCAAGCCAAAGCTTTCTTCAAATAATTTTCTTCTTTACTCCAATGCAAAAACTAGCTATTTAAATAAACAAAGATACATGTCTAACCTACTGTTACGTGAGCCACTTGAATAACATGAAATTAGGAAATAATGTAAACATGAGAATATGCATGCCTAAACTACATGAACGTGGGAACATGGGAACTTGACTGGTCTTGACGGTTAGGGCCAATCATATGGATCGTATCAGTGTACAGCTTTTTTGTTGTGTTTCGAGAATCAAACAATGATTATGACTAATTAAAAACACAAATTCCCACAGTAAACCAAAACCATGGACCCTTATCTTCTCTCATTTTCTCTCTTTTATCTTCTCTGTTATTTTGATTATCATCACTCTAAACCGGTAAAATCCTCCATCATGCTCTCCCCAATCTCCATCCTCCTTTATTCATGCGCTCCCTAATCTCCATCCACTTTATAAAACCATCCGAGCCATCTCTTCTTCTAGAAGCGTGATGGTGTACATACTTGAAGATCGGTGCCAAAACCGGTACCAAAAATGTTGTTTTTTGGAAAATTGCATGGTGGTCGAAGGAGTTTTCGTGTGAAACTGAGTGGTTGGGTTTTAAAATGTGACGGTGGGGTAATATAGGGTGCGAAATGGTGGCTAACGACGGGGGAAATGTTGGTTGAAGGTGACGTGTCGGTTCGTTATCAACTTTAAAGTCATGACGGTAGTTTTATGTTTTGCCAGTTCCATGTTGCTGTTTTTTGAAAAAAATGTATGGTGGTTGGAGCCGTTACGGTAAAGGCAGTGATGAATGTTGACGAAACTATTAAGTGTGGTAGGAAATAAAAGGGGATGTCTCGTGAGTTTAGACGGAGACTGTAATGGAAGCGGTTATTGTAACGGCGAGTTTACGAAACCGTTAAGTTACTATTTGTATTATTATATAATATGAAATGAGTCAGGTCATGCACCTCTATTTTGTCGAATCATGTTATATATATTAATGTACTGAAATATGGATGTGTATATATATACAGACAGTTTGAGAGATGGAAGTAGACCAGAAGATGACAAGGTTGGAGGCCAAAAGATGGGGGGACTTTGGTCGCGAGGTAAAGAATGTGAGTTTAATAGGGGCACCGATGATGGTTGTGGCCGTGGCGCAGTATATGATGCAAATGGCGATCATAGTGATGGTTGGGCATGTTGATGAACTATCTTTGTCTAGTGTTGCCATTGCTACTTCTCTCACCAATGTAACTGGTTTCAGCCTTCTTGTAAGTTTCTTTTCCACCCAAACCTAAATCTTTCCTTGGTAAAATAGTTTTTAAAAATGCCTACTTTTATTTTTCAAACGTCCAACAAGGCCAGCCGTTGCCCGGGTTCAACCATGAACAAAAGGCCACCTAGGCAGGCTATCGCATACAACGATGGTGACTAGACTCGTCCACCATTTCGAGGCGGAACTCACCGGTCCATTTGGTTAAAAAAATGTATAGTCTTTTTCAACGGCTAATGTTACCTCTTTTTTATATTTTGATACAAAATACACCATTGCCTAGATTTGAACCTAAGACCTCTAAGGTATAAGCCTTTACTAAATGGGCTATATCATCTTATCTTTTGTCATAGATCATAAGTTTTTCTTTCCAAAAGTTTTAGGATAGTATCATCTCACAAGAAGTTAAATCTATACTTGATAAATGACTGGTTGCATCACATGTTGTAATTACGTGAGCTTCAGATTTTTCTTTCATCTTTTCTAATTTCTCGTATCATAATCATACCCTTGGTATTCTATTTTCTTTTAACATAAAAAATTAACAAAAAAACTAATAGTGTGTATATAAGTATATCTCTTCAGCTAGGCCCGGCCCCATGATTGACCCAATTTAGCCAACATTATTGGGTTACAAACTACATTTTTTAAAAAGCTTTTTCTTCATTGTGTTTGGGCTATCCAAAATCTCATGTGTTAACATGAGAGTATGCTACCATTAGGTTGGGGTGCAGGGTAACCCCCAACTACCTCAGCTGGGTGACACTCCTAACACTGCCCCACCCTCGTTAAAGGTGCATTATCAGTACTGCCCGCCAAGCCTTTAGCGGGTGATTTGGAATGAATACAAAACTAGAAAGTATATGGGTTAAAAATTGTTCTAAACAGAATGATTTGGAATGGGTTTCTTGGCGCTTTTTGGTTTTGCACATCTATGATCTGCAAAGGTTTTTTCTCAGGTGATGTCTGGATTGGTAAATGTTGGCCTGTGCTTGTTGCTAGCTACTAGATAGAATGTGCAAATATGTACATGGTGAAGAATGAAATTGTTTGCATAAAAAAAAAAAAACACAAAACAAAACTAGGGAGTTCTAAATTTGAAGTTATTGCGAAAATTTTGAATTTCATGACGAACTATTAATTACTAAAATCATAAATATAATTAAACAACTAAATTAAGATGATTCTAGTGATTTAAACTAAAAAGATTAATTCAAAGCTGCTTAAAATTGACAAAAAAAAAAAAAAAATCCTTAGTGTTGAAATCAAAGTACTAAATGATAGAATTCTTGTCTAAAAGCTAAATCGTCCATGGCGTTTATACATGATACAATACATCAACTGGTTATGTGAACCATGACCCCATTGGTAGCCCATGTCATGGCTTTTTTTGTTTGGCCTTTTCTGCCTCAATTTCCCTCTGTCTAACTTACTCATGTGTCTTTTAAAAGGGAAGTCGAATGTATAATTTGAAATTATTGGTGTAAAGTAGTAACGTAGTCGTTAAAAAATAGTCTCATAATTATTAGGTCATTAAATAATAACACTTAATTAAAAAATCTTGAAAATCAATTATGATATTATCAATTTGTTAATCAGATTATCATATGATCAATTTTTTTATATATCATAAACTGTCCAAATTTTGTATTAAATCACCATAATATGATTATTTTCATACAAATATATTTATTAAATTTCTAATGTCTTGTATGGTAAATAGTCAGGGCTTGTGGGAGGACTGGAGACCCTTTGTGGCCAAGCTTATGGAGCCCAACAATGCAACAAAATTGGTATATATACATGTAGTGCCATAATTTCATTGCTATTAGTATGCATCCCACTCTCCATCTCTTGGATTTTCCTAGACAAACTTCTAATTCTAATTGGTCAAGACCCTTTGATCTCAATCGAAGCCCGAAAATACTCCATCTACCTCATTCCAGCCTTGTTTGGAGGTGCGGTCGTTAAGCCTCTAGTGAGATCACTTCAATCTCAAAGTGTGACTTTGCCATTGCTAGTGAGCTCAACGCTTGTTTTATGTCTCCATGTCCCCCTTTGTTGGGCTTTCGTGTTCAAGTTGAAAATGGGAAGCATTGGTGCTGCAGTAGCATTTAGTTTGTCAAACTTATTTTATCTTGTACTAATCGTATTTTATGTCAAGTTTTCGCCATCGTGTGAAAATACACGAGTGACTATCTCCTTAGAGGCGCTCATTGGCGTCAAAGAATTCTTCAAGTTTGCTATTCCGTCAGCTGTAATGATTTGGTAAGCCCAACATATGAAATGTAAAAGCAAACATGTGTTTTTATTGTCGATCTTTGCAAACCTTTATTTCAAATGGTAATTTGTGTGCATTTCAGTCTCAAATGGTGGTCAATTGAAGTACTTGTCTTAACCTCCGGCTTGTTCCCAAATTCAAAGCTTGAAACGTCAGTTCTTTCGATTTGGTACAGTTTCGTTAATCTTTTTACTCTTAGTGTCTAGCAAATATCATGTACCTAACAGTTCTTGCTTCGATCAGCCTAACGATCTCTACATTACACTTCACCATACCATATGGACTTGGAGCTGCTGCAAGGTATCTTTCTAGCAATATAAAAGCACACCAAGACTTCCATCCATCATAATTAAGCAAAATCATATACTAATTGATATCTTATTACATAGCACTCGGGTTTCAAACGCATTAGGGGCTGAGAACCCACAAGCAGCTCGGCTCGCTGTTTGCACCGTGATGTTTCTAGCCATAATTGAAGCAATAACAGTTAGTGTGACCATTTTCGGTTGTCGTCATTTCCTTGGAAAGGCTTTCAGTAACGAAAAGCCAGTTGTGAGTTATATCGCATCAATGGGTCCTTTAATATCCATCTCGATCATTACAGATAGCATACAGGCAACGATTTCAGGTACATAATTGTCTTTTTGCAAACATGTAACCAGGCTTGGATGTAGTGGCAAATGCATGAGATTTCGGTCTCGGGGATGGGGTTATATGGGTCAGGTAAATATATAAGTAATAATAATAAAATAACATTAAACTGCTAAATATATAACACAACAATTAAATTATTACATAATAGAATAGATATTTCACAGTCGTTCTCTACATGTTTTTCCCATATTCAATGTCTTATATGCGCATGGAATTCTATGTTGCATTTCACGTAGAGGACGATTGTAAAATGCATTTTTCCTACTATATAATGAACTATGTTTTGTGAGTTAGATTTAATGGTTTAATATAACTCTATTATCATTTGTAGTTTTTTTACCTGGCCTGTATTTTGCCCTCTTATCGAAAATCTTGAACTTGTCACTAGTCATAACTTTTTGATGGTACATTAAATTCTCCTTATTGTTTGTGTTTAGGAGTCGCCAGGGGAAGCGGGTGGCAACATATAGGAGCTTACGTAAATCTTGGGGCATTTTATCTATTTGGGATCCCAGCAGCTGTTGTACTCGGGTTTCCATTACATCTTAAGGCAAAGGGACTTTGGATCGGGATTGTGATTGGATCAGTTATTCAGTCTACATGCCTATCGTTGATAATGGGACTCACCGATTGGAGAAAACAGGTTAACTTTTTGGGTCATCTTCATTTTCTCATATAGTTTTTTAGTTCTTTTGACGAATATGATTATACTTATATCTTTGCAGGCAAACAAAGCGAAGGAACGAATGTCAAATGATCTTGTACGTAGACAATGCTAAAATATATTATCTAGACTTAAATAAATAGATAGTGCTATTATTTTAGTTATATCCTGTGTGTTATTAGTATCCCAACTATTATGGTTATATTTCCAAATCCAATCATCATTTGGTGCAAGAAGTGAATTTTATTTTTTTTCCATTTGGAAATTGGAAGTGTCTTTTTATTAAATATTGTGAAATATGTAATCACACAAAAATGTTGTGTGGTTTTATATAATAACTAGTGGTGAGCCCACACGTTGCGGTGGGATCAAAGTAAATAACATATATAGTCATGGTTAAAGAACGTGAATAATATTGTGAAATATATAATCACACAAAAATGTTGTGTGTTGTTATATAATAACTAGTGGGGAGCCGCACGTTGCGGCGGGGTCAAAGTAAATAACATATATATAGTCATGGTTAAAGAACACGAATAAAAAACAAACATTAAAGTGAGACGCAAAGTGACGTCTCTAAGCAGTTTGGACAATACTGCCACCTTTCCTGCAAATAAATATGGAAATAAATTGTGTTACAAGTTCAATTAAGTTTCTATAAAAGAAACAATATATATGCAAAGGGAATGATAATTGAATAAGTTCTTAGATACGCTCTTCTCATCATATTTATATGTCCACTCTATCCCCTTATTGCAGCGTTCCGAAGAGGATCACCATATAAGCATAGTTTATAATCAAGATGTCAACAATTAATAAGTCGTCTTAAAAGTTTTAAGACTTGATATTAGTATATTCTAGTTGTATAGTCTACTCTATCCCCTTATTGCAGCGTTCCGAAGAGGATCACCAACCTACAAGGAATGAAATCACTATATAATGTTGGAAATTATAGAAGTGAATGTGAGTTAATTGTGTGAGTTGGTTGTGTCCCACATTGGTGAGAAGATGGAAATTGGAAGACTTTATTAGTTAAAGTTTGAATGGAAGAATTAAATTGTTAAAGTTACATTATCCTCTATCTCCTACCTGCGCGCAGGGGGGGGGGGGTGCAAAAATGGGTTCTGGGTCGGAAAAATCCTTGCATCAACACGACGCCCGCACGAATGCAGCTCGAAAAAGCCGGGTCCGTGCGAGACTGGTTTTTGATGCATGTTTTAATTTTTGCATAATGTAGCTGATGATGGTGATTAATTCGAGTCTGAACATCTTCCAACAGTTTTGGTTGTTCAAGTATATAAGACAGACTTGTGTGCAGAACACAACACGAAACACAATCACATTCTCTCACAGACAATTTGATTGATCATTGCAGGGAAGTTTTCCAGAGGCAGTCTCATTCCGGATTCTTTTCAGGCAAGTGGGATAGTCCGCAATGCACCGTCACTGTTGAACTGATGTACCCTGGGAACAGACGACGAATCTGTTTAAGGGAATTGTGTCAAACACAAGCCCGGTTCTGCTAATCTGTTTCGTTTCTTTCTGTTTGTTTTGTTTGCAGAATCGTCATACGCTCCAGTTTACTGTAAGAATTTCTAACAAACTTAAACAGATTTTATTGTTCTAACAGTCTTTGTTCTTTTCAGTAATGGAGAATACGTCACAACCCTTGGTTTCTCCTGCTCCTCTCACGAGTTCCAGTGCTGTTGGACTCTCTGCAGTGTACACGTCTGCAGTTGCTGTTACTGCTGGCTTGGTGGTGCCTTTGCCTGCTGCTGTGGCAAGCCACGCAGAAAAACCCGAGAAGTTTGCTGGTGTAAACTTCAAACGCTGGCAGCAAAAGATGTTTTATTTAACAAAATTGAACCTTGCGAGGTTCTTGACTGAAATCGTTCCTCGTGTTGCTGAGGACGATATGAATGCTCAAACTGTGAGCGCGGTTCAGGCTTGGAATCATTCTGAGTTTTTGTGCAGAAACTATATCCTGAATGGAATGGTTGATTCGCTCTATAATGTGTATTGCAAAGGAAATGATAATTGAAGACTTGGTTGTGCGTCTTCGTATTGAAAAAGACAACAAAATCGCTCAAAAGAAAACTGTCGGTCATGAAGTCGCTAAAGCCAATGTTGTTGAACATGGTCAATCATCAAAGGGTAACAAGAGCAACAAAGGTAACAAACAGGGTGGGTTTAAGAAAACCAACGGGAAGAGCTCCCACCTTGGACCTAAAGGTGGGATTGGGAAGAAAAAGTTCAATGGAACGTGTTATAACTGTGACAAACCGGGGCATAAAGCAAGTGAATGCAAGCTTCCCAAGAAGGAAAATGGCAAACAAGCAAACATGATTGATAATCTTGTTGCTATGATGTCTGATTTGTCAATGATGGTCACTGAAGTAAACTTGGTTGGAACGGATGCCAAGGATTGGTGGGTTGATACCGGGGCAACCCGGCATGTGTGTTTTGACAAGAGTTTTTTCAACACCTTCAAGGAAGTTGCTGGTGAAAAGCTCTTCATGGGGAATTCTGCTACTGCAGATATAAAAGGCGAAGGAAATGTGCTTTTAAAGATGACGTCGGGAAAGGAACTTACTCTGTCTAATGTGTTGTATGTTCCTGAGATTCGTAAGAATCTTGTGTCGGGTTGGCAGTTGAACAAGTTTGGGTTCAAAATGGTGTTTGAGTCTGATAAGGTCGTGTTGACCAAAGGTGGTATGTATGTTGGTAAGGGCTATGCCCTTAATGGTATGTTTAAGTTAAATGTAACTGTGATGAATGGAATGAATAACGATAATTCTGTTTACATGCTTGAGTCTTCTAATGTTTGGCATGGTAGACTAGGTCATGTGAATTTTAATTCCATTCAACATTTAATTAAATTGAATAGCATACCAAAAATTGACATTGACTCAAATCATAAATGTGAAACTTGTGTTGAAGCAAAACAAACACGAACGTCATTTAAAAAGGTTGAACGAACCACCGGTCCCCTTGATTTGATTAACACAGATTTGTGTGATTTGAAATCTATTCCTACTAGAGGTGGGAACAAATATTTCATAACATTTATTGATGATAGCACAAGATTTTGCTATGTGTACTTACTTTAGAGTAAGGACGAGGCTATTGACAAATTTGTTGTGTTCAAAGCCGAAGTTGAAAATCAACTTAACCGAAAAATAAAAAAGGTGAGGAGTGATAGAGGTGGTGAATATGTTTCACCTTTTGCTGATCTTTGTGCAAAAAGTGGAATCTTACATGAACTCACACCTCCTTACTCACCACAATCAAATGGCATTGCAGAACGTAAAAATAGAACGTTGAAAGAAATGATGAATGCCATGTTGATAAGCTCGGGGGTGAGCGAGGACATGTGGGGGGAAGCGCTGTTATCAGCAAATTTCATTCTAAATTTAATTCCACGTAAAAAGAAGGATGTAACACCATATGAATTATTGACAGGAGTCAAACCATCATATAATCACTTGCGAGTGTGGGGGTGCCTAGCTAAGGTGGTAGTGACACCACCAAAGCTTCTTGTGATAGGACCCAAAACTGTAGATTGTGTGCTCATTGGATACACTCTTTTGGGTGGTCCACTTCGTTTTCTTGTACATGACTCGAAGAAACCTGGAGTGTCTAACGGCACTATATTGGAATCTAAGGATGCTTCTTGGTTCGAGCACATATTCCCATGCTTGGATAGGCCTAAGTTGGGTTCACAAAGCCCAATTGATGATAGTGTTCTAGAGGATGAACCTGGCCCATCAAATTCATCTAGGGAAGGTGTTTCAAGAGAAGAGGTTGCAAATGATGAACCTCAAATAGATGAAAGTGAAATCCGAAGGAGTAAAAGACAAAGGACTGAAAAATCCTTTGGTCCAGATTTCCTCACCTATGTGGTCGAGGAGGAACCGCAAACTTACCAAGAAGCGGTAAATTCCTTGGATGGACCTCAGTGGAAGGAGGCCATAAAATGTGAAATAGATTCTATTTTACAAAATCACACCTGGGAGTTCGTGGATCTTCCTGCGGGATGCAAACCACTAGGATATCGATGGATCTTCAAGAAGAAGATGAAACCAGATGGCATCATTGATAAGTATAAGGCAAGGTTGGTGATCAAAGGATATAAACAGCGATAAGGCTTGGATTATTTTGACACATATTCGCCTGTCACGTGAATAACATCCATCAGGATGGTACTTGCCATTGCAGCCATTAGAAATTTGGAAATTCACCAAATGGATGTGAAAACGGCTTTCTTGAATGGAAATCTAGAGGAGGAGATTTACATGGAACAACCCGAGGGCTTCATAGCCAAGGGTCAAGAAAAGAAAGTATGCAAGCTTGTAAAATATTTATATGGTTTGAAGCAAGCTCCAAAACAATGGCATCAAAAGTTTAATCATGTCATGCTTGATTCTGGATTCAAAATCAACGAATGTGACAAATGTGTGTATGTGAAAGACACACCAGACGGATATGTCATCCTGTGTTTGTATGTGGATGACATGATCATTGCTGGTAGTAATGAGAAAATGATAAAATCTACAAAGGACGACCTGAAAGCAAGGTTTGACATGCAAGATATGGGATTAGCGGATGTGATTTTGGGAGTACAAATCACACGAACCCAGAATGGACTTGTGATAAGTCAGTCTCACTATGTGGACAAAATTCTTGAGAAGTTCAATGCAAATGACTCTAATGTGGCTAGAACTCCCATTGACACTAGTCAACATCTAGCTAAAAATCGAGGTGAGCCTGTTAACCAACTAGAGTACTCAAGAATTATTGGCAGCTTGATGTATCTGATGAGTTGTACCAGACCAGACTTAGCATATGCTGTAAGCAAGCTAAGTAGATACACGAGCAACCCAAGTTTAACTCATTGGGGTTGCATGACACGGGTACTTCGGTACTTGAGATACACATGAGAGTACGGGCTGCATTATAGTAGATATCCAACAGTTATTGAAGGTTACTGTGATGCAAATTGGATATCTGACACGAATGATTCCAGAGCGACAAGTGGGTATGTATTCACACTTAGTGGTGCAGCAATATCGTGGAAATCATCTAAGCAAACTGTTATTGCTAGATCCACAATGGAATTGGAATTCATCGCCTTAGATAAGGCAAGTGAAGAGGCAGAATGGCTACGTCAATTTGTTGAGGATATACCAAGGTGGCCGAAGCCGGCATCGGCCATATGCATACATTGTGATAGCCAATCGGCAATTGGCAGAGCTCATAGCACAATGTATAACGGTAAGAACAGGCATATAAGACGTAGGCATAATACGGTACGACAACTAATCTCTACAGGAGTTATCACTGTTGACTATGTGAATTCAAAGGATAACATCGCGGATCCGCTAACAAAAGGCTTAAGCAGAGAGTTAGTTCAGAAGTACTCAATGGGAATGGGACTAAAGCCCATGAAAGGCTAGGCTTATGCGAAGGAAACCTAACTCAGCTGACTGGAGATCCCAAGATCTGAGTTCAATAAGACAACCTAATTGTATGAACTGGCGAAGGTCACTGTGGGGGGAGAGTTGTTGGAAACCCACATTTTGAAAAAGGGAGCCTACTATAAAATTAATAAGCTTCCTAGTCCATTCCTAAAAGTGACAAGGTTGAGGTTAAGCGTATGGCTTTTAATGATTTGACTGAGGTAACCAGTCCCAGTAGATCACCTATGTGAGAGAGAAGTGTGGTCGCTTCGAAGGGTATTGTTGGGGGCACAATACTTAATAGCTCTCGCAGAACCAGGCACATGTCCATGACCATAACAGACACAACTATGAGGACTTGACGTTGTCAGGGAGAGTTTTGTGTGAAGCGTATTGTCGTCTACACAAACGGCAGACTAGTTCAAAGACATCGTGTTCTACTCAGAGCCAGTAGGCTAAGTGCGTTTCATAAGCGAAGGTTCAAAGGGTCACACCTACCTATCGTATGCAAAACTCAACTGTTGAAATTTAATCGGAATGAGATTGTTTCTGAGAATAACTCCCATTCATGTGGGGGATTGTTGGAAATTATAGTAGTGAATGTGAGTTAATTGTGTGAGTTGGTTGTGTCCCACATTGGTGGGAAGATGGAAATTGGAAGACTTTATAAGGTAAAGTTTGAATAGAATAATTAAATTGTTAAAGTTACATTATCCTCTGGCTCCTACCCGCGCGCAGGGGGGGGGTGCCAAAATGGGTTCTGGCTCGGAAAAATCCTTGAACCAACGCAACGCCCGCATGACCTGCGGACACGAATGCAGCTCGAAAAACCCGGGTCCGTGCGAGACTGGTTTTTGATGCCTGTTTTAATTTTTGCATAATGTAGCTGATTATTCTAGAAAGAACTCTTTGCCTTCAGCTTCCAACAGTTGTAACTCTTGATTATCATCAGCAATTAACATCATAATGATGGTGATTAATTCGAGTCTGAATAGCTTCCAACAGTTTTGGTTGTTCAAGTATATAAGACAGACTTGTGTGCAGAACACAACACAAAACACAATCACATTCTCTCACAGACAATTTGATCGATCATTGCAGGGAAGTTTTCCAGAGGCAGTCTCATTCCGTTTTCTTTTCAGGCAAGTGGGATAGTCCGCAGTGCACCGTCATTGTTGAACCGGTGTACCCTGGGAACAGACGACGAATCTGTTTAAGGGAATTGTGTCAAACACAAGCCCGGTTCTGCTAATCTGTTTCGTTTCTTTCTGTTTGTTTTGTTTGCAGAATCGTCATACGCTCCAGTTTACTGTATGAATTTCTAACATATAAGCATAGTTTATAATCAAGATGTACACAATTAATAAGTCATCTTAAAAATTTTAAGACTTGATATTAGTATATTCTAGTTGTATTAAACCTAATATATTAAAAGTATTTCTCAAACAAAAAACCAACAATAAAAAAGTACATACCAGCTGATCATTGTCCACAATAAAAACCAGTGCATGGCAAAAAGCAAGAATTTTCATAGTATCTTTTTCTAAATACAATATCACTCAAGCCACCAACTCTAGCAAATATCTGGAGATCAAAGCATAAGTCAAGCATCAACGGGAGATCATTAGCCATTTTTTTATTACCATAAAAGATTTGTAATAAACACACCATGTCATCAGTTGCCAGTGTTCCCCTCTTGTCAAAACAACGCTTTGCTGCGAGGCTTAAGTAGTATAGACTACTAGCTAAGAATAGACGCGCAAGAGAAAACCTAGCAAAATGAGTAACGAAGCAAGAGCAAAAGGCTGTAAACAAAGGAAAATTCAAATCCAAATGACCATAGCTAAAACCATCTTTTGTAACTACTAAATACTTATTAAACTTCACCACAAAGTTCATAAATCCAAATAATGTGCAACAAACACTATAAATCCGAATAAGCTACACTACACTACCAAAGTGCAATAAAGCTGGTCATTTTACTTGCAAATACAAGCCATATTTGTATCTAAACTTGACTGCACAGTTGCATGACACACATGAAAGGCAAACATATCCCATTATTGAATATACATAAACTCATAAAGAGGAACTATGGGTTAGATTTCTCAATCTTCGAATTGAATTACCTACCAATGTTTAACAAATATACTCATAGCAAATGAATCTTTATATATAGTTCATACCTTCTATTTAATTCTTAAAAAAAGATAAATATTTACCATCTATGAGCTTGAAAAAGAAGATATACTTGCTGCTTACATTGAAAAAGTGATGGACTAACTGTGTTATACAATCTTGATGAAAAAGTACCAACTATCGTGCCTGATCATGTTGCTAAATCTTTAGCAAAACACCACGATTACTTTGAAGTCATTGGAACTGTAAGAAAACAGTAACACATAAAAGCCATTATCGATAATCATGTAAAGTTATAAAAGAAGTAAACTGAGCACTAAAATTTAAGTGACCCAAAAGGACTGTTTCAAGTTTTATGGCATAACTTACAAGTTACAACCCTCCATTGCAAAGACGTCTTCCTGGTTACCTTTATCCAATTAAGTATTTCTCTCTCTCTCCCTCTCTTTTTGTCTCTATTACCCAACATCTCTTCTCTCTTGTGTATTCACACTCTCTAAAAGTTGTCGTCACCATAATCAACTTATACAAACATGCAAACACACCGTAAAAGTGTTAATTTTGGTGTAATTTTAGTGTCAAGGCTTCGACTTTCTCCTAATGTTATCTAGATTGTGCTTCCACGCACTTGCCTCTTTTTTATCTGAATAGAGCCGGGTTAATTGGTTCGAGTAATGCATGAAATGCTTGCTTTTAGTATATCCATAAAAGATTGTTGTCATCAAACAAAATTTTCATAAGTAACATTTCCATGATTTTTTTTTATTAGGTAGAAAAATCTTTGCTTACTGAACACACACACACACACACACACGCAAATCAGATCTGTTGTATGATTGTTATAAATATTACTTTTCAAAATAAAATCACAGAATAGGCATTAATCACCGCAATAAAGGTTACCTTCATTTTCCAACCTTTGAACTTCCAGATTAGAGGCAAACTATATTCGGACAAAGAATGTGGATTGAAGCACTGGCTATTGAGGCCTCAATCCAATTGGCAATGACGGTTGCAAAACCTCATTAATCGGCAACAAGGGACTGCTCCAAATGGTTACTCAATTGTTCATACCGGTTATAACAATGATTTCATGGTCACTATCCTCCTCCAAGCCCTAGGGGTTCTGGTTCATCATTGATGTTCATTCCATAGATAAACTTCAGTCTTCTTATGTGATCCTTTAGCATTCCCATGAATGTAGAAACTATTAGATTTTTTTTTTCAGAACTTATATTTTTATTTTTTGTTAAAGAAAATGTTGAAATCTCACCTGGTCATTCTGAAAATTAGAATCAAGTTGCCAACGGTGTTCAAACACGGATCCCTACAACACCATAAGACAAAAATTAGTCACAATAAGTGAAAATAACATAAAGGACTCAAGTAAATGTTAACATACAGAAGCCTGACATTCAATTAATCCTCAAGTACCCAGAGACATTACAACAACACTTATACAAACAAAAAACAACATATTCGTGCATGATACTACAAGTGTATAAGTGTTTAAATGAAGTGATGCAAAGTGAAACTTACCTGATTGATTGTAAGACTTGTTCCTACAGATGAATAGTACTACAAAAAGTGGAAACCCAAATCATACTGATTTAATTTACATATACATGGAATCATATTTTAGGGTTTTAGTAGGTTGACGATGAATCGAACTGAAAAGAGATTAAACTCACCAAGAAAGTCGTGCAAATCTACTTCACCGTTGATATGGTACACTGGTTCATTGATGCCATCCTCTGTCTGTCATGGCTTTTTGGTTGATGGACGCTAATTGGGATCAGTTATTGGAGGTTTATAAGGTGTTAGATCATGCGCTTTGAATGGAAAGGGGCAATTCACATTCTTACATTAAAGAAACGGATTACAATAATGGATTTTTAGTCGATTAGCATACCACAAGGGAAGGTTGGAATAGAATTTTTGGATGTGAGGTATTAAGTAAAGTTAAAATAATAGCCTTCAGGCATCTTAAAATTTTGTTAAAGTGACAATCTTACCCTCTTAAATAAGCTTTATTGCCTTGTACATGTTGCCTCACAAGTTGTACACCATGTAAATTTACCTTTGTGGCCATCTTTGGCTATTTATAATGTAGTATAGATATAGATAGATATAGATGTGGGTTTATTGTCTCTCTTCACTCGTCTCATATTCTTCAATTATTCGTTACTATTCATATTTAATCCGTTGCAAGTTCTATGACTCTACAAAGTGGTAGTAGAGCCAAGATTATCCAACCCAAGAATTCATTGATCAACGACGAGGAAGTATAAAATAAAGAAGAGTAAACTGCACCACTATGGTTTGCACGAATTTCATAGATGTCTCCGTCTATTTTCAATGGTCCCTAATGTTGGCATTTTATAACATTTTGGTCCCTACGAGCTAACGTTGTTATGTTTTGTCAGTTAAGTCATGTAAAATGACCAAAATACCCTCACCATATAAAAAATAAAACCCCTTTCTCCTTCATCTGTGCAAACCACTATCACTATCACCACCCCTCTTCAAACCACCAACACCACCACCTCCTCCTCCTCCAAACCACCACCACCCTACCTGAACCGTCTCCGCCCTCCAATACCTCATCTTCCTCTTTACAAAAGTTGGCTTTCGGTCAGCAAAAGTTTGTTATGGTAAAGACTTAATCACCAATTAACAACAATTATAATCTAACCATCAAAATCACTTTAATTATAGTATAATTGAAAATTTTAATCAAGAAAAGCAAGGTGCACGATATAACCAATTCAGATAGGGTTTTTTTGGCCGGTTTTTCGGACACAAAGCGTCATTGCTGCGCCTGGGCGCGTGGACTACATAGTTCTAAATAATAAAGAATCCCCAACAAAGTTCAACTAATAATAATAATATAAAACTAAGGAAGTCTGATACTTGTTTTGTTATGAGAACTTTTAAACCCATTACCTATAAGTTCCTCAATGATAGTCAACAACCATCATTAAGGTGGTGTTTGTTTTCTTGTTAGAAGAGCTTCTAACCTTTTATGTCTGCGCCGCTCAGACGCGGGCAGACATTTGAGGCGGGCAGATCGTTTGATTTTTAGAAGACATAAGACATGAAAAACTCTTCCCTAGCTCTTTTTCGTGCAGACATAAGCAATCCTCTTCACACCTCTTCTTCTCAAACACGTCAAACAAAAAACCCCTTGTTCTTCTCCTTCATGTCAAAACCCTAGCAGCCAAATCCTTCTACCAATCGATCTGCACATCCTCTCTCTCCCTCCCTCCGCCCTCTCTCCTCCCTCCTCCCTGCACGAACCGGCCTCTCTCCGCCCTCTGTCTTCCCGCCCCGCCGCTGCAGCTTCTCCACGAAACCAGGTACGTTTTTTTTTATAAATCCGTGTTTAGTGTTGTTAATGACAAGGTGTGTTTGGATTTTGGTTTTAGGATAACAACACTTTCAGATCTAGATCTGATTGTTATAGATTTTTTTTACTTTTTTTTATGTTGTAGAAGAATATTGTCTTGTGAGTTTGGATTTTGGTTTTAGGATAACAATATTATTTTCTGAGAAATGAAAGTTTATAAAAATAAAAAAATAAAAATTCAGATCTGACAACGATAATGAGAAACAAATTTAAGAATATGTGACTAATAAACAAATATATTCTAATTTCGTTGTTGTTGAGTTGAATTGTGAAGTATTACATTACTGTCAAACCAATTTGTAAAGTATTTCATTTTTATCACTATTGTTTGTTGATATTGTATGTTTATGTTTAATCTCTTGCAATGTATTGATGGGTTCACATTGCTTCCTCTTAAGGGTCAAAATAGGATAGTTTGTTAATTGTTTCGGCAATAATGAAATAGTTGTTGAATATTATCCATTTAATAGCGAATTAGTTGATACTTGATGGCCTATATTAGTTGTTGATAGTTATTTAATATTAATCATATTAGTTGTTGATACTTGTTATTGAATATTATCCATATTAATAGCGAATTCATGCTTTTTATGTTAATAGAAATGGGAGAAAAACAACAATGGTCAAATGAGCAACTAAAATATTTGTTAGAGACTTGCATTGAAGAAGTACGCACAATTGGTAGAAAAGGCTTGAGTTTGCATAAGGAGTCTTGGAATAAGTTTGGAAAAACGCTTGAGCGATGAGTTCTTTACTGAATACGATCAACCCAATGTGTCGTTAGGAAATAGTCATGTGCACGTTGATGCTGCTGAAGACGAGGTTGAAGCACATGGTATTGCATCGGATCGGGAATACATGACTCAGTTATGAGATGAAATAGTTGAGCAGTGAATGCAAAATGTGGAATAAATTAGTTCAAACATTGTTATTTGCAGTTTTATGAATATTATTTCAATGTTTTATAACTATTATTTAAATTTCAATGTTGAAAAAATATTGTTTGCTTTAAAAAATTAGTTTTTTTTAAAATTTCAGCAGCCTGCAGACGTTAACAAACAAACAGTCTTCTTCTTGCAGACTGCAGACCTTTGGTCCACCTCTTCTCCTGCAGATGTCTGCAGACCTTTTACCTCTTCAAAAACAAACAACACTTAAGTTGTAGTAGACTGTTGGAAGCTCTTAACAGTCTTCCCAATACTCCGACCAACTTTCGGCAGCTTTTTGGGGGAATATGATGGTGGTGGGTTGGTTGTGGTAGATAGCCTAGGTGTGGTGGGGGTTGAGACTTGAGGGAGAAGGAGATTAAAAAGAGTTTATAATAGAGGTGTACACAAAAACCGGTTTTTAAACCCGATTAAAAAAAAAAAACCGAAAACCGGTTTGGCAAAAACCGGTTTTTGGTCAAACCGGTCCGAACCCGACCCTATACATCGATTCTGGAGCGGTTTGTCAATTCGAGGAGCGGTTCGGTTTGAAAACCGGTTTGAAAGAAGAGTCGGGTTGGGGTAAAAAAAACCAGTTTACGTAATGTATTTTGAATCTTGGATGACCGGTTTGGAAAAAAAAACCGGTTTTAATCCCGGTCCAAATCGATGCCGATCGATGGTGGTGTTGTGTGCTAAAAACCGGTTTCAAAACCGGACCGGTTTGGCCAAAAACCGGTTTTACCATCTTCAAAAAAAAAAAAAAAAAAACCGATCCGGTTTATAACCCTGACCGGTTTGGCAAAAAAACCGGTTTGTCCATCTCTTGTTTATAATATTTTTTTTTATTTTTTTAAAGAGGGGTAATTTAGTAATTTCACTTGGAATTAAATGAAAAACTTAACATCCATCCAAGTCAGGAACCACCGATGCAATAAAACCCAAACCAAAGATCCCATTGGGGTAATTTTTAAATGCTAGGGAGCATGTTTTAAATTTAGGCAAATCACATGCACTATCCGTGCAGTTTACTCAATAAAGAATAAAAGACTCGATCAAGAACAACTTTTATGGGCAAAAAGGAAATTGTTGATTATTGATTACAATCTATCGGTCAAATCAAGCAAAAGAAACGATTACTTCTAAAAACAACATATGTGAAGTTCTTATTTTAAACAACATATGCACACGTCCTTCACGGGTAGCTCAGTTGGTGAATGGATCAGGGATCTCTCTTGGAGGTCTCAGGTTCGAATCCCACGAAGGACATAATGAGAAATGATGGATGACTCATGGCCTTCAGACGGGTATGTGGGTCGGGTTTTCCCTGGAAGCGGGCTGTCAGGCGAGCTAGGGGCTTCGTGCGTCCGGGGTGGAGTGGGCCGGGCTGTGCCCCTGTCTTTGCCACTGGGGGGTTGCGTACGAAGTAACCGACATTGTTTAGTTCGCCGTTAAAAAAAACATGTGCACACATGTGACAGCTATCACTATCATATATGATCAATATATCCTAAGAGTGGCAATATGAGTAGATTTCATTCTAATTTTATGAGAGGAGAAAATTGCAGTTTTCGTCCCTGTGGTTTGCCTAAACTAACAGGTTTAGCCCAGGCTTAACACCCTGAGTACCTGTGGTTTCTTTTTCTAACACTTTACGTCCCTAAGACTAACAGAGGTTAGTTGTTCTGTTAGTTTGTGGTGAAATGACTACTATACCCTTAATTTTTTGGGTGAAATGACTTTTATACCCTCCCATCTTCTTCTCCAACCTACCTACCCACCACCACCACCACCTGCAACACCACCACCACCCTCCCTCTCCTCACCAATACCATCACCACCACACCACCGTCCAACCCCATCACCACCACCACCACCAACAACAACAACAGCAACAACAACAACACCCTCTGTTTCATAATGAACCACTAAAACCCTATATTCTTTCAAAATTTGTTAATAAATCACCAAGATATTATAAACCCAACTCAAATTTTTACACACAATTTAGCTTTTGATCTAGATATTGCCCAATTATTGTTCAATTGTTCCATCCCCTGTTTTTTATTTTATAACAGGGGTGTTGTTAAAGCTGTTAGATGGGATGAATTCAGGTGTGAAACCCATCATTAACAGCAGCGTCAAACGCAGTCAATATATCTAAGTCAAAACAACTAGAGCCTTTCCAGCAAACTTTATACAGTCTTATGCCGATTCCTCCGGCAGTAGCTTCATGGCCTTTAGAGAAAAACCTAACTCCTATTATTTTCTTGTTACAGTCTCTGGACCTAAATCGAACTCCTGTTTGGCAAACGCCTTTCCACCGAATTGGTCCAAGGTTTATTTTCTTCTTCTTCTTCTTATTATTATTATTATTATTATTTTATTATTATGTACAATTTGGTATCTTTAGTTTGTTGTATGTGACGACCCCTTTTGTTTTTTATAACAAATATCAATACGGATAATGCTAATTTGTTATTTTAGCACCAGCCTCACCCTTTGGGTATAAATATTAGATAACTATCTGTTTATGTGATTGACTGATTTTCAGGTTTTATAATCTAATTGTGGGTATGTGTGTTGGGGAGTGTGCTTATAAACACATAATAAGCCTGGTGTTTTTTAATCTCAAATTGTATTAACGTATTATAGGGTTTGGGAGTGGGAGAACGTGGTGTTGTAGGTGGTGGTGGTGGTTGCAGATAATCCAGTGTCACACATGCCTGAAGCTATTTACAAGACATCAGTTGACTGGATCAATAACAAATCTTTGGATTTTTGTTGATGGTGGTGGTGGGTGGAGATGGTGGAGGAGAGAGGAGATGGTGGTTTCTGCCTCTTTCATTTTTGGGCTTTGTGCAATTTTCGGGACGAAAATTCTTTCAACGTGGGGATGATGTGACACCCGGCATATTTGGCTTAAACATTTTAGTAACACCTAAGTCTACCTTAGCGGGAAACATTTATAAACGGACTGAATTGGGTTAGTTGAGTTGGGTCAAGATAGGATTGTCCAGGGTTCAATGATCTGGAGGATCAATGGAGTCGTTTTGGGAATACACTAGTACCGGGTCCCGTTGTTGGTGAAATTACATAAACTAATTAAGTGTTATTTGTAGATTAATTGTTATATGATGGATTATATGCAAAGACGTGTTTAAACGATGTGTAGATAATCATCCATGCTTAAATATGTTAAACATAGACTAAGGTTGCATGTTCATGTGTTAGGATGCGTTAAAATGCGTTAAACACGACAAACTGGAAAACTAGAAAAACATAGGTCCAGGTTCGACCACATCGTGGGGGCGAACCTGGAAAATACTCTTGGTTCGACCCTTATTAAAGGGGCGAACCTGGATTGTGGAAATGAAAGAATTTCATTCGACCAGAACAAGGCACATTCGACCGTGTGAAAGGGGCGAATGTGGGTACATTCGCACAGGTGAAAGGGGCGAATGTGAACTAGTATAAATACCAAACTTTGTCATTTTTCACCATTTCACAAACCCTAACCGTCTCAAAACACTCTCAAACGATTTTAATCACTAAGGAATGAGTTTTTGCTCTTATCTTTCATAATCTAACCTATCAACAACATCTAATCAAGAATCCAAGGTGTGTTCTTAATTCTAAACCTTGTTCAAGTATTTTAATTCGTTTTTATCTAACCCTAAATGTCCAGATCTGTTCTAAGGATGTTTTTGTTAATAAAAAACTTTTAAACATTTTTCTAAACCTAAACCCTATCATTAAACATAGGTTTTCATATCAATAAACATATGTTAATTATGTGTTATGTGATATTATGTGTTGTTTAATGATTTGCTGCTGTGATAATGCTAGAAACATGATCTAGGGCTGCTATTGATGATGGTTTAGGATTATTAAAGGTTATAATTAGATAGATGATGATATCAAGTCTAATTTGGGGATTTTATTGAATCTAGGACTTGTTGCATGTTAGTATTATCAATAGAACTATTGGGGGTTTTCGATTACATGATAAACTGAGCATTTTAAGATGATTGTGGATTGATTTTGAAAAGTTTCCAAATTGGGTAAAGATTACATGCATGATGTGACACTTCCATAATCTTTGCCATTTTAGGAAAGGGCTAAAACGAATAGGTTTTGGGGCTTAATGTTAGTGGATGAGAGGAGAACTCCATAGTTAAGCGTGCTCAGGTGGGAGCAGTATCAGGATGGGTGACCTCCTGGGAAGTCTCCAATGGGCAACCAAAAACAAATCCGTGAGCTCTGGATGGGCGACCCATCGGGGCAAAGCGGACAATATTGGTGGTGAGAGGGGCCGGATGTTACAGATGGTATCAGAGCCACTCATGTGCCGTTCGGGATGGTAGGTGCATACCTCATCAAGGACGATGAGACTCTAACCTCATCAGGGACGATGAGACTCTAACGGGGAGTGAATGTGACACCCCAGGAAAATCCCACATCGACCGTGGCCAGGAGATGTAACATTACGCATTAATACTTGTACGTTACTATTATCATGAATAAAAACGTCAAGTTTCATTCGCTTTTAATTATTATTGTGGCATATTTGGCACCCTAATACTATATTAATTATATATAATATACATATATATAAGATTTTAATTGCCAAAAAATATTATTCTTGGGCCGGGAATCGAACCCGCGCCCAAGCCGGGTCACACACACATACAACATCACCATCTGGTCTACCCACACTTCTTGTTTTAATTCCAGCTTACAATTGTTATATCACGAGCCTTAGTTCTTCACAGTTGACTTGGAAAGTCAACTGTGACACAATCTACCATAATTAACCATATTAAACGCGTTTTTGATCCTGATTTGGTATGATTAAGTGATTGCCTGTCTATTACGCGTCATACACACGTACAATTATCTTTAATTCGTGCCAATTATACACGATTACACATCAATACAATCAATACGAGGTCAACCTTCCAATCGTGCAACCCAAACCTTCTCACTATAAATTGGACCTCCCCATTCCTTCTATAATCGCCGAAATCCCTCTCTCAATCCTCAATTCTGTTATTAAACCATCATTCGAAGCAAACGTGTTCGTGTTGACTTTTTCTGTTGACCGCACAAGAATCACGAGATCGTGTTTGTAAGTGGTGTTTTTCATGTGGGTTTTAATCATCGGCATTCACACAACAATAACCCTCTGATTAATTGGGTTATTGTTGTGTGAATCAACCAATTGTAAATCTTAGGGCTCGATCGTGATTTTGGGGAAGAACACTATTCAGTACTTGATTTTATAATTAAAACAAACTGGAATCAAACACAACCACTGATCTAGATCAAGTGGTTGTGTCTGATGTTGGTTATCATATACACGCGGGTTCGAACCATGGCATCAACAAACATTTTTTTTAATTAAGTATATATATATATATATATATATTCCTTTATATTTTTAAAAATTCATTTTAAAATACTAAAACTCTTTTATAAATTCTACAAAAATTATTTTATGTTAATCTAGTGAAAAAGTTTAATATACAATTTTTAGTTTTCAAAAATTTATTTATTTAATATATATAATAATTAATTCAAATTTATTCTATTTTATTTATAAAATTCTATAAAAATATCAAAACAATTTTATAAATTTCCACAAAAATTATTCTGAGTTTTTATAACAATAAACTTTTCTGAAATGATTTTATTTCTGAAAAATCATTTATTTAATATTTTTAATCAATTTTTGTTAGTTTTAATCAAATATAAATCATAATAAATTCATTTTTCAATATTTTTGCACCAAAATTTTATATAAATTATTTCTATTTATTTGGAACAGAAATACAATTTTTAATTTAATAATTCTTTAATTTTAGTATTTTTAAATATTAAAGTTATATTTTAACAATTTGTAATAAATAGATTTAATATTCTATTTTTAAGAAAATAATTTTATAAAAATTATTTTCATACTTAAAACTTATTATTGTGACCATCTTTAATTTAAAATTTACAAAAAGACTTTTGTTTATTTATTTATCAAATTTCTCCTATTATTCAAGCATTTTATTTATTAATCAAACGAGCACTTATCCCCGATTCGAAGCCCTAGAATATATTTGTAGACTAGAAAGACTTAGACATATTTATTACCTTAATTATAGGGTAATATTTGGCATTGTTGGGCAACGCATACTCTATTTTCATGAGACATAACATTTTGCTAAGGTGAGTTTTACATAGCCCCTTTTTTCACTATTTTTGGGGTGAAACATGTTACAACATTCTATCTACAATTCAATCATAAAGTGTCTATGTGTTATTCTATGTTGCATTATGTCTTAAACATGACTAGGGTAAGCACAATATTCTAGCAAAATCATTAACATTGATCAGCCGACGGTATACAATGATAGATCTATTGGACTGACAATCCCACCCGGATACGTGCCTCCTACATAGGTAGCGTGGGTGATTGTTATCGCATAACATAATCGAGTGAACAATGAGCGTATGGGATGGACCACAATATAACAGTCACAAGGGTTGATTATGCACTCGATTTACTTCTAGTATGTTTTCACATATGGAGTAGACTTTCCATGACACTTGAATTGTACAAGTTTTATTCGATTATCAAAACCTATGTAATTCTCACAAACTTTTGTTGACCCAAAAATATTTTCAAAATTAACATGTTTCAGGTAACAATGAAGCTGAGGCTTGAGTATGCATGAGGATTTATCATGAAGTTTTTGTTTGAAGTTATTTGAAGTTGTTGCTTTATTTGATATCATGTATTTGGATTTCTAGACATCATTTCATTTTGGATATTTATGTTATGAATAAATTATTTAAAATTCAATTTATACCATGTGCTACTGAAACAATCATCAATACGTGACATCCCGATGTTTCCGCCATCGGTTGGGGTGTTACAGATTGGTATCAGAGCCTTGGTTATAGGGAATTAGGTTATTAGAAAATAATCTAGACTATAGCCTTAGGGACTTAAACAGTACTTTCTTCTCTTACTTGTAACCCTAATTGCTTCCTTAACCTTATCCCTATCCTATACAACCCTAAGCCTACAAGTGACTACTCTTATTCGTCTGCTGCAATCCTGATCCACCATTAGATTAATAGGACAAAATCCTCAGGTTTAACCTGAACCACCTTGAGATCCCGTCGAAGTTCTAGATTTTAATAACGAACACGTGCAATCTGGAAGGGTGAACGCCTGTATTCTGAGTCTTCTGTCTAGGCTGGCATTGCGCATATATCCCAATCAGACGAGGGACCCGGATGCCTACCTGGGAATTCTCGGGATGAGTGTTCACTTATAGGCTAAAGCATGTCTCCATATGTTATTAGAATCTAGAATCTTTGATAAGTCAATGTTTTCGTTTATTCGTTTTAATTAATGAATAAATGATTACATTCCTTATATAACCTCATTCATTTCATTGTGTCTCATACAGATCATGCCTCCACGTCGCAGCACTCGCAATAACAGTGGTGGAAATCATGAGGAAGGGAGCAGCAACCACAACCATAACCAAGACACTAACCACAACAATGGAGGTGATGCCCAACTGGCTGCGATCATCTCTCAACAAATGGCGCAACAGATTGCAAATCTGGTTCCTAACTTGCTGGCTCAAGTCATCCAGATGAACGGGAACGGCAACGGCAACGGCAATGGAAACGGTAATGGAAACTGAAACGGAAATGGAAACCACAACGGGAACGGGAATGGTCTCCCAGCCTGCACTCTTAAGCACTTTAATTCCTGTAATCCCCCTAAGTTCAGTGGAGAAGAAGGAGCTACGGGACTTCTACAATTGTTCGAGGGTATTGAGAATGCCTTCATTAACAGTGAGTGCCCCGACAACTTTAAGGTTCGTTACGACATGAGCGTTCTTCACAAACGAGCACTCACTTGGTGGAATGAGGAAAAGCGCACCCGTGGAGCCGAAGTTGCACTTGCTATGACATGGGATCAAGTCAAGGAGGTTATAAAGGATGAGTTCTGTCCTCGCAACGAGGTTAAGAAGCTAGAAGATGAGTTCCACACCCTTGCTCAAGATAGTGCGGAAAACCTTGCCTACAATACCCGCTTTCACGAGCTTAGCTTATTGTTGCCCCATAAAGTCACTCCCCTGCCTGTAGCCATCGAGAAGTATAACGGTGGTCTACCCATGCAAATCTAGGACACAGTGTGGGGAAGGAATCCTGCCACCTTGGAGGAAGCCAAACGTCTGGCGGCTACTCTCACTGATAATCATGTGAAGAACGGTACTCTCTTTCGCAAGGGCACTAAGAAGACAGCTGCAAAAGACACTCCTCAGCCCGCTATTGAGGTTAAACCCGAGACCTCAAGCAACAAGAAGCGCAAGGCTAGGAACTACATGGTTGCTACCACCCCACCTGCGGCACAAAACCCAGCCAAGAAGCCATACGCCGGACCTCACCCCTTGTGCAACACTTGCAAATACCATCATCTAGCACAGGTGCCATGTCGTTTTTGCACTAAGTGTCAAAGGTATGGTCACCTTGTGAACATCTGCTGAGCTCCTCCTGCTAACGGCCCTGCTGCCCAAAACAACAATGCCCCAGCTCCTAACCAACAAAACAACAGACCTGCTCGTGGTCAGTGCTACGAGTGTGGCAGCCCTGATCACTATATCAATACTTGCCCCAATCGCAACCAAAACCAGAACCAGAACCAAAACCGCAACCAAAACCGGAACCGCAACCAGAACCAAGGTGCTCGAGGTCGCGCCTACAATCTCAATGCTAACCAAGCCCGTGACAACAACGAGGTGGTGAATGGTACGTTTTTCGTTAATAACCACTATGCATCCATATTATTTGATTCGGGAGCTGATAAGTCATTTGTATCACTGAAGTTTGAACCTTTACTTAACTTACCCCAAACTAACCTAGAGGAACCTTTAGTGGTAGAGGTAGCTAATGGGAAGTCTATCTCGATCGATTCTATTATTCGTAACTGTGTGCTGAACCTCGACGAACATACTTCCTCTATCGATCTCATCCCTATGCATCTTGGAAGTTTTGATGTCATAGTAGGCATGGACTGGTTGTCGACCCATCGTGCTGAAATTCTGTGTTTTGAGAAAGTCATTCGCATTCCTCTCGAATCTGGTGAGATTTTGAAGATCTATGGTGAGAAGCCTTGTGGCGAGCTTAAGCTCATGTCTTGTACTACTGCCCAAAAATACTTAGGAAAGGGGTATACAGCTTTCTTAGCTAACGTGATAGAAAAGAAGGTAAAGGGCAAAAGTATCCAAGACATTCCAATCATTCGGGACTATCCCGAAGTTTTTCCAGAGGATTTACCTGGTCTACCTCCTGCTCGACAAGTGGAATTTAGGATTGATCTTGTTCCTGGTGCAATTCCTGTCGCCAAAGCTCCTTATCGTCTTGCACCCTCTGAGATGCAAGAACTTGCCAGTCAACTACAGGAACTTTCTGATAAAGGTTTCATTCGCCCCAGTTCTTCTCCATGGGGAGCCCCTGTCTTGTTCGTTAAGAAGAAAGATGGATATCTTAGAATGTGTATCGACTATCGTGAACTCAACAAACTCACTATCAAGAATCGTTATCCTTTGCCTAGGATTGACGATCTTTTCGATCAACTTCAAGGAGCAACCCACTTCTCGAAGGTTGATCTTCGTTCTGGTTATCATCAGCTTAGAGTCCACGATGAAGACATTCCCAAGACAGCCTTTCGTACACGTTATGGTCATTATGAATTCATGGTCATGCCTTTTGGATTGACCAACGCTCCCGCAATGTTTATGGATTTAATGAATCGGGTTTGTAGACCCTACCTTGACAAATTCGTGATCGTCTTCATCGATGACATTTTGATTTACTCTAAATCAAAGTCCAATCACGAACAACATCTTCACTCCATTTTGGGTCTCCTAAAGAAAGAACAACTGTATGCCAAGTTCTCGAAATGTGAATTTTGGCTCAAGGAAGTTCAATTTTTGGGACATGTCATTGATATGAACGGAATTCATGTTGATCCTGCAAAGATCGAAGCTGTGAAGGATTGGAGTGTTCCTAAAACTCCAACAGAAGTTCGTTCCTTCCTTGGTTTGGCTGGTTATTATCGTCGATTCATTGCCAACTTCTCTAAGATCGCTGTTCCTCTCACTGGCTTAACTCACAAGGGAAAACCCTATGAGTGGGGACCAAAGCAAGAGGAAGCATTTGAAACTCTTAAGCTGAAACTCTGTGAAGCTCCTATCCTGTCTCTACCTGATGGTAATGATGACTTCGTGGTCTATTGTGATGGATCAAACCAAGGTCTTGGTTGTGTTCTCATGCAACGAGGCAAGGTTATTGCTTATGCGTCTAGACAACTCAAGACTCACGAAAAGAATTATACCACCCATGATCTTGAATTGGGCGCTGTCGTCTTTGCTCTTAAGATTTGGAGACACTATCTTTATGGAACCAAATGTGTGGTTTTCACGGACCACAAAAGTCTCCAACATGTCTTCGACCAGAAAAATCTTAACATGAGGCAACGGCATTGGGTTGAGTTACTTAACGACTATGATTGCGAAATTCGCTACCATCCTAGCAAAGCGAATGTTGTGGCTGACGCACTCAGTCGTAAAGAGCGTATCAAACTTCATTGTGCGAGAGTTCGTACTGATCTTCAGGATCGTATCCTCCAGGATCAACATACTTCAGTCACCCAAGGTAACATGTACGACGAAATGTCTTGTGGTGCTGAGACTCAACTTGAAACCAAACCTGATGGTCTTCTCTATTTTCTTAACCGACTTTGGATTCCTGACCGTGATGATCTTCGTACCTTTCTCATGAACGAGGCTCATAAGTCTCGTTATTCTATTCATCCTGGAGCTGACAAGATGTACCAAGATCTTCGTTATTCATATTGGTGGCCTGGTATGAAGAAAGATATTGCTCTTTTCGTTGCAAAATGCCTCACTTGTTCAAAGGTCAAGGCTGAACATCAACGACCATCTGGTATGCTCGAACAACCAGAAATTCCTGTATGGAAATGGGAGAGCATAGCAATGGACTTCATCACTAAACTCCCACGTACACCCAAAGGTTTTGACAGTATTTGGGTAATCGTCGATCGTTTGACCAAGTCAGCCCACTTATTACCTATTCGTGAGAAGTATTCTATGGAAAGGTTGGCAAAGATGTACGTAAGTGAAATCGTATGTCGTCATGGTATACCTTTGGACATTATCTCTGATCGTGATGGTCGTTTCACCTCTCACTTTTGGGATTCCTTACAAGATGCTTTGGGTACCAAGTTGAACCTGAGCACTGCTTATCACCCTCAAACAGATGGTCAGACTGAACGGACCATCCAGACACTTGAGGATATGCTCAGGGCATGTGTCATCGATTTTGGTGGCGCATGGGATTCTCATCTTCCTTTGGTCGAGTTTTCATACAACAACAGTTATCATGCCAGCATTAACATGGCTCCTTTCGAGGCACTCTATGGTCGTAAATGTCGTTCACCTGTCTGTTGGACTGAGGTTGGTGAAGCCCGGATCACTGGACCCGAACTAAACCAGGAAACCACAGACAAAATCCAACTCATTCAGGATAATCTTCTCAAGGCTAGAAGTCGTCAGAAGAGTTATGCTGATAAACGTCGTAAACCCTTGGAATTTTAAGTTGGGGACCTTGTACTTCTTAAAGTATCCCCTTGGAAAGGAGTGATTCGTTTCGATAGAAAGGGAAAACTAGCTCCTCGTTACGTAGGCCCATTCAAAATTCTTGACAGGATTGGAAAAGTGGCTCACAAACTTGATCTTCCACCTGAGCTAAGCAATGTTCACCCAACTTTTCATGTTTCGAATCTCAAGAAATGCTTAGCAGATGAGAACCTCCATGTCCCTCATGAGGATGTTCAAATCGATGAAACTATGCACATTATTGAGAAACCCGTCGAGATCGTTGATACTGGAGTCAAGAAACTCAAGCGCAGTCGCATTCCGATCGTTAAGGTTCGTTGGGAATCTAAACAAGGTCCAGAGTTCACTTGGGAACGTAAGGACCAGATGAAGTCTAAGTATCCACATCTTTTTCCACCAGACTCTCCAACTCCAACTTCGGGACGAAGTTCCTAAAAGTAGGGGAGACTGTAACATTACACATTAATACTTGTACGTTACTATTATCATGAATAAAAACGTCAAGTTTCATTCACTTTTAATTATTATTGTGGCATATTTGGAACCCTAATACTATATTAATTATATATAATATACATATATATAAGATTTTAATTGCCAAAAAATATTATGCTTGGGCCGGGAATCGAACCCGCGCCCAAGCCGGGTCACACACACACACAACATCACCATCTGGTCTACCCACACTTCTTGTTTTAATTCCAGCTTACAATTGTTATATCACGAGCCTTAGTTCTTCACAGTTGACTTGGAAAGTCAACTGTGACACAATCTACCATAATTAACCATATTAAACGCGTTTTTGATCCTGATTTGGTATGATTAAGTGATTGCCGGTCTATTACGCGTCATACACACGTACAATTATCTTTAATCCGTGCCAATTATACACGATTACACGTCAATACAATCAATACGAGGTCAACCTTCCAATCGTGCAACCCAAACCTTCTCACTATAAATTGGACCTCCCCATTCCTTCTACAATCGCCGAAATCCCTCTCTCAATCCTCAATTTTTGTTATTAAACCATCATTCGAAGCAAACATGTTCGTGTTGACTTTTTCTGTTGACCGCACAAGAATCACGAGATCGTGTTTGTAAGTGGTGTTTTTCATGTGGGTTTTAATCATCGGCATTCACACAACAATAACCCTCTGATTAATTGGGTTATTGTTGTGTGAATCAACCAATTGTAAATCTTAGGGCTCGATCGTGATTTTGGGGAAGAACACTATTCAGTAATTGATTTTATAATTAAAACAAACTGGAATCAAACACAACCATTGATCTAGATCAAGTGGTTGTGTCTGATGTTGGTTATCATATACACGCGGGTTCGAACCATGGCATCAACAAACATTTTTTTAATTAAGTATATATATATATATATATATATATATATATATATTCCTTTATATTTTTAAAAATTCATTTTAAAATACTAAAACTCTTTTATAAATTCTACAAAACTTATTTTATGTTAATCTAGTGAAAAAGTTTAACATACAATTTTTAGTTTTCAAAAATTTATTTATTTAATATAAATAATAAATAATTCAAGTTTATTCTATTTTATTTATAAAATTCTATAAAAATAACAAAACAATTTTATAAATTTCCACAAAAATTATTCTGAGTTTTTATAACAATAAACATTTCTGAAATGATTTTTATTTCTGAAAAATCATTTATTTAATATTTTATTCAATTTTTGTTAGTTTTAATCATATATAAATCATAATAAATTCATTTTTCAATATTTTTGCACCAAAATTTTATATAAATTATTTCTATTTATTTGGAACAGAAATACAATTTTTAATTTATAATTCTTTAATTTTAGTATTTTTAAATATTAAAGTTATATTTTAACAATTTATAATAAATAGATTTAATATTCTATTTTTAAGAAAATAATTTTATAAAAATTATTTTCATACTTTAAACTTATTATTGTGACCATCTTTAATTTAAAATTTACAAAAAGACTTTTGTTTATTTATTTATCAAATTTCTCCTATTATTCAAACATTTTATTTATTAATCAAACGAGCACGTATCCCCAATTCGAAGCCCTAGAATATATTTGTAGACTAGAAAGACTTAGACATATTTGTTACCTTAATTATAGGCTAATATTTGGCATTGTTGGGCAACGCATACTCTATTTTCACGAGACATAACATTTTGCTAAGGTGAGTTTTACATAGCCTTTTTTTTCACTATTTTTGGGGTGAAACATGTTACAACATTCTATCTACAATTCAATCATAAAGTGTCTATGTGTTATTCTATGTTGCATTATGTCTTAAACATGACTAGGGTAAGCACAATATTCTAGCAAAATCATTAACATTGATCAGCCGACGGTATACAATGATAGATCTATTGGACTGACAATCCCACCCGGATACGTGCCTCCTACATAGGTAGCGTGGGTGATTGTTATCGCATAACATAATCGAGTGAACCATGAGCGTATGGGATGGACCACAATATAACAGTCACAAGGGTTGATTATGCACTCGATTTACTTCTAGTATGTTTTCACATATGGACTAGACTTGCCATGACACTTTAATTGTACAAGTTCTATTCGATTATCAAAACCTATGTAATTCTCACCAACTTTTGTTGACCCATAAGTATTTTCAAAATTAACATGTTTCAGGTAACAATGAAGCTGAGGCTTGAGTATGCATGAGGATTTATCATGAAGTTTTTGTTTGAAGTTATTTGAAGTTGTTGCTTTATTTGATATCATGTATTTGGATTTCTAGACATCATTTCATTTTGGATATTTATGTTATGAATAAATTATTTAAAATTCAATTTATACCATGTGCTACTGAAACAATCATCAATACGTGACATCCCGATGTTTCTGCCATCGGTTGGGGTGTTACAGGAGAGATCCTTGGTTCATAAGTAATATTTTGCCTCTTAAATCACCAACGCGTTTTGGGGCTTAATGTTAGTGGATTAGAGGAGAACTCCACAGTTAAGCGTGCTCAGGTGGGAGCAGTATTAGGATGGGTGACATCCTGGGAAGTCTCCACCGGGGCAACCAAAAACAAATCCGTGAGCTCTGGATGGGCGACCCATCGGGGCAAAGCGAACAATATTGGTGGTGAGAAGGGCCTGATGTTACAGTTGTGACATCCGTCACCCTTGTCTTTCGTCAAATTTACAATAATAGCCCTTCAAATATTCTATTATAGTCCTTGAAAGTTTCGTCGTTTTCATAATACGTAGGTGAAACGTATTCATAAAAGATTTTATAAAAAAATTTAAGTTTTATAAAGCTTTAAAAACATTTTGGTTAATTGATATTAACTTGGTTAAGTTTTATAAAGGATTATTTAACTAAAATTATAATTATACTAACTAGGTTAATAGAGAGGGACCTTTTCTGCCAAAATATGAAAGTTTTAAAAGAAAAAGAACTCCCTCCTGCCCATCCTCGTTTTTTCCGGCGAACTGACCTCCGGTCACCGGACTTCGCTCCGGCGAGGTATAAAATGGCCACACTTGCGTTTTTCTTCGATATAAATGATTTCCAAACGTTTTCTCCACACATTGTAACGTTTCCCCACCATTTAAACGAATATATAACGTGTTCTGATCGAGTTTTAATCCTAGTTATGATGGGTAACCGTCAGATTTTTAATATTAAATTAAAGTTCATAATAAACGAACAATCATATAAATTATTGATGCTAAAACGTTTCTGCACTTACACACTTTATAAACCCACTAAAAAACACATCTAATTGCGACTCCAAGACCTCCAAACTGTGAGTTTTGTTTCGAATATGTGCGCCTTGAATTCGAGCGTCATATAAGCTTGTAAGTTCATTATTTTTATGCCTCTATGATCCTTATTTGACCCTCTTTGAAAGCCCCTTATTTCCAGATTGCAATCGTACTATTTTGGGGTAATTGAAAAACCTAGGGTTAGGGTTAGGGTTAGGGTTATAGGAAATTTGGGGAAGAAGATGTAGTTGTTATGAATATATAAAAATAATTTGATTTCAAACTTCTTATCATGTGAGACTAGTTATGTAGTGGTTTGTATGTTTGTTTGTGTGTGAACTGACCAGAGATCAAGTCCAACCGGCCACGGGTCAGATGTATTTTTTTTGGTTTTCTTTTTAAAATTCATTTTCTTATTTATCTCTACAATATATTAATAAGCATATAGGAAGGGCAAGATAGTCATTTGACTGAATTTTCAACATGTACAAGCCTTTAAAGCTTATTATACAAGCATTTGAAGCACACATTGTTGAAAAAAAAATCTTAAACCTTTTCAAGCCAAGATAAAACCAAAAATCACGTGCCTCTTTCTTTCTAAGATTTCTAGATCCATATTTTGAAATTCAAACCTACTTATCCTCATCTCTCTCTCTCTCTCTCTCCTCAAATCTCCTCCACAACAACCTTCCTGTTCGACCCTATCTTCTCCAACCTCCGGTCTCTCCTCTATCGAATCTGTTTGTGGGTTTTGTTTGTTAAGAAACTCGATCCTTGTAAACCGACCCAAACCTATAGTCATGAATTTTGTGAACCGGGTCGAAGTTGTTTATGGATTTTGGAGTTCTTAAAACGTGAAGACAGGCAGGAGGAGGGTGGCTGACCGGTAATGGTGGAGGTAAACAACATTTAGATCTTCTAAATTTGAGTTTTTTTTCTTTCTTAAAATGTATGTACTTAACAAAACTAACAGTTGAACACAAAAAACTTGTATGGCTAAAGACATCCTTGCCAAGAGTAAATTAGGGTTTTTGGTTTTGGGTTGAATCTTGTTGAACTTTCTTATTCCTGAGAAAGCTTCTGTGATGGATTGCTAATAAAATAAGGATTCACGAACCATGATTGTCTTTAACTTATTTTTATGTTTGATTTATGCTTGTTTTATCTCATTTTATGCTTTAATTTTGTTGATTTTAGGCTAGATTTATGTTTAGTGTAGTCTATTTTTTTTTCATCTGTGGATTTCTGTTAACTGTTTAGCTCGTTTGTGACGATTTGTGTTTATTGAGTAATTTGCTTGCATCATCTCCCACTTTTGGTATAGCTTTTTCACACTCACTAATTGTTAACCTTATGAAAAAAGATTCACTTATATAATAGTCTGTGGGGTTATTAAGTGTTAACACATTTGTGCCCATAAGGTGTTTGATAAAATGTTTGAATGACAGAATTTGATTAGAATGAGCAAGAGACCGCCCCTGATCCAGTGGCTGTACTTAAAGGCCATCGTTATGGATGTTTGTTTCCATCCTTCTCAGAACTTAGTGTTTTCAGGGTTAGTGTTTTCATCATAGCAACAGTTATGAGATTTGACTTTTTTTCAGGTCTTCGAATGGTGAGTTAAGAATCTGGAACAACGTGCAGCATCGAACGGTTTCATCGGCATGGTGTGACTGCGAATTCCTTGGCTTTGTTTTGTATTTTGTTCAGTTTATATATAACTTTTAGAATTCTTAATTTGGGTTAATATCTCAAGTACTACGCGTACAACGGGTTGAAATTTTGGGTAAAATATATGAACTTAGCTAACGATTAGACAAGTTGAATCTCATGTAGTGTATTAGAATAATATTAAGTAATATTTGCAGCACGGGCCAATTTTGGCAATGAGGATGAAGATAAGCTAAAAGTGTTTAAGAAAGAAATGTTGGTCCTTTTTGTTGTAAAGTAAGTTCTCTCTGCATATTATACCATTGCAAATTTTTTATGTTCTGTTTGCATTGAGATGCTTATCTGGCATTTGGTTGCATATGCAACATAAATCATTGATTCAAAATATACTTTGGTGCTTTTTCTATCATTTTAATTGTATAAAGCTTTTTTTTTTTTTTTTTTTTTTTTTTTTTTTTTTTTTTTTTTGGAAGAAGTGGTTACATTTTTTTCCAATATCAAAAAATGGCTTCTAATTACAAGCATGATTTCATGATATACTGTTTAGCATGTCATTTGTTTTTAAATTCTCTTAATTGTGACCCCTTAAAAAATTCAACTCATTTATCAAAATGTCATGTTTTTAAAATCTGACTGTTTGTTTTTATTGGAATTTTTAGAATAATAGTTTTCATTAGGTGTGTTTTTTTAATTAACTTTTGGGAGAACCTAAACTTCATTTTCCTGTTCTTACCAAGTTGCCATGGATTAAACTTTTTATAGTCACTTGTCAAAAGTAAAAAAAAAAGGTTCACAACCAACCTGCATAAAAAGTAAGAACTTATTATGTCAAAATCAAATTGTAGGTTTATCCAAAGTCCAAACTAATTTAATATATTTGCTATGAAGTTTAAATTAGCATTTAAATTGAATTGATAAAATTTAATTTGATTTTGATTGTTGATGGCGATGGAAACACTATATGGGGAGACAAGCACCAAATTTTAGGAGAGGCATAGGTAATATCCGGAAATAATTATCTCTTAAACATTAAATTTGAATTTGAAATTCAAAAGGTAGAATCTTCCACAAAAGGAAAAACCCTAACATGAATATATATGAAAAACACTAGATAGGTTAAAAAGGGATGAATGCCAAAACAATTTTGGAAAGCATAGATCGATCTTTTGAAAATAGAAAGGCAAAGTCATCCATTTTGGTGAAAGTGATAACACAATGGGTGAGGGTCAACTCTTTTTTCTGTTAATGTTAAAATCAGTGTTTTTAAAAGGAAATCTTTAAACAAGTCATACTATAAAGTATAAATTTAAATTCGGGTCAACTACTGTTTGTTGCATAACTATTTTGTGTTTTAGTTCTGAATTTTTATTCTCTGTTTTAGTTCTGAATATGTGGTTCGCTAATTGTTGCACTTTTGATAATGTTAATTATAATAATGGTACTACGGTTATAGGCTGAATTAGTGTCAGACTTGTTGTTCACTTAATAACATATTTTAGTATGTACACAACTAAACTTTTGTATGCTAACCGCCTTCATAAACTAAACTTATTCAATTGAGCTTAAATCGTACTAATACATATACTCATTAAAAGCAAATTCAGATATGGTAGGATAATATATATGTATATGGAAAATAGAAAAATCAATTTAATATGTCATCTGTTATGAATCAATTTAATGTTTATGTTTTAAAAATAGAAAATTCTTAATTTGAATGGATTTGCATGTTCAACAAACATTTGATTCTTTTTTCAGATGGTACAAAATGGTGAATGAGTGCAGACATAGAAATAGTCTGCTCACGCCGATTTCATAAAATGGTGAAGGAATGCACTTCACACTGCCAAATGGTTTGTTGACTTTAACAGTATATAAAGACAATATCATTTGATTCTTTTTTCAGATGGTACAAAATGGTGAATGAGTGCAGACATAGAAATAGTCTGCTCACGCCGATTTCATAAAATGATGAAGGAATGCACTTCACACTGCCAAATGGTTTGTTGACTTTAACAGTATATAAAGACAATATTATAGCTTCAATAGGGTCAAACAATAGGGTCTTCTATCTGTATATATAGATGGTTCCTTATATGTTGGTTATGGGTTTCTTGAATTTGATTATTATAATTCTAAAGTAAATTGGAACACCTACTGTGTACTGTGTACTGGAAAATATTATATTTTCATAATTTTTATTATTTAATTTGTTTTAATCATATTTAATTTATTAAAAATTCATTCTTAATGGTTTTTATCTCAAAATTTGTCATAAATTATTTCTAATCATCATGAATTAAAATAAAAATTATTGGTTCAGAAAACATTCATTTTTATTGATTTTCCTATTTTAAATCATTTAAACATGATTTAATCTCATTAAATCAGTTTTTAAATGTAAATAAGTTTATAAAAATTGTGAGAAAATTATTTTCATTAATTTACATCAGAAATTATCCATTTTCTATAAAAATAGCATTTTTGGATCATGTCTTGAATTATTAGTCTTATTTATGTTTATGTTAGGACAAAAAGGATTGGTGAAACCACTTTTGCAAACCTTAGTCTAATTCACTTCTGTCAATTTATTCTAAGTATAGAACTACTGAAGAAAGAAGACCAAACAGCTGAAGAAGGATTCTACAAGTACTGAAGAAGAAATACATCAGAAGATCTGAAGTCCAAACCATACAGTTCACTGAAGAACTACTGAAGACAAACTACTCATCAGTAGTTTGTCATTCATCAGCACTTGTCCAAGAATCTTTCCACCGCCTTATGTTTCAGTAGTTTATTAGTTTAGTATTACTTTAACTTTTTGTACAAGTTCCAAGATTGAAACTTGTTGCAACTTGTCTCTGAACTTGCTTTTTTGGCAAGGTTCATGTATTTGTAAAGTCTATAAATAGAAGGGTTCATCCCTCTGTTTTAGACATTGATTTAATACAAAAATCTTTCAAAGCTTATCATTGTTATTACCATTTCATTTACTGAGAATCTGTTTAAGTGTTCATTCTCATTCATTGCTTAGATTCTCATTAAATACTTATCTTTAGTTTTATCAAACGTCCAGGGGGAGTAATAATTCCTGTTGATAAGTGTAGCTTTAAACTCATATCATTCCGCTGTGCTATTACTGATTAAAGAACTTGCTAGACACTTAAGTGTTCACTAGCAAGTTCATACAAAGAGCAATACTGATCCAACAATTGGTATCAGAGCACTGGTTTATCTGATCACATATGAATCTAACACCTTGAGAATCAGACACAGGCTCTTATTGATATTCAATAAAGGATTAAAAGTTCACCTTTATCAACATTCATCACTTTAAGAGATATTTGACAAATCAATACTCTTTAAAATGGATCCTCATAATACTGGTTCTGCCAATAAACCTGCTATGCTAGTAAGAAATGAATATAATATCTGGCAAAGGAGAATGGCACATACCTTATCACAGACCAACACAGGTTGCTGGAAATCTGTGATATATGGTCCTCATAAACCAGTAAATATCAATCTTGAAACTAAAGAAGAAATTCCAAAAGACCCAAAAGACTATACAGATGATGATTTCCTAAAACTTGAGCTTGATGCTAAAGCTTTCTCTATGTTGGCAATGGCACTCCCAAATGAAATCTACTTTGGCCTATTACATTGTGATAGTGCCAAAGAGCTTTGGGACTGCCTCAAAGAACAGTTTGGAGGAACTGAAGAGGTGATTGCCAACACTAGAGAAATCCTGGCTCAACAATATGAAACTTTTGCTCACATTAATGGGGAAACTTTAACACAACAATTTGAAAGATTCTCCTCATTAATATCTGAGCTAAAATTAAATGGTCAGACCTACACAACTGTATCTATGCTTCATAGATTTTTAAGGTCTTTACCTGAAAAATGGGAAACATACTCTATAGTCTTAAGATCTTCACCAGACTTTAGCTCCCTCACTCTTACAAAACTTCATGGGAGATTACTTACTTTTGAAAGAGAAATTGATCAAAAGAAAAAGTTACAAAGTTCTGGCAAAACTGCTGATGACTATCTACCAGGTAGTACAACACTATTGGGACAAGACTCACCAACTTGTTCAAATAGTTTTGGATCTTTTGACCATATTGACATAACTGCTGGGATCTCATCTGAAAGATCATTCCCAGGTTATGACAATAATGATTTTAGTCAAACTGCTGATAACATGTGTTTTATCATGGATGATTTAAAATTTTTTAGCAGTGATGACTTGGAAGAAATGGATATTCTACACCAACTGGCCATGTTAAGTTTAAAAACAAATAAATTTTACAAAAGGTCAGGAAGGAAGTTTCCAGGACTCAACAGTTCTACAAAAATTGGTTTTGACAAATCTATACTTAGATGTCACAAGTGTCAAAAGTTGGGACACTTTGCTAGAGAGTGTAGAAGCTCTAGCTTTAACCAATCTCAGTCTGGAAATAATTTTAACCCCAATTATAACAGTAATAATGGAACACAAGGGAGTGCACATTTTGTACAGGCACAAGCTCCACAACACCAATATGTGCCACAAGTACAATATTTACAGATGCCTGCTCAACAGATGCAGAGCCAACAATCAATCCCTCCCTTTCCAGCTGCTCAACCACCTCCACAAACTCAGCAACCCTCACAACAAAGTTTATTTACTTCAGGGTATGCTGACTGGAGCAGTCTTCCTTTTGACACTACTGAGTGTAACCCTGATGCAGACAACAAGATGTTTGACATCAACTGGGGAGAGCCTGACAATGGCAGAAAGAACTTTGCCTTAATGGCATTTGAGGGATGCACCTAAAAATCTGCCTTGTCACAGGTATCAAAAGAATCTTTGACAAAACTTTGTTCAAATTCTTGCAAAGAATCTTTTGCTCTCATAAGAGAAACTAATGTGCACTTACAAGGTAAAGCAAATGACTCTGAGAGAAAATTCACTCAGATGAAATGTGATTTAGAAAGAAAACTGTCTGCAAAAACAAAAGAAGTTTCTAAATTAACTAACACTGCTATTGAAACCCAAGCACAAATTAAAATCATGATAAATGACCTAGGAAATGTCAGACAAGAGCTTGCTGACACCAAGATCACATGCGAAAAATGGGTTGAATCTTGTAAGGGGTACCAACTATTGCTAAACAAACAAAGTGCTTCAAATGTTAGGTTTGGCATAGGGTACAATCACACTGAAACACCAACATATTTTTCCCCCAAAACTACTGAAGATGGGAGAAAAATTGTTTCAGGTGAAACTTCTGAAGAGAAAGAATGCACATCTTATCATGAAAACTTTCTAAAAACTCACAAAGAAAGTTCTTCAGAAGTACTGATTAATTCTGACATTAAGCCATCAGTAGTTTCAACTACATCAGAAGTTGAGAACCTGAAAACTACTGATGACCTAAAACTAATTAATACAGTCAGAAACTTGTCTTTGAAAGAAAAGACAAAAGAATGTGAAATCTGTGGTCTGTTCAACCACAAGACAGAATTTTGCAGATACAGAATAGGTATTCAGTACAACAAGAAAACTCAACAACTGGTTGTGGGAAAACAAATCAGAAATGATTTTGTAAAAACTTTTTCTCCCAGGAAACAACAACCAGGAAACACCTTTTCTCAGAAAAAGACAAAATCTCAACAAAAATCTTTTTCTCAAAATTCTCTTTCAGTAGTTAGACCTAAATCATCAGCAGTTTCACAAACTGTTGAGATTAAAGATCTCATGAACATGGTACAACTATTGATGACCAAAGTTGATGGTGGTCCTCAAAAGGATACCACCATTGCTCTTAATGAAAAATCCATTGCCAAAAAGACATGGATTCCTCAACTTGGTCAAGAACAAACTGTAAATGTTCTCAAGAGCAAACCCAAAGCCAAACTGGCTTGGGTTCCCAAATCTAACTAATTTGCTATCTTGTGCAGAGAGTTTCCAGAGGCTTAAATAGCATTTGGTATGTAGACAGTGGAGGCTCAATGCACATGACAGGATGCAGATACCTGATAAACAATTTTATCAGTCAAAGAGAAGGATCTGTATCCTTTGGGAACAATGCTAAGGGATATGTGCTAGGACATGGCAATGTCTCCTCTGGCAATATATAGTTTGACAAGGTCAATCTGGCTGAAAACCTTGAGTATAACTTGCTGAGTGTGTCACAAATGTGTGATAAAGGATATTCTTCCTTTTTCACTAAGACAGCATGCAAGATCATATCACCAGAAGGCCAGAAGTTGATAGAGAAGATCATTGAAGATCACACTTTGTTGATAGCCAAAAGATGTGGCAATGTCTATGCAGTGGACATTGAAAAAGACAAAGTACTGAACAACACTGCCTGTTTCTTCTCAAAGGCATCAACTTCAGAGACTGATCTCTGGCACAGGAGACTTGGCCATGTGAACTTTAAAACCATAAATAAAGTCACAAAAATGGGCTTGGTCAGAGGTCTACCTTTAAAGGTATACCAGTGTCAAGAACACTGTGTATCCTATTTATAGGGAAAACAGCATAAGTCCTCCTATAAGTCTATTGAAGAATCAAAAACTACTGCATGTCTTCAACTACTCCATATGGACTTATTTGGGCCTGTAAAAATCATGAGCCTTAGTAAGAAGAAGTACTGTTTGGTCATCATTGATGACTATTCAAGATTTACATGGGTATTCTTCTTATTTTCCAAGGATGAGGATGCTGAAATCATCAAGTTCTTCATTCTACAAGTAGAGAAACAATATTCTCTATCTGTCAAAGCCATTAGAAGTGACAATGGGACAGAGTTCAGGAACAAAACTCTGGATGAATTATGCTTGTCTAAAGGGATTATTAGACAATACAGTGTTCCCAGAACTACTGAACAAAATGGTGTAGTAGAAAGGAAGAACAGAACCCTAATTGAAGGAGCAAGAACAATGTTAGCTGATTCAGGCCTACCATTGTATTTCTGGGCTGAAGCAGTTAACACTGCATGCTATGTTCAAAATAGAGTCCTTGTCAACAAGAGACACTCCAAGACTGCCTGTGAAGTTCTTCATGGCATAAAGCCCCTTATCTCCTTTTTCAGGGCTTTTGGATGTCAATGTTTCATTCTTAACATCAAAGACTCTATTTCAAAGTTTGCTGCCAAAGTTGATTCAGGTTACTTTCTTGGTTACTCTTCCACTAGAAAAGCCTACAAGGTTTTTAACTTAAGAACTAGGATAGTAGAAGAAACACTGAATGTCAAGTTCAATGAGTCAAAACACACTCTTATTCCAGCACATCCTGCTGAACTTTTTGACCTTGACAGCTTCCATTTTGGACCTGAAAAGACTGTTACTTCATCTAAACCTACTTATTATGGTGATCAAAGGTTTGATGATGAGGATCCAGCACCATGGACTCCTCAAACAGTCATTAAATCAACTTCCAAACCATCAGAAGTTTCACAAACTTCTGATTCAACCACTACTGATGAACAAACTCAAACATCTGCTTCAACACCTAAAACTACTGAAGATACTGAAACTGCTGAACCAGACATTATAAACCTCAGTGGTTTGTTTGATGAAGTACAAGAGCCACCTACACCTGTCAGTGGTTTAGAACAACTGATTGAACACAAAGATCATCCACTTGAACAAATCATGGGTGATATTGCATCAGGTGTTCTTACAAGAAACCAGCTTTCCAACTTTTGCTTCTTCTCAGCATTTATTTCTCAGTTGGAACCTAAAAAGTACCAAGAAGCCCTCAAAGACAACAACTGGGTTCAAGCCATGCAAGATGAGTTGCTTCAATTCAAAAAACAACAGGTTTGGGAAATCTGTCCCTTACCACCAAACAAGCAACCAATTGGCACAAGATGGGTTTTTAGGAACTAACAAGATGAGGCTGGTATGATTATAAAGAACAAGGCAAGACTGGTAGTACAAGGTTACTCTCAAGAAGAAGGAATTGATTATGATGAAACCTTTGCTCCAGTTGCAAGGCTTGAAGCCATCAGGTTATTTATGGCCTATGCCATTTCCAACAAAATCAAAGTTTTTCAAATGGATGTTAAAAGTGCATTTTTGTATGGAAAAATAAAAGAGGAAGTGTATGTCTGTCAGCCACCTGGGTTTGAGGATCCTTCTCATCCTGAGTGGGTGTACAAATTAGACAAAAGCTCTTTATGGGCTCAAACAGGCTCCAAGAGCCTGGTATGAAACACTTTCTAACTTTCTACTCAAAAATAACTTCACAAGAGGCTCCATTGATAAAACTCTTTTCATAAAACATGTTGGAAATCATATCTTACTTGTTCAAATATATGTTGATGATATCATATTTGGTTCAAAAAACACAAAACTGTGTGATGAAATCAAGAAACTCATGCAATCAAAATTTGAGATGAGTACAATGGGAGAACTGCAGTACTTTCTGGGACTGCAGATTAAACAACAAACAAATGGAACTTTTATACATCAATCAAAATATGTTAAAGAATTATTAAACAAATTTTCTTTACAAGACTATAAATCATGTTCCACTCCCATGACACCAACCACACAAGTTGAACCAGATGATCAAGGAAAACAGGTTGATCAAACCATGTATAGATGTATGATAGGTTCCCTTTTATATCTAACTGCTTCTAGACCAGATATTATGTTTTCAACATGTGTCTGTGCTAGATATCAATCAGCTCCTAGGGAATCACACCTCATTACAGTCAAAAGAATCTTTAGATATCTGAAAGGAACTCCAACACTTGGAATTTAGTATCCTGCTTCAAGCAATACCAAGTTATCAGCTTTTTCAGATAGTGACTATGCAGGGTGTAAAATGTCAAGAAAATCAACATCTGGTGGTTGCCAATTCTTAGGAAACTGTCTAGTGTCCTGGCAATCAAAGAAACAAACATCTGTTGCAACTTCAACTGCTGAAGCTGAATACATTGCAGCTGCAAGTTGTACATCACAGATACAATGGCTCCAGTATCAACTTCTTGATTATGGAATCAAAGAGACCAAGACACCATTGCTTGTAGACAGCAAATCTGCCATTAGCATCATTCAAAATCCTGTTCAGTTTTCAAAAACCAAACATATTGAAATCAGGTATCATTTCATAAGAGATTGCTATGAAAAAGGCAAGATTGAAGTGAAACATGTAGCAACAGCTAATCAAATAGCTGACATATTCACTAAACCCCTTGACACATCAACATTTCAGAAGTTAGTATCCATGCTTGGGATGCTAAATTTGTAAGTGTTTCTGTTTATTTTTCTGCACACATTTTCATTTTTCACTTACATCTTAAGTCTGAAAACTTCTGAAAAACAAACAAGAGAGAAACTACTGATGAACAAAACATCAGTATGGGAACTAAACTTCTGAAAAGTGATTAACTTCTGATAAAACAACCTTCAGAAGTTATGAATAAAAGTATTTATAAAGCATTCTCATCAGTTGTTTAAAACTACAGAAGAGAAAGTGGGAACTACTGATGAAAACAATTCTTCATCAGCAGTTTAGTCAAAAAGGGTAAATCAGAATTTTCCCACATCAGAAGTTTGACCTAGGCGGTTTAAAACTTCTGATAAATACCTTTTCCAACACTTATCCATTCAAAAAGCAAAAATTCCCTCCTTCTCTCTCAAAAAGCTCTCAAACCCTGAACCTGCAAAAACACTGTTCGATCCACACACACACAAACCACATGGCTCTAACTCTGAAACAGGGACACAATCAAAGAGGCTACTTCGAAAAACATGAAGCCTGGTCCCAATACGACGAAATCATTGATTTAGTCGTCAAATCCCAATATTTCACCGCCTTCACCATCAACCCTCCAATCCATACGGAAACTCTAAATGAGTTTTGGGCAAACGTAGAGACGGTGACGGTGAAAAACAAGGTGATCTCCCTCAATTCAACTATCAAAGGGAGAAGAATGGCAATCACACCGACTATTTTGGCAATTAGGCTGGGTTTGGATGATGTAAATGCCCCAGACCAATTTCCAAACTCTCAAATTCATTTAACCATGACAGAGTGTGGTTACCAAGGTACTCTCTCACATGCTACAATCTTTAAAAAATATTTTGAACCAAAGTATAAACTGCTTTTTCATTATATTATTATGTGTTTGAGTCCAAAAACTGGATCTTATGATCAGATGCCCTCCACTTTTCAACCTATTTTTTATTCCATAGTGAATGAAACAAAATTCAGGGCATCATCACTTTTCTTTAATGAGTTGGTGTTACATCATCTCAATACTAAAAAGAAGTTTTTGTTGTACCCAAGATTTATTATGCATTGCATAATAAAAGAACTTGGAGATGAGGTGCTTGTGGGTAAAACAACAATTTTAAACCCTTTATCCTCACAAGCATACTCAAGGCACAACAAACCTGCTGCCTGGCCAGAAGATGACCAAGGGTAACCAGAAACAGTCCCCATGGAACCCTCATCTTCCAAAACTACACCCCCAAAAGCCAAGAAACCCAAGCAACAAAAACAAAAACCCACCAACCCAAAAAGAAAAGCAGTTCAGGAGGTTGAGATGCCTGAACTGACTAATGTGCAATCTGCACTTCATAAAGACGTGACTGAAGCATCCTCTCAGTCTCATCTATCTCAAACCCCACCAAGAGCACCAATTACCATACTTTTCAAAAGAAAAAGACTAAAGAAAACTATTCCTATTGACTCCTCTTTTGAAACTGCTGAACCCATTGACCAAACTACTGAACCAGCACCCCAAATTTCTGAACCTGATATAGAAATAGCCAAACTTCTCTCTGGGCTAAAAGAGAAAGTCCCATCTAAACATGTCAGTCCCCAACAACCACATCAAACAGGGGACATAGCCTCAGAAATGGACATGGATGTGGACACTCAAAGCCCTAACCAAAGAGATGAGGATGAACCAGGGTCTCTAAGCCCAAACTTAGAAACTCTTGGTACTTTTGAGGCTGCTACTACTCATTTACCACCCAGTGGTGGATCTGAGGAAAGAAGCAACATAGCTAAGACCTCAACTGTGGCAACTACTGATGAAGGCTTAATGCCTGAGGTAGGAAATCCTCTGAACCAAGAAAAAGAGGTACATGAGACAACTGAGTTGGGCTCAGCTCATGATGTAACTGATACAGTCCTCATCGAGGATGTAATCAGGGATTCAGATGATTCCATTGAATTGGATGATGTTTCACAACCCAAAACTACTGAATTGACGGCTACAAGTGAAGGTCCTACACCTGGTGTATCTATGCTCAAGAAGCTAGTCACACCAGATCAGGTTAAAGTCCACTTAATCCCTGATTCGCCTATAGTGGCATCTTCTGTACAACAAGAAGATCAACCAAAAACACACCCCTCACTACAAATGCCTACCCAATTCCCTGGGCCATCCAGCATAGACATGAACCAACTATGTAGCCCAGATGGTCCCTTATATCACATGATGAACACCCTCATCAAAAATCACTTCCAAACCTACACAGCTGACTTGGAGCTGTCCATCAAAAACCAATTTGGAGTGATACAGACTAGATGAACGATCTGTCCAACAAGATTGACTTCAACTCCAAACAGATTGCTACTCTTATAGGTCATTTCTCTGAACCCTCAAAGAAAAAGCTTGATGAATCCAAAAAGGGGGAGAAAATTAAGGAACCTAGGGAGTCATTCGAAGCCAGGATAAAGGCAAGAGTGGCTATCCAAGAAAAAGAACAGAGAGACCAAGCCAGAAAAGAAAAACTGGCCCAACAATTTGGTGTCTCTATACAAGAAATAGAAGATGCTGAAAAGCCTGATGAATCCCAAGGCCACAATGAAGAAACCTCTGATGGTGAAAGTTCTGATGAAGACTCAGAAGTCAGAAGTCAACACTTCCAACACTGAAACTACTGAACAGCCTTCCGGATCAACTGAACCTACTCAACCAACTCCTATTCCAAAGCCTACTACAACTACAACAATGACTGTGCTGAACCCTTCTCCTCTATCAATGTCCAAAGAACTACTTGAGAAGAGTTTAATTGCTGCTGAAAGAAAGGCTAAGGAAGATGAGATCTGGAATGCTTTGGAAACAAGGGATGATTTAAGCCTAAATGAAAAGCTACAGGCTTATGAAGCAGAACTTCAAAGGCAGGCTAACCTAGAAAGAATTGCTGAGGAAGACAAAAGACAACAACTGATGTCTTACATTACCAAGAACAGCAAGACCAAAGCCCACACATTAAAGGGACTCTCCATGGAAGAGCTGACAAGAAGAGCTCAACTTATTGCAGACAAACTTGCAACAAGTAAAGATGCAAAAGCCAAGAGAGCCCAGATGATTGAAGAACTAGTAGCAAATGGTTATGGTTCAAAAGCCTCTGTGTCCAAATGGAAAGAAGAAAGAATAGTGGACACCTATAGAAAATACAAGGCTGTAAGGGCTGCAAATCCAGATAAGTTTGAAACTGCTGAAGTGTCAACTTCAATAGTTAGAACTTCTGGTGTTTCAAGAAAACCTGCTACAAAGAAAAAGACAGAGGAGAATGTGAAGACTAATTTTAGGATGGTACTACTAGAAGGAAGTACAGTAGTCCATTTTGACTTCGACATTGAAGAGAAACCTCTGCTAACCCAATTCAGGGATCCTTCCACCTTTGCCTATCAAATTCAAAAGACCATTAAAGACAAACTGCACACTAAGGTAGTTACTGAGCATCACTTGCCAACCTTTCAACTACCTAATGTGATGCAACAAGAAAAAGGAAGAGAATCCCACCTAAGAGTCACTGAAGTTGAAAACATCCAACACTCAGGAGCATCCCAGGGTACCACCATGGTTCCCTACACTTTAGACTTTGACAAGTCTAAAGTACCTATCATCAGATGGTCCTTTACTGATAACAACTCAGTACAAGTGACAAGAAGAGACCAAACAAGCAGAGCCTATAAGTCGATGAATGATCTGAAGAAGCTATCAACTCAAGACCTGCTTACAATCCAGCATCTAGAACCACAAAAAGGATCTCTCACTGATGAACAGCTGAACCAGCTGAAGAATTCCATGTTTAAAGGAATATGGAAGATTGTGAATGACAGAAGAAAACAATAAGGAGTTAGAAAGGTTTTGGCTTCATCAATCCAGGGGGAGATTGTTAGGACAAAAAGGATTGGTGAAACCACTTTTGCAAACCTTAGTCTAATTCACTTCTGTTAATTTATTCTAAGTATAGAACTACTGAAGAAAGAAGACCAAACAGCTGAAGAAGGATTCTACAAGTACTGAAGAAGAAATACATCAGAAGTTCTGAAGTCCAAACCAGACAGTTCACTGAAGAACTACTGAAGACAAACTACTCATCAGTAGTTTGTCATTCATCGGCACTTGTCCAAGAATCTTTCCACCGCCTTATGTTTCAGTAGTTTATTAGTTTAGTATTACTTTAACTTTTTGTACAAGTTCCAAGATTGCAACTTGTTGCAACTTGTCTCTGAACTTGCTTTTTGGCAAGGTTCATGTATTTGTAAAGTCTATAATTAGAAGGGTTCATCCCTCTGTTTTAGACATTGATTTAATACAGAAATCCTTCAAAGCTTATCATTGTTATTACCATTTCATTTACTGAGAATCTGTTTAAGTGTTCATTCTCATTCATTGCTTAGATTCTCATTAAATACTTATCTTTAGTTTTATCAAACGTCCAGGGGTAGTAATAACTCCTGTTGATAAGTGTAGCTTTAAACTCATATCATTCCGTTGTGCTATTACTGATTAAAGAACTTGCTAGACACTTAAGTTTTCACTAGCAAGTTCATACAAAGAACAATACTGATCCAACAGTTTAATTAGACATAATTAATAATTTATTTATTTATACTATTAAATATCTATTTTATAAATACTTTTCCTATAAAATAGAAACAATTCTATGTTTGAAAATCTTAATTACAATTTGTGGAATCATTGTGTAACTCATAATTATTTATTCCAATATTTATGATTATTGTATTTATTTACAATAATTAGTTAAAGTAATTAACTAAATTATTTTGTATTAATTATTTAAACATACGTTGACCTATATATTCAATTGGTAATAATTATATTACCTAAATCCTAATTACAAACTTTAGTGTATTATTTTTAGTATACAACTTTTATAGTAATTCGACTTATCATAAAAACTTTAATTTCCAAATCGACTTAGCAAACCCTAATTCCTTAGACCCTAGATACTTTAGACTCATAGACATTTCCTTATTAGTACTCTTATACATTATAGGTTGAATTCCTCGGAATTCCCATTACTTAGCCCATGACCGCTTAAGTTGGATTTTGATCGCTTTTGCAAACTGTGAGTATATCTTTCCCCCTTTTCATTTTACTTTTGGGGCTACTCATGTACTTATATCAAGTTTCTATTTCCTTTTACTAAAATAGCAATTCTCATGTGTGTTTGCTTGTGTTAATTTATGTGTCTATGACTTGTCAAAATCATTAATGTTGGGTCTGCTGACCTGAAGAAGAACAGATGATTGAAAAGCCAAAATATACTAACAGTTGATCCACAAAAATAAACAGTCTTTACAACATACTCTTCCCAAAAGACTGCTTACCCTAACAACTGTTCCATCCAAACAACTGCTATGACAACTGCTGATACAAAGGACTGCTAGATAACAACTGATAGAGAACAACTGCTGACCAAAGGTCTGATGAAGAAACAACTGCTGATCAAGTACTGAAGACTAAAGGTCTGTTGGAGAACACTTAGACTCCAACAGATGTTGCAAGACCATCAGAGTTTTCCCTCAACAGTAGTTTACCTTACAGTGTTTTGTAATACAACAGTAGTTTGTATAGGGCAGATGTTTTATGTTGTTATTTTGTTAGAGGTCACTATCTTAGGTGACGTCAGCACAGGTCACCAGTGGTTTAGATTTGTCTATAAATAGAATAGTGCTTGTACTGTTCTATTGCATCACACACAAACATTCTCTCAGACAAACAATCACTGTGTGATCAGGCTGAGGGGGAGTACTTGTATTGATTGTAATCTTTCAATTAATGAAAGCTTTCGATTAAAGAAAACAGTTATTCCTATTGTTTTGATTATTGTTTATCATTCCGCTGCACTTTCCATATATACTTACATCATTCAATTCTCATCTTCTTCTAAACATATCAAAACAATCAAACTCAGATCCTAACAATTAACCTTTGAAGGCCTGTCATTTCAATGAATAGTACTATGGTATATACCCTTGTGACTCTGTTGAGAGTCCTTGTCATTGCTATGTATTTCATTACTACTAGCGCATACTATATATATTTCCTTTCATTTCATAGGGTTGATTTTGAACGGATATTGCTTATAACATAATTGCAAACAGTATACAACACGTGAATTGGGAAACTCTTTTCCTACTATATATATTCAAACATGGTATGCTCACCAATACATTTTGTATTGACCAAATTATTTTCGTACATGTTTGAGGTTCTTATGAGATTACTTCCATGCGTTTGGAACTTAGACTTAGATTGAGATTACTGTATCTTAGTTTAGATTGCTAGTCGTAATTGTTGTATTTCTTTCAATGTAATAAATTATTAAATTCAGTGTATCAAAATTTACATTTCTAGTCCATGACCTATTGAACAATCGTCACTACGTGACACCTCGATGTTTCCGCCATCGGTTGGGGTGTTACAGTGGTGGTGGAGATGGTGGTGGTGGTGTTGCAGACTTACAGGTAGTGGTGATGGTGGTGGTGGGTGGGTGGGTTGGAGAAGAAGATGAGAGGGTATAAAAGTCATTTCACCCAAAAAATTAAGAGTATGGTAGTCATTTCACCACAAACTAACGGAGCAACTAACGTCCGTTAGTATCAGGGACGTAAAGTGTTAGAAAAAGAAACCCAGGTACTCAGGGTGTTAAGCCTGGGCTGAACCTGTTAGTTTAGGCAAACCACAGGGACGAAAACTGCAATTTTCTCTTTATGAAAGGTTTAGTTCAGTGGAAATTCTTGCACAACCCTAACCTAGCGGTTCTAAGTTTGAATCGTTACCCACACACCGGTGTTCTCCTTGCCTAAGCTCAAACCGTCACGGAGAATTTTTTTTTATGGTGTGCATAGATCGAACTTGTGACCTACCCCCAGGATGGGAACCCCTAAAGGATAACCCACCCTACCTCAAACCAGTTGGGCTGGAGATCATTGGCAGATTTCATTTTAAATATCATCGACTCTAACAAACATGAGAAAGTTTACTGTAAAATGGGTGTTAGCGTAAAAAGTGTAAGAAGGATTTTAGACTTTTGACCAAAATAAATCAACTGATGAAATTAAAATGAGAAAAGTATACGTTGAGTTTTCAAAAGAGAAGGGAAAGGCAAAATACGTATAATATATAATTGTTGAGTTCCACCCCCATTTTTTAAACGTACATAACTTTTTCATACGACATTATATTTTTTTTTAAATACACCATAAAAACAAGCATTTTATCCCCCTTTTCATTTGCATACCCTATTGTTATACTTTAAAATTTTTTTTGCTAGGTTGATAACTTGCGTTTAATCATGTATAACTTGCGTTTTTTGTCAGATATAACTTGCATCTTTTTAACAGGTATAACTTGCGTTTTATCTAGTATAACTTGCGTTTAATCATATATAACTTGCGTTTAATCATCTATAACTTGCGTTTTTTGTCAGATATAACTTGCATCTTTTTATCAGGTATTACTTGCGTTTTATCTAGTATAACTTGCGTTTAATCATATATAACTTGCGTTTAATCATGTATAACTTGCGTTTTTTGTCAGATATAACTTGCATCTTTTTATCAGGTATAACTTGTGTTTTATCTACTATAACTTGCGTTTAATCATATATAACTTGCGTTTTATCATGTATAAGTTGCGTTTTTTGTCAGATATAACTTGCATCTTTTTATCAGGTATAACTTGCTTTTAATCTTTGAGTTGTTAAACGATGATATTTACTTATTTATTTTTATTTATTATTTGCTTAAATCACAAGAATTCAACACTTTCTATATTTCACCTGCTTATTTAGATAATAATCTTCAATTGTTTACATAATAAACTTTGAGAACTATTAGTATTCAGATGTGTTTACGTTCTGCAACAAGGTTGTTGACCTGACAAGATTTATTGTTTCTGCATTTTCATTGACTCACAAGAACCCATCTGAACATCTTTTTATTACTTTCATTCTTTTTTGACAAATTCCAATGACAAATAGTTCCCAATTAATGCATAGAACAAACTAGTCATGAATGATGGAAAAAGTGAAGAACAAAGCACGATCAAGCTATCAACCCAACGATTTTTTTTTAAAAGTATAGCAATAGGGTATGCAAATGAAAGGGGATAAAAAGCTTGTTTTTATGGTGTATTTTTTTTTTAAATAATGTCGTATGAGAAAGTTATTGGCGCTTTAAAAATCGAGGTGAAACTTGAAAAAAAGTCAACGATTATGGTGATGGACAATAATACCCTTTTTAGCTAGGAACATGTGTCAGCCTTTTGTTCTTTCTTACACTTTTTACGCTAACACCCTTTTTTACGTTAGCGTCACCCAACAAACATTATGTGATATTAACAAGCATTACCATAGTAGAAATGGATTGAGAGCAAAAAATATGGAAACTATATAACAATTTAAGTTAATTTTAACTTTTTTAAACTTAAGAACATTAAATAACTTTTAAATGTAGAACATTCGACATGCTGGAAGATGACTGGTTTGAATGGGGTGATATGGCATGTTTCGCGACTTCAGAATGCAAATCTATGACAAATGGTGTAAGAGCAACAATTTTTTGATGCCGTCATGGTAGAAGAAAGAACAACAGAACACAACCCTCGTCGTAATTCTAACACTCAAGTAGACCACCGATCAAATTGAAATCGAGAGAGATAGAAACATTGAAAGATAATTATTTTATTGCTTGATACAATTAGAAGGGGATACAACCCCATTTATAAAAAAAAAAAAAAAAAAAAAAAAAAAGACAGCCGATTAAACAAGGAAATACAAGTTGTCAAGGCTATAATCTTGGCAATAAGTAATGAAAAAGGAAACTGTGACATCCGTCACTTTTTAATAATAATAATAATAATAATAATGATATTAAAAAAAAAATATACAAGCCTTATTCCCACCAAAAATACTTGAGCCCAACTAACACCACTATAACCTATTAACACAACCCAACCAACCAAACCAATACCCATTCCCTTTTCTTTTTAATCTGAAGCACAGGCCCAGCCCAAATAATCCCGGCCCACCAGACAACCATCCAGCCCAAACCCCCTCCCCTTGTATCTGTTTAAATAAAAGAAAAAAAAAAAAACCTGCTCCTCCCAGGAATCGAACCCGGGCAGGAGCCGGTTCACACACATACAACACGCCTTTCACCACTAGGCCACGAGTGACTTTTGATTTTTACCTGGCCTTTTAATTATTTATAAACAATCAGCGAACTAGCTGATTCTTCCTTCTTCCTCTGCTGTTTGGTCGCAGCATTCAAAACAACACAAGAAACACACTAGGCTTTAAAATCTGATCCAATAATTCGCCAATGATCAAATTAATTTCCGGATTTCACGCACCATCATCACCTCTTCTTTCTAAAACAATGTCACGCGTGATTTAATACGTTGAATTGACTAATTTCGATTCTAAATGCCATTAATAAACTTTCCAAATGAGCTTGATTGAAATCCTTATAAGTACTCGTTTTAATCTAATTAAACTCGCACACACAACCTAAGAGTAGCGAATTACAAAACCCCACTCTCAATCATTTCTGTTTTGCATTATAATCAAGTAATCGAGCCACGTTGACTTTTCTGTTGACTCGTGTTCTTGCTTCAATTCGTCATTGTAAGTCCAATCTTTTTTTGTGGGTTTTGTTAGTCGGCAACCATACAATAAAAACCCTAACAATAATCGGGTTATAAATGTGTGGATTGCCTGATTGTAGAAGCTAGGGTTCGTGCTTTGTGATTTGGGGATAAACTCAGTTTTACATCGTGTATATTATTATTATTAAACGGAGTTCATCACAACCACTGGCCTAGGCCAAGTGGTTGTGACTGAGGTGCATAACCAAAGGCACCCGGGTTCGAGTCCCGGCTGTGGCCTTCTTTTCCTTTCCTTTTTATTTAAAACAAACTAAATTATAAATATATATTATACATTTAAATCTTATAAATTCATTTTTAAATATTAAAACCTTTTTATAAATTCTAAAAAAATTATATTTATTAAATCTGTGATAAAAGTTTTATTTACAATTTTTTATTTTTCTGAAATTCATTTATTTAATATTTATAATAATTAAATCAATTTTATGCTATTATATTTATAAAAATCCATTAAAATATCAAAACAATTTTATAAAATCCTACAAAAATTATCCTGAGTTTGTACACTGTTAAACTTTACTGAAATGATTTTTAATTCAGAAAAATCATTTATTTAATATTTTAATCAATTTTTGTTAGTTTTAATCATAAATAAATCATAATAAATTCATTTTACAATATTTTTGTACCAAAATTTTACATAAATTATTTCTATTCATTTGGAACAAAAATACAATTTTTAATTCAAGAATTCTTTGATTTTAGTATTTTTAGATATTAAAGTCATATTTTGACAAATTGAAATAATTAAATTAAATATTCTATTTTCAAGAAAATAATTTTATAAAAATTATTTTCATACTTAAAACCTTATGATATGATTATATTCAACTTAAGATTTTACAAAGAGACTTTTCTTTATTTATTCACTAAATTTCTCATATTTAATAAACAAATTATTATTAATCAAATAAACGTTTATACCCAATTCGAAGCCCTAGAAATACATGTATCCTAGAGTTATTTTTCCTTACACATTATTAAATTCTTTAGGTTGATTCTTTGGAATATTTCCAACGCATATTTCGTTATTCAGTTCAATTACAAGCTATTACGTATACAGTGAGTATTTCCTATCCCCCTTTTGCTTTTAATCAATTTTGGGGTGTTACATGTACACTATTACAAATTTCAAATACAAGTTTACATTTTCACAATACAATTCTAGTACTATGTGCATTGCTTACAACGTGCTTTATGCTTAGACAATACATGTGGAATACATTTGTACTTAGTGAAATCATTAACATGGTACAAGCCGACCTTAACATTGGATAGCGCTATTTGGATTGACAACCCGCCTAGGTTGATTCTCCCCCTTTTTCATCGGAGAATCCATGGCCAGTGTTAAGCTTTTATCCATTTATTGGATAAGTACACTACAATTCATACAGTACATTATACAGTCACAGGGTTGATTTCGCTCATTTGTATGATACATAGTTTACATATTTGCACTGTAGCTTGCACTTGAATTGTATAACTTTTTAAACCTACTATATATATCAAAACTAGGAATGCTCACCAACATTTCATATGTTGACCAAATCTATTTGTACATGTTTCAGGTGCAGTTTGATCTAGTGCCTTAGCAAGGAACATTTAGTGCTTTATTTTAATTCAGTTAATTCAATATTTACATTTCATTTTGACAATGTATTTTCCATTTCCATGTAAGACAATTTTGGATTATTCAATAATATTTACATTTTAGTACCATGTGCTTTTGAACAATCGTCACTACGTGGCACCTCGATGATTCCGCCATCGGTCCGGATGTTACAGATTGGTATCAGAGCCATGGTTATAGGGAACTAGGTTACTAGATGGAATAGGCCTTGACTATAACCGAACTTCAACTTTCATGCATAATATTTCCTGAATTACCTTACCCCTCATTTCCCTCTACTTTCCTTCTTCTATCTTTCCCTTCTTCTCTCTCTCCATTCTTCTCATCCTTCATCATGGTGCATAGAGATGGTGTCCTACAGGGGGTGGAAAGTCTACATCATCATGGAACAGGGACAGTACCTTTCATGAAGACACTCTTAGGCATAATGCCTACTTTTACTTTTGCTCCTTCAAAGTTGTTGAACTTTAATGAGTGTGATAAGGACACGTGCAATCTGGAAGGGTGGACGCCTGTACACTGGGTTTTCTGGCATAGGCAAGTATAGCGCATAAATCCATTTACGGACCTGTTATGCTTACCTGGGGATTCCTGGAGTGAGCGTCCACTTATAGGCTAAACCACGTCTTCTTTGATCACCATTGGGTTCAATTCCTTTGAAAAGTCAACGTTCTTGTTGGGCTTTACAGCTAGACAAGGGCACTCCAAGCATTTTATGCAAGCTTTTTCAATAAATACTCTCTCGGTTCATATACAATATTTTGTATTTCACGATTTTCATATATTGCTTACAAGTTCATACTTTCATAACCATCTATGGATTTCACAATCACACTTCACCTTACCCTCTTAGCCACTTTTTAAATATTCAACACCCTACCCAAATCATATTATTTCTTTTCTCCACATGTTATTTATTTTAAAAACTATAACCTCATACTTTAGCACAAACTAAAGATTTCTAAAACTTGTGGTATTACCTAGTAACTTTACAAAGTACATATTTTCCTCAAACTTAAATTCAATTGATTTATTTATTGACGTAACAAACGATTTTCTATATAATGTTTTAAACTATTACAAAGCCTACTTAGCTTGTACTATTTAACAACTTTTGCCTTATGTACAAAACCAATTTTGAAAATATTTATTTTTTTGGAATAATATTTAGTCTCTAGATTCTCCATCAACACTCACTCATTTTCAACTTGTTCAAATTTTTACAATATTTGGCATATACCACAATCATGTTTTCTTATACACTTGATTATAACCTTTGATCCAAACCCCAAAATTTACACTGCTATATAACCTCCTTACTATAAAATAAACTCTTTATCAACTATCTTCACATTCACCACCTCTCACAACCTTGATTCAGCTTCAAGATTTTTCATCATCATCCTCTCAAGAACTAAATTCATATCCTTCACCTTCTCATACGTGAGCTAGTTACCCATGATAATCAAACTACTAAAAACCTGATACTTGATTCTACATGATTTTTTTTTCCAAAACATCATTGTTTGTGAAACTTGATTTCCCCTTAATTTGACTATTCACTGGACATTTAATTATTCATGATACTCGTGTTTTCATTTTCTTGATCTCATTATCATTTTGTACCCAATTATGTCATACTCATAGGCATATAACATCTAGAAATTTCCTTGCATGCTATTGTGTACGTACACAGATTGAAAATTTATCATATTCGATTACGTTTATATCATATAAGTTTCAGACTCTACCTTACATTTTATTAAAACATTTGGACCTGATTTCCATGAAAATCAAACTACTAAAAACTTAATAATTGATTCTACGGGGCTTTTCTAAAAACATCATTGCTTGTTATATGAAACTTGAATTTTTCCTTTGATTTAACAATCTATTGAACATTTAGTTATTCATGATACTTATAATCTATTTCTATAGGCCACTAAGATAACACTTACACTTAATGGTTGTAGTACTTACAAACTTGCTTGCATAAACATGCTATCAATTTGCAATCTATGTGAATAATAATTGTTGCACTTAATAGAGGTCATCATGCCTTTTTCAACAGTCGGGAGAGGCCCTACAACCTGCTCCACGACCGGTGGAGGCTATCGAACATACTCAACGATTGGTAGAGGTCACTATGCCTTTTCAAACAGTCGGGAAAGGCCCTACAACCTACTCCACGGCTGGTGGAGGCTATCGAACCTGCTCAACAATCGGTGGGGTCATAGAAGGACACAAAACCCTAATGTAAGGTAAATTGATGATTCCGGTCCGGAACGTAATCATGAATTTACAGGTACGTTAGGGTAGTGTGAAATTCTATTAGAGTTTTTGGGTAGACGTCCAGTACGTTTTCAAGGTATCAAAGGTGTGGTGGGTTAGCTGCGGTATACCCTGTATACAAACACTAATGATGCATTGAAAGTGAGACTGGAAGTCGAACCAGGAACAAACTCTGTTTGCTTGTTAGTTCATTTGGTCTTGTTATAGTCAATGAACTCGTACATTTATTTTAGGGTTCCTAAAACTTGAAATTAGTATATTACTAGATTCTTATTCTCCTTATTATTCGAGACGAATCTAATCCAATCCTTAACTCACACCTATCAAACCTCATATCTAAATCATTCGAATTCTTCAAACCACAATTACCTTAATTGTTACCCAAGCATCAATAACCCTATGTTTCTAATAACTTCGGGACGAAGTTTCTAAAAGTAGGGGATGCTGTGACATCCGTCACTTTTTAATAATAATAATAATAATAATAATGATATTAAAAAAAAAAATATACAAGCCTTATTCCCACCAAAAATACTTGAGCCCAACTAACACCACTATAACCTATTAACACAACCCAACCAACCAAACCAATACCCATTCCCTTTTCTTTTTAATCTGAAGCACAGGCCCAGCCCAAATAATCCCGGCCCACCAGACAACCATCCAGCCCAAACCCCCTCCCCTTGTATCTGTTTAAATAAAAGAAAAAAAAAAAACCTGCTCCTCCCAGGAATCGAACCCGGGCAGGAGCCGGTTCACACACATACAACACGCCTTTAACCACTAGGCCACGAGTGACTTTTGATTTTTACCTGGCCTTTTAATTATTTATAAACAATCAGCGAACTAGCTGATTCTTCCTTCTTCCTCTGCTGTTTGGTCGCAGCATTCAAAACAACACAAGAAACACACTAGGCTTTAAAATCTGATCCAATAATTCGCCAATGATCAAATTAATTTCCGGATTTCACGCACCATCATCACCTCTTCTTTCTAAAACAATGTCACGCGTGATTTAATACGTTGAATTGACTAATTTCGATTCTAAATGCCATTAATAAACTTTCCAAATGAGCTTGATTGAAATCCTTATAAGTACTCGTTTTAATCTAATTAAACTCGCACACACAACCTAAGAGTAGCGAATTACAAAACCCCACTCTCAATCATTTCTGTTTTGCATTATAATCAAGTAATCGAGCCACGTTGACTTTTCTGTTGACTCGTGTTCTTGCTTCAATTCGTCATTGTAAGTCCAATCTTTTTTTGTGGGTTTTGTTAGTCGGCAACCATACAATAAAAACCCTAACAATAATCGGGTTATAAATGTGTGGATTGCCTGATTGTAGAAGCTAGGGTTCGTGCTTTGTGATTTGGGGATAAACTCAGTTTTACATCGTGTATATTATTATTATTAAACGGAGTTCATCACAACCACTGGCCTAGGCCAAGTGGTTGTGACTGAGGTGCATAACCAAAGGCACCCGGGTTCGAGTCCCGGCTGTGGCCTTCTTTTCCTTTCCTTTTTATTTAAAACAAACTAAATTATAAATATATATTATACATTTAAATCTTATAAATTCATTTTTAAATATTAAAACCTTTTTATAAATTCTAAAAAAATTATATTTATTAAATCTGTGATAAAAGTTTTATTTACAATTTTTTATTTTTCTGAAATTCATTTATTTAATATTTATAATAATTAAATCAATTTTATGCTATTATATTTATAAAAATCCATTAAAATATCAAAACAATTTTATAAAATCCTACAAAAATTATCCTGAGTTTGTACACTGTTAAACTTTACTGAAATGATTTTTAATTCAGAAAAATCATTTATTTAATATTTTAATCAATTTTTGTTAGTTTTAATCATAAATAAATCATAATAAATTCATTTTACAATATTTTTGTACCAAAATTTTACATAAATTATTTCTATTCATTTGGAACAAAAATACAATTTTTAATTCAAGAATTCTTTGATTTTAGTATTTTTAGATATTAAAGTCATATTTTGACAAATTGAAATAATTAAATTAAATATTCTATTTTCAAGAAAATAATTTTATAAAAATTATTTTCATACTTAAAACCTTATGATATGATTATATTCAACTTAAGATTTTACAAAGAGACTTTTCTTTATTTATTCACTAAATTTCTCATATTTAATAAACAAATTATTATTAATCAAATAAACGTTTATACCCAATTCGAAGCCCTAGAAATACATGTATCCTAGAGTTATTTTTCCTTACACATTATTAAATTCTTTAGGTTGATTCTTTGGAATATTTCCAACGCATATTTCGTTATTCAGTTCAATTACAAGCTATTACGTATACAGTGAGTATTTCCTATCCCCCTTTTGCTTTTAATCAATTTTGGGGTGTTACATGTACACTATTACAAATTTCAAATACAAGTTTACATTTTCACAATACAATTCTAGTACTATGTGCATTGCTTACAACGTGCTTTATGCTTAGACAATACATGTGGAATACATTTGTACTTAGTGAAATCATTAACATGGTACAAGCCGACCTTAACATTGGATAGCGCTATTTGGATTGACAACCCGCCTAGGTTGATTCTCCCCCTTTTTCATCGGAGAATCCATGGCCAGTGTTAAGCTTTTATCCATTTATTGGATAAGTACACTACAATTCATACAGTACATTATACAGTCACAGGGTTGATTTCGCTCATTTGTATGATACATAGTTTACATATTTGCACTGTAGCTTGCACTTGAATTGTATAACTTTTTAAACCTACTATATATATCAAAACTAGGAATGCTCACCAACATTTCATATGTTGACCAAATCTATTTGTACATGTTTCAGGTGCAGTTTGATCTAGTGCCTTAGCAAGGAACATTTAGTGCTTTATTTTAATTCAGTTAATTCAATATTTACATTTCATTTTGACAATGTATTTTCCATTTCCATGTAAGACAATTTTGGATTATTCAATAATATTTACATTTTAGTACCATGTGCTTTTGAACAATCGTCACTACGTGGCACCTCGATGATTCCGCCATCGGTTGGGGTGTTACAGAAACAAGAGAGGCTGCCTAAAATCGTGGGATATGATGCAATTGAGAGACAATCTCGCTGATCCCTAAACATACTCTATTTTAACACTCCCCCTCAACTTGAATAGTGGGATTTCCAAAATTCAACTTGACTAGACATTTTTGCAGAGTTCTTTCGTTAATGGATTTGGTTAGAATATCAGCAAGTTGATTTTCTGATAAGACAAAAGGTAGAGTGATGATCTTGGCTTCCAACTTCTCCTTAATGAAATGTCGGTCAACTTCAATGTGTTTTGTTCTATCATGTTGAACAGGATTTTCTGAGATTTGGATAGCAGCCTTATTATCACAAAAAGCCTTGCTAGCTGCTTGTGGAGGATGTCCAATTTTAGTGAGAAGTCTTCGTACCCAAAGTACTTCGGTCAATCCTCGTGCAACTCCTCTGAATTCGGCTTCAACACTCGATAAGGCTACCACCTTTTGTTTTTTGCTTCTCCACGTGACGAGATTCCCACCAACCAAGGTGAAGTATCCCGCGGTTGACCTTCAGTCACTTTTGTTTCCTGCCTAGTCCGCATCAGCGTACAAATGTGCTTGTAGATGACCATTAGGTTTGAACAAGATCCCATGACCAGTTGCCCCTTGAGATACCTCATAATTCTAAAGACTGCATCCATGTGAGATCTCTATGGTTGATGCATGAACTGACTTACCACTCCCACAGCATATGCTATATCAGGCTGGGTGTGTGAAAGATTATCAATTCCCCCATTCTTTGACACCTTCCTTTGTCGACAAGTTCCGATTTTTCCTCTATACAAAGCTTCTGATTCACAATGATAGGGGTATCTTTAGGTTTGCAGTCGACCATACTAACCTTTGCTAGTAAGTCTAGAACGTACTTCTTCTGGCACATGAAGATTCCTGGTTTAGACCTTAAGACTTCAATTCCAAGAAAATACTTGAGACGTCCTAAGTCCTTCATCTTAAGCTCTTTAAATAAGTTATTTTTTAGTCTGGCAATTTCTTCATGGTCATCACGTGTAATGATCATATCATCAACATAAATTATTACACAAGTTGTATGGTTGTTTCTGTGTTTGAGAAACAACGTGTGATCAGAGTTGCTTTCCTTGTATCCGTAATTCTTCATGGCAAGGGTGAATCTGTCAAACCAGGCTCTGAGAGACTGTTTCAAACCATAAAGGGATTTCTTTAGGAGGCATACTTCTTTTTCCTTAAAGCCATTTATGAATCCATGTGGAGCTTCCGTATAGACTTCTTCTCTTAACTCCCCGTGTAGGAAAGCATTTTTTTTTTACGTCTAGCTGGTGAAGTGGCCATTCTTTATTTGCTGCTACTGAGAAAAGAATCTTGATAGTATTGATTTTCGCTACTGGAGAAAACGTTTCTGAATAATCAACACCATATGTTTGCGTGTAGCCCTTAGCTACCAACCTGGCTTTATACCTCTCAATCGTGCCATCTGGTTTATATTTTACTGTAAAAACCCAACGACACCCGATTGTTTTCTTCCCCGGAGGTAGCATACATTTCTCCCAAGTGTTGTTTTTTCTTAAGGCTCTCATTTCCTCCTCCATTGCTTCCTTCTAGTGTTTTGATTTCAAGGTGTGTTCCGTGTTAGCAGGTATCTCCTCAGTGTACAGGGATGCGGAGAAGGTCTTTGCTTCCTTTGATAGATTCCCTGTGGCCATATTAGCCATAGGGTATCTACTTCCTCGAGACACTTTCTCCGGAGAATATCGTTTTGGTGGGACTCCCTGATTTTCCTAGGTGGCAACTCTTACCTTCCGGGTGTGTCTTCTTGTGCGGGAAGTGGGTCCTATACGTTGCTATCTTGCTCTGGAAATTGTTCCTGCTCCTGTATATCATCTTGTTGTTCTAACGTTTTGTTAGTAACATGATCAGTTTCATATTGAATATTACTTACCCCCCGACACTAGGATGGGATCGGCCTCTGGGGTAGCACTGATACTTGGGTCATTTGATGAGCCGGTCGTTACGGGTCATGCAAAACCTAATTAACCTAGGTAGATAGGGTAAATAGGGTATCAATCCAAGGAGCGTGTGGTTAGTAATTATCGCTTAGTTAAGTTTGTAAATGTTGTTTATGAAGGTGCTAGCTAATTATGAGTATGCAATTTATCATTTAAGAATTAGTTGAAAAGTTGTTGATTAATATGGAACTTAGATTGAATTTGAAAGAAGCAAAATAATAATACTTGTAACAATAAGATGGAAATGATTACACTAAGGATTTGGGCAATTGAACACTAAGGCATTCAACAAGTAGGCATAATTGGATAAACAATGACAATGTAATTGGTACTAACGGATTGATTGTTCAATAAACTTAGGTATCAAGTTTTATCAACATTCACAATGGACTAAACTATACTTCATCATTTAGAACATACAATCCTATGATAGTGTTGATGCAAGGAACCATGTTCATATCATTTAGAAATTGGCACAAGATCAATTAACTAGAAATGATTTCAACATCAGATTAATCACTAATCAACACTGGTAATTCAAGTACATGCAAACATTAATCAAAAGTTTAAACAATGAAATGCCCAACTGTTAAAGCCCTAGGTATCAAAAACTTACATCCCTAGTGTAATACAAGAAGTTTAGCCAAACATGGCTATGGTGTTCATCATCTTCAAGTGTGTTCTTGAATCTTCAAGGCTATTGTGTAGAAATGGATGTAGAATAATATCATTCTGTTATGCCTTCAATGGTGATCTTTTATAATCAAAAAATGCAATCAAAACAGCTTCCCAGCAGTCAAGGATCATCAAAATCGCCATTAATACTTGATCCCATCAGTTTTGACTTGAAAAAGGAAACTTTTTGACCATTTTGACTTTTAGCGTAGGATACGCCAATTTTGGCGTATCCTACGCAAATCCTGATTTGCCTCACCAAACTTTTGCTGCCCTACGCTAGACAGCTTGGACATTCCCTACGCAATTGGCGTAGGATACGCCAATTTTGGCGTATCCTACGCTAACTTCCCTCATGCGTCCGTTTTTTGGTTTTCCAACTCGCGTATGCCTCCGTTTCTCGCCCGGTCAACTCCAAAACGTCGTTTTTGCTTCCTTTTTGTTGTCAACTCCTGAAATGACATAACAAGATCAAAGCAACACCATTTGACACTGAATAATCTTTAAAATGCATCTTATGGGTGTTTTTATACACCTCCTTAAATCAACCCATCATGTGTGTGTGTGTATTTTGAATTTCATGAAGATGAAGGAGATGGATGGGAGGGTGAGGATGGTAACGATGGTTGATGGTGCAAGGTTATGGTGTTGAATGGTGAAAATGATTTTGAGTGATGTTGATGAAAATTGGCGTTGCTTTGTGGTTCCATTCCATGTTGTGTATAGGGATTAGGGAGGCACATGCATGCGTTGTGCTGTATCTTGATCTAAATTGTTCCTGCTCCTGTATATCATCTTGGTGTTCAAACGGGTCAAGGGTGATCTGGTTTGTGTGTCTTTGGATCGGGTTTTGCATGTATTCGTGTGGAGTAACATGTTTCGCTTGGGGACGTTGTTCGAGATGGTTAGCTTGTGGATTTTGAAGCTTTGTAACCAGTGAGTTCTAATCCCCCTATTTTTATTTAAATATATTTTTGGGGCTATCATACATGCTTTAACGGGTTTTTTTATATACACCTTAAAGTGTTGATTAAATTAAAGTGCTTTACGACTTAAATGTTTTATAAACATTTTCTAACGAGTTGGTTCTATAACGGTTGAATGAGTCAAGAGGTTTAGAGGTACAATTTTATGATACCATAATGAGAGTTAGTTAGAGTTATGAATTATGAGAGTCGAGTATGGGTTTTTAACCTAGATGGTTAATGGTTAGAAACATAGTTGTGTCGTGTGACACTTATAGAGTAGTTGGGTTGCACGTGCGTGGAGATGTACGTGTGTGTCCTTGGATGTTCGAAGACGGGCTTAGTGGCGAGATTATATCACTAGTGGTTAATCCACATAAAGATGCAAGATATCCGTTATAGGCACTTATGTTTGTGTGTGTTTATGTGCTATGTGTAAGATGTCGCACCCTCGTGGTGTTTCAAAGAGTAAGGCTTAGTGGCGAAGATGGTTGTCGTTGTCCTTGTGACATGATGTGTTAAAGATGATTGTCGTTGTCCTTGCGGCACGATGTGTTAAAGAGGCTAAAGATGATTGTCTCGTTTACGTGATGAGTTTTGAGATTGTGACGGGTCGTCGATGAAAGAGGATATCGACGTGTCCTAGAGAGGGTCACTTCTTTGTGATTTGACCAATTGTGTGGTAGGTTCCCACCTTATGTGTTTTATTTGCATTCATATAGATAAATCGGTGGGTATCTGTTGTGTTTTTGTTAAAGATGATAATATAGAGTTTCTTGTGATGAATTGTATTTGGGGTGTCCGGTACAATTAAAGGGAGTATAGATGAACTAGTCGTGTGTAGCGACATTGTGTTGCAGCGGGAATAGTTGAACGCGTAAAAGAAGTTACAGAGTCATAGTTGTGGGTCGAGATGGGTGATAAGTTAGTTATGGATTGAGTGGTTTTGGGTGGGGTGTTGATGATAAAGTGTTTAAATAATTAATGATGACTTTAATATGATGAAGTTGGGTTTTAAAAATAAAGTGTTTATGAGGTGTGTTAATTTTATAAACTTTAACTATTAGAACTCACTAGCGTAGATGACTTTTGCATGTATGTTAGATTGTTTTGTAGGTTTGTTCGAGTTGGTGATGCATCTTGGCTAGCGGATGGGGTTACTCGTGATAGCATGGATGGCATTCGTAGTTTTGAGAGTTATTAACAAACTATTTAAAAAAAATTGTACGGTTTAATTATTTTTCCGCTGTGTGGTTCTAATAAAATTGTTGATTTTTAAATGGTACACTGTAATGAGACCTGACGGTAGGGTGCTCGGGTTTGGGGCCTTAAAGCTCCTGTCCTGATATCCTGTAGAACACAAAAAGTGGGGTACATGAGGAGTGAGCAATTTAACTCTTTTGTCACATGACTTATTGAGAGAAGTTTAAGTGATAGTTTAGGAACATAAACACAATTATAGAGTTTAAGTGACGGAGAAATTTCAATTGTTCCCCCGCTTTTTACTTTCACTAATTCTTCGTTTGCTGCATGATACAAGATTTTGTGGGTTTTGTTGATGTGACAAAATTTGAAAAATCGTAACTCATGGTGCCGGTGGCCCCCGAGTCAAATATCCAACACTCTTCTTGACTATTATTACCACATAGAACCATAAAGTTCAAACCTTTAAACTTAGGGGTTTTTTTTTTGCAATTTTCAAAACTTCTTATAATAAAAAAAGATGAAGTGGGCAGTGGGCATCATATTTGTCTTTGCATGTTTCCTTTTTGATAAAGGTAAAGGTAGATGGAGGGTTTTCTAGACCAATGATCTCTTAAACCCTGTACCTGTTTCAACCGAAAAACCCTCCTCCATTTCCTCCAATTGGCCAGCCGCTACTCCTCCGAAGGCAAAAGATTGATCAGTATTGGTGGTGGTAGCTTCACTGTTGCCCACCGCCGCTGAGGCCTTGTCGGAATATCTACCGGTAACTTTTCCCCCTTTTTTGTTGCCATCAGACCACCAGCCAGGATAACCAACGAGCCGGAAGCACTGCTCTTTGGTGTGTCTTGTCATGCCACAATGTTCACATTTAAGGTGAGACTTGTCTTCTTTGTCTGATGGTCTGCCTCTCTTACCATCGCTCCGACGGTGTCCTTTTGCTGTAAACCCTGGCCCTCCTTTCTCGATGGCATTCAGGCCGGTACCTATTTCCTGTTCAGTCGTTGAGGTTGCTTCCAGAATGCTCTGGTGAGCGGCCTCTTTACGGACAGTAGCGTATGCCGCCTCTGCCGTGGGAAGAGAGTCCAGTCGGAGTACCTCCCTTTTAATGGGGTCGTACTTCCGGTCTAGGGCATTAAGTAATCGAAAGAGTTTTTGTCCTGACCTGATTTTTGAGTATGTTTTAATATCTTCGGGACACTTCATCGGGGTTGGGTCAATTCGGACAATCTCACCCCATATACCTTGAAGCGTAATCCAAAGATTTTCAAGGGTTTGGTCCTTCTGCTTGATGTCATTTGCTTTAACGTGAATGTTGAATGTCTGCAACTTGTCTCATCCGATGCTGTAGGTGACCACGATGGCGTCCCATAGTGATTTGGCCGTGGGAAACTCGTTTAGGTTGCCCGCTAGCGACGGTTCAACGTTTTGTATCAGCCAAGAAAAAACGACAGGTCATCCTGTTCCCATGTTTCATAGGCTTCATCATCTAGATCTGGAGGATCTGAGTTTAAATGTGTAAGCAACGCTTTTGACTGTCCCCCATGGCAACCCGAATCATTTGGTTTCGTAGTGCATAGTTTGTGCTATTCAATTTTAGATTGATATGTAGGTTGTCAGAAAGTTTGGGGCTTTTTGGTTGAGAGTTAATCCCTTGCTTGAGCAGGTTGGCGAGTTGTAAGGAAATATCATTCTGGTTGCCGTCTTGAGACATGGTGACCGGTTTTCAATTTTTGTGGGTTATGAATTTGGGTAGGTGTTGAGCAGGTTTAGAAAACTCTGCTATGATACCATGAAATAGAGAGAGATAGAAACATTGAAAGATAATTGTTTTATTGCTTGATACAATTAGAAAGGGATACAACCCCTATTTATACAAAAACGACAGCCGATTAAACAAGGAAATATAACCTGCCAAGGCTGTAATATTGGCTGTAAATAATGAAAAAGGAAACACAGAGAGGCTGTCTAAAATCGTGGGATATGATGCAATTGAGAGACTATCTCGCTATCCCTAAACATGCTCTATTTCAACACAAATCTCTTCCTCAATATTCCTCTCCTACTTAATCTAACTCTTCTCACCCAAATGGAAAACAATCCATCACAAACTTGACAAAAACCTCTACTCTCTCCCACCGGAATTTCAAGACTCTAGCGACCCATCATGCCACTTTCCGGCGACCTCAATACCCCACTTCCTTGCATCCTTCACTCGATCTTGATATTTTTGTTGCTAAATTGGAAAACTATGTGAAATCATTATTGTTGGGTCTAAAATAATGAGACTGACTCTATCAAATAGATATTGGTGATCTATGTTCGTGTTTTACTAGGTAGGACCGAGAACACTTAGATTCTCGGTTATTTAAGGTGTTTGGGCCAAGAACTAGTTAGTTCTCAATTGGGATTGGGCTAGGCCATGTGGGCCAAACCTAGTATAGGACCAATATAATGTTTTATTCTAGTCATTTGTTAGGTTAGCGGTTTTGTTAAATCTAAGAAAACTCTCTTTAGTATCAGACGATTCTTTGAAATCGTATGCTAGTTGAGTAGTATCGTTCAATCATATAATATTTGTTTCTTGAATCGTTATCATCTTTGATTCCGCTATTGATTGATAGTTACTTGTTATCGAGTTCATTATTAGTTTGGGACTTACAATTGGTATCAGAGTCATTGAAGCTTGTTCAAGGCTCAGTTTTGATATCAAGGGATTCAAGAAAGTTTTTTATTGAAAGAATTTTTTTTCCATCGGTTAAGTTTTAATTCGGGAATAAAGTGTTTCTTGTTGGTTTGCTCTTATTTTGGGATTAATAAGGTCGTTTTCAATTTTTTTTTGTTTTTGTTGGTTGTACGTTTCTTTTTTTTTAAAAAAAAGTGATAGTCATATTTCAAGTCATGTTCAGTATCTAAAGTGATAGTCATATGTCAAAGAACCCTGCTACTCTCGAGGAAGCAAAGCGTTTGGTGGCCACCCTAACATATAACCATGTGAAAGCAGGAACCCTGACTCGGAAAGGGGAAAAGAAAACTGTTGTGAAGGATACCCCTCAACCTGCTATCGAAATTGAAACTGAGTCCTCAACCAATGGAAGGCGCAAGGCCAGGAATTTCGCAATAAATACCACTCCTCCACCCACCAAGAAGCCATATACTGGACCCCATCCCTTGTGTAACACATGCAAGTATCACCACCCAACTCATGTGCCTTGTCGTCATTGTACTAATTGTCAAAAGTATGGACATCTCGTGAGTGTTTGTCGAATTCCTCCTGCTAATGCACCTACTGCTCAGAATAATCCTTCTAGGGACCCTCCAGCTACTTAACAACAAGCTCCACCGTTTGAATGTTATTTTCTTTTTAAAATTCTATGTATTGACGCTTTTTGATTCAAGTATCGAAATTTTTGTCTTTTACATGAGAGTCGTTTATATAGTATGATCATAACACTTGGATGCATGCTTGTTTGAATGTGAACTAATTGCTATATCAATATCTAAATTTGTACAACTACAACTCACATACTATACTCGTTATACTTATAAACTTGCTTACATAAAATTTGCAATAAATGCTACACTTAATCAAACAACTAATAGAGGATGAAGTACTTGCTCAACAGTTAGTTGAGTAACAAATAACCTACTCAACGATTGGTAGAGGTCATCATGCCTTTTCAACAGTCGGGAGATGCCCAACAACCTGCTCAACGACTGGTGGAGGCTATCGAACCTGCTCAACAATCGGTAGAGGTTCCTACTCACTAACTGGTAGGAGTCTTTTTCCTGCTCAACAGTTGGACTCATTAATACAAAGGTTCAACCACAGGATTATTTTTGCATTACTTACATGTGTGTTAGAGTCATAGAAGGACACAAAACCCTAATGTAAGGTAAATTGGTGATTGCGGTCCGGAACGTAATCATGAATTTACAGGTACGTTAAGGTAGTGTGAAATTCTATCAAGGTTTTTAGTAAATAACCAAATTATAAACTCTAGTTGCCTGGTAGTTCATTTAGTTTTTCTATAGTCAATCAATTCATGCATTTCTTTTAGGACTTCTAAAACTTAATGCTTTGCTAGATTCTTACACTCCTTGCGATTTCAGACGAACCTAATCCAATCCTTAAAACTTACACATATCAAACCTCTTATCCAAATTATTCGAAACAAATTATCCTATTACCTATAAATTTATGTCGTGCCTTAACCCAAACCACAGTTGTCCTAATTTCTACCCAATCACCCACAACCCTGTATTTTTAATAACTTCGGGACGAAGTTTCCAAAAGTAGGGGAGACTGTAACATTTCGTATTTCTTAATTTATGTACGTTAGTTATTCGATCAATAAAACGCCATATTATACCCTTCTATTATGTTCTAAAAATGTTTTGTGATGATTTTGGACACGTATAATCATACCGTATACAAAAAATAACATTATAGTTGTGAATTAAATACCAAAAAAATAAATGTTTGGGCCGGGGTTCGAACCCGCGCCCAAACCGGTTCACAAACTAACACCATAGAAACAAACCACTAGGCCAAGCTGTTGTTTGTTGATCTTATCCTAACACAAGTACATTTAAACATTCCCTAGTTCATCACAGTTGACTTGGGAAAGTCAACTGCGATTCAATCTTTCCAATTCTAGCATCAATCCGCATCGCTAATCCTGATATGGTAAACAAGATTGATTGACAGGCCATTCCGCGTATTATACACGCCAATTGTAATCAAAACTTACCAAAAAATCGATCAATCACGCGTTTATAATTAAAGCCTTGAGTCAACTTTCCAATTCGTCCAATACGTGGGCTACACTATAAATTGAGCCCCTCATTTCATGCTTTACTCGCCGAAAAACAAACCCCCACTCCCAATTTCTGTAAACAAACTGTTTTTAATCAAGAATCAAGCTCAGTTGACTTTTTCATTGACTGATTCAAATCGCACGAAATCGCCTTGTAAGTCTCGAAATTTTTGTTTGGTTTTGTTAGTCGGCCATTAACAAGCAATAGCCCCATCATTGTAGAGGCTATTGGATGTTAATTAGCCATATTAGAAAACTAGGGTTCATAGGGATACGATTTGGGGAAGACGACTGTCTGCAGTCATCCTTTTTATACATTACGAAACGAAGATATTAACCAACTGATCTGTGGATTAGTTGCTTATGCTCAATCGCTCAAAAACACGAACCGGCCGTAAGGCCTAGGTTCGATCCCCATTCGCTTATTTTTCTTTAAAAAATCAATTATTAAAACAAACAAGTAAACCTATATAACCAATTGAATCTGGATTTAACTCGTTCTCAGGGTCTAGCCCAGTTGGTGGCTAGGCTTGTGATTAGACTCGAACCGGCCAGAGGCCCAGGTTCGAATCCCACCAACAGCAACTATTTTTTTAAAACCTCTTTTCTTTATATTTTTGTTATTAACTTTAAAAATGGTTTTAAAATACTAATTCTACTTTATAAATTATATAAAAATTTTCTTATAATATTCTGATAATAAAGTTTATCATACAATTTTTAGTTTTTCAAAAATCATTTATTTATTATATATTATAAATATTACAAGTTTATTCAATTATAATTATAAAATTCTATAAAAATATCAAAACGACTTTATAAAATTCCACAAAAATTATTCTAAACGTATAAAGCAATAAAAATTTCAGAAATAGATTTTGTTTCAGAAAAATTATTTATTTAAAATTCTTAACCGATTTTTGTTATTTTAATCATAAATAAATCGTAATAAATTCATTTTTCATTATTTTTACATCAAAATTTTACATAAATTATTATTAATCATTTAGATCAGAAATATAAATTTTTGATTCGAAATTTATAAATTTTAATATTTTTAAATATTAAGTCTATATTTTGTCAAATAAGTATTAATATATAAATATTCATTAATTGAGAAAATAATTTTATAAAAAATATTTTCACATTTATTACATTATAATTCAACTACCTTTAGTTAATATTGGTCAGAAATATTTTTTTAATTATTTCTTTATTAATTAGAGTTATTAACAAATTACTCAAATTTAATCATAAATCAATTATTAATCCCCAAATTAGGAACCCTAGCACATTTTAGACTAGAAAACTTAGACTTATTAAGTTTTCCCCAACACTTATTTATTACCTTGAAATAGGGTGATATTTGGATACACACGAGCCACATTTACGTATATAACAAGGGTTTCCATTCTAACACTAAGGTGAGTTTTACATAGCCCCTTTTCTATTTCACTATTTTGGGGTGAAACATGTTACAACATTCAATTTACAATTCAATCATAAGTGTCTATGTGTTATTCTATGTTGCATTATGTCTTAAACATTACTAGGGTAAGCACATTATTCTAGCATAATCATTAATATTGATCAGCCGACGGTATACAATGATAGATCTATTGGACTGACAATCCCACCCGGATACGTGTACCTCCTACATAGGTAGCATGGGTGATTGTTATCGAATTTATAACATAATCGAGTGAACCATGAGCGTATGGGATGGACCACAATATTCTAGTCACAAGGTTTGATTATGCACTCGATTTACCCGATTGTTTTGTTTTCACATATGGACTAGACTTGCCATGACACTCGAATTGTACAACATTTTTATTCAAACCTATGTAATTCTCACCAACTTTTGTTGACCCAAAATATTTTCAAACTTAACATGTTTCAGGTTATAGCTTGCTTGAAGATTAGAGTTAATGCTTGAAGATGTGTATCTAGTATTTTTCTTTTTGATGTACAAATTCTTGTAGAACAATTGTATGTAATGTATTTAAATCAATTATTGAAATTTATTATTTACCATGAGCTACTGAACAATCATCAATATGTGACAACCCGATGTTTTCGCCATCGGTTGGGGTGTTACAGATTGGTATCAGAGCCTTGGTTATAGGGAATTAGGTTATTAGAAAAATAATCTAGACTATAACCTTAGGGATTTAAAACAGTACTTGCTTCTCTTACTTGTAACCCTAATTGCTTCCTTATTCTTACCCATATCCTACACCCTATACAACCCTAAGCCCTTACAAGTTGACTGCTCCTATTCGTCTGCTGCAATCCTGATCCACCTTTAGATTAATAGGACAAAATCCTCAGGTTTAGCCTAATATACAATTAGAACATTCTAGAGATGTATTCTATTATCCTTCACTGAAGAAGGATATGGTTCAATGCTTCCGTATTATCATTGATTTGAATGAGATTATATACAAAATACATTCCCTTATTTTAGGGAAGAGATAATCACTATGTTAATTACAAAATAATTATCCTAATATACAATTAGAACATTCTAGAGATGTGTTCTATTAGTATCCCTTTCGACCGCACAAATTAGAGCATTGTTCAAATACTCTTCACCCATTCGATTGCGTAGATCCGTCTTGATTAGCTTCATTTTAGAAAAGCACCTTTCAACGGGTGCGGTTGCAACCGGTAAAACCAACGCTAACTTCAACACCCAATAAACCAAAGGAAAAGTGTCACGTTTCCCGTTTTCCACCATCACACGAGCAATGTCACACATACCATTTAATTTTGCAAATTTACAATCTTCCTTTAATGTGTGAAAAAAAACCTGAAGATCACCCGAAAGACACCTTATTTCCTCTTTACTAAAATCATTCGGATACACCTCTTGGTTTAATCCTTCTCCTGTCTTAATTTCACCGTTAAGAATTTCTTTCTCCACCCTCTCTCTTTTTGCCTCAAACAGGACTTGTTTTCGCTTGCAAGAAGCAGAAACTGCATTAACAACCATAGAAAGGTACTTATAAAAGTCTTTAACACCGGTATGTTTTTTTTTTGCAACAGCCACAATCACTAACTGAATTTGATGAGCAAAACAATTTATGTAATGTGCTGATGGATTATCTTTCAACATCAAAGCTTTTAATCCATTAAACTCTCCTCTTATGTTGCTTGCACCATCATAACCTTGACCCCTGACCTGTTTAAACAAAACAAAAAAAGCTATAAGCATATAATATTTAGTAAAGTTTATGTAAAGAAAGTATGAAACTTATTACTTAAAGAAACGATGGCTTCTTTAAGAGTTGAAGAAGATATATTTTTCACATGAGCAACCCCAATTAAACTCTCTTTAACAATTCCAAGTTTGTCAACATACCTCAGAACTACGGCCATTTGTTCCACTAAAGACACATCACTAGACTCATCAACTAACAACCCAAACACATCTTCTTTATTTTCTTCACGAATCATTTTGGTTACTTCTTTCGCAAAGCAATCGATAATCTCTTTCTGTATCGATGGAGCTCTCATTTTATTATTCTTTTTTACATTCCCTAATGTGTACTTACCAATATCCATATTGTTCTCACCAATCAACTTAAAACTGCGAGATAAAGACCTTTAGAAGTAGATGTTTCCGATTCATCATGACCACGCAATGGTAAAGAATTTTCCAACAAAAATGTAGCACTACAAACATAACCCATTAATCGAAACCGATTTGCAATATTTTCTTCATTAGTATGCTTCGCCACTTTCGCTTGATAAGATTCTTTTTTATTCATGAAATCGTGACATTTTTGTGCCGCCTTATGATGTCAACTATTTGGTAACCCATTATGATCTTTTAAGGCACTCGGTTTACTCCATCTACAAAAACCTCCACTTGAAAAAGTTTCTCTTCCACCTTGATTACCAACACTACTACTAAACAAATAACAATATAAGCAATATGCCTTTTCTTTTTTAGTGCTGTACTCCAACCAATCATACTTATTAAACTAATTTTCATTAAAACGTCTCCGACCCTTAGGATAGCTTGTCCATTTAAAATTATGAGCTCGCGGTTGAAAAACCTTTTTCACAAGATATGCTCTTCTTATGTCATCTATTTGATTAGGGTGATAGCTAGCAATAGGTGGTCTAACTACACATGTACACAACAAAAACCATCTTCAAAGAATCAAAGTATAATACCAAGAAAATTCATTTTGTAACTAATTAAAAAAACAACTTATAGTCGATGATGGGAAGAAGGCGCTTGGATGGCCTCTGGCCGGTGGACTGGTGGAGCACGGCGGCAGGCGGTAGGCGGTAGGCAGCAGGGGGCACTCGGGTTGGGTAGCAGGAGAGTTGGAGTTGATAAGGGTTAAGAAGATGTTAAAGGGTTGGGCATTTAGCTGTTGGCCTTTTTTTTTCTTTCGGGGAGATAAACAAACGAGGAAGCAGGAAGGAAGGGAACAAGGGAATTAGGGAAGGGTTGGGGTTGGGGTTGGGCTTAGGCAGTTGGGCTATTTATTAGTTAAATAATTGGGTTAATAGATTGACTTGGCCTATTTATAAATACAAAATAAAAGGTTTATTTATAAGCGTTTTGGTTTAGAGAACGTTTATTAAAATTTTGTTTCGGATATAAGTTTACATATATAATTTATTTAAGGGGTAACAAAATTATTATTGATGGGGTAACATAAATTTTTTAAGGGGTAATGAAAAAATTATTTTAGGGGTAACCTTTTTATAAAAAAAACGTAAAAAAACAATTTTTTTCCACTACGTGCGCAAAATCGAGGGGTAACGGGTGCAGCGCCTGGCTATGTGTTCCATCCGCCCCTGGCTGGTAGCGTCTTGAGTACTTCAAAATGATTTCGCTCAGCATCCAACCTTACCTTGAACACGTCTTTGGCTTCCCCCTATATCGCCGACTCTTATGCATACCGAGTCACTTTCGTTGCCTCTTAATTCTTCATTCTCTATGATTTTTCTTCTATGGTTAGTAACACAAAAACATTATTGAAATGATTAGTAGCACATTGATGATGGAAAATAACTACATGATATATATAAACATACATTCGCCGTCCGCAGAAGGACCAAAAGCGTAAGTGTTCTAATGTTGCAAGTCTCATGATCACTAGCAACGACATAGCTGAATCTGGATCATGAGTAGTTCCAAAGATAGAGATGTTAAGACCTTTATCCAACTTTCAATGTTCTTGGTTTTAGCATATGTTTCTTCATAGCGCCCACCATACCAGCCTCTCATACCGATTACAACAAGCTTAGGTGACAAACATTACAACTAGATAGAGATCGAGAATTAATAATGTGAGGGTTGGGAGTCAATCTGATAAAACTTTTGACAGATCATTGATGGACAATTTGTTAGAAAAATGGTAGTGGAAATTGATTTTTCCCTAATTTTGGACTTAAATAAATATATTTATATATGTTTTATATAAATATTTATTGATGGGTTTGTGTATTATATTGTGAGAGCATCACAACGAATCAAACTATGTCCAAAATAGAGCTAAGATGAATGAGATATCGAAACTTGAAAGTTGTAGGTTGGAACAACCAAAGATGAGAAAATAGATTAAGTTTTGTCCCACATTGGTGGGATGACAAAACATAAAGTGGTTTATAAGGAGGAGCACTCCTTGTATATTGTTTAGCATGAGCCAAACACTAGTGGGGACACCTAAAGGGTTCCGCACCCTTAACTTACACACGCGCCTGTGCGTGGCGTGCGCTCAATGTGGCGCTTTGTTGGCGCACTTTGCACTCGCGCCGCTTGAGAGCCGCCTTTGTATTTTTGACCACGTGCGCGGGGTACATGGCGGAAGGTTGAGGTAAACCGTAACTACAAGTGGCGCGCAGGACCAGATGGCATTCAGGTTTGCGCACGTGACGTTCGCGTGGCGGGTTCCATATGATACGAGTCGTCATCCGCGGATGACATAGCGTTATGTGCGCAGGGACTATAGTGCGCGCATGACCAGGTAGTGCCTAGCGCCCTGGTCAGCGCGCGTCATCATGTTCTGCGCGCAGCTTACAAACGCGGGCTAGTGCGTCAGTTCCTACTCAGTCTCGGGTTGTTAGAAAAGACTGTTTCAACTCGTGTCGGTTTCAGGTCCTTGGACTGTTTCAACTCGTCATAAATAGAATATGAGAGTTACAGTCAAACCATTTAAATCCATGATTATTGCAATTTATTATTATTTATTACAACTGGCGCGCAGGACCAGATGGCATTCAGGTTTGCGCACGTGACGTTTGCGTGGCGGGTTCCATATGATACGAGTCGTCATCCCCGGATGACATAGCGTTATGTGCGCAGGGACTATAGTGCGCGCATGACCAGGTAGTGCCTAGCGCCCTGGTCAGCGCGCGTCATCATGTTCTGCGCGCAGCATACAAACGCGGGCTGGTGCGTCAGTTCCTACTCAGTCTCGGGTTGTTAGAAAATACTATTTCAACTCGTGTCGGTTTCAGGTCCTTGGACTGTTTCAACTCGTCATAAATAGAATATGGGAGTTATAGTCAAACCATTTAAATCCATGATTATTGCAATTTATTATTATTTATTACAAGATTGATAATCTTGTTAATTACAATAATTAAGGGCAATAATGTTTCAATTGTCTTGTGAATATATATGTTGACTAGCTGATTACCCCGGGAGTGTCCCCGAGTTAAAAAATCTAATATGACTTAATAAAAAAGAATAAAAGAAGTAAACAGTCTCAACCACTTTTAATGCTAAAGAAAGTTGTTCTAATGTTTATGCTACAAAAGGGCCTCTCATACTGCGTTCCCAGCAAATTAAAAAAATTTCAACCTCTTTTAATGCTAAGCATATCGTTATAGCACATGAACATGGGCAATTCATATATGTAATAGTAGGTTTAAAAACATATATACTATCATAACACGATTAGTACTTGCCTATATATGATTAATAAATCACCTAAACACGTGTGTTTTTTTTTCTGCATGAACAAAAACTCACTAAAAAAACATTTTTTTCGTTTTTTGTATAGCACTGTGGTGCTTGTTGGAAAGATAATAAAGCGATCGTTAATTTGGTGTAATTTTTTTTTTAAAAAAATGTCATACATAAAAGTTACTAACGTTTAAAAATTGTGAGTGGAAAATAAGAATAAAATAAAGATAAAAATATTAATTAAAATATTTGAAATTTTGAAATAATAATTAACATTGAAAAATGTGAGAGGAAAATAAGGAAAATATATTAATTAACATATTTGAAATTTTAAGATAATATAGATATAGATTTTATTTAAAAAAAGAAAATAAAAATTTTAAAAATTTATCTTTTATTTAAAACTAGCTGATTACCCCGGGAGGGTCCCGGGGTTGAAAAATCTAATTTTACGTGATAACCTATTGCAAATGGCTCAAGTTAACTAACCACAAAATCTCTCAATCATTGCATGTTCATAGTATTATAATCAGTAATAACTCATATTCCCTAATCTAAAAACTAATCAGTAATTATCTAAATAATCACTTATGTAAGCTGCAACTATTAAAAAACTCATCACATCCCTCTAATTTCTCACATTCTAATGGCTCTTATAATTCCTAACCTAATCAACTAAACAAACACTTACGTTGGAAGTTGTAATCATTGCATCTCATTATGCCACGTGGCATAATCAAGAGATGGTTGAGGCCACCATTGAACGCCACGTCAGTAACTATCAATTCTTTCGGGGGGCGTCCCGGGGTTGAAAAATATAACCATTCTAATAATACTAAATACTAATAGTAATAATTATTACTCTTGTAATTAAATAAATAAAAAAATAACCTTGCTATAAGGTGACACCATGTGTTGCAGTGTTGCGCGATTCTTTCTCCTAACTTCTCTTGATGAAGTATACCTAGTAAAATTCCAATGATAACATGGCGATTGGGCTGATTTTCAACATCGTAGATAAGAACTGGTTTAAAAGAAAAAACATGATTAATGAATAACATAAACACTTTGTGTGTTTTTTCCTGTATGAACGAAACCCCACAAAATAGTCGATTTTTCTCCGTTTTTTATATAGGACTATGGTACTCGTTGGAAAGATAATAAAACGCTCGTTAATTTGGTGTAATTTTTTCTTTAAAAAATCCCGTATATAAAAGATATAAACGTTTAAAAATTATGGGAGGAAACATGAGAGAGAAAATTTTAAATTTATTTTAAAATTCTTTTTTTTCCTAAAATAACTCAATTTAATTTAGGGTTTTATGTTTATCTTTTTTTTTTAATTAAAAAAGGAAATAGTTCAAAAACACTAAAATCTTTCAATTATGATGTCACGCCTCCATTGCACGTCACGTCAGCATATACGTTTTCTTTTATATATATAGATAGATAATAAATTCAATACTATGACCTTAAAGTGCCGCATGGCACATTTAATGAGGGGTTGAGGCCTCCATTAAATGTCACCTCATAGAAATTCAATTCTTTTATTATAAGTTATTGATATGAACGTTCAACAGTGAGGCAGAAGTAGAGTTCTAGATAAACTCTCAATAGATTCACAAATTGGTTTGTTCCATATTACGAGAGTGATTTCCTCTAATATTACAACTTTACTTTTCATATACACACTTAAAATCCGATGCAACCTTGGGCTCAAGACCATCTCTGGCAGTACGACTACTGTTCTGGTTATTGTACTATGGGAAACAGCCCGTCTGAGAGGAGACGCAGAATCTGTTTTAAGGGCCCCGTGTCAAACACGATCCTCAACCAAAAACCGTCAATGATTTCTTTATTTTTGCAGAGACGTTTAGTAGAAGATGATATTGAAATTGCTTGAATCAACTAGAGGTACATTTATTTTGTATCTTTATTTTTTATTTAGTTTTGTATATGGTTATGTACTTTTATATTTCCTAAGAATAACAAGAGTATTGGTATTATACTTATTTTATTATTAGTTTAATAAAATTATGAACCCTATTTCCTACAATCTTAAAACAGACTTTCGTGTAGATTGTTTAAACAATCTAAAAACCTTCTTATTAAAGGATTTTTGGGTTCACGAAAGTATAAAAATATTAATTGGGATTTTTCTTAAAATCTAATATATATTTTTTTTTTGGAAATATATTTGCAGTACAAATCGGATTAATATGTATGATTGGAGTACAATCTTTAATCCGAAATACCGTGTTTACAAAACGAAAAGTTTTGATTCAAGTTTTCAGTTTCATGGGTTTTTTTTGTCAGGTTTCGATAATCCGAAGTGTTAACAAATATTAACATGTATTTAGACGTTTTCAAATACTATTTTTCTAATGAGCGTATTAGAAAAGATGTAATATTTGTCAACCCATGAAAAATATTTGCTAGAGATTAGCTCTAACGAGCGTGTTAGAGATTAATCTTAGTAAAATATTTTCTAATGAGCGTGTTAGAAAATATTTTGGCAACCCATATAGAAACGTTTGGTGTACGTTTTCGATCTAACGAGCGTGTTAGAGATCATTATTCAGAGAAATAGTGATTGTTATCCAATGTGTTGAAACATGTTTATTTCTAACGAGCGTGTTAGAAATAATTATTATTTTTTTTTGTAAAATAATAAGTTTCAAAACATGTATAATTTCTAACAAGCATGTTAGATATTACAATTATTCTAAAATAATAAGTTTTATAACCTTTATTTTCCTAACGAGCGAGTTGGAAAATATTATTTTTGTAAATAATAAGGTTTAGAACATTCGTATTTTCTAACGATCATGTTAGAAAGTAATTATTTTAAGTAAATATTATTGGTTTCAAAATGTTGAAAACATTTAGATTTCTAATGGGCGTATTAGAAATTTCTTATGTAAATAACAAGTTGTTGAAACATGTATATCTAACGAGCGTGTTAGAATTGACGACATTGAAATAATAACGTGTCATCAAACATTTCTAATGAGCATATTAGAAATAAGTATTTACAAAATCATAAGTTATTTTTAAACTTATATTTTTTTTCTAACGAGCGTGTTAGAAATTGATGCTTTTGTAAAAACGAACAAGCTAGACGATTAATTTTCTAACGACCATGTTAGAAACGGCTTATTATATTTATATATGAGCCAATAGAATATTAAACGGTCTTATAATCGTTTATGTCTAACGGGCGTGTTAGAAATGGTTGTATATATATAAACCAATAAGTTTTGAAACGATTTTGGTAATCGTTTATTTCTAACGAGCGTGTTAGAAACGGTTTAGTTATATAACCAAAACACCATATAATGATGAGCATAATCGTTTGTATTCTAACAAGTATGTTAGAAATGGTTAGTTATTGAAACAGAACATTTTTAATATTTGGTACACGTATAGTTTCTAACAAGCGGCTTAGAATCGGGTTTACTATGATAAACTAATTAAGATGATTGGTAATCATTTTATTTCTAACGAGCGAGTTAGATGCGGTTTTAAGTAATAAAACTATTTTCAAGTTTATGGTTTTGATCTGTAATTAGAGCATAAACATATATAGTTTAATTTTTAAAACAGTTGCAAAACAAGAAATGTTTTGAACGAATAAAACATGATTTTGCAATCGGTTCGATACTTGTGTGAGAAGTATCATGTCTTGAACCATATAATAGTCTTGAGAGACTATTTAAAGGAAAACAACCCGATGTTGTTTTTGACATATATACTTGTTCGACTACTTCTGAGTAGTTAATTGTAAACAAGCTTATTGTTTTGAACAATGTATTGAGGGAGTACCTCGAAACATGCCACAAGACGATATAATTGTGATTATTTCGTTGAAATATAAAGTGTTGAAGAGAATAGCACTTTGAGATTTGATGTTTATATATCCTTATGAATCCGTTAAAATATATTTGTAATGTATTATATATATTTGGATTATCGTTTATTTTTTTAACAATCAGGTGATTTAAAATATAATAAACAATAAATGTAAAAGGAAATTAATGATGGATTTTTTTTCTTTGACGATTTACCTTCGACGGATTTAATAAGGATATTTATTTAACGGGTTATGCAAGGAGTGTCTTGCAAGAACACAATGAGCGGGTTGTGATCATGACTTATGCATTAAGTCACATACCAAACATCAAACATCAAACGTACAACATGATGAGCGAATCATGACGAACGTGGCAAGTGTATTGAGATTAAATACATGAAAACGAGGTATGTAATCTAATGTTGAGAGCATCAACATGGAAATAAACACTTGTGAATTTTTCGATGACTATAACATATGAAAGAAATATATGTTAAGATTGTAAATTCTTTAATAAATTTTGCTAAATTTATTGTAAGACATTACAATAGTGATGGATGTGTAGATGTTTCTACAACCATCAATGTTGTTTGACCTATGTGGAGGATTTGTCCTTTGTTTGAGAGTTTCACATTACATGGTTTTAACAAAACAACAATGGAAATGTATATATCACTTAAGGCATGTGTGAATGCTATGTCATTGAGTGTCAATCTAATTGACATTATCTCAAGACTGTAGTGATTTTATACTAATACGGTTCATCTTGTTGATGATGAATATGTTCATCAAAGTGACTGAGATTGAGACTTATGTTTAAGTTCTTAACAATCAATGGTGAAGCCTTGGAGATTAATGGCAAATGAGTTTTGATCTTAATAGATGAAATTAACTATGGTTTTGATACATTCCTAAAACAGAAGTTTTGGAGTGGTAAAACAAAATTTCATTATTTTGTCTAACTAAGACGTGAATGTTTGAAAGAGATAGTGTGTTATCTCTTAAGGCTGTGAAGAATCAGAATGATGCATCTTTTGTTCACATGCTAGAGTATTGGAGTCTAAAGCATGCTAGACTAATACTTGTTAATAAAACATTCAAAGTGCAAGCAATGTGGGTGGAAGAGCCATTTAAGAAACACCCGTAGGGGTTGAAAATGGTATTTGAGAAATTTTCTCAAACTTCATACAAAAGGGAGAACCTTTCATCACCCCATTGGATGTTATCCAATAACACTTAAATGTGGGGGTGGCTTGCATTTGAAAATGGAGTGAGTCAATCGAGTTTACTGGACTCAAATGCTAATAGGTAAGATTCAAAGTCTAGCTAACCTTGAATCACATCACCAAAGGCATTGAAACGTGTTTAGCCATGAATTGAGTTTCATGTCACTTTAAAGACGAAAAGGAAGGTTCAAAGGGTAACACCTACCTATCCTGCTACCATAACCAGATCTATGTTTAGATCACATGTTATAGGTCTTACGAATGGACAAAATGGCAAAAATTGACCAGCGAGTCAAGAACACGTTAGAACAACTTATCTCAATGCAAGATGGATCCAAAAACCTGATGGTTGATAAGAGATGAAGTTGTATGGAATGAGACTAAAGCCCGTGAAAGAAAAGGGACATGAGGGAAACCTAACCTAGTTGACTGGAGATCCCAAGATCTAGGTTCAATATGTGACAACCGGCAAATTTCGTACAACGATTAACGTGATTCTAATCATGTTTTAGAAATAATTAACATGGTTTAAGGTTAATTATGGTTAGTTGAGCTGATATGAGTCCTACGACGTCCTTTTGAAAGTTCGTTGAAGCCTTAATGCCTTTAAAGAAAGACTTCGCGTATTTAACGTAACGAACTGACATCAGTAAAAATTTATCTAAGTGGACTAACATAAGACTAATAAATGTAAATACGACACGTATTTACTACTGATGCGATCGAATGTGAAATCGGCGCGGTAAACGGTCAAAAACGCAGCGTTTTGGAGAACGCGGAGAGCAACTGACGTGGGATTCGAACGTCAAAACGCGTGGTTTTAACCGTTATCGAGCTTTCGGAATAATTATTTATTATAAATAATGTTTCTTATTGAATTTCGAAAGTTATCGGATCATTTAAATGAAGGATAACACAACCGAACCGATTAACGCGATTTTAACGCGTGTGCCGTTTTCACGCGTCGGGTGACGAAAATAATTATTAAATTGCTCGGTCTGGTGTTATTTATGACTACGAACAAAAACCGAGTCCAGAAGCGATAACGGGCTAAAACGGAGCAGTTGGTACGCGACGTCGGGCTTGAAGTCCAACCCAAAATCCCACCTATATAAACCCATAACACTCCATTTCTTCCTCATTCCCCACTTCACTTTCTCTCTCTAACTCCCAAACTCTCTCCACTCTCTCTCTCTCTAGAAAGTTCCGGCGACCGGAGGCCGGCCGGCCGGCCGGCGGAGCAGCGGCGGCGCCGGCGGCATTCCGGCGGCTGTCCGGCGGCTTCCGGCGGCTGTCCGGCGGCTTCCGGCGGCTGTCCGGCGGCTTCCGGCGGCTTTCCGGCGGACTTTTCCGGCGCGTGACACCCCCACCCCCACTAATTTCGATGCCCCGAACACGATGGTGAAGGCCGTTTTCCCTGAAACGAAGCGGTTTGAGCGTTGGTACCATTCCGGCGACTTTTCCGGTAAGCTCGTTTTTGAGTTTTCTTTGTACGAACGTTTAGATCGGGTCTTTGGGGGACTCCTCACAAGAATTCACGGGATTTCGTTCACCGGCCACATTCCGGTGAGCCGTTTCCGGCTGTTTGCGGGTTTAGGAGGGGCCGGGGTGGGTTTGGTCGGGTTCCGGTGGCGCGCAGGTGAAGGACGGCGGGGGTAGTGGTGGTCCGGGCATGGTGCGGGTGGTCCGGCCATGGTGCAGGTGGTCCGGCCACGGTGGTTGCGTCCGGCGGTTGCGGGTCCGGCCAGTTATAGTGGTTCCGGGCTCGGGGCTCGGGTCAAGGTTGTGTTTTCGGGTCAGATCTGGTGCGGGTTCACGTTGATGGTCCGGGTTTTGTTCGGGTCTCGTCAGATCTAGTCAACCCCAGTAAAACGGGTCAGATCTGGTAAGATTTGCTTACGGATCAGGTTTCGAGCTCGGTTAAACACGAGTCAACTCCGGTCAAACTTTGGCTCGGTCAACGCGTCGTTCGAGACGTGTCAAGTCACGCACGCGCATATCGGTATAATTTAATCGTGTTTATTTTTCGTACATTTATAAAGCATATTATAAATATAACATGAAAGAAGTTTTAACTCGCGAGAACGAACCGATGAAAATGTTAACGAAAAGTATTATGAGATAATATTTGTATATTAGTCGTGACTTGCGTTGTTGTTGGACTAAATTGATGGACTATACGTATATATATATTTATATAAATAGTATGATTTATATAATAGTCACAACGTATAAAGTCTCGTGGATTAGAAATGCGGATAAATATAATGTCGTCTTTGTTTAGGTGTTGATTTTGGGAAATTGTAGACAACTTGTGTTGTCTGGTTTATACAAAAACAGAGGAAACTCTGCCGAAATTTTTATAAAATCCGAAGCGCGACAAGTGTGACATTATTGTGCGTTCTTATAAATAACTTTCCAAGCGTTCGACAAATGTAGTCATATACAAAATCACGACGTTTTTGACAAATATTATTTGTAACAATAATAGTCTATTCCGGGAAATATTTCAAACAAATATATAGTCTTTTGTTACCAAGCGTCAAGTATGACGAGTTTTTAAAGGTTACTTGGTAACTAAAATATGTTTGTTGTTCGGATTAAAAGATGTATAAACGTTCGGTTTTATTTAGAAAACCTTTTTATAAAAAAAAAAGCAAAGTCTTGAGATTTGTAAGATACTCGGATTCGGGAAAAGAAATAACAAATGTTATTAAAAGGATTTTAATAACTATATTATATTTCAGCAAGGTATATTTTCCGAAAATAACTATACAAGACGATTATATTATCTGGTTTACGAGACAAGCTATGGCTCGGGATGAGTTATACGTTTCGTGATATTAGTCCAACATAGTTTGCACACGAATAGTAACAAGTGCACAACTTGGGTACTATGTCGTATGTAAACACATGAATTATGACAAGTCACGATCAGTTCGTTGAGTTAAAACACCTCAAGACTCGGGTTAGTACACACGAGTCAAGATAGTTGAGTAAACTATCTTTTAACCGGAAAAATAAGCTAGATTTATATATGATAGACTTTAAGGTGTCCTTTATTGGTAATTAGGGCACGAGGAAGTCGGTCAAAGCTTTGGGTTTTATTTGCTAGCTAAGCATGGAAATTAAGGTGAGTTTCACGGCCCCATTTTACTGTTTTAACTGGGGGAAAGATATGTTTGTCAAAAGTTATCACATGTTGAAATGTTTTCAAAGGTTAAAATGTGATAAGTGGCATGATGAGTACTTGAGTTTTTGGTCGCCACTCGGGGTTGGGTCCTCGCTACTGTAGCCATTAATTCAGGTAAATGAAACCAAAGGAATATTTGGATAGTACTATTGGTGCCTGACGAGGCCCACCTCTGGTTGATAGCGTCAACCCGGTAAAGACAAGAGGTGCACATATTCTGAACTTAAGTCGTTGGTTTCCGAGAAACGACTTGGAGCGGGGCATATTTATTAGTCTTGGTTTGGTTATGGGACTCAGGGGATTGCTTATCATCATAGTTTGTAGGAGCTAGCTACTCCATACAAAGGCCACAAAATGTGCTGGATTTGCACAGGATGTAAAAATGTGCTGGATTTGCACAGGATGTAAAAATGTGCTGGATTTGCACAGGATGTAAAAATGTCGTTATTACGAAACTAAAACCTGTGAACTCACCAATATTTTATATATTGACGTCTTTTTAAACATATCTTTCAGGTAACTAAGTGCTGAACAGGTATGCGGCTAGTACGGTGGAATTTGGGATGTCGGACACTGGTTGGGGGTTTTCATCTATTGTTACCATCGGGTTGGGACATAAACGGAAACACCCCACTTTAAAACTTAATGTTTGTGGTTTTAAGTAATGTTTGAAACCAGGTACTCCTTCCCGACATCTTAACATAATGATCTTTTCTAATTAAATATAGTTTGTGTTAATCTTGACTTTGATATGCTTTCGAGCGTCGCGCCACGTGTTTCCGCCATTGGCGTGGTGTGACACAATAGGACAACTTAATCATGAACCGATGAGCAGTCACTGTGGGGGCATTGTTAAGATATATGTTTACATATAAAGCTAGTATATATGGTTATATACATATCCCCTAAACTACAAAAGGGTATTTAATTACATCCTAGTCCATTCGTATAATATCCAGTGACATTGTTGAGAGGTTAAGCATAATATATGGTTTGATGATTAGTGTAAATCATAGTACACCATAAGGCTTTTAATGATTTAAGATCACCTATGTTGGAGAGAAGTGTGGTCTCTTCAAATGAAATTGTGGGGCACAATTTCTAGAGTTCCCGCAGAACCAGGAAAGTGTTCCAGGACCATTATTGGACACGATAATGAGGGGATGGCCAGGCTAGGGGGAGTCTTGTGTGAACGTATATTGTCGTTTACACAAACAGCCTTCAGTTCAAAGACATCAAGTTCACACTGAAAGCTAGTAAGCTAAGTATGCTTCACAAGGGAAGGTTCAAAGGCTTACACCCACCTATCCTATGCAAGACTCAACCGTCGAGGTTACATCGGAAATTTGTGTGTTTTTAATCGATCTCCATTCATGTGGGGGATTGTCGGAAAAATGGTAGTGGAAATTGATTTTTCCCTAATTTTGAACTTAAATAAATATATTTATATATGTGGTATATAAATATTTATTGATGGGTTTGTGTACTATATTGTGAGAGCATCACAAAGAATCAAACTATGTCCAAAATAGAGCTAAGATGAATGAGATATCGAAGCTTGAAAGTTGTAGGTTGGAACAACCAAAGATGAGAAAATGGATTAAGTTTTGTCCCACGTTGGTGTGATGACAAAACATAAAGTGGTTTATAAGGAGGAGCACTCCTTGTATATTGTTTAGCATGAGCCAAACACTAGTGGGGACCCTAAAGGGTGCAAAGCACCCTTAACTCGCACACGCGCGCGCGCGTGGCGTGGGCGATGGGCGCAATGTGGCGCTTTGTTGGCGCACTTTGCACTCGCGCCGCCGCGAGCCGCTTGAGAGCCGCCTTTGTATTTTTGACCTCGTGCGCGGGGTCTGGTACATGGCGGAAGGTTGACGTAAACCGTAACTACAAGTGACGCGCAGGACCAGATGGCATTCAGGTCTGCGCACGTGACGTTCGCGTGGCGGGTTCCATATGATACGAGTCATCATCCGCGGATGACATAGCATTATGTGCGCAGGGACTATAGTGCGCGCATGACCAGGTAGTGCCTAGCGCCCTGGTCAGCGCGCGTCATCATGTTCTGCGCGCAGCATACAAACGCGGGCTGGTGCGTCAGTTCCTACTCAGTCTCGGGTTGTTAGAAAAGACTGTTTCAGCTCGTGTTGGTTTCAGGTCCTTGGACTGTTTCAACTCGTCATAAATAGAATATGAGAGTTACAGTCAAACCATTTAAATCCATGATTATTGCAATTTATTATTATTTATTACAAGATTTATAATCTTGTTAATTACAATAATTAAGGGCAATAATGTTTCAGTTGTTTGTGAATATATATGTTGATATGAACATTCAACAGTGAGGCAGAAGTACAATTCTAGATAAACTCTCTATAGATTCACAAATTGGTTTATTCCATATTACGAGAGTGATTTTCTCTAATATTACAACTTTACTTTTCATATAAACACTTAAAATCCGATGCTACCTTGGGCTCAAGACCATCTCCGGCAGTACGACTACTGTTCCGGTTGTTGTACCATGGGAAACAGTCCGTCTGAGAGGAGGCGCGGAATCTGTTTTAAGGGCCCCGTGTCAAACACGATCCTCAACAAAAAACCGTCAATGATTTCTTTATTCTTGCAGAGACGTTTAGTAGAAGATGATGATATTGAAATTGCTTGAATCAACTAGAGGTACATTTACTTTGTATCTTTATTTTTTATTTAGTTTTGTATATGGTTATGTACTTTTATATTTCCTAAGAATAACAAGAGTATTGGTATTATACTTATTTTATTATTAGTTTAAGAAAATTATGAACCATATTTCCTACACAATTTGTCCCACAATTTATTTCAAACGATAACGACTAAAAAGGCCTCTCAAGAAATCTCTTCCGAAATGATATCTTCAAACATCCAATGGTTATAAAAAATCTAATTTTTAAGTTTCTCCGTAGTCACTAAGGATCTTATTTTCTTTTATTTTATGTTACACTTAAACAAGTTCATCAGACTGTCACTGATTTGGTAAAGATGCATACTAAAAAAAGTTGTCTTTTGATTCTATGGCCGAGCAACAACTACTTCATTCTAAGATGCATACTACTAATTGTCCCGGAATCGCTCATACAAGTTTCTTTGACCAGCTGCCTCTTACGGCATAAAAACTTCAATATACTTTCCAACCCAAATTCTTTGACCATATATATAAAATTCTGTAAAGATGTTTTCTCTTCCTAGCTAGTTGAACTCTTCACCTTTCGATAATTAGAAAAAAAAAATTAGAAATTCAATCTAGTTGGATCATCCATGAATGATTGGGCCATGGTCCACTTTGACAGCTCATAAACTATTTTATCTGAGTCTACAATATTATAACCTACTTAACTTCAAACGAGCTCCCCGTTTAATATATACTAGTAGGAATGCCCGCGCGTTGCGACGGGTGCATCTGTTTTGCCCCTTATGCATTGTGTTTGTTGGTTATTCATTATGTTAAAGTAGAAAACAACGATGTATAAAATATATGTTATCAAAAACTGTAACTCATAAGTATATCTTCTGAATATTTTAAATGGGTACATCACAATAGGTCGTACTATTCCTTACAACACCCTTAGATTGGCCCACGTCCTTCGGTGGGACCCTTTTATGTATTTCGAAGGCAGATAAGTATGCCATCGTAGAGCGGTACTTAGCGTAGTGAAGTGGCGTTGTATCTCTTAATGACCATAAGATTGTAGTGGAAATGATGTAATTACTAAAATACAGTTTGTTGTGTGCAACATATTTCTATTATTTTAGGGCACCCGCGAGATGCAGCGGAGTCAATGATTTACATAGATACTCTCGTTTTATGTTAGTTTGACAAGCGTGGTAACAAATATATTGGACCAATAAATTAGTAATCAATATAGTTAAAACTGCCAAATCGACTGATAAGAACTTGTATTCTTTTGGATATGTAAACAATTTGTGACTTCGTGAGATCAGAAACTTAAATTCTATTCCTATAGGCTTATAGTAGCGGAGAAAACAAAAAATCATCGAGGAAGATGATGACGTTGCTCATGAAGTATCTCTACCATATTTGCTTGTATAAAAGTCAAGCCTACATATATCGCTCACTTTAATGGGTTGAAACGTGTCATGGGTTGGGTGTGTTGGCAAACTTCAAGCCTACATATTCATTTGTGTGCAGAAGTGTCACATCATACCATCCTGCAGCCACATAAATTTAAAAATAAGATATAAATACATAATATATGATGTAATTTATTTACTATAAACATTGAAAGATATGTAAGTTATGTATGTGAAGAGTCATCACATTATTTATGTACTAAATACGTGACAACTATTTATAAGACTTTAACATTGATACAAACATAATAAAGACATGGATGTTATGAATGTAAAGAGTCACCACATTATTGTTAATTTCCTCATCAATTTTATAATTATGTTTAAATTAATTTCTTCAACAATTTAATATTTAGGTAGAAAGACAATTTTACGCTCTAAATGACTTCAATAAGCATTGTACTATAAGCAATAAAGGTTGTGTTTACTTAAATTTTGCAGGTATCCTTCACTGATGCTTTATAATATATAGTATAGAAGATAAAAATTCGGGTTGATTCATTAGCGTGAGCGTGAATTTATGGCGTTTTGATTTCTTATTTCTTAACACAAATAACATAAGTAACTAACACATAGTTAAGTTTTTGTTTTCTTTTTATGCTAGTGTTTAATTTATTTTATTAATTAGAATTAGAACTTAAACAATATACAATTGCCGAAAGCAAAATAATATTGTGAACCACACTTCATACAACGTTTAACAAGAACATTAAATAGATAAACAAATACCTTAAAAGTCTTAGAACAAATATAGTTTACGTATAAAGTTATATTTGAGCATGCATATATAGATTTATAGAGTTAACTATTTCATGGCGTTCAAGGATACCATGTTGATTGAAATTGAGGAATGTCTCCATACCCTTCTCCAACCATCCTCTCCATCATCTGTCCTTCATGTCCATTTATTCCCTGCAACATCAGGTTTCATCCCATGCAGTAAGTGGAAGTAATATTTATAATATATTAGAAACGTATTAGCAAATCTAGAATGTTATATTTATAATTTTGTCCGTTGTATTTAGTTAACAATATATATGATTCAAGATAAACAACTTCTTAACAAGGATAGTTAAGAAAGCCACCTGTCACCTTCATAGGGGCCATATCATCCAATTCTGTAGAGTTGAGGTCAATAGGTCATAGAACATCCTAGCTTCTGAAAGCTTCATGAAGAGAAACTAAAAATGCACAAAGAAGAGAAAAACTGTACTAATTAATTTTGAAAAATATTTTCTCATCAATAATTTTGAATATTGTTTGTTTATTGTTTTAATTGTTAGCTGCACAATTAAATTACCTCAATTTGATTCTGCAACGATCCAACATAGTTGATTATACATCCAACATCACTGTCATTCCCATTGTATATAGCAAATTACTAAATTTAAATGGAGCAAAAAATGATATATTATGAAGATAAATTTTTGTAATTGTCAAACAAAATATGAACAAGTTGAAAAAAAATGTATATATGTATATAAAGATTAACTCATATCTTTATACCTTGTACCATTCGGGAACCATATCTTGCAAGCGTCTTAACTTCTCATTGATTTTTTTCTCTTCTCATCTAATGAAGACATAAAATTTTGGACAAAACAATGTTTCAAAGCATGAAATTAGCTCTAAGATTTTCTTTGGAGTTATGAAAAGACTATTAGCATTCAAGAAATTGATTATAATGAAGTATATATAGTCAACGATTATTAATTTACGAGTATTGCGGCGGTTGGGCCCTCTAGGATGCGTTACACGCGGATGATGATTATAAAAGAAAATTTTCATGAAGTATGCGCATAAGATTGGCAAAGGAATTCTCTTGCAACCAGCAGGTTTGATACCTAGATTTACTTGCTAATATCAACGTGAATTATTTGATTATTCGTTTGTTGTTCGATTTTTTATACCTTTTATATTAGTTGATGATTGTCTTGTGCTAAGTGATGCTATTAATTTCTATTTTTTGATTCGTCAACCCGGTGTGCATATATTTGTAGTTTCTATAAAATTTAATGAACTCTCACAATCTCACTTTCATGTGGTTTCTTAGCATAACTACAGTAATCATATTTCCTATTTTCGCTTTTATTATTTGGTGATTTTTATTGGCTATCTGAATCTAAGATGACAAAAAAAAGGAACTATGGCACCAAGTAGTGGAAATCAATCTCTAGATGATACTAATATTTTTGGCACTATAATTATCTACAAAGTTTTATTTGGTTTGTTGTGCTAATATTTTTGATACTATATTTTGTTGAATAAAGTAAAATGTCGTAAACCCGGGTTGTGGTTCGTAATCAACATCATAATTGAATATAATATAAATCGAGACACCCGCCGCAACGCGCGGGCATTCCTTCTAGTATATAATAATATAGATGGGGGATTGAAAGGTCTCACATTTAAGATGCATCATAAGTTAAGTTGTATTTTGTGTTTTAAAAGTTGGACATAAGGGCATAATTGGGATAAGATTTTAGGATGTGAGGTATTGGATTATGTTAAATTTACTAATCTACCCTCCTAAGTGTCTTAATTGTCACAAATATGCCAATAATACCCTTAATTTTTTTGCTTAAATATGTTGTACATGTTGTTACTTAAGTTGTATGGAGGTGAAAATGACTATGTTGTACATCACTCCTCCTTTATAATGTACTAGAAGGAATGCCCGCGCGTTGCGGCGGGTGTCTCGATTTATATTATATTCAATTATGATGTTGATTACGAACCACAACCCGGGTTTACGACATTTTACTTTATTCAACAAAATATAGTATCAAAAATATTAGCACAACAAACCAAATAAAACTTTGTAGATAATTATAGTGCCAAAAATATTAGTATCATCTAGAGATTGATTTTCACTACTTGGTGCCATAGTTCCTTTTTTTTTTGTCATCTTAGATTCAGATAGCCAATAAAAATCACCAAATAATAAAAGCGAAAATAGGAAATATGATTACTGTAGTTTTGCTAAGAAACCACATGAAAGTGAGATTGTGAGAGTTCATTAAATTTTATAGAAACTACAAATATATGCACACCGGGTTGACGAATCAAAAAATAGAAATTAATAGCATCACTTAGCACAAGACAATCATCAACTAATATAAAAGGTATAAAAAATCGAACAACAAACGAATAATCAAATAATTCACATTGATATTAGCAAGTAAATCTAGGTATCAAACCTGCTGGTTGCAAGAGAATTCCTTTGCCAATCTTATGCGCATACTTCATGAAAATTTGCTTTTATAATCATCATCCGCGTGTAACGCATCCTAGAGGGCCCAACCGCCGCAATACTCGTAAATTAATAATCGTTGACCATGCTCAGAACAAGTAACCCATGAGTTCAACAACATTCGCATGCCGAATTTTATCAAATCATTAATAAGATCAATAAACTCTTCTTCCTTTTGTCGACTGATTACCTTTTTGTCCCAACTTCTTCACAGCAAACAACTAAATAAAAACACGAAATACAAACGTTTTGCAGCTTTAGATATGAAATCAAATGTGTAAAAGAAAAAAAGAAGTCAACAAATTAGAAATCAGGTCAAAGAGTACCTCATACACGTTTTTTTGTTACCATCTTGAAATTCTGCACCCATCTTGAAATTCTGATTTATGTAAATCCGTTAATACTGATTGTAAAGGTACCTCATACATATTTTTTGTAACCATCTTGAAATTCTGCACCCAAATTAGCAAAAACAAAAAAAACTCCAAATTAAATATAGATATAGATAATATAGATATGGCTTTTTTTAGGAGCAAAGAATTAACACGGTGATAGGAAGGGGCTGTAAATTGGGCTAGGGCCTATAAAAACAAAAAAAAATCCACTAAAGGTTGAATTATTCATTCACCAATATTATATTAAATCAATTAATTATTTATGTAGTTAAGCTAATAAGCTAACCTCTCTGTTGTTATTTATGTAGTTGAGGGACGATCTTCAAGAATATGTGTGTATATTCTTCAAGAATATGTGTAGTAGGTGCTAGTGGATTAGGATGTGAACTTCTCAAAGACCTTGCCCTCTTCAGTTTACCAATTCCTTTTCAGGTATATCCTTCCTTTCATTGCCATTCCCCCAATTAAATCAACTTCTTCTTCTTAAACCAACAAAGCCAAGCCATTTTAAAAATCTAGGCATAATTTATGATGTTCATAGGCTCTTCACATTCTTACATTTAAGAAATTTATTACATTAATGGTATTTTGATCAATCATATACCATGGGGGTAAGGTTGGAATAAGTTTGTAAGTTGTGAGTATGAGGTTATGATAAAATTACAATTTTAACCTTCTAAGTGTCTTAATTGTCACAATTATGCCCAAAATACCCTTAAATTTCTTGCTTAAGTATGTTGTACATGTTACTTCTTAAGTTGTATGGAAATGTAAATGACAATCTTGGCCATCACTCCTCCTTAATAAGATAATATAGACTAGTGGGGTGTCCGCGCGTTGCGGCGGGGTGACATATATTGAAGCACATAGTGTCGGAAACCTACGCAATGCAGCGGTGACGATAATGTAGTACCCGACACTCATTTTCTGCTAGTTTACAACCCTCTCATGGTATATTATATTGTATTTATATTGGTAATCCAAATCAAGAGGTGTGTATATCAAAAATATACTTTGATACTAACTAACCGTTTATCAAACCCATTAACACGAAAGAGTATATACATGATACTGATTTTTTTCCTTTGAGTGGTTCTCCATGAAACCAACCATCCAAAACAACAAAGAGAACCTGATCCACTAAATCATTAACAACATTTTACGCTAGTTGCACGAACTCACAAAAATAATACATTTTTCTTATGTGGTTAAATAAAGAAACCCTTTTGGCAAATTTCGTGTCTATAAATCTTTAACTTCATAAAGAAAGTAAAACCCATTTTCTGTAAACTCCATGCAATTTTCTCAATCTCTAGTTGGGATAGTAACACCATGCTTCCAAAAGATACGTAAACAACTGAGTTGGAATACTTGGTTTTAAACCATTTGGTGCAGTAATCATCAAATGGTCTCCATTGACTTGCACCACAACCTTTGTGATTTGCTTTCCTTAGGCACACTAACGTAAACATCATTACCATTTGAAATGGGTTGTTTGTATAATGATTTGAAAATGGGTTAAGTCACACATTCGTGTCCTTTTTTTTATAAACATGTAGTGCATGAAACATGATTACAAAGGTATTTGTTACAACAATCATCTTTTATTTCTTTTTAACTAAGTGGCATAGGTATTAGATATACACTATGGACAACTTTCAACCCATTTAACAATTTTAATCTTTTTTAGGTAAATATTTCTGTCACACAAAGTGACCATTTAAGGATAAACCATAACTTAAATCAACTTACTCAAATGTATATCGTTAAAAAAACAATACGTTTTTCTTAGTTTAGATATTCATTCTTTTCACAAAACTTCAAATTTGGGGTATTTAGAAAAGCTCGGGGCAAAGTGTATTACAACTAAAGTGTAATAAGTAAAAATAACATAAACTTTCATTTGACTTGATTCATAAGGTTTTCGAAATCACATATGAGCAAAAAATAATTAAAATTCATACCTTATTAGGATTCACAAAGTAGTCGTACAACCTATTTTCTTCCCATAAAACTGCCTTGTTCCTGGTACAGTGACCACGTAAAAAAAACTTGTAACTAACACGATTAAGGCCTTATCGTATAATAAATCAATAACAAGTGCATAAAACTTCTAAACTTCTCACTCTCACCAGAAAGTTTCGTCTTTTTGCAAGATCCGAATCCCAAACACGGCCATACATGTCATCCAGATACCCATTATAACATGGACAAGAAGAACATTCTTCATGAGAATTATGTGCAAATCCTCCCCTTCAAAACTCCAATATCCATTGTAACACCCCGCCCCTCTCATCACCAATATTGTCCGCTTTGCCCATCCAGAGCTCACGGATTTGTTTTTGGTTGCCCAAGTGTAGACTTCCCAGGAGGTCACCCATCCTGAAATTTCTCCCACCTGAGCACGCTTAACTGTGGAGTTCTCCTCTCATCCACTAACATTAAGCCCCAAAACGCGTTGGTGATTTAAGAGGCAAGACATTACTTATGAACCAAGGATCTCTCCTGGCCACGGCCGATGTGGGATTTCCTGGGGTGTCACATTCACCCTCTGTTAGAGTCTCATCGTCCCTGATGAGGTGTGTTCCTGGGGTGTCACATTCACCCCCTGTTAGTGTCTCATCGTCCCTGATGAGGTGTGTACCCACCATCCCGAACGGCACAGGAGTGGCTCTGATACCAATCTGTCACACCCTCAAATTCCACGTGCGGGGTTTTACCGCGAGGCGCATGACAAACCAGGATCTAAGTCAACGGTCACAATAAACGACACTATATGATACGTAAAATGAAATAAACAACCATCAAGTTTTCATAAATCCATTCGCTGCGGAAGCGTAACTTTTATTACAACCCAAAATGTAAAAGTACTTAAGTCTGGAAAAGATAAGACAATGCATATGAATCCTAGACGCCGTGTGACTCCGTGCGCCTATGATAAGCTGCTACCTCAACGACCTGAGACAAACATGCTAAAAACGTCAGCAAATAATGCCGGTGAGTTCACAGGTTTTATATTAAACGTTTAAAGTAATAAAAGCCATCATGTTATCACTATGTCAGAAATATTAGCGTTAGCTAGACGCATGAGTTATACTACCACGACCGGAAACCATTACAGACAACGAGATATGATTTTTGCCCGAAATGATTTAGCTTACGACCGAGACAATATGCACCCGCCCGGCTCCCAGCCGACGGGTGGGGTCTGTCAATCCCAATAGATCTATCCACATTTCCCCCGTTATGCTATCCAGCATATTCATGGTTTCCCCGGGACTTTACGTATCGTATAGTATGTAAATGAATCAACCACTAGCATAACATGATAATTTATGTAATAAGTATAAGCATGTGTCTCCCCCAAAATGTAAAGCGTAAGGCGGGGCCGTGAAACTCACCTGATGCTGCTCTTCGCACTACGACAAGTAAACCTGCTCAATAGACGGCCCCTAATACCGGTGACCTATCATGACGAGCATATAAGGTGTTAGACTAACAACCCGCAGGTTGATTAGTCCCTAGTAGTCCAGACCATAACCGTGTATATATGAAATGATGTTTCAAACGTTTAACCGACCGTACCAGACAAGACCCGACATCCCATTGGTGACCCGACATCTCATGTGTTAGATAAATACAAGACATCATGCCACATATGCAATTAAACACTTAATACGCGCAACAGTTCACCTAGTCTAGCATAATGTCCAATTAACGCGTAAACAGGTCCGAACACGTATTACTAAGTCATTGGGTGTATCCCGGGGTTCCTATCATGTTCCTAGGCGTCAAATCATGTTCCGGGATGTTAAAATATACATACAGCAGCATTACACGCGATTAGGAATCAAACTAGCATTTAGGGAAAAGTCAACATGTGATTGGGGATGGTCAACAGGCAATCAGCATGCTAATCGCCTATACAGTCATGCGATTGGGATGCCAGTCGCCCCCTAAGGGGCCTAATCGCCTATATCAGCATGCGATTATGATGCTAATCGCCTGCTGCAGCTGCACAATGCAATTTCGCGCGTTTAACGCTCCAAATCAGATCCGAAACATGTAAAAACATCCAATAATCATCCTAACACCTTGACAAACATATTTCAAGCAAAACCCCTAAGTTTTCATCGTTCTAACAGTTCCGAATGCGAGTGTTTTCCCAAAATAGCAACTTAGCATGTAAACATCACATCAACATGCAAGAACTTGCCCTAAATAGCAATTATTCAGATTAAATCGCATAACCACGTTGTCCGATAGCATCCTACTGTTCTAGCATCATCCTAGAGCAAACCCTAACATCATTCAATCAACAACATACCTCATATCATCCTTAATCATCCAAAATCCTTCAAATGGGTCATAACATCAAATATCAACAATACACAACCAAAACCATTCAAACTCCTAGGACATCATCATACTAACTTGTAACAGCCATAAACATCATAATAACACAAAAACAACCATGATTCAATCCTAAAAATTCTATCTTTAATCACATATAACACATATAACACATGTAAAGGTGTGGGTTTGTTTAAAAACGGTTTTAAATGGATTTTCAAAGACAAAAACATTTATAAGTCAGGTCTGGACGTTTAGGGAGTAAAACATAATCATTTAAAGGTTTGGGTTTGAAGAACACACCTTGTACTCAAGAGGTGATGATGGAATAAGCTTGAAAATGGTTGTTTTGATGCAAAAACGAGTTCCAGAGGGTGTTTGTGCGTTGGGTTATGTTATGGGACGGCTAGGGTTGCACAAATGATGTTTTGGAGGTCAAGGGTGGTATTTATAGGCGTTTCTAGTCGTCCAGCACGTAACACGCGATTATGCAGCTTTACACGCGATTAGGAAGCCTAATCGCATGTAAGTCCATGCGATTGGGGCCTAATCGCATGAACAGTCATGCGATCAGCCCCTACTCGCCCCTAAGGCCCCCCACTCGCCCCTCCTATAGGCGATTGGGCTTCCCTAATCGCCTATAGGGGCTGTTTTCGTGTGTTTTGCGCGTTAAACCCCGTTTTAACATATGTTAACTCATTTTCACATACCGACAAGTCACATAATGATTGTAAACATATAATGCATGATAAATAACACGTTCCCGCCCGATCACCAATTCCCGGGACTCGAGACTTGCGTGGGTGCGTTAAACCCGGCGATTCCACGAATCACCGATTCTTGTACACGTGGTTATGGACCGACACCCAATGGTCTCTCGAACCATTGTAACGACTCCCGATGATTCCCGAATCATCAGTACGACTTAATTGACCCCAGTTAAGTATGATATTAAGTAGTTGTTTAAAATGTTTTCGTTGAGATAGACTCGTATGCATGTAAAGTATGAATCGCATGTATGTAAAGTATAAAAGTATTGACCTGAATATGCCGGGTGTCACATCATCCCCCAGTTGAAAGAATTTTCGTCCCGAAAATTAAATGAAGTCCGGAGATGAAGAGACGAAAGGAAGAAAGAAAAGAAAAATTTTTCCCGTTGTTACATCATCCCCCAGTTGAAAGGAATCTCGACCCGAGATTCATTTATCTTTGGAGGAAACATAGTTCGATTCAAACGCACGCTTAGGAAATAGATGAGGGTACTTAGCCTTCATCTGGTCTTCTCGTTCCCACGTGAACTCCGGTCCACGATTTGAATTCCAACGAACTTTAACTATACGGATTTTACTCCGACGAAGGCTACGAATCTTATAATCTAGGATTTCAACTGGTTCCTCCACGATACGTAAACGATCATCAACCCTGATTTCTTCGAGAGGAACTACGAGAGATTCGTCTGCCAAACACTTCTTAAGATTCGAGACATGGAAGACGTTATGCACGCCACTAAGCTCGGCTGGTAAGTCAAGTCTATATGCCACCGGCCCAATACGTTCCAGGATTGGGAACGGTCCGACATAACGAGGGTTAAGTTTGCCGCGTTTCCCGAAGCGTATAACGCCCTTCCATGGAGATACCTTCAATAAAACTCTGTCGCCAACCTGGAACTCCAAAGGTTTGCGACGACGATCAGCGTAGCTCTTCTGACGATCACGAGCTGCCGCCATGCGATTACGAATTTGTACGATCTTTTCGGAAGTTTCGTACACCATTTCTGGACCGGTGAGTTGGCTTTCGCCCACCTCGGCCCAGCAAAGAGGGGACCGACACTTCCGTCCATAGAGAGCCTCGAACGGTGCCGCCTTAATGCTGGAGTGGTAACTATTGTTGTAAGAGAACTCCACCAACGGTAGGTGAACCTCCCAACTCTTACCGAAATCGATGACACATGCTCGAAGCATGTCTTCAAGCGTCTGAATCGTCCGCTCGCTCTGACCGTCAGTTTGCGGATGATATGCGGTACTCATGTCCAGTTGGGTACCCAACGCTTTATGTAATTGTTTCCAGAAACGGGAAGCGAAACGAGGATCACGATCGGAGATGATAGAGACGGGCACCCCGTGCTTGGAAACCACTTCCTTAATATAGATACGAGACAACCGCTCCAGACTGTCGGTTTCCATAATAGCGAGGAAATGTGCGGACTTTGTCAACCGGTCGACAATCACCCAGATCATGTCACAACCACTGGGCGACTTCGGAAGTTTGGTCACAAAATCCATGGTAATCCGTTCCCATTTCCATTCAGGAATTTCAGGTTGCTGTAGGAGACCATACGGCTTCTGGTACTCCACCTTGACCTTAGCACATGTCAGACATTTGCTGACATACGAAGCTATGTCAGCCTTCATGTTGGGCCACCAATAGAGTACCTTTAGGTCCTGATACATCTTATCGGAACCCGGATGAATAGAATACCGTGATTTGTGAGCTTCGTCCATGACAAGCCCCCGCAAACCCCCAAATGAAGGAACCCAAACGCGCTCGGCAAAGTAATGCAGGCCATCAGACACAAGCTCGAGGTGTTTATCAGCACCGTGCATGGTTTCAGCTTTAAGGTTTTCCTCCTTCAAAGCTTCCAATTGAGCCGAACGAATTTGGTCAGGCAACGAAGAATGAATGGTGAGCTGTAAGGCTCGAACACGACGAGGTTTCACAGACTCCTTCCTGCTCAAGGCGTCTGCCACAACGTTCGCCTTACCAGGATGGTACTTGATGGCACAGTCATAGTCGTTCAGGAGTTCAACCCAACGTCGCTGCCGCATGTTTAATACTTTCTGGTCGAAGATATGCTGGAGACTCTTGTGATCGGTGTATACTTCGCACTTGGTACCGTACAAGTAATGTCTCCAGATCTTCAACGCAAAGATCACTGCACCCAACTCTAAATCATGAGTGGTGTAGTTCTTTTCATGGACCTTAAGTTGGCGAGAGGCGTAGGCAATAACCTTCCCGCGCTGCATTAACACACAGCCGAGACCACGAATGGAAGCGTCACAGTACACAACAAAATCATCCGTACCCTCAGGTAAGGATAAGATGGGCGCAGAGCAAAGTTTAAGTTTCAGCATCTGAAATGCTGATTCCTGCAGTTCTCCCCAGTCGAACTTTCGGTCCTTCTGGGTAAGAGTGGTGAGGGGTTGAGCGATCTTCGAAAATCCCTCAATGAAACGACGATAGTAACCCGCAAGGCCTAGGAATTGCCGCACCTCAGATGGCGTCTTCGGTGCTTCCCATTCCTTAATAGCTTCAATCTTTGCCGGATCGACATGAATTCCTAGTTCATTAACCACATGCCCTAGGAATTGTACTTCACGCAACCAGAAATCACACTTTGAGAACTTAGCATACAACTGCTCCCGTCTCAAAAGTTCCAAGACTAATCGTAAGTGTTCCTCATGATCCGTCTCGTTCTTAGAATAAACCAAAATGTCGTCGATAAACACGATAACGAATTTATCGAGATAGGGCTTGCAAACGCGGTTCATCAAGTCCATGAAAACAGCAGGTGCATTCGTAAGACCGAAGGGCATAACCAGGAACTCGAAGTGGCCATAGCGTGTACGAAAGGCGGTCTTTGGAATGTCAGCTTCTTGTACCCGCAGTTGATGATACCCAGACCTCAGATCTATCTTGGAATAAAAACTGGAGCCTTGGAGCTGATCGAATAAATCATCAATTCGAGGAAGCGGGTAACGATTCTTGATGGTTACCTTGTTCAGTTCCAGGTAATCAATACACATACGAAGGCTCCCATCTTTCTTTTTGACAAATAGGATAGGAGCTCCCCACGGGGATGAACTAGGTCTAATGAACCCTTTTTCTAAAAACTCCTGCAGTTGGTTAGATAATTCTTGCATCTCGGGAGGTGCAAGGCGGTAAGGAGCTCGGGCAATAGGCGCCGCACCGGGCGTAAGATCAATGTTAAATTCAACCTGACGGTGAGGTGGAAGGCCAGGCAAATCATCGGGGAATACGTCGGGAAAATCACGAACAACAGGAATGTCCTCGATCCTCTTCTCATCGTTAGATGAAACCGAAACAAGAGCTAAGATCGCGGAATACCCCTTACGTAAATACTTATACGCCTTCATACACGAAATGATGCTCAAGGGAACTCCACTTTTCTCGCCATGAACCAAAAGAATCTCTCCATCCGGGAGAGGGAGGCGAATGATTTTATCGAAGCAAACGATCTCCGCGCGATATAAGGACAACCAATCCATACCTACTACAACGTCGAAACTACCCAATGATACCGGCATGAGGTCGATAGGAAAAGATAACCCCGATAGTTCCAACTGGCATCCTTTAAGAATATGAGTTGCCTCAATATTCTTACCATCAGCCAATTCTATAAGATACTTGACCTCTAAGGGAGTCGGTACAATGTCTAACAGTCGGCTAAACTCAACAGATATAAAACTCTTGTCGGCACCCGAATCAAATAAAACGGAGGCATAACGATCACAAAGAAGAAACGTACCAGTAACAGTATCCGGATCCTGACGGGCCTCGCCCGACCCAATGACGAAGGCGCGCACGTTCCTGCCGCCACCCCCGTTGCCCCTGTCATTCCTCCCAGCATTCCCTTGCTTCAATTTGGGGCAGTCCTTCTTAAAGTGCCCTGTCTCCCCACAGTTAAAACATCCCTGGTTACCCCTAGGTGCAGCAGTGGTAGTAGTAGTAGGGGCAACCACCTGTTGCTGAGTCTGAAGATTCACCCTACACGTCTGGGCCTGATGCCCGTTCTTCTTGCAACGGGTACAAAAGCTACAATTTCCCACATGATGATACCCACAACGATCACACCTAGGCAGCCTACCAGTATAACCACCCTGCTTTTGCCCAGAAGACGAACCCGTAGTCTCAAACTTCTTATGCTGCTGCTGCTGCTGCTGAGACTGCGCCGTACCCTTACCCGTGTTATCCCATTTCCTCTTGTTGCTGTCAGAGGTCTTCACCACAGTACCCTTAGGAGGCAAAAGACCCTCCTGAACCTTCTGTTTAGTCAACCTGTGAGCCAATCGAATGGTATCCCGAAGTGTAGTAGCATCATTAGCGGTCACCAACCCGCGAATCTCAGGCACCAACCCACTGATGTAGAACTCAATAGCCTTATATTCAGGCGTCACAGAATCCGGGCACAAAAGTGCCAACTCATGGTAGCGAGTGGTATACTCCTCTATCTCAGATCCCACCATCTGATGATTCCACAGCTCGTGTTCCAAACTCTTGATCTCATCCCTAGGACAGTACTCCATCTTCAAACGAAACACAAATTCGGTCCATGGCAACGCATGGGCCTCCAGTAAACCAATAGTCTGTACAGTCGAATTCCACCAAGTCAAAGCGCGTCCCTCAAATGTCCCCGAAGCATACTTCACACGAAACTCCTCAGGGCAGTTGCACATGGAGAAAGCAGACTCAACCTTCTCCAACCAACGGAGTAATCCCACAGCCCCCTCAGTCCCACTGAAGTTATGGGGCTTGCAGTCCTGGAACATCTTATAAGTACAGTGGACCGGAGGAGGTGGAGGTGGTGGAGGAGGAAAAGCATCCCCTATTACCAAAAAGCAACATGGTCAGAAAACGATCATCACACGACAAAAGATAAGGAATGAGGGTAGGAGTAATTAAATTACCACCATGGCCCTGGTGGGCGGCCTGCTGCGCAGCAATAGCAGCTGCCACGTGCTCCTGGATCAGATTATTCAGCTCCGCCTGGGTCATGCTGATGTTACCACGACCCCCATTACGTCCACCGCCATTTCGGCCACCAACACGACCACCAACGCGACCACCAACGCGACCACCACGACGTCCTGCCATCTTTTGTCAAGATCAAAGACAAGACATCAGATCCCAGAACAGATAACAAAGAATCATGAAGAAACCATGAGTAATAAAGTTAATCAAAGAATTGGATCCCATCATAGTCATTAGATCAAACACAGAGTCCACCAGGGTTTCCATGCATCTCAACTTATTATTTCGTGTGCACCCGAAATGATAAGTCGCTCTACATGGTCCCCGAGGCGTGCTCCTAGCCTGACCTTCAAACCACCAGGCACCCAAGTTCAAGATATAAAACAGCAAGTACAAGTATGCGATAATGTGTGCAAGCAAGTGTGTCCGTTGGAGTATAAAAATGGGAGATGTCCGAATCTTGGACAAATCTCCGTAGAATGCCGAAACCACTCCAACGTACGCCACCGCCGTGCAAGGGTAGTAAGGTTCCTCGTTTCCAGCACGAGGTTGAAGAACAAGATAGGAAATAAGAGTAATAGATAGGTGATGTAAGCATAAATGATAACAACGAATGTAATACGAATACCCCGGCAATTCCCATATGACATGACTTATATGAATGTGACCGTCTAGTGTGTGCGACTCGGCTATAGACTTGACTCAACATGCAGTCCTAGTTCACTATAACCATTGGCTCTGATACCAATCTGTAACACCCCGCCCCTCTCATCACCAATATTGTCCGCTTTGCCCATCCAGAGCTCACGGATTTGTTTTTGGTTGCCCAAGTGTAGACTTCCCAGGAGGTCACCCATCCTGAAATTTCTCCCACCTGAGCACGCTTAACTGTGGAGTTCTCCTCTCATCCACTAACATTAAGCCCCAAAACGCGTTGGTGATTTAAGAGGCAAGACATTACTTATGAACCAAGGATCTCTCCTAGCCACGGCCGATGTGGGATTTCCTGGGGTGTCACATTCACCCTCTGTTAGAGTCTCATCGTCCCTGATGAGGTGTGTTCCTGGGGTGTCACATCCATGAACCAAGTAAAGCAATAAACCTTCATATGTACCACTAAGTTATATGAGTGAAATTTAAATAAAACAAGTAAAAAAACTATATGAATTAAAATAAATTAAAGATTAAAAAAAAAATACCTGATTGATTGATTACACTTTGTATAGAGAACAAACTTTTATTAAAGAAAAAAAAACAGAGAGTAAGAATCAATGGAGTAACAAATGTTATTGCTTTACTTGGTTTATATAATGATATAATTGCTTGAGTTAAAAGCAACAATAAGTGGTTTAATTGAAATACTTAGAGTTAGAAGCAATTAAAGGGTGGTGACTCTTTGGCTTTCATATGATTTTTGTAACTCTTAAAACTTTTGGATTTATTTCTTATTCATTAATAATTAGTTAGATTTACATTAAACTCTAAAGTTTAACTCTATTACATAATCAACTTAAATATTCATGTAGAATGACAATTTTACCCTTTTACTAACTTCATTAAGTTGTTGTACCATAAGCATAAGATGTAGTATTTACTTAAATTTTGTTGGTATCCTTCCCTCATGCTTTATAATATAGTATAGATTATAGATTATAGATATAATGTGTGAAATGCAAGTCCATTGTTGGCTTCCAATTTCCTTTTCTATTTTTTTTTAACAGTGAACTTCATTAGAAAAAAGGTGTGCCCTCAAAGCATGGACTGCCAAACAAAACAATTACAACATGTACAATAGATTAACTACCCAATCTTTCCAAACAATATCTTTAAATCTAGATCTATTTTTCAACCATAAAAACGAAAACGCCTTTATCCTCGCAATCACTTCAATAACCTTGGGAGTGGATCCGTTAAAAACTTTATCATTCCTTGCTTTCCAAATCTTCCAACATGTAGTCATGACAATGCCTTTAACAACCCTCTTATTCTATTTATTGCCGACTATGTTCTGATGTAGCTTCAAGACGTCCTCAAAGTCGAACATAAAAAGCGTGAGAGAATTTGCACCACACTCCGAACAAGAAACCACACCCCGTAAAAAGATGCATAACGTCCTCATTAGGTGTGTCACAAAGGCCACACAAAGGGTCTTGGATATTTATTCTTCTACTAGTGGGTTTTCTCGCGCGTTGCAACGGGATCCACAAATGGGTTGCAATACAACATTATGATACTTAGGTTTTTTGCCGCAAGTTACGCAAAAAGAATAGAAATGTGCACACTATGTTTTAACAAGTGTTCGTAGAAAGGAAAGAAAAGAAATGTGCACCGCCACTTACAACTTATTGCAGTTCACCACAAAAACCATGTACTCATTATTGATCAAATCTTAATAAACCAAACGTATGTTACTGTCAAGGGCGAAGGTTAAGAAGGGCCAGGGGTGGCCCTGGCCCCCCTGTTTTCTGGCGCAGTGGTAGAAATTTGCGATTTTCATAGGTAAATTGAGTCCGGGTTGAGTCCGGCCCCCACCGATTTACCACTACCGATCGAAAAAAATCGAGTCCGGCCCCCACCGTTTCGCAAACCAAGCTTCGCCACTGGTTACTGTAACAAACCAATATGAACATAAACATCACTCTTGTGTAAGTTGTCCAGTCATTTCATATCTACATACTCGTGCCATTGAAGACATCTTGCTAAATGATAAAGTTCATTTACATGACAAAAGCATGTAGTAATAATATGATATTGTATACACTATCATATGAAGGTCGTTGTCCAATTAGAAATTAAAAGTTGTGATTTGTATATTTGTAATAGAATTGCTCAACCTGACCCAACAGCTAAAAAATTGTCTAATGTAGCTAGTAAGCAAGCTGAACCATCCCATCCACTTTACCGCTGTGTAGACGCATATATATGAAAAGGGTTAATAATATAAGTATTATTATGGCAGAGTTTTAAAACTCATACAAGTTTAGCTGAGATAAGATTGTTCATTGTGGTAACATAAAATATTATCTTTCATCGCCATTATATGAAATTTGTTCAAAAATATTGTTATCCCGTGTGTTTATTTAGTTTGTGTGAATTCCATTTTCATATAAAAGTTGATTATCTTCTAGGGCATTTAGGAAAGAAAAGTGATAAAATTTAGAAAATTGTAAAGAAACTCTTGGTATGTCATCTTAACTTTGAACAATTTGAACATATTTACCCATGTCTTCTCTTTTATAATGTAGTATAGATTAATAAGCGCCATTTTTGTCAGAATCCTTTCCTTTTCTGCCCGCCACATAAAAAGATTAACTTTAATCGGCACCCAAGTTTCCCATGTCATAAACTGCTCGCTTCGGGTCTCTTTAGTTTGCCAAATTCTTCTTTTCAGGTCTGCAACCGAGAATATCTTCTTGTCTGCAGAATCGCCCCACGACAAATGATCCTCGGTACCTGTCAAGACAATAGTTTTAAAAAGAAAATCCAGGTCTTGCAGTTCAGACAACTGCTCAACCGAAGAGATGCCAGACTTCCAATCAAGAGAAAAATGAAGACAACCATTCACGATCTGCAACAAAGCAATGTTTTCTTCTCCCAAGCTCATATATCTTCGGCCATCTTATCTTAAGAATAGAAGAGCCTATCCACAAATCCGACCAAAAACGAATCGACATGCCATTTCCTAAGGATGGACGAATACACCACCGAAACCTTTTAAAACTACAAACCATTATTAGGTGCAATACATAAATACATGGAATAGTAAAAAAAAATTAGACATCTGTATACGAAAACACCATCAAATGTTAAGATTTGTTCGGTTGTAATATAAAAAAAATTGTAACTCTATCGTATGTTCTTGTTAGGGTTTATCTCAACCACTTCTGCAACCCAAGGGTTAATACTCAATTACCCTAGCGAGTGAATGCTATATTGAAGTATTGATTTACCAATTTGAGGATATGATTTTGCTTGCGATCTTGATCAGGCAAGAAGACATGATGGTACCTCCTTCATGATATGATGATAAATAATGATATACCAAAACAAAACAAAGATGAGAACTCAATAAAACTGGATAAAATTGATCATGTTGTATGTGAACTATATGTGTAGCTTTTGTATGAAATAGAAGCACATAAACTCAGTAAGAGGGGGACATGGTAATGACAGAAGCATAGAAAGCACGAAGGAGGGAAATGCAATGAGACAATTCGTTCTTCTCTGTGCTCTCTATCTTCTGTCAACATCCATCCTTATCTCTTACACCTAATTAACTACATAAAATCGAATGAAAAAAAAATCAGATAGTTAATGACGTACCATCCATGGTGCTTGGCTTTGGGTTCTATTCTCATTGTGAACAGTGGTGTAAATTTAGGAGTAGGTTTAAAGAGTATGTGAGGTAACCTCTTAAAAAACACGTACTTATCACATGTGTTTGTTACATGTGGTAGGCTAATAAATGTTCTAAACTTGGTTATGCTGGAAATAGAAGAGGCAAAGAACACAAACAATTGAGATATGTATATTACTCTGACTTCTACCACCACTATGTCTTCATGACTACCTAGATAGAGTACATGAAGGAGAAATAGGTGACGTGTGTTTGCAATGAATAGGAAGATCACATATATCCTCTATTTATAGTGCAAATATATCTAATACTAAAAATAACTTTTAGCTATATAGAACCAAAATTATTAGTTAGGGAAAAGGTTCGGCTCAAATTAAAAAGACTATTTGTGACGCATAAATAACATGAATGCGTCATTCAGTTCTCATAACCAATGGTATTGCCTATAGACTTTTAAGTTAGTGACCACTAGATGAGAACATAATCTAGAATCTAGACAATAGAATTAGTTCTATTTCGCACCTAGCCATAGAAGCTACGAATATGATCAAGGTAATCATATATATATTCGTTTAAAGATTTATTACTTAATAGTGATGATAGTGATTAACGTTAACCAACACATATGATGAGTCATCTACATTTTTTTAAGGTAAATTTCATTCAAAAACGTCACAAGCGGTCCTCAAAGCGAGGACCCCATGGCCTAAAAAACGATTACATAACAGTCAAAGGACAATTACACCAATCGATTTCGAATCCAAAAATACGAAGTGCACTTTATGCTTTCTACGACTTCAACGACTCGCCGCCTTTTGTTTTTGAAGATTCGCTCATTCCGTTCATTCCATATCGTCCAAATAGTAGTAATGATGATACCTTTCAAGATTTATCGACTGTCCTTCGTGTAAGCATGTGTGTCTATCAACTGCATGAGATCAGAAAATTGGAAAGCAAAAATAGGGGATAAACGACACCAAGCAAAAATAGATGAGTCATCTACATAATAGATTTACCAATGGGGTGGTAGTCCATTGGCAAAGACAAAGCCTTTAAAACACTTAGGTTGTAGAAGGTCTTGGGTTCAAGTCCCACAGATCACATGATTTAAAAGAAATTAACCTTTAAAAAAAACAAATCCACATAATAGATTTAGAATTGATAGATAAGGACGGTTTTGTTTCCCACATTCAATTAAAGGAACCTTTTTTTTTCATTAAGTAACTATTAACCTTTTCTTAATTCTTTTAGATTACCTTAATTATGCGTACAAGGTACTTCTTCCTTACGATTCTCTTTTATATCACTTTAGCTAGTTTTGTTAGTAACATAATTTAAACCCAAAAACAAAGTAACGAGTATAATTTGTTGTGACTTGTGAGGTTTTGGGAATAAATTTTAGAAAAGGGTGACGGCGCAGCTTAGAGGTGCACATATCGGGTTTTTTCAATACCCGGTTCCGGGTATGGAACCAGTTTCGAGTAGGGTCGGGCAGGGGCGGATTTAGGTTGTAAAGAGTGGGTTCCCGGGAACCCACTCGGTTTGGAAATTTTAGTGTTAATATATATAGAAAATTTAGAAGGAACCCATAAAAATAATACAAAAGGAACCCATAACTAAATATGTGATGTGCGCCAATGGTTGAGGGCGCCCATTTTAAACGCAACATCCCAGGTTCGAATCCCGCGAACTGCATCCAACTTGTATTTTTGCGTTCTTCTATTTTTTTTTTTTTAATTTAAAACCCACCTTAGGGTTTCACTTAAGCAAACATGCCTCAAGCCCTCACTTCCTTCTCCTCCTCAAAGACTCCTTTTCTACCCAGCCGCCACCCTGCCCCTCACTAATTCCGACTGCCTACAGCCTCCACCTCCATGTATGATTCTTTCTATCATTTCCTTTGACCCATTTTTTATTTGTTGTCTTTGGTATTTGTTTTATTTGTTGTCTTTGGTATTTATAAATCTTTGGTATTATACGAACTTGTTTTTTTTTTCTTTTCAAAATGAAAATCATTGAAAACAATGAGTCCAAACTGGTGTTAAGTGTCCTGTTCGGCTATTTAACGAAAATTATATGCCAAATTGATAACTGCAGTTTTGAAAACTAGCTGACCAAACCGTCGGGTTGGTTTTGTTGGCCTAACCGGTTTAGTTTGGTGTTGCAAACTGATTCTTTTAACTTCTTTAAAATCCATAGATTGTATTTTATTTAAGTATTTGACTGAAAGACACTGAAATGGCAAATTAACCGGTAGTAATTTAATGTTGGTGAACAATAGAATGGGTATTAAAGCATTAACACTCTTTAGGGTTGTATTATCTTGTTTAACTAGACTTCCATATTAGATTTGAATAATTTAGGTTAGGTATCATGAAAATAATTTGCATCCCACCAAAGAACAAAATAATCTGAAGAACAATGCTTGCTTGATTAAGTTGAGAATGCACTACATAAGGTTCTTGCTAAACTTCCATATTAGATTTTAATAATTTTGTGTATCATAGTGTTTTTTATAAAGTTAGAATGAGAGTTTGTGTGGATTCAATGGTCAAGGTTACTGAATGCGCAGGTCTTGTATAGCATCCCAAATTTCCCTAAAACGACCTGAACCGTCAAACTGACCCGAACCCATGTACCGACCTGGATTTTTTACGTTCAGTCATATGAAATTAGAACATTTAAAAAAAGGAACCCAGTGAAAAATTTTTCTGGATCCGCCACTGGGGTCGGGTATTATTTCGACCGGGTATTGAAAGAACCGGTTTCAGTTCCGGTTCTTATTCCTAGCATAAAAAACTATACCCGGTATACCTGGTTTCAGTTTTTCAATACCCGGTTACGGGTATACCGGGTATGGAATAAAAACTGGGTACACATCTTAACATTTGTTGGTGTTTTCGTATACAATCACGTCGAAGGGTAATACGACTTAGATGATTATAATGCGGTTATAGAATTCTTTGGATGAGACGTGTCAATCTTGGGTTGTCCAAGTTGTCAAATGGCAACCTCTCTTCAATCACGAAGTGGCCCATTCTTTCCCGGACCGCCTTAACATCAAAATACCAAATAATCGCGTCGCTTCACATATATTTTTTTAGTATTCGGAAAACCCGATTCCGGGTATTCGGAAAACCAATCTCGGGTATTTAAAAACCGGGTACAACCGGGTATAAATCGGGTTCGGTTCCGGGTACGGCTTTTTACATAGAAATCTATACCCTATGCGTACCTGGCGGGTAGGGTCGGGTACGGTTCCGGGTATAAAAAAACCGGTTTTTTTAATACCCGGTTCCGATTTTTATTTCTGGTTTCAATTCCGGTTTCGGTTTTTTTGTACAACTCTAGCGCAGCTTGTTGCCTATCTGCCTGTGATTATGTAATTTGTTATTTTGTTTTCAGTGAAATTACAAATATTGGAAATAAAAAAAAAGGCAAACTGTTTTATTCATCAAGAAATGTTATTTGTTTAAAGCATTAAGTATCAAAAAGTATGGGCTTGTAAAACATTTCTTCATATAACTTTGAAGCAAAAAATTGTCACACGGTTTCGGGTTGTTGTCTAGTCGATCCATGAGGTGCAATCTACCTTACTACTGTTGGAAAAATAGGTGAAAATGCTATTTTCACAATTTTGGGAAAATGATTTTCCCTAAGTTTTGGACAAAAATATATATTTGAAACTGATGGTTATTTATATATTTCTTTGTGGGTTTATGTTCTATGTTGTGAGAGCTCCGCAACGAACCAAACCACGTCCAAAACGGAGCAAAGATGAATGAGATATCGATGCTCAAAAGTAGAGGAGTAAAACAACTAGTTGGGAATGTGAAATGGAAAGTGGCAAGGAGAACTTGTCCCACATTGGAAGGGAGATGAGTCTTGGACTTGTTTATAAGGAAGGACTCTCCATCCTAAGTGTTCCATGGAATCACACACTATGGAAGTCGCGAAGGGTGCGAAGCACCCTTAACTCGCACTCGCACACGCGCGCGTGGCGTGGGCGATGAGGCGCAATGTGGCGCTTTGATGGCGCACTTTGCACTTCGCACACTCGCGTCGCCGCTTGAGAGCCGCCTTAGTATTTTTGATGGTGCGCAGGTGGTTCAGCAAGGTAGGCGCGTGGCACTGGAAGTCAGAGACAGGTGGCGTCCTGTCCTGCATGGCGCGCGGGTGGCGGACTCGTGACGTAGAACGGGATTACGTGGTGCGCGACTTCGTGGCGCGCGCGCGCGTAACTTGTGCCTGCGTGGCGGGTCAGACACCAGTGTGCATCTGACGCACACGCGAACTCCCAACGATTCAGAGCTGCAGTGTAACTGACGAGTCAACAGTTTTGACTGAGAATTAAAAGCAGCATTAAATGCCGTTAAAGACGTTTAATGACATTTAATTTTTGGCATTTAATTTCTTTGACTTCCTTTGACTTGTACCAACCCTTGGCTCCTATAAAAGCCAAGGTATTGGCATTGCAGCAGACACACCAACACACACTACTCCTCTCTAAAATCTCTCTAGCAATTTTTCTTCTCTGTTCTTATCAAGATCAAGGTACAAGTCAGGTTTAGTGCTCACTCCGGCAGTACACACTGCTTCGGCTGTTGTACCCTGGGAAACAAAACGAGTCTCCAGTAGGCTCGGAATTTGTTTTAAGGGCCCCGTGTCAAACACGATCCTCAGCCACAATAATTCTAATTTCTCATCATCTTCTTGTATTTTCTTTTCTTTTAGTTGTAATAGTATTTCATTTTCTTTGCTTATTGTATTGTAAAAATTAATAAGAATTATTTATTTATTTTGCACGAACGGTTCCTACAATCTTAAAACAAATTTTTTAAAACACCGTTCGTGTATCACGAAAAACCATTCTCTAGTGATTCGAACAAGTTTTGATTCACTTAGAATTGTGTTTTAAAAACAGTTCTTATTTTTTTTTTCTCTCTATTTTTCAAAGTTCTTGATAAAATAGAGAAAAATCCCTTTGTTCTTTTATTTTCTACAAAAATCAATTGGTGACTCCTCAAAGTTGGACTTAGAGGATAAATCTTTTGGTTTTCCTAGAAAAACTACTGAACCATTTGGTGATTCCTCAAAGTTGGACTTAGAGGATAAATCTCTTGGCTTCTTTAGGAAAAGGAAACAAAGAAATCTTGCGATTTAATTTTTTCTTTTCTTTCTATCTTCTTGATTGTAGCATAAGACCCTACCTTAGGGTGGTCTCTATTTATTCACTTTGGTGTATTTAAATAGTTTGCTAAATCAAATTAGAAGATTTGTTGACAATAACTAAGTTAATTTTTTCTTAAAACAGCGTTTTTATCTTAAATATTAACTTAGTTGGTTTCTAAATTTCAGAATGTCAACTACGGAAAACACCACCGTTGTCGGAACACCCCTGCCTAACGTCACAGTGGGAGCGTCTACTGTGGCGAACCATGCTGAAAGACCCGAAAAGTTTTCGGGTAACCACTTCAAAAGGTGGCAACAGAAGATGTTCTTCTACTTGACCACCTTGAGCCTTGCGAGGTTCTTAACGGAATCCGCTCCCCAACAAAAAGACGGGGAGAGCGATGCTCAATTTCAGAGCACGCTAGATGCTTGGAAGCATTCGGATTACCTATGTCGTAACTATGTTCTAAACGGACTCGTGGATTCGTTGTATAATTTGTACTATCCTCTAAAGACTGCCAAAGAATTATGGGACTCTTTAGACAAAAAGTACAAAACGGAGGATGTTGGAACGAAGAAATTCGTTGTAGCCCGTTTCTTGGACTTTAAAATGGTAGATTCCAAAAGTGTGATGAACCAAGTCCAAGAGTTGCAAATTATACTACACGAAGTCCATTCCGAGGGCATGGTTATTGATGAGAAATTTCAAGTGGCAGCAATGATTGAAAAGTTACCTCCTAGTTGGCTTGATTATAAGAATTATCTCAAGCACAAACGAAAGGAGATGACTCTTGAGGAGCTTATTGTTCGTCTTCGTATTGAAGAGGATAATAGAATTGCTCAAAAATCCACCACAATGCGCGCCGAGGCTAAGGCAAATATGGTGGAACATGGGCAATCCTCAAAGGCTAAGGGTGGGAAGAAGAACAAGGGAAAAGCAAAGGTTGACCTTGGACCAAAGAAGGAGGTTGGGAAAAAGAAACCTCAATCTTTCCAAGGGAAATGTTACAACTGTAACGAGATCGGGCACCGGTCTAACCAATGCAAGAACCCAAAGCGCGAGCGTGCGCATATGGTGGATGATGATGGAATGCCTTTAGTGGCGATGATAACCGAGCACGGAGCTATGGTTGAAGAGGTCAACGTGGTGGGAGATAACAACCCATCAGGAAGGGTTCAGGGGTTCAAGGGTTCTGATCTGCCTAACGCAGGTCGTCGTGTCCTTCTACTTTGCAAACGTAGAAGGAGGTTCAAGATAATTTTTTAATGTTTCTAATGCTTTTAACTTCTGCTTTGAGATGTACTCGAAACCAGAAAAAGGCTATGCTCAAGATCCAAGTGAAGAGAAATATTCTCTCCACGTGTGAGGACCAAAGGAATAAGAAGTTTAGAGTGAGAGTGATGTGAGATGGTGTGATCAGATCTTGTGAAGACAAGTCTGATTTATAGAGGGATGGGTTCTCTATTAGAGGAAAGCATATTATCTTGGACCTTGTTGCAACAAAAGGACAATCCACTAATAGCCGGCGATGGCTATTGACCTGCGGTCTGTTCAGTGCTGTTACTCCATCAGCAGCTCGGTGTGTTGCACGATGAAAAGGTGATGGGACAAGTCATCTTTTTGACTTAGGATACTCCTGCCTTTTGAACCGTTGAAGCTTTCAACCCTTTAAGCATAGTTCTGTATATTGTTTATTATTTTTGCTTTGGACTACCCACGTCATCAGCCCCCCAAGTCAGGAGGTTTGGTGGCGTAGCTTGAAAGCTTCTGACTGTTTGCTTAGTCTTGTTTTTGCTTGAAGGATTCAATGCTTTGCTGTGTTTTGGGCGGTTATTTCTTAGCAGTTTTAATTGTGATTAGACTGCTGATGTGACATGTGGCAGTCGCACAGCTGTCTTTTTTTAATGCATGTCATAATTGCGGTTTCTTTTGAATTAAATAACCGTTTGTTTTTTCTTTTTTAAACCCTTTGAATTCACTTCTTTTTACTTTACTCTTTCTTTCTTCAATTATTTCCTCTCCATCTGATTTAGGGTTTCATTCCTCCAATCAAAGCAGGTTCGTTTTTCTCCTTTTTTTTTTGTTTTCCGATCATCCTTTGAAGCACTATGGGCGCTAAAAAGGACATGGCCATCACTGTTTCCTCCCTTTCTCAAAAGGAGGTTGAGGCGTTTTGTGATGAATGGGGCATAGATTTATCGTTTAATCCCGTTGCTCCAGGTAAGAAACTTGCCGTATCTGACTGTCCGTCTGGGTCTGTTGCTTTGTATTGTCGGCATTTTGAGTTCTCAAACCTTCGGTATCCATTCTCCATGTTTTTATTGAACATCCTTGAGTATTATAGGGTTTCTCTTGGTCAGATTCATCCTCATGGCGTTGGCCGTGTTATGCATTTTGAATGCCTGTGTAGGGCGTTAGGGTATGATCCTACTCTGTTAATGTTCAGGCGATTCTTTCGTCTTGCTAAAAATGGTGACTGGTTCACCTTTGAGGGATCGTCAGTAGAAACTAACTTGCTTTCTTCCCATGTCACGACCGTCGGTCAATGGAAAACTAGGTTCTTTTGGTTTTTGACTCTATTTTTCCTTATAAACCTGTGTGGAGACATCCTGATGCTATTCTTAATGATGGGGAGCCTTCAGAATCTAAGTTAGATCATAGCTTTTTAACAGCTCTTAGAGTATGTCCTTCAAGGCTTCGTCCATTTGGTGAGCCTTTCTTAGTGTTGTGGGGTATTAGCACCTGTTGGGACAAACCGGGTAGAGATCCTGTAGTGATGAAGGGTGATCGGGGTATGAGCCTTTTGCTTTTTGTTGATTACTTCCTTTTTGTCTTCCTTGCTTATATGTTCTGTTTTCTTTTTTGCAGTTATGTCGGCTCTTGACTTCATTAAGCAAGATGATGCTTCAGGGGTTGTTTTCAAAGATGCTGAAGCGGCAGAGGGTGAGGATGCCTTGACAAAGTATGAGAAGGGTAGGTATGATGGACTAACTATGTTGCTGTCCCCAATGTCAAAGGTTTTACTAAGGCTAGTTCGTCAAAGGCTTCAACTAGGAGGTCTAGCAGGCGTTTGCTGAAGGCTGCTAAGCCTGCTGATGCATCTGAAGCATTGACTGTTAGTGATGACATTGAGGAGGTAGATGAAGAGAAATATCAGACTGTGGATGACACTGTTGCTGATGTGATTGGGGAGAAGGGCAAGGGTAATAAGGCTAAGGTTACCATGGTGAAGGGTAATGAGGGTTCAACAAGCTTTGATGAGGAAGGGTTGTATGTTCCGGGTTGGAATGTGAAACCCAGTGATAGTTTTAAGTCTTCAGCTGTTTGTGAGGAGGTATTGGCACATTTTGCTACCCCTGGTGCCAAGGCTTGCTTGGATAGGTTGGATGATGATGCCCTTTTGACGAAAATGATGGTTGGTACTTGTAATTTGGCTGCTATGCTACCGGAGGGGATTAGCAGGTTTAGGAAGAAAATGGGTGAATATAGTGAGTTTGCTAAAAAGAAGAGGGAGATGAAGCAATCTATTGCAGCCCTGAAGAAGGATGCCAAAGAGTATGCTCAGAAGGAGGTTACTCTGATTGCTTTGATTGATGAGTTGAAGAAAGGGCATGAGGCTGAAACTGCCAAGCATGAGGCTGCTCGACTTCAGGTTGAATCGGATCGGTTATCTTTGGAAGCAGAGAAGAAAGCGTTTGAAAATGAGAAGAAAGGGTTAGAAGGTTCCCTTGCTGCTGCCCTGGATGACAACAAGTGGCTGATAGAAGAAGCCTTTCAGCAAGTTGTTACATCTCTTCTTCACTCTGCCGAATTCAACTCTGCTCTTGGCGAGGTATACACCAAGCTTTTGATTCATGGTAAGCATGCTGGTTTCGTTGCAGGGTTCAAGGCTCATGAGTCTGGTCAAGTGTTGGAAGAGTCTTCTTTTTACCATCCTGATTCCTTGGATGTGTTTAAAGAGACAGTGCTCAATATGGAACATTCAACTTATCCTTACGTTTCCCAAGTCTCCTCCTTCTATGGGAAACCTTTGAAGGAGTTGAAAGAGCTGAAGCCTGCTGGTTTGAATGAAGCGGTCTCTGCTAAGGTGCTTCAGTCTGTTTGAAGGAAAAGGACTCATTCTGGTGATAGCGATGAAACCTTGGATGCTGGTGAAGCGCCTTCTAAAGATACCAGTGTTGAAGCTTCTGAAGCTGGTGGTCGTGTGGAGAAGCTACCGACGAAAGGGAAAAAATCGAAGAAGGCACATATGGTGAAGGCTGCAAATGAGGATGAAGCCTCCAAGCCCTCTGGATCTGGTAACGATGTTTAAGACTTTCCTATTCGTAGCTTTCTTAGCACCTTAGTTGTAAACTATTAACTTTGTGGTTGTGTTTTAAACACTTTATCTTTTGTGGGGACCCTTAGGGGTTTTCTTGTGGTTGTGGGCTTCATGTTGCCCTTTGAACAATGATCTTCTATTTGGCTTGTTAGAAGCCTTGGAATGTTAAGCCCTTAAGGCTGTTGTTAGGTATGTATGGTTGTTCATCTTTTGTTTATTTGCTTTTCTTATGTGTGTTTGTCTTTGTTATTGTTTGGGAATGTTTATCCGGTAGCACCTTCAAAGGTTGAACGCTGCAGTCATTCTTCCTTAAGGTAGTCTAGGCAAACATGTCACCACCTATCCTATATACACTTTCATAAGTGTTTTTAATATGTTTTCGTAAGTTTGTTTTCTGAACTTAAGGAACGGTTGGTGTAGGTCGTTCAAGCCTGTCTATGAGATTTATAAAAGTGTTTTTTGTTTATCTCATGGAGTAGGATTGATTTAGGAACTCACCCCTTATATAGGTCCGTTTATCCTTCGAACCTATTGAGCAAAATGGCCTGGGAGCTCATCCCCTTACATGGTCCCTACCATGGAGTTTCTTGCGAGGTTCTCAACCTGAACATAGGATAGAAAGACAAAGTTTCTAAAAGAGGATCAAGTGATCCTTTCATTCATTCGATAGACTAACATTACATTGTTTGAAACAGAACAACATTTCCTTACAACTTAAACAAAGAACCTTTTGAGGTTCTTGCCGTTCCAGTGACGGGGGAGTTTTTTGCCTTCCATGCTTGCTAGTTTGTAGGACCCACCTTTGTGGGATTCTAGGATGGTGTATGGGCCTTCCCACTTAGGTCCTAGTTTCCCTTGACTTTCCTTCTTGCTTGCTTCGTTGTTTCTTAAGACCAGATCTCCGGGCTTAAATCGTTCATGTTTAACCCTGGCGTTGTAGTAGGACTCCATCTTTTGTTTGTATTGAGCTTCTCGGATGGCTGCTGAGTCCCTGGCTTCTTCTAGGAGGTCAAGATTGAGCAGTGTTTCTTGTTCATTTGCCTGGATGTCAACATGAAAGGTTCTCGGTGTGGTGATTCCGATTTCAGCAGGTATGACTGCTTCAGATCCAAAAGTAAGGCTGTAAGGAGTTTTCTTATTGCTTGTTTTTTCGGTGGTTCGAATTGCCCAAAGAACACTTGGCAATTCTTCCAACCAGTTTCTTCCTTGTCGGCCTAATCTAGCCTTGATCCCTTCAACCACACTCCTATTCATTCTTTCGACTTGGCCGTTCGACTAGGGGTATGCCACAGAGCTAAAAACTTGTGTTATCCGATACTCCTTGCACCAAACACTGAATGGTTTCTCCGCAAATTGCTTGCCGTTGTCTGTAACGAGCAGCCCAGGTAGGCCGTACCGGCAAATGATGTTTTCCCAAACGAAGTCGATTATCTTTTTTCCTGATATTTTCCCCAGGGGCTTCACTTCTGACCATTTTGTGAAGTAATCAACTGCCACTAATAAGAATTTGACCCCTCCCTTTGCTGGTGGGAAGGGTCCAACGATATCCATCCCCCATTTGTAAAACGGCCAGGCCGAATTAACAGGCACCAAGTCATGCTTGGGGCTTTTGGGGACGGGGGCGTGAATTTGACAGGCTTCACATCTCTTCAGCTGTTCAGATGCGTCACGATGCATGGAGGGCCAGAAGTATCCCAGGTTCATAAGTTTTGCCACAACTGACCTTGGATCGCAGTGGGCTCCGCAGATTCCCTCATGAACTTCCTTAATTAGGTACCTGCTCTGTTCGGGACCTACACATCGGAGCAGTGGGGCTAAGTACCCTTTTTTGTAGAGCATTTCGTCTTGGATGGTATAATGCTTGGACTTGTTCCGGATCCTTTCAGCTTCAACAGGGTCCTGTAGTAGTTCTCCTCTTTTTAGTAATCTTATAAACGGAGTCATCCAATTTGGTTCGTTTTCAGTAATGACATCTTGGACTTCCAGCTCTGATATGGCATGATTCTTGATCACCTCAACTAATACTTTCTTAGTGAGGTGGGCAAAAGTCAACGAGGCAAGCTTGCTTAGGGCGTCAGCTTTTTTGTTGTGGGACCTTGGGACCTGTTTGATCTTGCAATGCTGGAAAGTGTTCATGATTTCCTTGGCCTTCTCTTTGTATTTTTTCATGTTGGGTTCTTTGGCAATGTAGCTATCGTTCACTTGGCTGGAGACCAGTAGTGAATCAGTGAACACTTGAAGCTTGTGAACCATCATCTTTTTTGCAAGCTTGAGTCCTGCGATCAGGGCTTCATATTCGGCTTCATTGTTTGTTGTCTGAAATTCCAAACGGAGGGCATATGTGAATTCTAACCCTTCAGGGTTGATTAATATAAGACCAGCCCCTGAGCCTTCAACGCTGGAAGCTCCATCTGTGTAAAGCTTCCAGGCTTCAGGGTCAAGAGGTTCGTCTATGGTCATGTTAACCTCGGCAGTTTCTACCCTTGGAATTTCAGCAATGAAATCAGCAAGTATTTGTGCTTTTATTGCTTTTCTCGGGACGTAGGTGATTTTGTGTTCACCTAGCTCAACAGCCCATTTGGCTAGTCGTCCCGAGGTTTCAGGCCTTTCAAGCACATTCTTGATTGGTTGGTCAGTGATTACTTGTATGGGATGTGCTTGAAAGTACCTTCGAAGCCTTCTGGCCGTTTGTACCAGGGCTAAGGTTAACTTTTCCAAAGGAGGGTACTTGACTTCTGCTAACTTTAAGGTTTTACTGAAGAAATAAACAGGTACCTGAGCTTTCTCTCTTTCGATAGTGAGAACAGCGCTGAAGGCTTCCTCAGTAACTGAAAGATAGACAGAGATCATTTCCCCTGCTTCAGGTGTTGCGATGGTGGGAAGAGAAGCCAGATAACGTTTCATGGTGTTGAAGGCTTCCTCTGCTTCTTCTGACCACCTAAAGTTTTTCTTGTCAGTGCAACCTTTGAGGGTCTTGAAGAAAGGTAGGGATTTTTCAGCTAGTTTTGACACGAAACGTTTCAAGGCGGCAAGTTTGCCGTTCAAGCTTTCCACCTCCTTCTTGGTTTGTGGTGACTTCATGTTGAGGATGGCTTGAACCTTGTTCGGGTTAGCTTTTATGCTTTGTTTCCCTACGTCATGACCCAAGAATTTTCCTTCTTCGAAACCGAAGGAACACTTGACAGGGTTTAGTTTCATGTTGATTTTCTTGAGATTGTTGAAGGTTTCTTGTATGTCTGCGAGCATTTCGTCTTCAGTCTTGCTTTTGATGACTAAATCATCCACATACGCTTCCATGTTTCTGCCAATTTGTTTGCAAAGGCTTTGTCAACCAACCTTTGGTAGGTTGCACCTGCATTTTTAAATCGAAGGGCATCTTTTTATAACAAAAGATACCCTTGTCAGTATGGAAGGCAGTCTTTTCTTCATCCTCCTCCTTCATCTGTATTTGGTGATAACCTTTATAGGCATCCAAAAAGCACTTGAAGGGGAAACCTGTTGAAGGGTTAACTTGTAAGCATGCATTATTTGAAAGAGAACAACTTTGGAGGTGTTGGATAACTTAAAGGTTGTTCTTAGGTTCAAAGGTAACCTGTCAACGAGTCAACTTTCAAGTCCACCTCTGGTAAAGGATAGCAATCCTTTGGACAAGCTTTATTGAGGTCTTTGAAGTCTATGCACATCCTCCATGAATCATCAGGCTTCTTAACCATTACTGGGTTTGCAACCTAGGACTGGTATTTGACTTCCCGGAGGATTCCTGCTTCGACCAGTTTGTCAACCTCCTGGCAAGCTGCTTTGCTTCGTTCTGGAGCAAGGCTTCTTTTCTTTTGCACTATTGGTTTGATGTTTTGGGGAACCTTGAGTTCATGCTCAGCAATCTCACGAGGGATCCCTGTCATGTCACTAGGACACCAAGCGAAAACATCGACATTATCTTTTAGCAATGCTTCAAGCTTTGAAAGAATTTCCCTGGGAAGGGCTGTGTTTACCCGTATCCTTTGATCAGGGTATTTTTGATTGATGCTAAGACCGAGTTTGCTCTGTTCTTCAACAACCATTTACACAGAGGTTGATGGTTGGAGGGTTCCTACTCCTTCTTTGGTGGGAAACTTGGCACTCTTTCGGCTGATGGAAAAAGTCATATCGAAGGCTACTACACCGGGTCTGCCAATGATGACATCATAACTGGACGGTAGGTCCAAGACAACGAAAGTCAATGGTTCGGTCCTCCGCATTTGCCCATCAGAAAAGGTTACATCGAGCACTATCTCACCCAAGGGTTTGATGGGAATGTCAGCTATGCCTTTGATGGCAGCTTCGGCTGGCCTGAGCATGGAGCATTCTTCGGGGCTTAGAAGGTTGAAGTATTTTGCAAACATAATTTCAGTAGCAGCTCCAGTGTCTATGTAGGCTTTTTGTGTTTGACATGAACCCACGAAGGCTTCAAGGACTAGCGGATCACAATGTTTTTTTTTGTTGGTACAAGGGAAGTAGATGCCTTGACGTTCCCAATCCTCCAACCTCTGCCGCTTGCTTGGTGTTTCACTTTCAACAAACACCATGGCGACGTCTTTCTTCTTGCCATCAGCTATGTTTTCTTTGACACCTTTGACCAAGTGGGCTAATTCCCCAGATCTAACGGCTTCTTCAATCCTCTTCTTAAGTTGGAAGCAGTCGTTGGTGTGGTGTCCCTTCTCTCCGTGAAACTCACAATACTGGTTGGAGTTTTCGTTTCTTTTGCTTTTAGGCAAGGGACGAGGTGGTCTAAAGGTGTGTTTGACTTCTTCCGTTGCCAGAATTTCTTGAGGAGTTTTGGAGAGGGCTGTAAAGTTTACTGTTGGATCAGTATGTAGCTCTTTTGTTGAACTTGCTAGTTGACACTGATGTGTTTTAGCAAGTTCTTGATGAGTGATAGCACAGCGGAATGTTTATAAGTTAAAAGCTACACTTATCAACAGGAGTTATTACTCCCCCTGGATTCAAGAACTAATAAATGATAAGTGTTTATTGAGAATCTAAGTATTGAATGAGAATGAAACACTTTGACAGATTCTCAATAAACATGAAATGGAAATAACAATAATAAGTGTTGAAGGATTTCTTATATTAAAATCAATGTCTAAAACAGAGGGATGAACCCTTCTATTTATAGACTTTACAAATACATGAACCTTGCCAAAAGCAAGTTCAGAAACAAGTTGCAGTCTTGGAACTTGTACATAAAGCAAAAAGAAATACTAAAGTAATAAACTACTGATATACAAAGGCGGTGGAAAAGATCTTCATGTAGTACTGATGAATGACAAACTACTGATGAGTAGTTTGTCTTCAGTAGAAGTGTTTGGTTTGAACTTCAGAACTTCTGATGACTTTTCTTCTTCAGTACTTCTGAATCTCTTCTTCAGTAGTTTGATCCTTCTTCTTCAGCAGTTCTATACTTAGAGTATTTTGACAGAAGTGAATTAGACTAAGGTTTGCAAAAGTGGTTTCACCAATCCTTTTTGTCCTAACATTTACATTTCTGTCCTTGCTTGGAGGGTTCCTGCTTTCGGACCTCCGAGACTCAGATCTCCTGGATCTGTTGTCATAGGTACCGTAGTTGCCTCTTTTTCGAGTAGGGCTGTTGCTTCTCCAGCTGGAAGCCCTTTTTCTTTGCTCTTTTATGTCTACAGCCTCTTCTCCTCGGATATGGGCTTCGGCTCTTTCTAAAGCCTCTTCAACGGTTTTGGGGAGACTTTTGTTAAACTCCCTGGTAAGGTATTTTGAGTTGATGGCGTTCATGAACCCTGCAACCTTCATTTTTTCATCTGCACCGACGTAGGTAAGGCCTTCTTTCTTGTATCTTTCAATAAAACTCTTCAAGCTTTCATCGTCCTTCTGTTTTATTTGAAAGATAACGGTTGCATCCTTGACGCAACGTCTCTGTTGTGAGAAGTTGGCCAGAAATCCTTTTCCTAACTCGTTAAAGGTATGGATGCTTCCCGCTGGCAAGCCGTTGAACCAAATTCGTGCAGATCCAACAAGGGTTTGCATGAACATGAGACAGCACTCGGGATCACCCCATTTTTCGATTCGAGCAGCTCCCGAGAAGATCTGAAAGTGATCTTCTGGGTCATCAGTGCCGTCGTATGTTTTTATATGAGCTGGCATCTTCAGCTTGTTGGGGAAATCATAGTCTGCTATTTCCGGTGAGAAACAGGATAAACTGTTTGGCTTGTAGGGTTGGTTGACAGGGTGTTCCACCCTGTTGTTGGTCTCCCCACTCGGATTTCCTTGTTGAGCAGCGATGGCCTGACTGATGAGCTGCTGCCATGGGAAGTTAGCCATCATTTGTGATATCATATAGGGCATGAGGTTGAAACCTTGGAGGTTTTCGGTTGTTGCTACATTGCTAGTTATCATGGGGATGCTCATAGAAGCGTTCCTAGCCATGGGAAGTGAAGCCATGGCTTGCTCCCACGAAGTGGCTGCCGGCGGTGGGATACTGGTTATTGGTGATTGTAGAAGTTGATCCAAGGTGACTTCGTGCCCAAGTGGTGCACCGGTGGTGGTAGCTTGGGTGGTAAACAGTGGGAAGGCAGTAGGACTGGACCTTGCTTCGTACCGAGAGGTGGGGAATGTGTTGCTGGGGCTAGCATTACTGCTCCCGAGTAATGATCTGTGACCGCAGGTGGCAGTTGGAAGAGGAGGAGGTCCAGGAGAGAGTGACACCTCCTCTTCCTCGCCATAATCTAGCCGGAGATGGACTCCTTTGTCCCTTTCCCTCATGACGTATTGGTTTAAAAGGGATCTAAGCTGCAGAAAGTTTCTTTCCACTCCTTCAGGCGTGAGATCTATGCGTTGGGGAGTTTGTGCAAGATCAGGGAGAGGGGAAAACACCCCTGAACGAGTGGGGGTGGAGTTTGCAAGCTTGTCGTCCCAGGACGTGCAGGTGGGGACTGAGTTCTAGCTGGAGTGCCTCCTGGAGTGGAGAAAGACACAGATCTGGCTGGAGAGGTCTGATCTGTGCTTGGGGAGATCTGGTTGACCTCTTCTTGGGACTCAGGGTCAGACATGGAGAGAGTCGGAGCTACACAACTGATTTTTGTAAAGACAATGGCGTAGTCCCACGGATGGCGCCAACTTGTTGCTACAACAAATAACTGCCTAACGTTGGTTCTGAGTCACAGGAAGGGTTCAGGGGTTCAAGGGTTCCGATCTGCCTAACGCAGGTCGTCGTGTCCTTCTACGTTGCAAACGTAGAAGGAGGTTCAAGATAATTTTTTAATGTTTCTAATGCTTTTAACTTCTGCTTTGAGATGTACTCGAAACCAGAAAAAGGCTATGCTCAAGATCCAAGTGAAGAGAAATATTCTCTCCATGTGTGAGGACCAAAGGAATAAGAAGTTTAGAGTGAGAGTGATGTGAGATGGTGTGATCAGATCTTGTGAAGACAAGTCTGATTTATAGAGGGATGGGTTCTCTATTAGAGGAAAGCATATTATCTTGGACCTTGTTGCAACAAAAGGACAATCCACTAATAGCTGGCGATGGCTATTGACCTGCGGTCTGTTCAGTGCTGTTACTCCATCAGCAGCTGGTTGTGTTGCACGATGAAAAGGTGATGGGACAAGTCATCTTTTTGACTTAGGATACTCCTGCCTTTTGAACCGTTGAAGCTTTCAACCCTTTAAGCATAGTTCTGTATATTGTTTATTATTTTTGCTTTGGACTACCCACGTCATCACCGGCCATAGCAAATTATGATTTCACCATGCGAATAGGCTACAACACTAGAATAAGTATTTCCGTAGATTAGCAAAAGCTGCGTAAGACAATCTAACCTTTTTCTGCTTGTGAAAATGGGTATTTTACAAATACTTGTCACGAGTAGTGGAGTGGCACAACTGTTTGGCCACGCATTTATCGATCTACGTTCTTAGTACCAGACCACAAGCATGGGCAACGTTATTGTCGTGTAATAAATGAAAAAACTTGGGTTTAACATTAGACCACATTCTATATGCCACACTTTGAACACGCTTCACATAGGAGAAGGACACTAAATTAATACCTATGTCTAGCTTGGTTAAACTAAGCATCGTGTTGAAGTCATTGCTGTTGGAATTTAAGAATGATGAATGGAATTTAATTGCTATTTAGTGAAATTATTAAGAAGACTCTTGAGTTGAATCCTTTATTTCATTTTATTAGAATTTTATGACACTAATGAAGATTAAACTCTTGTTAAATGTTGATAAATGAGAGACTTTATGTCTCTAATTATCATGACAATTATTATTTAATAATTATTGAATTAATTTAGTCTCTTCATATGTCTACATTTCTTGCATGTCAACATTTCTTGCATAAAAAGATGAGGTTTGTGTGCCTTATTTTTTGTTATGAAAAGTCTTGGTACAAAGAAGAGAAGAGAGTTGAACAAGAGAAATACTTTGTGTATTACTCAAAATAACATCAAGCAAGGAAACCTTTGTGTATTTCTTTGTCTCACTAAATAAAGAGAGGAGTACTCTCTAAACATCATCTTCACCTCTCAATGTTTCAACACACTAATTTACCTGGTGTAACCTCGGGCGCGTAGCCTTCTCCGGTAGTACAGACTGCTTCGGCAGTTGTACCCTGGGAGACAGACGCATTGTCTTTGGTAGAGGCGCGAAATCTGTTTTAAGGGAAGCATGTTGAACACGTGCCTCAGCCTCAACCGTCAACATTATGTTTGTTTATTTTTGCAGCAAAGAATGATTGTATAAAATACATGGTTCAAGGTTTCATAGAAGACTATGCAAAGATTCGTATAAGAAGACGCAATTCAAATTCTTGTTGAGGACTTCGGTTTGAATCAATTGTGTTTTATTTCCTTTTATTTTTGTTTGGCTTTGTACATGGTGCATGTACTACAATTTCTCAAATGTATAAAAAGAGTATCTTTATTATTTTATTAATATTTTTTTGTAATAAAATTGTGACCCATGTCCTACAATCTTAAAACAGATTTCGTGAGATTGTTGCTACAATCTTAAAACCTTATTCATAAGGATTTCGGGTTCACGAAATGGTTATAAAAAAATGTTTTTAGAGATTTTTGTATAATCTTTTAAATATTTGTTTTGGGAATTATGTATGTAGTACAACTTGTTGGGTTTGGATTAATAGAGATTTTGATATAATATTAAATCCTACACCGCGATACAAAACAATTGGTTTATTGATTCAACCATTTGGTTTTAAAACGATCTTAATCGTGATTTTTTCTAACATGTGTGTTAGACTGGGTTTATTGGTGTAAACCATACGTGTGTGTAAACGTTGAATTCCATAACGTTCGCGTAGAACTTGGTTTATTTTATTAACAATACGTTTCTTGTAAACGTTTTATTTTCTAACATGTGTGTTAGAAATGATTATATTAGAAAAAAAATATATTGATTTGAAAAGTTTGTCTAAACGTCTTGTTTCTTATAATGGGTATTGGAAATAGTTTATTTTGATAAACTAATAAGGCTTATAATGATTTTTGTAATCATTAATTTCTAACAAGCGTATTAGAACCGGTTTATTTTATGCAAACCGATAAGTGTTATAACGATTTTTGTAATCGATAATGTCTAACAAGTGTGTTCGAAAATATATTTTTTTTAATATAAATCAATAAGCATGATAATGATTTTTGTAATCATTTACTTCTAACGATGGTGTTAGAATTTGTTTATTGTATATAAATTGTCAAGTTCGTAACGATTGTGTAATCGTTTAATTCTAACGAGCGTGTTAGAACTGATTTATTGATATGTTTTATAACGATTTTTGTAATCATTTATTGCTATCTAGTATGTTTGAAATGGTTTATAGAACCTTCAACTTCAAGAATGATTTTTGTAATCATTTGTCTTCTAACATGTGAGTTAGAAACAGTTTATGAAAACCATCGGTTTTTAAAAGGGGATGGTAATAGTTTATTTTCTAAAAGGTGTGTTAGAAATGGTTTAACCTTTGAACCACACATGTTTAAGATATTTCGTATTGAAGTTTTACTACTTCTAAATGTGCGAGTTAGAACTCGTTTTAGTTTTCTAACATGTGTGTTAGAAATTTTTTTTATCATTGATACGAGTTAGATACGATTTATTTTATAAAACGAAATATTTGGAAATATTTCATGTAAAAAAATGACTCTAACGTGCGCGTTATGATCATTTAAGTTCTAACATGTTTGTTAGAAAGGTTTTATTTTGTAAACCACAATGAAAAAAAATGTTTTATGTACACATTTTATTTTTCTACTATGTTCATTAGAAATAGATTCTTTATAGATTATATCATTGGAAAACGTTTTATGTAAACGTCCAATTTTATAACTTGCGTGTTATAACATGATTTTTTTTTCTAACATGTGTGTTAGAAACCGTTATAGTAGATGTATTAAACTGAAACCATATAAAATAGTTTGATATTTTGGGTTTCGGTATACGGTTTCATAAACCCATATTGATAGTATATATATAATATATTGCAAAACTAAGGAAATGTTTTAGAATGATTTTAAAACAAGTTTTGCATAGTTTTGATAATTCAAACGGTTCGTTACTTTTGCTAGATGTAGCATATGTTGAACTAAAGTAGTGTTCTCGTTGACACTATATGGTGGAAAACAACTTGGTGTTGTTGTGAACAAGATTAATTGTTCAAGCTTCACTAGTTAATTGTAGTCTTTGTAACAACTTGGTGTTGTTATGAGCAGATTTGTGACTGTTCAAGTTTAGAATTTCATGTTCAAATGAGGAACTTCTAGTTATAAGTGCATAGAGTTCTTAAGACATGTTATGAAACGATATCATTGTGACTATTTTGATCGGATGATAAAAGTGTTGAAGATGATAACACTATGAGATTTGATGTGTAGATATGTCTACGTATCCGTTTAAACTTTTGAAAGTGTTTTGCACTTTATGATTTAGTTTCGAATGTATATTATTGTTTTGTGTTCAATATCTTAGGATAACACATGCAATTTTTTACAAAGAAATAAATCAGTAAGGTTTGTGACTTATGAAATGTTATTTTTTTTAATAAATAACTATGACGTCAAATATACAATGTTTAAAGAACATTGTCATAAACGGATAACACATGGAAATAATTGGACATATACAACTTAAGAGTTGTTGTATTGACTAAAAGTCGGAGAAGAGACATCAAATATTTTAACCACATCATGAGAGAATCATGAAAGAAAGTGGTGAGTGTATTGAGATGAAATACACAAGCATGTTACATGTCGACATACTTCATTAGAAGTTATTGTGGAAATTCACAAGTGTGAAATTTAACATATGGAAGAAATATATGTTAATACAAATTTTTAATGAATCGGGCAAGATTTGTTCCAAAAGTACCATTAGAAGTGGATGACATGTTGATATGTCTACCACCTTCAAGTTGTTGGAAGTATGTAAAGGTTTTAACCTTAAAATTGGGAGAGTGTCCTAAATATACATAGCTTTAAAAGAAAACGACAAGGCATGTCACTTAAAGACACAATTTTGAAGTTGGTTTGTTGAGAGTGAATCTAAGTGATTTCATATCAACATAAAAGTGATTGTACACTTATACTATTTATACCTTTTGTGGGTGATGAATGTGTTCACCAAAGTTACTCGAGATAAAACTTATAGTCATGTACTTATAAGTTAATGGTGAAGCCTTCGAGATTAAAGGCAAAATTGTTATATTCTTAGACTGAATAATGGAAAATGCATGTTTATGTAACATACATATGAGACTAAATGCAAAAAAAAACTCATGTTCATGTATAAATAAGAACGAGTAACCGTGGTATCACAACATTAACCCAACCAAGTGATCCAGAAACATTTATGTTATTCTATCCGTAACTTACAGAATATATACACTTAAAACAATTAAAGAGGACACTATTCATCAGCACTTATTTATCATTATATAGGATAATGAATGTTGGTAAGAGATGATGCATTTATCTCTTAAGGCTATGAAGAATCAGAATGATGCATCTTCTGTTCACATGCTAGAGTATTGTAGTCTAAAGCATGCTAGACTAGTACATGTTAATTTAGATGCTCTGTGGAGCTTAAATTAACTTTAAACATTCAAATTATAAGATGACATGAGAATGAATTTGGTGTATAACAAAGTCTAAAAATATAATTTCATTCAGTCTAATGGAATCACTCGAGAAAAACCGATTAACTAGATCATTGATAATGATTCTAGCTGGTTTTCTAAGTGTAGTGATGAGAACTCATACACGCGTAAGTGTTGGCATCTCAAGCTTAGGCATATTTTGCCTTGTTTAGATTTAGAACCTCTTGTTCATAAGTGGAATATGAGGTGAATAGTATACACGAATGACTAGACTGGAACAAAGAAGTAGATATTTGTTATCTAATCAAGGTGTCTAGTAGTTAGTAGTATTGCTTAAACTTGATCAAAGTGCAAGTAATGTGGGGGAGAGATCCATTAAACAAACAACTATAGGTTTGTATAAATGGTGTTTGAGGAGTCTCTCAATCCATGTAAAAAGATGGCATTTCTTTACCTTTATCTTGTGTTGGATTGTTTCAATCCAATAATGCTTAAATGTGGGGGATAACTTGCATTTGATAATATGAAGTTAAACTTGATAAGGAGTCAATCTAAATGATTAGACTCAAATGCCAACCGGTTTGATATTAATGCCTGATGATTGAGCATACCGGCCATATGCATAATGAATACGTGTTCATATTGAAATAAGATTTGTTTTATTCTAAAAAGAAGACGTTATAACTAGATCAAAGCTTAGATCATGAGTTATAGTCTTACGAGTTGACAATAAGGCATGAACGACTTGCGAGTTAATAACACGTAAGTACAACTGATCTCAATTGCAAATTATCAGTAGTGACTCGACTAGGTCAAAGATAATGTTATGGATCCAACAACCTGAGGGTTGATCAGAGATCAAGTTGTGGAATGAGACTAAAGCCCATGGAAATAATGCATGTGAAGGAAACCTACCTTAGTTGACTGGAGATCCCAAGATCTAAGTTCAATAGGACAACTGAAGGGATAGGAAGCCTAATCCGAGCGGACGCGGCCTCCCTATCCCCGCTTAACAGAAGATCCGCGGAAACGGGCGCGTAACACAGTCTCGGCGGAAAAGACTTGGTCACAACACTGCACACCTGTATGAAGCACGCGCATGTCTACCAACGTACGGACTGCTTCACATCACAAACATTCTTAAGTACGAGGTACGGAAGATCAAGAGTCAGGAAGATCTACCTGCAGGAGATCACTGACACCACCAATCGCATAAGGACATGTGTCCGCGGTTGCGCAACAAACACTGAGGTTCAACAGTGACGTGACTGGTTCCATGCTTCCACCATGCTGCCACTACTGTTCTGACCAGGCATGCTTACCTTCTGTCAGAGGTCACGTCAGACGCCGGCGGGTAAGTCAACCATGCTGGTTCAGAACAACATGCCGCCAAGGGCCAGTCACAAACCACCACGTGTCAACCAGTAAGCTCACCGCTGACGTCATCTACAGTGGACATCCTTTTCCCGCCTTTTTCAGATACCGAAGACAGTTGGGCCGAGCCAAGGCCCAAAGATCACAAGACTCGTCGTGGGCTTCTTCTCAAGCCCACGACCTCCATTATAAATAGAAGATATCAACTCCTTCTAAGGAGATCGAAAATTAATTACTTGTAATATAGAGCTAGGATTACTCATATGCTTTGTATTCTCTCAAGCAATAATATTCCCGGCTCTTCACAGTGGACGTAGGTCAAACTCGACCGAACCACTTACATCTTTGTGTTCTTATCTCGCTCACTCACCACACACTTACTTATATTTACACTCTCGGGTTAATCCAAAGGTTTGGGTAAAGGAACGTGCGTATAGTAACATACGTACTAACCTCTCGGTGATTAGTGATAATCTCCAAGATACTTATTGTTTCTTCATTGGCGCCATCCGTTCGGTAACAAAATTCTCCTCTTTTAACCCACCCATGGCTGAACCCAACCCCAACACAGCTGTCACCAACCAGACGGAGGACGTCGATGTCCAGCTCACTGGGAATGACGGTACCCCAACAAATGTCGTAAAACAGTCCACCTCACGCATCCAGAAGCCGGCCTTCGAGGTGCGTGACGTGGAAACTGAGGAGGATAGTGGCGACAACTCCGAGGAGGACCCAAATCAGTGGCTCCTCCATCCAAGCTCAAAGAGCGCTGCTATCTACCAGTGGATGCTCATAAGACAACAAAAAAGAAGGGCAAGACCCTGACCTGTGGCTCCTCACCAAAAAAGAGCCATAAGAGCAAAGAAACCGCCAGTCGTTGTAGTGGTCGCGGCGGGGAGCTCGTCGGAAACGCTGGAGATCGGGGCCGCACCAGTACACACGACGAGTCAGACGGTTACGAGTCGTCAAGTACGGACTCCGACCACAACGGAAAAGCCCACACTCGCCGTCCACACCGCAAGGACGTGGACGACGACTTGGTCAAGCCTTTCCGTCCAAAATCATTTGCGGATAAGTCAAATTTTGCTGCATGTATAGCCACGACGGCAATTCCTAGAATAGCCAAACTTCCCAGCAGCATCGGTAAATACGATGGCCTGCGTGACCTAGATGACCACATTCAAGACTTTGAGTGTGCGGGAAGCTCGGTTAACTGGCCGGTCCAGGTTTGGTGCCATCTCTTTGCCCAAACATTGACCGGCGCAGCTAGGGTTTGGTTCGACAATCTCCCCGCAGGGAGCATTGCTGACTTTGACGATCTCACCGATAAGTTCGGTAACCATTTCTAGCATCTTAGAAAACACAAAAGAGACAAGGCCCACATCCTTCTGTGCCGCCGACATGACCACGAGTCCATCGAAGATTTCATTGTTCGCTTCAACAAGGAGGCCCTTCAGATAGGCTGCGGCGAAGAACTAACCCGTGCTGCGTTCATCCACAACGTGCGCAGCCCGGAACTCATGAAATGCCTTACAGGAAAAGACGGCATCCCAGAGTCCTGTGACGAAGTCATTCACTCCGCCAAGATATATGCCTCATCTGAAAAGTCATTCAATCAAATGCATGGTTTCCAGCAACAACACCACAATAATAATAATAAGAACAAGGGAAAGTCCGTTTGGAACCGCATCTCCGGCTCAACAGACGAGGGAAAGTACTCTCCCGCAAATGATGCTCGCCATATCATCAGCGGCAAACAATCAAGGGAACAGCGTGGTCATTCCAAGAAAAACCACGACTAGACCCCGCTGGTCAAGAGTTCGTCTCAAGTATTAAAGACGGAACAAGTCACCCTCAAGGAGCCCAAACCCCTTGGGAGGAGACGCAATGTAGACACATCCAAGTTATGCAAGTACCACAACGACTTCGGCCACCTCACAGACAATTCTTACAGCCTAAAGATGGAAATTGAGACTGCCCTGAAGTCTGGACAACTGGGTCATCTGGTTAAAAATGTCCATCGTGCGGCTAAGGGCCAAGCTGGTGACGATACGCAAGCGGAAGGATCGCGGAAAAAAATCCGTGACTTAAACACGCACACTGCCACCATCATCCCGCGCCATCAATGCAACATGACAAGGCCGGGAAAGAAGAGCCAGCAAGAAAAAAGAGCCCGAGTACCAATAAGCAATGACTCCTGGAAGGAGGCGGAAATCATCCTACCCAAAGTCCGCGGTGGGGCATCTTGCACCGCCCTTCTAGTCATCACTGTCGTCTTCGGTCATTATCGAACAAGGTATATGTTCATGGATGGCGGCAGCAACACAAATATCATGTATGACCAATGCTTCCAACAATTGGATGAGGAGGACAAGGAAAAGCTTGTCCCGGTCAACGAACCGATATCTGGGTTCATTCATGAAACCATCATGCCCCGCGGTATGATTTTGATGCCAGTAACATTGTCTGATGGAACACATGAGCGCACCGAAATTTGCGACTTCATGGTCCTGCCAGCAAACTCCAACCACGACATTTTATTAGGCCGCGAGGGCATCGCACGTTTCAACGCCAACGCCTCTACCGCTCACGCAATGGTAGGATTCCCGACCAAGACCGGCGTAGCAATCGTCCGAGGTAACAAAGACTGTCATTTGGCTGAAGCTGCCAAACCACCAAAAATGGTCAAAACAGACGCCCGCACAGAGCCGGAAAAATGGGTTCTTAACCCTAAATTTCCAGAGCAAATGGTGGTCATAGGCCATGTAATCTCCGACTCCATCCGGAACCACCTGAAACAGCTACTGATCCACAACATGGACGTGTTCGCATGGCAACCAGCGGACATGGTCGGTGTCCCGCGAGAAATAGCGGAACACAAGCTCAACGTATACCGATCTGTCGAGCCAGTGGTTCAAAAGAAGAGAAGCATGGGGCCGGAGAAAACAAAGGCCATGAACGAGCAAGTCACCGAGCTGCTCAACGCGGGCATATTACGACCCATCCGATACCAATCTTGGCTCACAAATCCGGTCATGGTCGCGAAATCTAATGGCAGCTGGCACATGTGCGTTGATTACGAAGATCTCAATAAGGCGTGCCCCAAGTATTGTTACCCACTGCCGGAAATCGATCTAAAGGTGGATTCCTTGGCCCCTTACCGCTTCAAGTGTTTCCTTGACGCATATAAGGGATACCACCAGATACAGATGGCAAAGGAAGACGAGGATAAGACGGCCTTCCGCACTGACATGGGCACATTTTGCTACACAAAAATGCCGTTCGGGTTAAAGAACGCAGGCGCCACATACCAGCGCCTCATGGACACAGCTTTCGTTGACGAAATAGGTGTGCGCCTAGAGGTGTATATGGATAACCTGGTAATTAAGAGTAAAGAGGAAAATGACATGCTGCGGGACATCCAACAGACCTTCAACCAGCTGTGTAAAGTGCGCATGAAGTTAAACCCCCACAGGTGTTCCTTTGGAATGGAGGAGGGCAAGTTCTTGGGCGTCATCATTACTCGGGACGGGTTCCGCGCTAACCCGGAAAAGTCCAAGCAATAGAGCGAATGCCCGCCCCTGCCTTAATCAAAGAAGTCCAAATGTTGATGGGTCGCCTAGTAGCGCTCAACCGGTTCTTGTCCAACTATGCTTCAAAATCTTTCCCATTCGTGGACACCCTGAAAAACTGCTTAAAGAAGAGCAACTTTCGTTGGACAACGGACGCAGAAGCTGCATTCTAAGCAATGAAGCAGTGCCTCATGAATCTACCAACCCTAACGGCACCCACACCAAAGGAACCGCTCACACTCTACCTCTCCATAACAGAACGGGCGATAGGTGCAGTTCTCCTGGTAGATCGCAAGGGGGTACAAACGCCGATCTACTACACCAGCCGCACCTTGCTTGATGCGGAAACAAGGTACACCATCATGGAAAAACTGGTTCTAGCCCTTGTACACGCGTCCCGAAGGCTGTGAAGATATTTTCAAGGACACCCAATCAACGTTCTCACAGACTACAAGATCAGCGATGTCTTACGCAAGCCAGAACTTTCAGGTCGACTGGCGAAGTGGGCCATCGAACTTGGAGAGCACACCATATATTACAAGCCCCGACCCGCAGTCAAGGGATAAGTTTTGGCTGACTTCGCCACCAAAATACCAACCGACAAAGTTGAGGAATGCAAAGCAGAGCAATCCCCAGCGCCAGCCCAAAACCCATCACAGATATGGTCCCTCTTCACAGATGGGGCCTCCAACGATGATGGCTCAGGCGCGGGTCTGCGCCTTATCAGCCCAGATAAACACGAATTCACATACGCCATCCGTCTCGACTTTAAAAGCACGAACAATGAAGCGGAATACGAAGCGTTGCTGGCAGGCCTCCGTATCGCGGAAAAAGTGGCGGCCAGGCACGTGGAGGCACACGTGGAGTCACTACTTGTCGCTCGATAGATAAAGGGGGTCTACGGCGCGAAGGACGAAACCATGGCACTATACTTGGAACAGGCCAAGCAACTCATGCGTAAATTCGAGTCCTGCACTGTAGAACACATCAGGCGCAGTGAAAACAAACTAGCAGACGCATTGAGCAAAATGGCCTCCACGGTTTTCGAACACATGGCTAAAGAAATCCGCGTCGAAGTCCTCAGCACCCCGTCTGTCCCGCTGAGACAAGTTAACGTCATCCGAACATGCAACGCATCCTGGATGACTCTAATCAAGGCTTACCTTTCCTCCGGAACCCTCCCTGATGATAAGTCAGAGTCCCGGAATATACAACACAAGGCCTTACATTATCAGCTCATGGATGGCATATTATATTGCCGATCCTACTTAGGACCACTCCTCCGCTGCGTAGACTCCGCACACGCATTGTTCCTCATAAGAGATATTCATGAAGGCACATGCGGACTACACGCAGGTCCACGCATGGTGGTCGCCAAGATCATGAATGCAGGGTACTACTGGCCCGGTGTAGCATTCGCAAATTTTCTAATAAGTAATTATAACTTTGGGGATCTAAATTGACAATAATCCATAATTGAAAATCGCATAAACCATATTTTTTTCGTGACGTTTGGGGTAGTGTTGTAATACCCCGAAATTTTAAATACTGATACGTTAACAATAGAATTATGAAGAAACAATAAGTATCCCGGAGATTAGGACTAATCACCGGGGGGTTAATACCTATGTTACTGTCAGATTAATCCTTTACCCAAACCGTAATGGTGACCCGTGTGAGAGTTAATGTAAGTGAGTGTGTATGAAGTGTGTATGAAGTGTGTGAGAACACGAGAGTTAAGTGGTTCGGTCGTTAATGACCTACGTCCACTGTAAGTACACCAGAATATTATTGATGATAAGAAGATTACAATGAGTGTAGTAGTTATGGTTATTTTCTGAATGAATCTACAAGAATTGCATGTGATCTTATTTATAGAGATCACGGTGGGCTGCATGGGGCGGCCCACGGATGACGCCATCAGCTTGGGCCCGGCTGAGGCCCAAGCCCATGGTTCTTCTGATAATGGCGGGAAAGGACCTGTTACTGTTGATGTCGTCATGCTATAGTGTGGTCGTTGTAGTAGCCTGACACGTGGCGGACTTCTGGTGGTGCACAGTAACGTCGTACTTGCTACAGTGCTCAGGCTATCCATGCTGTCTGATGTGACGTCTGACAGTTGGCGAGGTAATGCCTGCTGGTCACTATTCACGACAGCATGTACAGTGTAGCCGTTCACCTTTTGTACTATCTGCCACATGTCCTTCTCCAGCTGGTATGTACTCTGACATGGATCTTTATGAATCTTCCTTCTGCCGTTCCTTGTACTTCATATGAGAGGTGCCAAGGGAAGATTCCGCGCGTGGTAGCACGCGCGTATCAGGTATTGTATGTTGTTTATCGTATGCTTTGGCGCGCGAGACATGCTGATTGCTTGTCTTCGCGCGAGTGTGTTCCCGCGCCATTATCTGGCGTGGGGCTGCTGTTGTTCGGGGATAGGGACGCCTTTCAGATTAGGCTCCCTATCCCTTCAAGTCCCCCTAGTCTAGGACTTCTCCTGCTCGCTGATGAGCAGGTGTAGTGCTAGACTCAAAATGTGTTGGTCGCAGATGAAAGCTCATTTGCTCGTGCTGTAGCTTGTTGGCGCGGATTCTTGGAAAACTCAGCGGGGAACGTCTTTTCCGGTTTTACGTCAAAGTTGCGCTGAGAAGGACGTGCTCTGCCTTACCCTTGCAGGCGTGGGGCGGGGAACGTCTTTTGCAAACTTACGTCAACTTTGCGCTATGCAGGACGTTTTCTGTAACACCCCAACCGATGGCGGAAACATCGGGATGTCACGTATTGATGATTGTTCAGTAGCTCATGGTAAAACATATGTTTAAATAATCCTTTATTACATTACAATATTGAATTACATTAAAGTCTACATCAAATAATCAAACAAAGCTTAAAACTTCAAATATCTCCTCATGCTAGCTCTAGACTTCATGCATCAGTATTTCCTGTCGAGTTTGGAAAAATGGGGGGGTCAACTAGAAGTTGGTGAGAATATATAATCCATGTTAAGCATATAGTTTAAGTATAAAAGTTTAGCAATTCGTATGTCTATCGTAAATTTAAGTCTACATGAATAGTATAATATGTTGACATAATCAAACCTCCGACTAGTTTAGGTCCATCCCGTCATCTACGGTTCACCTTAGTAATATGTTGAACGATAACAATCACCCACGTTACCTATGTAGGAGGTACACGTATCCGGGTGGGGTTGTCAATCCAATAGATCTATTATTGAGTATCGCCGGCTTGGCCATAGCTAATGATTATGTAAATGTTGAAACTCGTTGAAACTCGTTGAAACTGTTGACTAATTCATGAGGCAATAAAGTTTACTACTAGACATGCATGTTGAATTGCTTAAATAAGTGTTGCAAGTATAAAGAATCGCATAAACATGGTTACGTAAACTCACCTTAGCAAAGTATTAAGTCTCGAGAAATAGAATATGTGTAGCCCCAAAGTTGCCAATTACAAGAGCTTATAATCAAAGCTTCAATTGTAGAAGTAATAGACTATAGAAGAAAGGTATGAGGGAAAGTTTAATCGGATTGAAACAATCGATTTAGAGGTGCAAAGTATAATGGGTCATAGGTGGGTTTTTATACTAGTTTTGGATTCAATTAGCCATTAAAATTGGTCAACACCATAAAGTAAGGTTTTATGATGAATTGACTATTTGACTAAGACTTTGACTGTTTGACCAAGACTTTGACTAGGACTTTGACTATTTGACTCAAGGCTTTATTTTAAAAAAAAAATTTGAATGTGAAAAAAAAAAAGAATTTAGAATCATATTATTATTATTATTATTTATATACATTTATGTATGTATATAAGTTGTGAGTTAGGATAAATAAAGACTTAGGCACATTTGTATAATATTAATGATAAAGGTGTAATAAAATATATATATATATATAAGGGCTTTTTATGTATTAAAATTTTGGGGAAAATTTTGCGATGTTACAGTCTCCCCTACTTTTGGAAACTTCGTCCCGAAGTTTATTGAAAACACAGGGTTGAAGGTGATTGGGTAGAAATTAGGACAAGGGTGGTTTGGGAAGTTTCGAGTTAAGGCATGACATAAATTTATAGGTAATAGAATAAACTGTTTCGAATAATTTGGGTAAGAGTTTTGATATGTGTGAGTTTTAAGGGTTGGATTAGGTTCATCTGAAATAGCAAGGAGATTAAGAATCTTAAGTTTTAGGAGTCCTAAGAGGAATGAGTTGATGGACTATTGAAAGACTAAATGAACTACCAGATAACTAAGGTTTATAATTGGTCAACTACCGAAAACCTTGATAGAATTTCACACTACCTTAACGTACCTGTAAATTCATGATTACGTTCCAGACCGCAATCACCAATTTACCTTACATTAGGGTTTTGTGTCCTTCTATAACTCTAGACACACATGTAAAATAATATGATTAACCATGTATCCAAAAATGAGTCCAACTGTTGAGCAGGAAAAAGACTTCTACCAGTCAGTGAGTAGGAACCTCTACCGATTGTTGAGCAGGTATGATAGCCTCTACCAGTCGTTGAGCAGGTTGTAGGGCCTCTACCAACTGTTGAGCAGGCATGATGACCTCTACCAATCGTTGAGTAGGTTATTTGGTACTCTACTAACTGTTGAGCAAGTACTTCATCCTCTATCAGTTGTTTGATTAAGTGCACCAATTATTACACACATGAATTGCAAATTGATAATATGTACATGTAAGCAATCAAGTATCAAGTATAGCATACGAGTTGTAATAGAGTTGCCCTAGATAAGGTTAATGACTCTAGGTGTGTCTATAGAAAATAGTTTATATTCCATGAATTCTAGTTTCAAATGTTCAAATAAGGCAAATAGTCGAATCCTCATGTATAACTAAGGATTATGTTTGATGCAACACACAATCAAGTTTCAATAGTTTGGTTATCATGGGTAACTAGCTCATGTGTGAGAAGGTGAAGGATATGAATTTAGTTCTTGAGAGGATGATGAAAAATTCTTGAAGCAGAATCAAAGTTGTGAGAGATAGTGAATGTGAAGATAGTTGATAAAGAGTTTATTTTATAGTATGGAGATTATATGATTTGAGTAGGGTGTTGAATATTTAAAAAGTGGCTAAGATGGTAAGGTGAAGTGTGATTGTGAAATCCATGGATGGTTATGAAATGAGATTGATTTAAGCTGTAAAATTTTGAGATTTTTGAGCTTAGTTTAAGGAAGGTGAGTGTAATCATTTATTCATTAATTAAAACGAATAAACGAAAACGTTGACTTATCAAAACTTCTAGATTCTAATAACATAGTGAAGACATGCTTTAGCCTATAAGTGAACACTCATCCCGAGAATTTCCAGGTAGGCATCCGGGTCCCTCGTCTGATTAGGATATATGCGCAATGCCAGTCCTAGACAGAAAACTCAGAATACAGGCGTTCACCCTTCCAGATTGCACGTGTTCGTTATTAAAATCTAGAACTTCGACGAGATCTCAAGGTGGTTCAGGCTAAACCTGAGGATTGTCCTATTAGTCTAAGAGTAGATCTTGTGATGGAGAGCAATCTTCTTGTAGGGGTTGAAGTAGGGATAAGAAGTAGGAGTGAGATAGAGAATAGCAAGTAAAAGTTGCAAGTAAAAGGAGCAAGTACTGATTAAAATCCTATGGTTATAGACTAGATTATTTTTTTTTTCTAATAACCTAATTCCCTATAACCATGGCTCTGATACCAATCTGTAACACCCCAACCGATGGCGGAAACATCGGGATGTCACGTATTGATGATTGTTCAGTAGCTCATGATAATACATATGTTTAAATAATCCTTTATTACATTACAATATTGAATTACATTAAAGTCTACATCAAATAATCAAACAAAGCTTAAAACTTCAAATATCTCCTCATGCTAGCTCTAGACTTCATGCATCAGTATTTCCTGTTGAGTTTGGAAAAATGGGGAGGTCAACTAGAAGTTGGTGAGAATACATAATCCATGTTAAGCATATAGTTTAAGTATAAAAGTTTAGCAATTCGTATGTCTATCGTAAATTTAAGTCTACATGAATAGTATAATATGTTGACATAATCAAACCTCCGACTAGTTTAGGTCCATCCCGTCATCTACGGTTCACCTTAGTAATATGTTGAACGATAACAATCACCCACGTTACCTATGTAGGAGGTACACGTATCCGGGTGGGGTTGTCAATCCAATAGATCTATTATTGAGTATCGCCGGCTTGGCCATAGCTAATGATTATGTAAATGTTGAAACTCGTTGAAACTGTTGACTAATTCATGAGGCAATAAAGTTTACTACTAGACATGCATGTTGAATTGCTTAAATAAGTGTTGCAAGTATAAAGAATCGCATAAACATGGTTACGTAAACTCACCTTAGCAAAGTATTAAGTCTCGAGAAATAGAATATGTGTAGCCCCAAAGTTGCCAATTACAAGAGCTTATAATCAAAGCTTCAATTGTAGAAGTAATAGACTATAGAAGAAAGGTATGAGGGAAAGTTTAATCGGATTGAAACAATCGATTTAGAGGTGCAAAGTATAATGGGTCATAGGTGGGTTTTTATACTAGTTTTGGATTCAATTAGCCATTAAAATTGGTCAACACCATAAAGTAAGGTTTTATGATGAATTGACTATTTGACTAAGACTTTGACTGTTTGACCAAGACTTTGACTAGGACTTTGACTATTTGACTCAAGGCTTTATTTTAAAAAAAAAATTTGAATGTGAAAAAAAAAAAGAATTTAGAATCATATTATTATTATTATTATTTATATACATTTATGTATGTATATAAGTTGTGAGTTAGGATAAATAAAGACTTAGGCACATTTGTATAATATTAATGATAAAGGTGTAATAAAATATATATATATATATAAGGGCTTTTTATGTATTAAAATTTTGGGGAAAATTTTGCGATGTTACAGTCTCCCCTACTTTTGGAAACTTCGTCCCGAAGTTTATTGAAAACACAGGGTTGAAGGTGATTGGGTAGAAATTAGGACAAGGGTGGTTTGGGAAGTTTCGAGTTAAGGCATGACATAAATTTATAGGTAATAGAATAAACTGTTTCGAATAATTTGGGTAAGAGTTTTGATATGTGTGAGTTTTAAGGGTTGGATTAGGTTCATCTGAAATAGCAAGGAGATTAAGAATCTTAAGTTTTAGGAGTCCTAAGAGGAATGAGTTGATGGACTATTGAAAGACTAAATGAACTACCAGATAACTAAGGTTTATAATTGGTCAACTACCGAAAACCTTGATAGAATTTCACACTACCTTAACGTACCTGTAAATTCATGATTACGTTCCAGACCGCAATCACCAATTTACCTTACATTAGGGTTTTGTGTCCTTCTATAACTCTAGACACACATGTAAAATAATATGATTAACCATGTATCCAAAAATGAGTCCAACTGTTGAGCAGGAAAAAGACTTCTACCAGTCAGTGAGTAGGAACCTCTACCGATTGTTGAGCAGGTATGATAGCCTCTACCAGTCGTTGAGCAGGTTGTAGGGCCTCTACCAACTGTTGAGCAGGCATGATGACCTCTACCAATCGTTGAGTAGGTTATTTGGTACTCTACTAACTGTTGAGCAAGTACTTCATCCTCTATCAGTTGTTTGATTAAGTGCACCAATTATTACACACATGAATTGCAAATTGATAATATGTACATGTAAGCAATCAAGTATCAAGTATAGCATACGAGTTGTAATAGAGTTGCCCTAGATAAGGTTAATGACTCTAGGTGTGTCTATAGAAAATAGTTTATATTCCATGAATTCTAGTTTCAAATGTTCAAATAAGGCAAATAGTCGAATCCTCATGTATAACTAAGGATTATGTTTGATGCAACACACAATCAAGTTTCAATAGTTTGGTTATCATGGGTAACTAGCTCATGTGTGAGAAGGTGAAGGATATGAATTTAGTTCTTGAGAGGATGATGAAAAATTCTTGAAGCAGAATCAAAGTTGTGAGAGATAGTGAATGTGAAGATAGTTGATAAAGAGTTTATTTTATAGTATGGAGATTATATGATTTGAGTAGGGTGTTGAATATTTAAAAAGTGGCTAAGATGGTAAGGTGAAGTGTGATTGTGAAATCCATGGATGGTTATGAAATGAGATTGATTTAAGCTGTAAAATTTTGAGATTTTTGAGCTTAGTTTAAGGAAGGTGAGTGTAATCATTTATTCATTAATTAAAACGAATAAACGAAAACGTTGACTTATCAAAACTTCTAGATTCTAATAACATAGTGAAGACATGCTTTAGCCTATAAGTGAACACTCATCCCGAGAATTTCCAGGTAGGCATCCGGGTCCCTCGTCTGATTAGGATATATGCGCAATGCCAGTCCTAGACAGAAAACTCAGAATACAGGCGTTCACCCTTCCAGATTGCACGTGTTCGTTATTAAAATCTAGAACTTCGACGAGATCTCAAGGTGGTTCAGGCTAAACCTGAGGATTGTCCTATTAGTCTAAGAGTAGATCTTGTGATGGAGAGCAATCTTCTTGTAGGGGTTGAAGTAGGGATAAGAAGTAGGAGTGAGATAGAGAATAGCAAGTAAAAGTTGCAAGTAAAAGGAGCAAGTACTGATTAAAATCCTATGGTTATAGACTAGATTATTTTTTTTTTCTAATAACCTAATTCCCTATAACCATGGCTCTGATACCAATCTGTAACACCCCAACCGATGGCGGAAACATCGGGATGTCACGTATTGATGATTGTTCAGTAGCTCATGATAATACATATGTTTAAATAATCCTTTATTACATTACAATATTGAATTACATTAAAGTCTACATCAAATAATCAAACAAAGCTTAAAACTTCAAATATCTCCTCATGCTAGCTCTAGACTTCATGCATCAGTATTTCCTGTTGAGTTTGGAAAAATGGGGAGGTCAACTAGAAGTTGGTGAGAATACATAATCCATGTTAAGCATATAGTTTAAGTATAAAAGTTTAGCAATTCGTATGTCTATCGTAAATTTAAGTCTACATGAATAGTATAATATGTTGACATAATCAAACCTCCGACTAGTTTAGGTCCATCCCGTCATCTACGGTTCACCTTAGTAATATGTTGAACGATAACAATCACCCACGTTACCTATGTAGGAGGTACACGTATCCGGGTGGGGTTGTCAATCCAATAGATCTATTATTGAGTATCGCCGGCTTGGCCATAGCTAATGATTATGTAAATGTTGAAACTCGTTGAAACTGTTGACTAATTCATGAGGCAATAAAGTTTACTACTAGACATGCATGTTGAATTGCTTAAATAAGTGTTGCAAGTATAAAGAATCGCATAAACATGGTTACGTAAACTCACCTTAGCAAAGTATTAAGTCTCGAGAAATAGAATATGTGTAGCCCCAAAGTTGCCAATTACAAGAGCTTATAATCAAAGCTTCAATTGTAGAAGTAATAGACTATAGAAGAAAGGTATGAGGGAAAGTTTAATCGGATTGAAACAATCGATTTAGAGGTGCAAAGTATAATGGGTCATAGGTGGGTTTTTATACTAGTTTTGGATTCAATTAGCCATTAAAATTGGTCAACACCATAAAGTAAGGTTTTATGATGAATTGACTATTTGACTAAGACTTTGACTGTTTGACCAAGACTTTGACTAGGACTTTGACTATTTGACTCAAGGCTTTATTTTAAAAAAAAAATTTGAATGTGAAAAAAAAAAAAGAATTTAGAATCATATTATTATTATTATTATTTATATACATTTATGTATGTATATAAGTTGTGAGTTAGGATAAATAAAGACTTAGGCACATTTGTATAATATTAATGATAAAGGTGTAATAAAATATATATATATATATAAGGGCTTTTTATGTATTAAAATTTTGGGGAAAATTTTGCGATGTTACAGTCTCCCCTACTTTTGGAAACTTCGTCCCGAAGTTTATTGAAAACACAGGGTTGAAGGTGATTGGGTAGAAATTAGGACAAGGGTGGTTTGGGAAGTTTCGAGTTAAGGCATGACATAAATTTATAGGTAATAGAATAAACTGTTTCGAATAATTTGGGTAAGAGTTTTGATATGTGTGAGTTTTAAGGGTTGGATTAGGTTCATCTGAAATAGCAAGGAGATTAAGAATCTTAAGTTTTAGGAGTCCTAAGAGGAATGAGTTGATGGACTATTGAAAGACTAAATGAACTACCAGATAACTAAGGTTTATAATTGGTCAACTACCGAAAACCTTGATAGAATTTCACACTACCTTAACGTACCTGTAAATTCATGATTACGTTCCAGACCGCAATCACCAATTTACCTTACATTAGGGTTTTGTGTCCTTCTATAACTCTAGACACACATGTAAAATAATATGATTAACCATGTATCCAAAAATGAGTCCAACTGTTGAGCAGGAAAAAGACTTCTACCAGTCAGTGAGTAGGAACCTCTACCGATTGTTGAGCAGGTATGATAGCCTCTACCAGTCGTTGAGCAGGTTGTAGGGCCTCTACCAACTGTTGAGCAGGCATGATGACCTCTACCAATCGTTGAGTAGGTTATTTGGTACTCTACTAACTGTTGAGCAAGTACTTCATCCTCTATCAGTTGTTTGATTAAGTGCACCAATTATTACACACATGAATTGCAAATTGATAATATGTACATGTAAGCAATCAAGTATCAAGTATAGCATACGAGTTGTAATAGAGTTGCCCTAGATAAGGTTAATGACTCTAGGTGTGTCTATAGAAAATAGTTTATATTCCATGAATTCTAGTTTCAAATGTTCAAATAAGGCAAATAGTCGAATCCTCATGTATAACTAAGGATTATGTTTGATGCAACACACAATCAAGTTTCAATAGTTTGGTTATCATGGGTAACTAGCTCATGTGTGAGAAGGTGAAGGATATGAATTTAGTTCTTGAGAGGATGATGAAAAATTCTTGAAGCAGAATCAAAGTTGTGAGAGATAGTGAATGTGAAGATAGTTGATAAAGAGTTTATTTTATAGTATGGAGATTATATGATTTGAGTAGGGTGTTGAATATTTAAAAAGTGGCTAAGATGGTAAGGTGAAGTGTGATTGTGAAATCCATGGATGGTTATGAAATGAGATTGATTTAAGCTGTAAAATTTTGAGATTTTTGAGCTTAGTTTAAGGAAGGTGAGTGTAATCATTTATTCATTAATTAAAACGAATAAACGAAAACGTTGACTTATCAAAACTTCTAGATTCTAATAACATAGTGAAGACATGCTTTAGCCTATAAGTGAACACTCATCCCGAGAATTTCCAGGTAGGCATCCGGGTCCCTCGTCTGATTAGGATATATGCGCAATGCCAGTCCTAGACAGAAAACTCAGAATACAGGCGTTCACCCTTCCAGATTGCACGTGTTCGTTATTAAAATCTAGAACTTCGACGAGATCTCAAGGTGGTTCAGGCTAAACCTGAGGATTGTCCTATTAGTCTAAGAGTAGATCTTGTGATGGAGAGCAATCTTCTTGTAGGGGTTGAAGTAGGGATAAGAAGTAGGAGTGAGATAGAGAATAGCAAGTAAAAGTTGCAAGTAAAAGGAGCAAGTACTGATTAAAATCCTATGGTTATAGACTAGATTATTTTTTTTTTCTAATAACCTAATTCCCTATAACCATGGCTCTGATACCAATCTGTAACACCCCAACCGATGGCGGAAACATCGGGATGTCACGTATTGATGATTGTTCAGTAGCTCATGATAATACATATGTTTAAATAATCCTTTATTACATTACAATATTGAATTACATTAAAGTCTACATCAAATAATCAAACAAAGCTTAAAACTTCAAATATCTCCTCATGCTAGCTCTAGACTTCATGCATCAGTATTTCCTGTTGAGTTTGGAAAAATGGGGAGGTCAACTAGAAGTTGGTGAGAATACATAATCCATGTTAAGCATATAGTTTAAGTATAAAAGTTTAGCAATTCGTATGTCTATCGTAAATTTAAGTCTACATGAATAGTATAATATGTTGACATAATCAAACCTCCGACTAGTTTAGGTCCATCCCGTCATCTACGGTTCACCTTAGTAATATGTTGAACGATAACAATCACCCACGTTACCTATGTAGGAGGTACACGTATCCGGGTGGGGTTGTCAATCCAATAGATCTATTATTGAGTATCGCCGGCTTGGCCATAGCTAATGATTATGTAAATGTTGAAACTCGTTGAAACTGTTGACTAATTCATGAGGCAATAAAGTTTACTACTAGACATGCATGTTGAATTGCTTAAATAAGTGTTGCAAGTATAAAGAATCGCATAAACATGGTTACGTAAACTCACCTTAGCAAAGTATTAAGTCTCGAGAAATAGAATATGTGTAGCCCCAAAGTTGCCAATTACAAGAGCTTATAATCAAAGCTTCAATTGTAGAAGTAATAGACTATAGAAGAAAGGTATGAGGGAAAGTTTAATCGGATTGAAACAATCGATTTAGAGGTGCAAAGTATAATGGGTCATAGGTGGGTTTTTATACTAGTTTTGGATTCAATTAGCCATTAAAATTGGTCAACACCATAAAGTAAGGTTTTATGATGAATTGACTATTTGACTAAGACTTTGACTGTTTGACTAAGACTTTGACTAGGACTTTGACTATTTGACTCAAGGCTTTATTTTAAAAAAAAAATTTTGAATGTGAAAAAAAAAAAGAATTTAGAATCATATTATTATTATTATTATTTATATACATTTATGTATGTATATAAGTTGTGAGTTAGGATAAATAAAGACTTAGGCACATTTGTATAATATTAATGATAAAGGTGTAATAAAAAATATATATATATATAAGGGCTTTTTATGTATTAAAATTTTGGGGAAAATTTTGCGATGTTACATTTTCCGCCTTGCCTTTGCAGGCGTTGGTCGGGGAACGTCTTTTGCAAACTTACGTCAAGTTTACGCCATGTAGGACGCACTCCGCCTTAGCCTTGCAAAATTTTAGGCGGGGAACGTCTTTTGCAAATTTACGTCAAGTTTGCGCCTATGAATTAAATGCTACTGGAGTGATTTAATGCGGTCCCTGAATTGGTAATAAATTCTAAATCATTGGCATTCAATTTGTTTCTCATGAGCTGGAGTGAATGCGCCTGGAATTCGAATGATCAGTTACTTCTGATGGAAGTTTAATGGTTGCTGACGTGTTCAGTGACTGTCTGGTTGTGCAGACTGAGGCATGTCACGTCATGGTTGCAGTTACCAATTTCTCGTCTGTGTCAGGAGCGTGGGACGCCACGCGTCTGATGCTTTATCTTCGTGGTTGAGATTGTGCCACGTGTCAGTGGGCACGTGTTTCTTGTCAGGCGCGTGGGTTGGCACGCGCTTACTTTATTGTGATCGTGAGATCTGTTGACACGTGTCGATCATCCGGCTCATGTGTGGCACACAACTGTCACACACTATCATCTGGGCCGCCCGTTTGTGTTGGTTGACACGTGTCGTCATCTGGTGTCTGGAATTTGAAAAGGTGTGACGTTTGGCGCTTCCTAGGTGGGTCCCACTGTCATTAATGCGATGAGTATATAAACCTCATCGTGGTTCATTTGAACGGTTATTCTCTCAAAATTTCCTTCTTCTGTTCTTTGCTTTCACTTCTCTCCCAAAGTTCCGGTCGTTCTCCGTTGAAGTTTCCGTTCAATCTTCGAAGACTTCCTTTGTCTTGGAGATTTATTGTTGAAACTTCAGGTTTGCTCGCCTTTCGTTTGCTTTTCCGTCCTTGAAATCTGTTCGTCTTGTATTTCTTTTGAAGATTCCGGTGAATCTTCATATTCTCCGGCGTTCTTTTTCCAGAATCGTTATATTTTCCGGTATCATTTTTCCAGAATCATTAAAATGTCTGAGATTCCGGTGAGTCCCCCACTGTCTGCCGAGGATGTTGTGATGGGGCCGACTACGGAGGAGGTGGTGGAAGAAGAAGTTCTTGTCGAGCATGGCAAGATAAAAGAGAGGAAGTTGATGTCCAACACTTATTGTGTTTGGAATCAGGAGGCCTTCAACCGGTTTTGCATCATGTATGGCATTTTGCCGGAATGGGAGCCTACCCTTCCCTCTCCGACCAGCACCGTGCTTTCTGCCGGTAGCGGTCAGTTAGCGTTGTACGAGGCCCACTTTGCTAAGTGTGGGTTTCGCCTTCCCTGTACACGCTTCCAGGTAGATACTATGGTGGCCTATGGTGTTGGGCCCACACAACTAACCGCCTTCGGGCTTCTGAGGTTAGTTCATTTTGAAGCTTCATGCCGCGCTCTGGACATTGAGCCAACCGTTGAGCGGTTCAGTGTCTTCTACTTCATGGCGCGGGACGAGATGTGGTTCTCATTTAAGCCACACCCGAAGGTGCCGCCGATGGCTACTCACACTCCTAAGTCCCTACATTGGGCTAAGGAGAAGTTTTTCTTTGTGAAGAAGGGTGTGATCCCCATCAGTCTCCCCTGGAAGGTGATAGGGGATGGGCAGCGGGTGGCCGACATGCCTGTGCCCAAAGACTTTAAGAAGCAGGCATGGTTCATCGCCCTTACTTCCAACGCCACTAAGCTGGAGTTCCACAACCTGACAGAAGGCATTTTCTTCCTTCTTGGGATGAGCCGCAATGGAATCCGGGCGGGCAAAGAGCCTTATATTGCGGAGGAGGGTACGTTTGTTTATTATCATTATTGTTATTATTATTTTATGTGTCCTTCCTCTTACCTTGTATGTTTGTAGGTGTGAGCAAGTTTCAGTTCTTTGTTGCCCGCCAGGAGAGGGGTATTAAGTGGAGACCTTTGGCGGAAGGTCAAACCTCTTGTTTGGACGAGCTTGCTGACCGCTTTTATTACCCGGATCTGACCACCGCGCCCAAGCCTTATTATACAACCGGTGAGTCTTCAGATCCCTTCGGCCCTAGCATTTTTGGAGATGATACTACTGGATTTTCAGTAGGGATTGTCCCGCCGGTGAGCTCATCCGCGGGGCGTGGGCGTTGGAAACACGCGCCACGGAATCATGGGTACCGAGCGAAAGTTGTGCTTTCTGACTCGGGTTCTTCCGTTTCAGCAGGGGAGGTTGTGAAAGGGCGTCGATGGCGTAAGGATGGCCCGCCCTCTGAAGATGAGGAAGAGGTTGAGTCTTCTCAGCTGGAGAAGAGGAAGAGGGCGCGTGTTGATAGCGCTGCCACTAGCAGTGGTGCTGCTGCTATGGAGAATGTGTCTACTGCCCCAGCAGGTGGAGGCGAGAGTGGGGGTACCACTCAGATGACTGAACCAGTGACAGCTTCTGAAGGCGTTACTGACGTCGCTGGTATTCAGAAGACCAGCGCTGCTGAGGGGCAGGGAGGAAGTGCCCCTGTTTTTTCTATGGGGATTCGCGCTGCCCCGACTAGGCAGCCGTTGTTCCAGAAACTGATAAAGAAGAAGGCGCCTGGTAAGCGATTTTTGCTGCTTTTTAAGTCTAACTTTGAATTCTTTCTCTAATGCTTTGTTTTGTTTCCGCAGTGTCGCCCAAGATAACTCCCACTCCTCCTCCTTTGTCTCCATCTGCGGAAGCTGCTCGTGTGGAGGAGGAGCGGTTATGGCAAGAGCAAGAGATTGCTCGTAAACAGGCGGAAGCCGATGAAGCCTTGCAAAAGGCTGAGGCTGACCGTGCTGCCGCTGCTGCGAAGAAGCGGGCGGAGGCCGATGAAGCCCTGTTAAAGGCTGAGGCCGCTAAGGCTGCTGCTGCCAATGAAGCCAGACAAAAGGCTGAGGCGGAGAAGAAGGCGGAAGCTGATCGCCTTCGCCTTCAAGAACAGCAGTTCTTGGAGGAGCGGGCTAGGTTGGCCAAGGAGCGCGAGGCCAAGGAGCGCGCAGATGTTGAGGGCCAGGAGGTGGGCCTTGGAGGTGATGGCTTTGAGAGGGCCCTGTTTGAGCAGGGCGCTTCTGTGGCTGCTGGTTCGCGCCCGGATAGGCGCGAGTCTTCGAAGGTTGGTGAGGCGTCGGGGGCCTATGATGGCTCCTGCTGGGCTGGTGGTGACGCCATTTGGCGCCCTCGCTGGGCAATCAGGGAGAATACGTTATTCTCCAACTCCCTGGCTGCCGAGGAGTTTATCAGCGAGGTGGTGCCTCCCTATGAGCGCACTCACCAAGACATGTTGAGTCGTCCGGACCTTATTACTGCCTTGTGCGTTAATCAGGCGACTCAACTGTCAATGATGGACTCGCTGCGGCGCCGTGATTCGGCGTTGTGGCGAGATATGGAGAAGATCGAGGCGGAGAAAGCGGACCTTGCCGAAAAGGAGGCTGCCTTCAAGGCGGAAATTGCCAAGTACCGCCGACGTGCTCATGATGCGGAGGCAAAGGTCTCCAAACTTGAAGAAGAGGTTGCTGCTTCCAAGCGCCATTGGGCAGAGTCCTGGAAGAAAGCTAACCTTGAAACTATGAAAGTTAAGGATACTCTGGCCGAGGTGCAGGAGGAGAGGCGGACGGCGGTCCGCCAGCTAGAGGAGAAGAGCAGGGCTCTCACAGAGAGGACCGCCAAGTATGTGGAGATGCGGAAGGAGTTGGAGTCTAAGGACTCAGCTCTTGTTGCAGCCACAGAGCGTGTCTCTTTCTTGGAGCAGGAGAAGGTTCAGATCCTTGGTGCTAAGGAAGATCTGGAGCGGGATCTGGACTCTTCTGATCAAGCTCGCCTCGAGGCTGTGAAGGAGTGCGAGGCGGCGAAGGTCTTGTTAGAGGAGGCGGTCTCTGCGCAGACCCAGATGCAAAGTTCCATCAGCTGGTTGATGACGGATGGAATGAATGGGGTGAGTTTTCGCGCTTTTCTTGTTCTTGGTAATTGTTTTTCTTGTCATCATATTAACTTTATTTTCTTTGTAGGTCTTCAAGAGGTTTTGGCAAGAGCCCAAGTTGGGCGATCAAGTTGCCTCTATCGCTGCTGCCGCCCAAGCCTTTGGATATGGCGAGGGCTATGGCGATGGCTTCTCCAGCGCGCAGAATGATGGGCGGCTTGAGGATGCGGAGCATTATGGCAAGCCGCTGAAGGAGGAGTATGAGGCGGAACTTGCCAAATTTGAAGAGATTGATTTTCCCATCCTTCAAGTTATAGCTGACTGCAACAACAATGCGGATCCCCTTGCTGCCTTGAAGTACTTTATCGACAAATCTGACGAACTTGCAAGGGGTTCTGGCGGAGAGGCCTCGGGGGCGGGTAGTGTCTAGGCGCTGTTTTTGTTATTTGTAATCATTGTAAATATATGAGGGTTTTTAAGTCCCTTCTTTTTAATGAAGTTTTTTAAGTTTGTTATATCGTGTTGTCTCGTACTTAACTTACTTATTTAACCAAGTCGTCACCCGGTGTGTAAGTAGAAGTTAAGACGGGCGCTCGGCTAGACAGTCCGGCGTTTAAGTGTTAACACTTTTGCCTTGAAGACCGTAGCGGAGACCAACTTGAGCCATTGAGTCTGACTGAGGCGCACGATGCCCTTGCCTAGAAGACCTTTTATCGCGTTTCGCGCTGCGCGTTGTTTTCTTGTCCGAGTTGCCACGACTCTAGAAGACAAGTGTTTATGCGCGTGGCGTTGTTATGCGTGGTTGTAGGTCCGGCAAGTAAATCTGTCTTGAAGACCATGCGCTGTATAGCAGGTGTAAGCCCGACGCGCACGTGGCGCGTCTTGAAGGCGGACCTTGCTTATCTAGCGAGCGGCTTTGGTCCGACGTCATTTTTCCTAACTCTTGAAGACTTTTGGCGCTAAAAATGCAAGTAGAAACACAGATATAGGAAACGTTTTCATTGATAGTGTGGCATGTGTAGCCATGTTACATGATTACAAATAACAACGTCGCAGCTGTGCGCCATTCCATGATCGCGGAATGGGAGTGCCATCTAGCCTTTCTAGCGCGTAGGCGCCTTTGCCTAACACTTCTTGTATCTTGTAGGGACCTTCCCAAGTTGGGGCAAGTTTCCCCGGCTTTTCGGCGTTGGAAGCCTCGTTGTTGCGGAAAACGTAATCCCCCGCCTTGAAGGTTTGCTTTTTGACGCGCTTGTTGTAATATTGTTCCAACTGAGTCTTGTAGCTGGCTTCTTTTATTGCCGCGAGGTCACGGCGTTCTTCTAGTAGGTCGAGGTTTATGCGGAGTTCTTTATCATTGTCGGTTGTGTCAGCCATCAATACTCTTGCCGTTGGGCAGGTGATTTCTGCGGGAATTACCACTTCGGAACCGTATGTTAGGCTGAACGGTGTTTCTCCGTTGCTTGTTTTTGTGAGGGTGCGGTAGGCCCACAAGACGTGTGGGAGTTCGTCTACCCACCCCGTTCTTTTTGTACCCAACCTTGTCTTGATGCCTTCTACAATTGTGCGGTTGGCCCTCTCTACTTGACCGTTGCCTTGCGGGTGCGCAACAGATGTAAATATTTGTTTGACTCCCATTTCGGCCAACCATTGCTGAAGGGATTGGTCCTCGAATTGTGTTCCGTTGTCGCTGACCAACTGCATTGGCAAGCCGAACCGACAAATGATGAATTCCCAGAGGAACTTTTTCACATGTGCGCCGTCAATCTTGGCCAGGGGCTTGGCTTCAACCCACTTGGAGAAGTAGTCGATGGCCACTATCAAGTATTTCACGTTGCCTGGCGCCGTCGGGAACGGACCGACCAGGTCAATGGCCCATTTTTGGAATGGCCAAGCCGCTGTAACCGGCACCAGGTTGTTCTTTGGGCGGAGAGTATTTGGGGCGTGGCGTTGGCAGCTGTCGCATTTGCGTAATTCATTAACCGCGTCGACATGCATGCCAGGCCAGTAATACCCTGCGTTCATTAGTTTTGCTACTACCATTCTTGGGCCTGCGTGCAGCCCGCAAGTTCCCTCGTGTACGTCTCTGAGGAGGAAGGAAGCTTCTGCGGGGTCCACGCAGCGCAATAGCGGCCCTAGGTAGGAGCGGCGGTACAGGATGTCTCCTGTGAGTTGATATTGCAGAGCTTTGTTCTTGATCTTCCGGGCCTCTAACTTGTGGTTAGGTAAGGTTCCGGAGGATAGGAAGGCTTTGATTGGCGTCATCCATGACGCGTTACCTGTTTGGGTGATGTTGACTTGGCGCGGGGGAACAGATGGTTTATCTCGGACCTCGATTCGGACCTCTTTGGCCATGTGCTCGAAGACTGTGGACGCCATTTTGCTCAGCGCATCGGCTGGTTTGTTTTCGCTGCGCCTGATGTGTTCGACGGTGCATGTGTCGAATTGGCGCATGAGTTTTTTGGCTTGCTCTAAGTACATAGCCATAGTCTCGTCTTTTGCGTCGTAGGTCCCGTTGATCTGCAGCGCTACTAACAGTGAGTCCACGTGCGCTTCCAAGTGCCTGGCCCCCATTTTTTCCGCTATGCGGAGGCCTGCCAGCAATGCTTCGTATTCTGCCTCATTGTTTGTGCTTTTGAACTCTAGGCGGATGGCATATGTGAACTCGTGCTTATCTGGGCTGATGAGGCGGAGCCCGGCGCCAGCGCCATCTCCGTTGGAGGCCCCGTCAGTGTATAGGGACCATTTTTGTGACGGATCGTGCGCTGGCGTGGGCGACTCTTCTTCAAGGCATTCTTGTATTTTGTCGGTAGGGATTTCAGTGGCGAAGTCTGCTAGCACTTGGCCCTTGATTGCGGGTCGGGGCTTGTAACTGATTGTATGCTCTCCCAGCTCGATAGCCCATTTCGCTAGCCTTCCTGATAATTCGGGTTTGGCCAAGATATCGTTGATCCGAAAGTCCGTGAGGACATTTATCGGGTGGCCTTGGAAGTATCTGCGTAGTCTGCGGGATGCATGGACGAGGGCGAGGACCAGCTTTTCCATACTTGTGTATCGAGTTTCCGCATCTAACAGCGTGCGGCTGATATAGTAGATTGGCGTTTGCACGCCTTTACGATCAACCAGCAGAACCGCGCCTATTGCTCGCTCGGTGACTGAAAGGTAGAGCGTGAGCGGCTCTTTGGGGAGCGGCGCTGTTAGTGTGGGGAGATTCATTAGGCACTGTTTCATTTGCTGGAATGCTGACTCCCCCTCTGGGGTCCAGCGGAAGTTGCTCTTCTTCAGACAGTTCTTCAAAGTGTCCACGAATGGAAATGACTTTGAAGCGTAATTGGATAAGAAGCGGTTTAGGGCGACTAGTCGTCCCATGAGCGTTTGTACTTCTTTGACGGAGGCCGGGGATGGCATCTTTTCGATTGCTTGTACTTTGTCCGGGTTAGCGCGGAAACCATCCCGGGTGACGATGACGCCCAGAAATTTCCACTCTTCCATCCCAAATGAGCACTTGCTGGGGTTCAGCTTCATGCGCACTTTACGCAATTGGCTGAACGTTTGCTCGATGGTCCGCAGCATGTCGCTTTCTTCCCTGCTTTTAATTACCAAATCGTCGACGTACACTTCGAGTCGTACGCCGATTTCGTTCACAAAAGCCGTGTCCATTAGCCGCTGATATGTTGCGCCCGCGTTTTTCAGACCGAAGGGCATCTTTGTGTAACAGAAGATGCCCGTCTCTTTGCGGAACGCTGTTTTGTCTTCATCCTCTTTGGCCATCTATATCTGGTGGTACCCCTTCTAGGCGTCCAAGAAACATTTGAACCGGTAAGGGGCGAGGGAATCCACTTTTAAGTCGATTTCCGGTAGAGGATAGCAATCTTTGGGGCATGCTTTGTTGATATCTTTGTAGTCGACACACATGCGCCATCCTCCATTTGCCTTGGCGACCATGACAGGATTGGCCACCCAAGTCTGGTATCTGATGGGGCGGAGGATGCCCGCGTTGAGCAGCTCGGTGACTTGTTCATTCATGGCCTTTGTTTTCTCCGGGCCCATGCTTCGTTTCTTCTGCACTATCGGTTCTGCGGAGCGATAGACATTGAGCCTGTGTTCCGCTATTTCCCGTGGAACGCCCACCATGTCTGCTGGTTGCCAGGCGAAAATGTCCATGTTAGTGATCAAGAGTTGTTTCAGGTGACTACGTATGGTTTCGGAGATTGCATGGCCAATGATCACCGTTTGCTCCGGGAATTTAGGGTTGAGTACCCATTTTTCCGGCTCTAAGCGGGTATCTGTCTTGACCATTTTTGGCGGTTTGGCTGTATCCGCGACATCGCAATCCTTGTTTCCCCGGATGAAGGCAACGTCTGTTTTGGTGGGGAACCCTACCATGGCGTGTGCCGTGGAGGCGTTGGCGTTAAAGCGTGCAATGCCTTCTCTTCCCAGCAGTATGTCGTGATTTGATGTGGTTGGCAAGACCATGAAGTCGCATATCTCTGTGCGCTCATGTGTGCCATCGGTCCAAGTTACGGGCAAGGAGAGCATGCCGCGGGGCATGATGGTCTCGTGGATGAAACCGGAGATGGGCTCGTTGACTGGAATGAGCCTTGACTTGTCTTCGCGATCAAGCTGTTGAAAGCATTGATCGTACATGATGTCTGTGCTGCTGCCGCCATCCAGGAACATATACCACGTGCGGTAATGCCCAAAGACGGCGGTTATCACAAGTGGAGCTGTGCAAGAGGCGCCGCCTCTGACCCTTGGCATGAGGATGTCAGCCTCTTTCCAAGAGTCGTTCAAAGGTTGTACCCGGGTTCGTTTCCCTTGTTGGGTGTTGTTCCCTCGCCTCGTCATGTTGCATTGGTGACGGGGAAGCAGTGTGACTGCATGCGTATTGAGGTCCCGGATTTTTTTCCGCGATCCTTCGCCCTGGGTTTCCTCATGAGTGTTACCTTTGCCAGCTCGGTGAACGTTCTTAACCAAGTGGCCCAACTGGCCTGACTTTAGCGCGGCTTCAATCTCCATCTTTAGGCTGTAGCAGTTGTCCGTGAGGTGACCGTAGTCGTTATGAAATTCACAGAACTTGCTACGGTCCACGTTTCGCCGCTTCCCTAGAGGGTTAGGCTCTTTTAGGGTGACCTGCTCGGTTTTCAGAACTTGGGATGGTGTTTTTGTTAGCGGGGTCCAATCGTAGTTTTTCTTGGAGTGTCCGCGTTGGTCCCGCGTCTGTTTGGAGCTGATGATTTGGCGGGCATCGCCGGCGGAAGAATATTTCCCTTCGTCGGTGGTGCCTGTGATGCGGTTCTAGACGGATTTGTTTTTGTGTTTAGTATTATTATTATTATGGTGTTGTGGTTGGAAACCGTGTTGCTGATTGAAAGATTTTTCAGAAGAGGCATATATTTTGGCTGAGCGGATGAGCTCATCCCAAGACTCTGGGATGCCATCCTTGCCGGTGAGGCATTTCATGAGGTCTGGAATGCGCACATTGTGGATGAACGCAGCGCGTGTGAGCTCTTCTCTGCAGCCTATTTGCAGTGCTTCTTTGTTAAACCGGACTATGTAGTCCTCAATTGTTTCTCGGTCGTACCGCCGACACAGCAGAATGTCCGCTTTGTCTTTCTTGTGCTTACGCAAGTGCGAGAAGTGGCTACCAAATTTGTCTGTGAGGTCGTCGAAGTCTTTTACGCTTCCCGCTGGGAGGCTGTCAAACCATACCCTGGCGGCCCCCGTGAGGGTTTGAGCGAAAAGATGGCACCATACTTGGACGGGCCAGTCCACAGACATGCCTGCGCACTCGAAGTCGTGCACATGGTCGTCTTGGTCACGCAGGCCATCGTATCTACCGATGCTGCTTGGGAGTTTGGCCTTTCTTGGGATTTTGGCAGCCGCTATGCGGGTAACAAACTTGGATTTCTCGGCAAAAGCCTTTGGTCAGAATGGTTTGACCAGGTCATCATCCATCTCACTGTCTGGCGACGTGTGAGCGTGTTTCTTTCCTTTGTAGCCTGAGTCGCTGCTCGACGATTCGTAGCCATCTGGCTCATCACGTGATTTGGCGTAGCCCCGAGCTATGACGTTTCCGCCGAGCTCCCCGCTACGACCATCACCGTGATTGGCCGTGTCTTTTTTCTTGTATTTTGCTTTTGCCGGTGTGTCAAAGGCAAGTGTCTTGCCCTTCTTCTTGGCTTGCTGTAGGAGCTTCCGTTGGTAGATTGCAGCACTTTTGGCGTTTTGACGGAGGAGCCACTGGTCCGGGTCCTCCTCGGCGATGTCATGGCTGTCGTCGTCTGACTCGACGTCACGGATCTCAACAGCTGACCTGTCGAGCCGTGAAGTCGTTTGTTTGACGACGGTGTTTGGTGTGGTTTGGTTCTCCGGTTGTTGGAGTTCATCCTCTCCGGCTCGGTGTATGTCGGAGGTGTTGGGGTTGGGTTTAGCCATGGGTGGGTTAAAAGATGAGTGAAAAAGAGCTGTTCTAACCGTTGGATGGCGCCAATGAAGAAACAATAAGTATCCCGGAGATTAGGACTAATCACCGGGGGGTTAATACCTATGTTACTGTCAGATTAATCCTTTACCCAAACCGTAATGGTGACCCGTGTGAGAGTTAATGTAAGTGAGTGTGTATGAAGTGTGTATGAAGTGTGTGAGAACACGAGAGTTAAGTGGTTCGGTCGTTAATGACCTACGTCCACTGTAAGTACACCAGAATATTATTGATGATAAGAAGATTACAATGAGTGTAGTAGTTATGGTTATTTTCTGAATGAATCTACAAGAATTGCATGTCATCTTATTTATAGAGATCACGGTGGGCTGCACGGGGCGGCCCACGGATGACGCCATCAGCTTGGGCCCGGCTGAGGCCCAAGCCCATGGTTCTTCTGATAATGGCGGGAAAGGACCTGTTACTGTTGATGTCGTCATGCTATAGTGTGGTCGTTGTAGTAGCCTGACACGTGGCGGACTTCTGGTGGTGCACAGCAACGTCGTACTTGCTACAGTGCTCAGGCTATCCATGCTGTCTGATGTGACGTCTGACAGTTGGCGAGGTAATGCCTGCTGGTCACTATTCACGACAGCATGTACAGTGTAGCCGTTCACCTTTTGTACTATCTGCCACATGTCCTTCTCCAGCTGGTATGTACTCTGACATGGATCTTTATGAATCTTCCTTCTGCCGTTCCTTGTACTTCATATGAGAGGTGCCAAGGGAAGATTCCGCGCGTGGTAGCACGCGCGTATCAGGTATTGTATGTTGTTTATCGTATGCTTTGGCGCGCGAGACATGCTGATTGCTTGTCTTCGCGCGAGTGTGTTCCCGCGCCATTATCTGGCGTGGGGCTGCTGTTGTTCGGGGATAGGGACGCCTTTCAGATTAGGCTCCCTATCCCTTCAAATTACTAATAACATTTATTTTATTTTTAATAATAGCCATTAACTCTCATTTGATGGAATTTATGAGTATTAATCATGTTTTAATGGATGGTTTTATATATATATATATATATATATATATATATATAGAGAGAGAGACACATATGTGCCTTATTATCATATGAAAAAAAATCATTTGTTCACTATATTCCTGTCGCGGATTTCACCAATTTCTATTTGCATCTATAATTCTTCTTTGAGTTTCCAAATTTCTGAACAAGATTAGTAGTTATCCTACGCGTTTAAGGTCCAAGCATAATTCATTAGTTCTTGTTTTCTGACGAATTTGGAAGCTTAATCTTGGGTTCTATTTCGGTTTTATTTCTACAAATTGGACTAGCTACGTTGTGAGTTTTTCCGATTATTTTTGCATGATACATTATTCATATTTATAGATCAATAGCCCTCTATTTAGTTTGTTAATTATAGTGTCTAAGGGTTTCAATTGGATAATCTATGGTTTAGGGTGTTCTAGATTATTTGGGGATTTTGATTTAAAAGTTTATAGAACTTTATAAATTCATAACTCACTCATTTCTTATACAAAAATTATGAAACTTGGTAGACTTGCTCCTATAACTGATTAGAAGTTATAGAAATTATTTCGGAATTTATTGAGGCTGTTTATTATTTTTAATTATTTTTATGATGCTTTAATCATGTTTAATTCATATAAAATCGTATTAAATGTATTTTAACACAAAAATTGGTAGAAACATATTTCATTATGTTAGAATAATTTTCATGTCATTTTTCCTCTATTTTGATACGGTTATATGTGTAATCTCATTTTATTTGTTAAATTAGTTTTAAAACAAATAATAATCATGTTAAATAGGTTTTTGTCACAAAAACTCTATAAAACTTATTGTGAGCCTTTTTAATTAAGTAGATTGAGTTTTCATAGAAACTTTTACCTTTAAGAGTGTTTTGTGTTTTATTTTGATTTTATGTGGTTTTAATCATATTTAAATCATATAAAATTGAAATTTAATTATTTTAATATGAAAATTTGTCATAAATTATTTCTAATAATTAAGAACTGAAATAAAAATTATTGGCTCAGAAAACATTTATTTGTATTGATTTTCCTATTTTTAATCATTTAAACATGATTTAATACCATTAAATCAGTTTTAAATATAAATAAGTTTATAAAAATTATGGGAAAATTATTTTCATTACTTTACATCAGAAAGTATCCATTTTCTATGAAAATAGTATTTTTGGATTGTGTCTTGTATTATTAGTCTTATTATGTTTAATTAGACATAATAAAACATTTATTTATTTGTACAATTTAAACATCTATTTTATAAATATTTTTTTTATAAAATAGAAATACTCTTATGGTTGAATGTCTTTATTAGCACTTGTTGGATCGATGTGTAACTCCTAGCCAATTATTTCAATATTTATGATTACTGTTTACAATAATTAATTTAAGTAATTAACTAAATTATTTTGTCTTAATTAGTCAAAACATATGTTTACCTAAATATTCAATTGGGAATAATTATATTACCTAAACAGCATTTACAAACTTTTATATATTATTTTTGACGTACAACTTTTACATTAACGCGATTTATCATAAAAACTTTAATTTCCCCAAATCGACTTAGCAAACCCTAATGCCTTAGACCCTAGTTACCTTAGACTTATTAGACACTTCCTTATTAGTATTCTTACACATTATAGGTTGAATTCCTCGGAATTCCCATTACTTAGCTCACGACCGCTTAAGTGGATTTTGATCGCTTTCGCAAACTGTAAGTATATCTTTCCCCTTTTTACTGTTTTACTATTTTGGGGTGACTCATGTACTTACTATCAAGTTTCTATTTCTTTTACTAAATGCAATTCTCATGTGTGTTTGCTTTATGTTAATTGGTGTGTCTATGACTTGTCAAAATCATTAACCGCTGGGCGGCCTAGCTTTTCAATGAATAGTACTATGGTATACCCCCTTGAGACTCTATTGAGAATCTTGGTCATTGTCTTGTTAATTCATTATTCAGTTGGTTAGTCATGTGTTCGGCATTATTCTCAGGTTTGGTTTTGAACGGAAATTACTTATTACATAATTGCAAATGGTACCGCACATGAATTGCTAAACATTTTTCCTACTATATTTATTCAAACAGGGTATGCTCACCAATACAATTTTTGTATTGACCAAAATTATTTTGTACATGTTTCAGGTTGTTTTGAGATGCATCCTTTAAGCTTTCGGATTTATATTTAGATTTTGATTCATTGTATTTCAATTTAGTTGGCAGTTAGAATCGTTGTATTTCATTTCAATGTAATAAATTATTTAATCAATGTATTCAAATTTACACTTTAGTCCATGTGCTATTGAACAATCGTCACTACGTGACACCTCGATGTTTCCGCCATCGGTTGGGGTGTTACAGATTGGTATCAGAGCCATGGTTATTGGGAATTAGGTTATTAGAATGCCTTTTAGCCTAGTCTATAACTAAGTTTACTTTCACGAGTCCTCTCGTGTATATTCCTCTTTATTCTTATATTTTCTTTCAAGATATTTTCACTATGATTCTTTCTCGTTATTCTTTTGGTATTTTGTTTGGAAAAGAAGACACTCGTATTTCACAAACGAAACGATATCACCAAGTTAGGAGTGACATCCATACATTGGTGATTAGTTTCACTCCTCTATACGTTATTTATCTTAGGAATATACCTTTGAGATAGGAGTGACATCCACACCTTAAAGAGTATTTCCTTCAAAAAGAAACTTAACCACTAAGCTGGGGGTGATATCCTTAACTTAGTGATTGGTTTCATTCCTCAATTGTTTTCAATTTTGAAATACATCTTTGAGTTAGGAGTGAAATCCACATCTCAGGGATCTGTTTCTACATCTCGTTTTAAAGTCTCGCTAAAAGTTTTGAAATTTACCAGTGACGGGGTATGTGCAGTCGGGAAAAATGACCATTCACTCATAGGTTCAAGTACGCTCCCCACAAGTCACTAATAATATTTCAATTTCTTTGGCTAGTCACCAGTTTCATTAGAAATATTTTCAGTATCACATTTTTTTGATATATTTTTCATTTGTTGTTTGAAACTCTTATCATAATTTTCTATAATGAAGTTATTATGTCTTTTGAGTTTTCTCTATTAATAGCTATCGCTACTTGTGCATTTTTCCGTTTTCCATTAGTGACTCTTAAGTTTTGGTTTAACATTTGGATTTTAAGTTCCATCTCTTGATGTTCTATATACTCATTGATTATTCGCTTTTGGAATTTTTTTTTTATCATCCTTATTAAAACTTTTATCCGCTATATTATCGCATTAAAACTTACACTATTTTCATTTATGCTTTGTGACTTCTACACTATTGTCGCATTGACTTTTATCATTCACGTCATTTCTAAATCTTGGTCTTTTGAAAACACATTTGATTTAAATGATTTTCGAGAAAAGAAACTTGCGACTGATAATATACATTATGACAATTTTCAACTCGACTTCTTGTAAACACATGAAAGTATGTACTTACGAAGTCTTTTCATGTGAAGCTATTTTAAAAAAAAAAAAATTATTCTCATGCACCACTATTATACTTCCAACTATATCACAAAGTTCGAGTAAAACTACATTTTGTTTTATAAACAATAATTTACCTTTTACATTTACACTCTTTCAGTCGCAAAACGCTTTGGTCTAATTATTGGACATATTCTTATCGAAATTTGTTAAATGTCTTTTAACATATAGTGCATATATTTTAAACCCGCATGGCCAGTAGACTATACGTATGTTCCGTTCACTCTCAAGTGCCGTAAATATCATTATCTTATTCTTACATCAATTTATTTTATTACATTCGCATATTATCTTATTTATGATTATTCTCGTATTATTATTTTATTGGTGGCTATCCCCACGCGTTATTTACAATTATTCTCGCACTAATTATTAGTAGTCCTTCTTACAACACTAGTTTTGAGTATTAACTTAACTCGTTTACTTTCATTTTGTGAAAATTGTGCGATTTACTTAATTATATTATACCATTCTTTCAGTCGAATTTTTATGCTATACTTATGTACTTGACGCACATTTGGTATGCATATTTTTCTTGTTTTGAGCAAAACCCTGTTATACTTTACATTATTTTGTTCATCGTCATGGTTAATGAACATACTAGTTGATAACTCGTATGAGATCTAAGCCTGTGTCCACGTACGACTCGGATTAGAGTATTTCTTTAATACGAGGGGAACGGTGTAAACCTCAGAGTCTATCAATATGAATGTTTAGAACCAACGATGTGAACAGAAGTTATCGGCTAAGGGTGACCCCGAAAGGGAAGAACCTCTAACCATGTCTTATACTTACATGTTATTTTCATTACGATTTAAGGGAAAACCCGAAAGGGAAGGACCTCTAACCGTGTCATGATTAAAACATTATTTCATTACAGTGGCTATTACGTTTTGGTTGCACATATTTATTTCATGTTAGGGTTATGGAAAAGCATAACACCCTAGTGTAAGGTAAATCGATGATTACGGTCCGGAACGCAATCATGGGCTTACAGGTACATGAGGGTGGTGTGTAATTCTATTTAGGCTATTGGTAGACAATCAGTACGAGTCCAGAGTATCGGGAGTGTGGTGGGTCAGCTGCGGTACACCCTATATATAAGCATAAACGATACTGCGGGTGCGGACTAGGAGTCTAACCAAGAACCTACCCATTAGTTTACATCTACCTCTTCATTAGGTCATTGACTAATAGCTAGCATTGTCGATAAGCACGTTCTTACACGAGTTTCAATTCGTCTTTCTAGAGTCATTCTCTTGACCACCCAAACAGAAAACACGAACCTTGTATACTCTTACACCCCCAGTCATTTGAAATTTTGTTGTATATTTGATGAAGTTCGGACATAAACTTTTCTAAAGTAGGGGAGATTGTTATATTAGCACCTCTGCCCTCACCAGTTACATACCTTCCCAAACCTTTTCTCATTATAGACCCTCAACTTCCTAACCTCAGGTCAAACATTAAAGATTTTGAAACCTTTGCTTTGGATATTAAACAACTACTTTAAACTTTGGCAAATCACGATTGATACATTTCTTAAAACCTACTAGGCTTTTTACAACACCTTTTGTTTCATAGAAACCTCCACTTGAAAGGAATTTCGGGACGAAATTTCCTAAAGTAGGGGAGACTGTAGCATTCGCAAATTTTCTAATAAGTAATTATAACTTTGGGGATCTAAATTGACAATAATCCATAATTGAAAATCGCATAAACCATATTTTTTTCGTGACGTTTGGGGTAGTGTTGTAATACCCCGAAATTTTAAATACTGATACGTTAACAATAGAATTACTAATAACATTTATTTTATTTTTAATAATAGCCATTAACTCTCATTTGATGGAATTTATGAGTATTAATCATGTTTTAATGGATGGTTTTATATATATATATATATATATATATATATATATATATAGACACATATGTGCCTTATTATCATATCAAAAAAAATCATTTGTTCACTATATTCCTGTCGCGGATTTCACCAATTTCTATTTGCATCTATAATTCTTCTTTGAGTTTCCAAATTTCTGAACAAGATTAGTAGTTATCCTACGCGTTTAAGGTCCAAGCATAATTCATTAGTTCTTGTTTTCTGATGAATTTGGAAGCTTAATCTTGGGTTCTATTTCGGTTTTATTTCTACAAATTGGACTAGCTACGTTGTGAGTTTTTCCGATTATTTTTGCATGATACATTATTCATATTTATAGATCAATAGCCCTCTATTTAGTTTGTTAATTATAGTGTCTAAGGGTTTCAATTGGATAATCTATGGTTTAGGGTGTTCTAGATTATTTGGGGATTTTGATTTAAAAGTTTATAGAACTTTATAAATTCATAACTCACTCATTTCTTATACAAAAATTGTGAAACTTGGTAGACATGCTCCTATAACTGATTAGAAGTTTTAGAAATTATTTCGGAATTTATTGAGGCTGTTTAGTATTTTTAATTATTTTTATGATGCTTTAATCATGTTTAATTCATATAAAATCGTATTAAATGTATTTTAACACAAAAATTGGTAGAAACATATTTCATTATGTTAGAATAATTTTCATGTCATTTTTCCTCTATTTTGATACGGTTATATGTGTAATCTCATTTTATTTGTTAAATTAGTTTTAAAACAAATAATATTCATGTTAAATAGGTTTTTGTCACAAAAACTCTATAAAACTTATTGTGAGCCTTTTTAATTAAGTAGATTGAGTTTTCATAGAAACTTTTACCTTTAAGAGTGTTTTGTGTTTTATTTTGATTTTATGTGGTTTTAATCATATTTAAATCATATAAAATTGAAATTTAATTATTTTAATATGAAAATTTGTCATAAATTATTTCTAATAATTAAGAACTGAAATAAAAATTATTGGCTCAGAAAACATTTATTTGTATTGATTTTCCTATTTTTAATCATTTAAACATGATTTAATACCATTAAATCAGTTTTAAATATAAATAACTTTATAAAAATTATGGGAAAATTATTTTCATTACTTTACATCAGAAAGTATCCATTTTCTATGAAAATAGTATTTTTGGATTCTGTCTTGTATTATTAGTCTTATTATGTTTAATTAGACATAATAAAACATTTATTTATTTGTACAATTTAAACATCTATTTTATAAATATTTTTTTTATAAAATAGAAATACTCTTATGGTTGAATGTCTTTATTAGCATTTGTTGGATCGATGTGTAACTCCTAGCCAATTATTTCAATATTTATGATTACTGTTTACAATAATTAATTTAAGTAATTAACTAAATTATTTTGTCTTAATTAGTCAAAACATATGTTTACCTAAATATTCAATTGGGAATAATTATATTACCTAAACAACATTTACAAACTTTTATATATTATTTTTGACGTACAACTTTTACATTAACGCGATTTATTATAAAAACTTTAATTTCCCCAAATCGACTTAGCAAACCCTAATGCCTTAGACCCTAGTTACCTTAGACTTATTAGACACTTCCTTATTAGTATTCTTACACATTATAGGTTGAATTCCTCGGAATTCCCATTACTTAGCTCACGACCGCTTAAGTGGATTTTGATCGCTTTCGCAAACTATGAGTATATCTTTCCCCTTTTTACTGTTTTACTATTTTGGGGTGACTCATGTACTTACTATCAAGTTTCTATTTCTTTTACTAAATGCAATTCTCATGTGTGTTTGCTTTATGTTAATTGGTGTGTCTATGACTTGTCAAAATCATTAACCGCTGGGCGGCCTAGCTTTTCAATGAATAGTACTATGGTATACCCCCTTGAGACTCTATTGAGAATCTTGGTCATTGTCTTGTTAATTCATTATTCAGTTGGTTAGTCATGTGTTAGTCATTATTCTCAGGTTTGGTTTTGAACGGATATTACTTATTACATAATTGCAAATGGTACCGCACATGAATTGCTAAACATTTTTCCTACTATATTTATTCAAACAGGGTATGCTCACCAATACAATTTTTGTATTGACCAAAATTATTTTGTACATGTTTCAGGTTGTTTTGAGATGCATCCTTTAAGCTTTCGGATTTATATTTAGATTTTGATTCATTGTATTTCAATTTAGTTGGCAGTTAGAATCGTTGTATTTCATTTCAATGTAATAAATTATTTAATCAATGTATTCAAATTTACACTTTAGTCCATGTGCTATTGAACAATCGTCACTACGTGACACCTCGATGTTTCCGCCATCGGTTGGGGTGTTACACCCGGCATGCACACTGACATGGTCAAGGAACTGCGCAAGTGCGACAGCTTCCAACGCCACACGCCAAATACCCTGCGCCCAAATAATGACCTAGTGCCGGTCACGGCCGCATGGCGTTTTCAAAAATGGGAGATTGATCTAGTTGGACCGTTCCCGGCGGCCTCGGGGAACGTCAGATTCCTCGTCGTGGCCATCGACTACTTCACTAAATGGGTTGAGACGAAACCTCTAGCTAAAATCAATGGGGCCCACGTAAAGAAATTCATCTGGGAGTTCATAATCTGCAGATTCGGCTTGCCGATGCAACTAGTCAGCGACAACGGAACGCAGTTCATTTGTCTCCTTCAACTATTTGTAATCCTGCTATCACGCCCGGCTACACATGCCGCGGCAATCATCAATAAAACGAATGTTTGTCTCCTATACTTGTTACTCTACTTGTTTTTCCGCGCCCAGGTCTTCAAGACAACGCTACAAGCTATGTCGGACTAACGCAGCCTCGTGCTACGGCTAGGATGTATAAACACCTAACCAGCGCTGCAGTCTTCAAGACATAGCCTACTTGTCGGACTGAAACATTCGCGCCGAAGCGTCTTGCTAAACCTCAGTCTTCTAGACTCGCTTATAAAGCGAGTCAGACTTTACAAGTAGCATGACGCTCCGCGGCACGAATACAAGTCTTCAAGTCAAGGCATATTCGGTACGCTTGTCGGACTCAAGGCACAAGTTTTGTCATGCAATGGTCTTCAAGGAAAAAGTCTTCAAGACTTAAACGTCGGACCGCTTACCAGACACACGCGCAAACTCTTACTTACACACTAGGTGACAACTTGGTTAAATAAGTACAACAGGAGTTAACGCGAGAAAACACAAGATATAACAAACAAAATTTTCCATTCATTAATATTGGGAATTAAAAACCCAAAAAGTATTTACAGGAAAACAAGGCAAAACCCTAACTATCGGAGCTGCTAAAGTCCAACAGCTGCTCCTCGTTCTCCGGCGGCTCCTCGTCATCCGGCCGCGTCCCGGAGAACCCTTCACTAGAGGCCTTCTGCCTCTCTTCTTCCAACCGCAGTCTCTCAGCCTCAGCGGCCCGCTCCTTTTCCTTCTCACCCAGCTCGTCAGATTTCTCGATGAAGTAGCGAAGGGAAGCGGCGGGGTCAATATGGCGATTACAGTCCGGCACAACCTAAAGGACGGGGAACTCAAGTTTGTCAAACTTGGCGAGTTCCGCCAAATACTCGTCCTTCAGGGGCTTTCCATAATGCTCCGCGTCAATAATGCATCCATTATTCTGCGCATGGAGAAAGCCATCTTCAAACCCCTCGCCGTACCCATAAGCGTGGGAAGTGGCGGCTATGCTAGAGACTTGGTCACCAAGTTTCGGCTCCTACCAGAATCGCTTGAAGATATGCAATAACGAGGATAAAGTTAGTCACATTTTATAAGGAAAACAAAAATTAGAAGGAAGGCGGATACGAGTAAGGCTTACCCCTCAATCCCGCTGGTCATCAACCAGCGGAGGGATTCCCGCATCTGCTCCTACTCCACCACTGAGGCATCCAACAGAGATTTGGCCGCCTCAGACTCTGACACAACGGCCTCGTGGTCCTTTAGAGCCACACCCTTTCCAACTGGAGCGTCTCCTTCGCCTCCAACATAGTGAACCGCTCTTCCTCAAGAGCGGTGAGGCGGGAATTGGCCTTATCAAGGTCGGCGGTCTTGGACTCCAGTTGCTTGCGCATGTCCAAAAATTTGACAGTGCGCTCGGCAAGAGCCTTGCATTTCTTTTCGAGCTCCTCAAGGTCCGCCTTACTGGTTTCCTTCAAATGTTGGATCCTCTCCTTCAGTTGCCGCCTCTCCTCGTTCGTGCGGTTGTAGGCCTCTGTCCACCGCTTCTTATTTGCCGCCGACTCAGATAGAAGCTTCTTCGCATCCTCTTCAGCGCGATGAGCATGACGACGGTATTCATCAACCCGGTACTTCATGGCTGCCACTCTTTCAGCAAGGGCGACCTTCTCGGATTTCAAACGGGCCAGATCCCGCTGCATGGCGGCGTCGCGCCGACGAAGAGAATCCATCATGGCCAGCTGACTGGACTGACCGATGCACATATTCGCGATCAAGTCAGGATGACTCAAGCTGTCTTGGTAGGCTTGCTCATAGGGGGCACTGCCCCACTGACAAAATCCTCGGCGGCCAAGGAGTTGGAGAATAAAGTATTCTCCCTAACCGCCCAACGGGGGCGCCAAATGGTGTCACCCCCAACTCAGCTGGAGCCATCATACTCCCCAGCGGGTTCCCTGCCCCCCGCGTCGGGCGGCGTACTCCCCGCCCAGCGATCAACCAAAGAAACCCCAGTGCCTCCCGCTGGGGGAGTCATCCTGGAGCTCAAAGCGTCATCGGCCTTTTTCTTGGCCTTAATCTCCTTCTCAACAAGGAGCCTCTGCTCCTCTAAGCGAAGCCGCTCAGGCTCAGCTTTCTTGGCGGCTTCCTCGGCCGCCGCCTCAGCCTTAGCAGGCTCATCGGCTTTCGCCTTCAAAAGGGCCTCAGCCTTAGCGGCTTCATCGGCCCTAGTCTTCTCAGCCAACTCCACCCCCTTACGGAGACGCTCCTCATCTCTCTTCCTCTCGGCCTCCGCTATCTCTTCAGGGGTACGGATAGGCGGAGGGTAAGGACTGGGCGTCACTTTCGGCGCCACGACTGCAGGATGGAAAGTACTTAGCAAAAACAAGAGTAAATGATAATAAATTGAAGATTGAGCGTACGTACCGGGGATCTTCTTCACCATCTTTTGAAGAAGAGGCTGGCGCACAGGCGGGGCGCCTATATCAAACGAAAACACAGGAGCACCAGGATCCTGTGGATGAATAACCTTGGTTGGGGACTTGACCTTATCCCATACACCAACTTTTTTGGAGCCTCCAGCGCTCCCACTCGCCCCGCCGGCCCCACCAGCACCCGCCTCGCGGCGACCTCTCTTCCGAGTCTTTAACTTAGACTCATTGCCACCATCATCATCATCATCATCTGAGGGCGGCCCATCCTTCCGCTTTTGGCGGCTCTTGACATATTTTCCCCCTGTATCCGAAGACCCTGTGTCAGAAAGGGAGGTCACTCGCTTGACCACATAGCAGTGCCTATGTGGGGCATGCTTCATGCGCCCCTGAGAATGCCGCACCAAGAGCGACACGTCACCAAAGGGGCCAAAGGAGCCAGAAACAGCTGGTTCACTTACAAATGCAGAACAGGGATCAGAAGACTTATGGGTAATGTAATGATGGGCGGGCGGGTTCTCCAGATTCGGATAGTAGAATCTGCCAACGAACTCTTCCAAGAAAGAGATTTGCCCCTCAGGGATCCGCCTCCACTTCAGCTTAATCGTCCCGCGGGACTCAAAAATGTCAAACTTTGTCACGCCTGCGCATTCAACAAAATAGTTAGCAAAAATTACGATCACAAAGAATACAAAACAAAAACTCATACCTTCTTGGGCGATATAGGGTTCTTCCCCTCGCGGATACCGGTGCGGCTGATACCTAGCAGATTGTAGGTACCCTCAAACAACCCCTTCAACTCCAGCTTGGTTGTGTGAGTTGTTAGGGCAACGAACCAGGCCTCATCCTTGTAGTTCCGCATCACCTCGCGGTCTTTCACCCGCTCCTTAGACGCCACCACCTTCCAAGGCATGGCCACCGGGATCACTCCCTTCTTCAAATAAAAGAACTTGTCCTTCCACCCAAGGAGGGATTTGGGGACCTCCGTCACTATCACTGGAACCTTGGGCCGCGGCTTAGTAGAATACATTGAACCGATCAATGGTCGGTTCGATATCCAATGCCCGGCTAACCTGGGACACCGCCAAATCCGCTAACCTGGGACACCGCCACCACATACTCTATCAAGGTGTCCAGTTGGAAGCAGGTGCAGGGCAGGCGGAAACCATACTTAGAAAAGTGGGACTCGTAGAAGGCAAGCTTACCCTCCGGTGCAGTCAGAATTGTCTTTCCCGGACCAGGTAATTCCGGCTCCCATTCTGGCAAGATTCCGTGGTCGGCACAAAAAACAGAAAAAATTGTGGCGTTCCACTTACAAGGAGTGTTAACCGCCAACTTCCTTTCTTTCACCTTTATCTCTGGAACGTCGGGTTCTATTTCCTGGCTACTGCTCTCGGATTCATCATGATGAATCTCACCAGTCGGAGAGTCGTCAGTTGAAAGGTCAGACATTATAACAAGAAAAAGAGGATGAAGGGTTCAAAGGAAAGGAGAGACAAATAACTTGGTAAAGTTTCAAGGAAATCTCCAGTTATCACCGGAAAACTCACCAGGAAACTTGAAGATTGCTCGGAAACTTCAAAGTTGGAATGGAAAGGATGAAGATTGATCGAAGGATTTAGGGAGGATTTGTTAAGAGAATTTGAAAGTGTAACCGTTCCACAAAGCCCTCCAACATATATATACCCATTGCATTTATGGCAATGGGACCCACAAGGAGAAAGCAACCATCACGTCCTTTCGTCTGGAGGCGGGAGATGGCGACACGTGGCACATGCATCATCGGATGGCTCACAACAGCGCGTGGATGACAGCCACAGCTGGCAACTGTTGGGTCTCCGGACACGTGTCAACAAACCTCACCATCTCACAAAATCAAACGCGTGCTCTCCCACGCGCCTGACACGAGTCACGTGGGACAAGACACGTCGCACTACCCTGATCACTCGTTCAATCAACAGACGCGCGTGACCGCCACGCACCTGACACCTGACGAAAAGGCTCCTGCAAAATGACTGGGAGACATAAAGCAGACAACGTGTCAGACAACTGTCTGACACGTCTACTAAACTCCCCATTAACGTTATCCACATTCGAATTCCAGGCGCCATAAATTCAAATGATTGACGACAAAATAAATGCGTCACTCAGCATTTACTCCAAGTGTGGGAACGCATTCATAACAAGATACGGCGTGACACGTCATGGCTCGCGGAGTCTTGACGTAAACGCGGACAAAGGCGTTCTCCGCCTTCACGCCTTCAAAGACAAGGCACGAAACATCAGAGTCCGCGGACTTTTGACGTAAAGCGGAGAAGGACGTTCTCCGCCTTCTCCCCTCCAAATATAAAATATGACGTCATGGCTCGCGGAGTTTTGTCGTAAAAGTAGACGAAGATGTTCCCCGCCTCATTTATGGTAAGACAACACGAACGGAAGAACTATCATCCGCGACTCATTTTTAATTCAGTCTAGCGCTCCACCCCCTATCGAATCAAGAGCAGGAGAAGCCCTAGACTAGGGGCACTTGAAGGGATAGGGAGCCTAATCCGGGCGGACGCGGCCTCCCTATCCCCGCTTAACAGAAGATCCGTGGAAACGGGCGCGTAACACAGTCTCGGCGGAAAAGACTTGGTCACAACACTACACACCTGTATGAAGCACGCGCACGTCTAACAACGTGCGGACTGCTTCACATCACAAACATTCTTAAGTACGAGGTACGGAAGATCAAGAGTCAGGAAGATCTACCTGCAGGAGATCACTGACACCACCAATCAGATAAGGACATGTGTCCGCGGTTGCCTAAAAACCACTGAGGTTCAACAGTGACGTGACTGGTTCCATGCTTCCACCATGCTGCCACTACTGTTCTGACCAGGCATGCTTACCTTCTGTCAGAGGTCACGTCAGACGCCGGCAGGTAAGTCAACCATGCTAGTTCAGAACAACATGCCGCCAAGGGCCAGTCACAAACTGCCAGGTGTCCACCAGTAAGCTCACCGCTGATGTCATCTACAGTGGACGTCCTTTTCCCGCCTTTTTCAGATACCGAAGACAGTTGGGTCGAGCCAAGGACCAAAGATCACAAGACTCGTCGTGGGCTTCTCCTCAAGCCCACGACCTCCATTATAAATAGAAGACATCAACTCCCTCTAAGGAGATTGAAAATTAATCTATACTATTATATAATGCATTCTAGATTGGTATCAAGGTAATTTCACTACCATTTTAAGATGGCATATGAAGAGGCATAAGCATACATCTCTATATTTTAGCCTCTTTCTTCCTATTATGCCCCTTTATACAACATATCATGCCTATGGTACATGTGACTAATGCACGGTTAATATCTTCTCCACAATGTAACCCCCTTTATACATTAAAACATATATGATGTTATGAATTGGACTAAATTAAATAGAATTGAAGATTATGATTAATTTGCCAATGAAGAGTTATGGCAATAAACAAGAACTTGTTAGAAATGCATTTATATAACCATTGGCATGACCTCATATGTCATTATGTTGTCATTCACACACAAAGCATCCTCTCAATCACCATTTTGATCACAAGAATGCAGCCATTGCCAAGCTCTGATTAACACCCACTTCGAACATAAGGATCTCAAGATCATCAATATACAGGTTATTTTTCTCTATTTCAATCAAGGTACGGTTATACGATATATATTCTAATGAATTAAAACGTATATGATTTTATGAATTGGACTAAATTAATACACACACTATACACATTATATAATTTATACATATAACTCTAAATATACATTTTATCTATATCTATACTACTATATAATACATTCTAGATGGGCAAAAGGGTAAAATCACCTCTATTTTAAGATGGCATATGAAAAGACTCTTTACAAATCTCTATATTTTTATCATTTCCTACCCTTTTTGCCCCTCATGTATAACATATTATGCACATTGTATATGTGTGTAATACACACTTTATATGTCTCTCAAGATGTAACCTACATTCATAACACCCAATAAAACCCATTTCCTTACTCTTAAATACTCATTTATAGTCATTGCCTTCTTATAAACTTATTACAACTTGTTTTACTTTTCAAAAAACTCATCTTACTAATATCATTACTTGACATGCCTAGGTTACTCATGATGCAAACCACGACAAAGTTCATAGCTTTCGCATACAAAAAGAAATGCCATTTAACCACTTCTAGGTATTTTTCATTGCTCGATTTGTTTTACTGTTGATTTGTAATTTTTGGTCCTTTTACATTGTTAATAATATACCTTTAGTTGTTGGAAATATATACTTACTTATATTCATCAAATATTTATGGTGTGAAGGATGAGGTTGCTAAAGAATTGGTGTGCCTATTCAATTTCAACACTTCATGTATGACCAAAGAGGCAGAACCACACACATCGTCCTAATCAGCCTTCAACAACTTTGTAGGAAACCTAATCAGAATTGTTTTTCTTTAATTGATAATATCTTTTATAAATGTTAATGTATTTTTTCTATATATTTGAGATCAATATTTATCATGTTATTGGTTTTATTAACAAGCTGAACTCAAATCTGTATTGGAACTGCAGGTTGGGTAATTGAGGGAAGTTTTCAATAAGAATCACAACGCTAAACTGAAAATGTTCTTGGAGATCGATATTGGATCGGTAATATCTTCCCGTCGTTTTATTTCACTGATGCTTTAATACAGTTTGTTTGGTTGAAACAGGCCGAGTTAGGATTTGGTTGCCTGGCATACAATTTTGTTTTTGTCCAAGTTTTACCTTTATATAGTGTCCAATATAGCATATTCGATTATTATTTCCAAAGATGTACAACATTGTAATTTTGTATTGTGTACAAATATTAAGCATAATTTACAATACACTTAAAGCCAATTTAGAGGGATTAAAGTTGGACATTCATCAAACTTTTATGACACTTTAGGGTCATCTTAATCAATTCAATTCATACTAGCCTTTCATCTTCCTTGGTGGTTCATCATAATGAATACAATATTAACTACACAAATGGTGATTAGTTCACATTCCAATCATCATTCGCATAACATTGTTATAAAGAACAAATTCGCTTTAACCAAAATTTTAATTCGGAAATTCGAAATCGTCTCTTCGAGTTCCATAACTCCATCTTCTTGAAACTATAAGTTCTTCCATACCCATCACCTAGATGTTCGCATCTTGCTGGTTCTTCTCTGATTGACAATTTGTTGATGCTGCTAAGGTTGGATTTCTATTTTATTGTTTTTATAGTTATATGTTCTTGATTTTTTTGTTGTGTTTATTTGATTTTATAATACAAATTCAGTGCTATTTTTCAGGCGAGTGGTCTAAAGAATTCGCCTAGACCGGGTATGACGAGTTCCAGTTTGCTATCAAGCAAGATTTGTTGTTATTGTAGAAAAAAATACTAAATTTATAGAAAACACGTGAATTGATATGTTTTTTTTTTGCTGTTAATTATTTTTTTTGTTGGTTATTGATCTATGCTATGTCCGGTAAAATTAGAGTATAAAAATGTTTAAATCTTCAATCATGAGGATTGGTTCGCCCATTTAGTTGTGTTGTATAACTATAACTTACAAATTTGATTAATGATTTATTAACATATTTCCTGATTTATTTTGATTGGTAACATCAATCTTTTAGTCTTAACATAGACTAGAAATTAAGCTTTTAATTGGTTATTCATGCATGTTATGCTTTTTAAAATAACTATATCAAAGGTTACAATCATTTAGTTGTGCTATATAATTAGAGTCTACAACTTTGATTAATGATTTTTGAACTCATTTCCTGTATTGATTAGCAACATGAATTTTAAATTGAGCTTTTAATGGGTTATTCATCTATGTTATACCTTTTAAAATAAGTATTGAAACGTAGGGAAATTCATGCTCATTTAGAAGTGAGAATTTGATTAGAAGCATGGTAAGTTTGCTACATGGTTCTAAGTGTTTTGCACACACCGGATCCTTGTCATAACGACAGTCAGCGACGACCCTTAAAATGGGAGGGGTTGGACTCAATATTGCGTATAAAAATTTAGGCCGATGACACGTAAACTTACACTATTGAGCAAAGAAAACGAGAGTGGGGCGGGGCACCCTCAATCGACCACTAACCTCCACCCCTAATTTCAAACTTATTTAAATATGGAATTCGATACTGAATTGATTAAAAAACATATTTTGATGGTGGACGTAATGATTTAGAGTATTTATAGTTACCAACACGTGTACATGCATTCCACATAGTTTTAATGTGAGATTATCACTTATATGTTACATGTTACATGTTACATGTGTATGACTTATGACATAGATAGATCACATTGATGTTAATAACGCAAAACTTAATAAAAATAAAAACAATTAATAAAACAAACTTTTCTAATATATAATAGGAATAAGGAAACCAACATACATACCATGCAATATATTATGAGAGGATGGACGGCTATGGGTCAAGCCGGGGAGTCTACGCGGCTCGAGCCCAGTTTTATCATGGGCACAATTTTTTGTTGTTTAAAAAATTCCTATGTGTGTATGTGTGTGTCTTTTTTTAAATAGAAACTCATTTAACACTTAAAAGTTGACGCCAATAATTATCCATTTACAAATTAAATTTATTAACCCATTCGGCTCCATAACATTAATATGACCAATACCCATTTATAAGGCCTAAGGAGCATATTTTTAAGGCTCAGTCAGGGTACATAAATCCTATGGACGCGATACACGAGAGAATCAATTAAACTAAATATAGAATATAACATTTTATATTATCGCTCCCGCAGCAACGCGCGAGCTTCCTACTAGTTAATATATAGAAATATTGTAGACACTTTTAGACATATAATTATTTCTCATAGAATTCAATTATTTATTTTTTGGTCTAGATATTTAGTCTCGGCCTTTAGTGATTATTTGATAATTTTATGATATTTTTCAATTAAATATATATTTTGGACTACTTAATTTATATATTTAAATCCATAGACTTCTTAAGGATTTTTTATAACTCGAACATATACCTATATGTTTAGAAAATTATTAATTTAATTGCCTTTAATTTTATTTAGTAACCTCTTTTTCTAATAATCCTATTCTAATATATATATATATATATATATATATATAGGGGAAGGTTCAATTGAGAACTCATAGTTAGGGAGAGAACTCGAGAACTCCTACTTAAATTAAAAAAAAAAATCATAACTCAAAATTTAAGTAAAAAACCAAAAATCTGGTTTGGAGCTTCTCTTTCTCACGTCATCCTGGTTCAGAAAAAAAATAAAAAATAAATAAAAAATAAATAAAAAATAGGCGACTTCTAATGCACCTGTGTACTAAATGTCCGGTTAGCTTTAGGGTTTAGTTTTTGGGTTTAGTTTAGCTTTTAGGGTTAGTTTTTTTTTAGTTTAGTTTGTAAGGTTTAGGTTTTTGGGGGTGGGGTGGGGGTGGGTAGGGTGGGTTTAGGTTTTTGGGTAGGGGTTAGGTTTTTTGGTGGGGGTTAGGTTTTTGGTTGTGACGGGTGGGGCTTAGGTTTTTGGTAGGCGGTGGATGGGGTGGGTTTAGGTTTTTGGGTGGGGGGTGGATGGGTGGTTTAGGTTTTTGGGTAAACGATTTAAGTTTTTTAGTGAGGGTGGGGGTGGGTGGGGTGGAATTAGGTTTTTGGGTGGGGGTTAGTTGGGGGTAGGTGGTTTAGGCTTTTGGGTTATACTACACATGTGCAGTAGCGTTTTTTAGGTGTGTTTTTTTTTTTTTTTCCGAACGGGTATGACGTGGGAAAGAGAAGCTCCGAACTAGTTTTCTATTTTTTTACTTAAATTTTGAGTTATGATTTTTTTATTATATTTTTTTGTATTTAATTAGGAGTTCTCGAGTTCTCTCAATAAAATGAGTTCTCTATTGAACCATCCCCTATATATATATATATGTATATATATATATACTTAGGTTTAGGATCCTGTACAAAGTACATTTTTCGTGAGAAGTGTGAGAAGGACTAAGAATTGACATGTAGACATCATGTTTTGGATTTAGGAATGATGTTTTAGGTTGTTTTAATTTGAAAAACACCAAACACAACAATCTAAAACACAATACAATTTATTATAGTCATTTAATTTAAAAAACACCTAAGACACACTACTTAACCCTTAAAACACACTGCTAATGTTCTTAACATGATGTTTTAAGTTTTAAGCCTAAAATACATTGTTTTCGGTTTTTAATTGTTATGTTTGGTGTTTTTATAGGCAAAACAATCTAAAACATCACGACTAAGTTCAAAAAATGATGCCTAAGTATCAATTTTTAATACTTCTCACGCTTCTCACAAAAAAAACACTTTGTACACGATCTTGACCCTATATATATATATATATATATATATATATATATATATATATATATATATATATATATATTATAGGGTAGACTTTTGATAGTTATTTAATTTACAAATTAACTATTTAGTTTTACACGCACTTTTATATTCATTTTGTCATATTCAATAATCTAATTATATAGAAATAGTTATTTTTTCGCATTATGTGATATTTATTTATTGAAATATATATAACTTGATATTTTCATACATACTACTAATTGGTGTTTATACTTAGACATAGTTTGACATTTTTGTAACTAGCGTAACTTGATAGATAATTCCTTTTAATATGTATGTAAAGTGATTTACGTTTGTTATTTAGATTAAATGAATAGAATATTATATTAATTAGAATTCTTCATAATGAGGGTATGGGTGTCTCATTAGACGAAACAATCGCCAACATGAGAAATGACATATATACGTTCGGAGCATATTCGGGAATATACCACAAAATCGACCACTTAGTACTACGGGATGGTAAACCCATCCCACCCGCCATTCTTTATTTTTTATGGCTTCATTTAGAGTATTTAGCTACATTTTTTTTTCAGAAACTGAAATCTTGTCTTCTGATTCATGTTTTCAGTATTCTCCCGCTTCGATTTTTATTTTTTATTTGTGCTTTCAATATCAAAGGACTTCCACCAAAATATTTGTCACACAAGAATACATGATGACTTTTAGTTTAAAATTATTATATATGTAATAAAAGTTTACGGATACAGCCCCACCGCAATGCGCGGGTTCCTGCTAGTTACTTGTAATATAGAGCTAGGATTACTCATATGCTTTGTATTCTCTCAAGAAATAATATTCCCGGCTCTTCACAGTGGACGTAGGTCAAACTAACCGAACCACTTACATCTTTGTGTTCGTATCTCACTCACTCACCACACACTCACTTATATTTACACTCTCGGGTTAATCCAAAGGTTTGGGTAAAGGAACGTACGTATAGTAACATAAGTACTAACCTCTCGGTGATTAGTGATAATCTCCGAGATACTTATTGTTTCTTCAACAACTAATTCATACGCCTAAGGGTGGTCACTGTGGGGGCATAGCTAATATGTGTAAGCTAGTATATATGGTTATATATATCCCCTAAACTATAAAAGGGTGTTTAAATACATCCTTGTCCATTCCTATGACATTCAGTGACAAATTGTGAGGATAAGCATAATATATGGTAATTGATGTGGGTAAATCATGGTAACCATAATGCTTTTAAGGATTTAAGGAAAATCACCTATGTTAGAGAGAAGTGGGGTCGCTTCAAATGGAATTGGGGGCACAATTCCTAGAGCTCTCGCAGAACCAGGAAAGTGTTCCAGGACCATTATTGGACACGAAAGTGAGGGGATGGCCCGGCTAAGGAGAGTATTGTGTGAAGTGTATTGTCGTCTACACAAATGGGGGTTTGTTCAATGACATCACGTCCACAAACCGCTAGGAGACTAAGTATGCTTCACAAAGGAAGGTTCAAAGCTAATACCTACCTATCCTGCAATACTTAACTATCGAGGTTGCATTGGAAATTTTGTGTGTTTTGATCAATCTCCGGGGATTGTTGGAATTTTAGAATGATGAATGGAATTTAAATGCTATTTAGTGAAATTATTAAGAAGATTCTTGAGTTGAGTCCTTTATTTCACTTTATTAGAATTTTATGACACTAATGAAGATTAAACTCTTGTTAAATGTTGATAAATGAGAGACTTTATGTCTCTAATTATCATGACAATTATTATTTAATAATTGTTGAATTAATTTAGTCTCTTCATATGTCTACATTTCTTGCATAAAAAGATGAGGTTTGTGTGCCTTATTTTTTGTTATGAGAAGTCTTGGTACAAAGAAGAGAAGAGAGTTGAACAAGAGTAGTACTTTGTGTATTACTCAAAATAACATCAAGCAAGGAAACCTTTGTATATTTCTTTGTCTCACTAAATAAAGAGAGGAGTACTCTCTAAACATCATCTTCACCTCTCAATGTTTCAACACACTAATTTACCTGGTGTAACCTCGGGCGTGTAGCCTTCTCCGGCAGTACAGACTGCTTCGGCTGTTCTACCCTGGGAGACAGACACGTTGTCTTTGGTAGAGGCGCGAAATGCCTTCTCCGGCAGTACAGACTGCTTCGGCTGTTGTACCCTGGGAGACAAACACGTTGTCTTTGGTAGAGGCGCGAAATCTGTTTTAAGTGAAGCGTGTTGAACACGTGCCTAAGTCTCAACCGCCAACATTATGTTTGTTTATTTTTGCAGCAAAGAATGATCGTATAAAAGACATGGTTCAAGGTTTCATAGAAGACTATGCAAAGATTCGTATAAGAAGACGCAATATAAATTCTTGTTGAAGACTTCGGTTTGAATCAATTGTGTTTTATTTCCTTTTATTTTCGTTTGGATTTGTACATAGTGCATGTACTACAATTTCTCAAATGTATAAAGAGAGTATCTTTATTATTTTATTAATATTTTTTAAATAAAATTGTGACCCATGTCCTACAATTGCTTCGACTTTAATAGAAGTGTGTGCTAGTTCGGAACCTTCGCTCCAGAGACAGTTCTGTAGGGATAGAGCCCTTAGTAATGGTGAGAATGGAGTCGGAGCTGAATCACAAAATATCACACAATGTCAAGGAACAAAGACATAATAACGAAAATAAAGAATAGACACAATGCAACATAAAAGAACAATGATATAACATAAATTCTAAAAACTACAAGCTAAAAATCCAAAAAATTGAAAACCTAAAAACTAAGATCGTAGGGTTCGATGAGACGGTTCCAATGTCATTTGAATGAGTTCAATCGGACTATGTTTGATACATTTCCTACGACTTCTTTTTTTCCCACTGTGTACGTATTTAATCCTGGCCATGTGTATTATTGTTTATTTTTAAGTTTGTTTAATAGTAAAGTTATTTGTATATAGCTAGTTTGAATATTAAGATAGTATTAACATTTTATCATTATCATTTAGTTGCTAGCTCTACATTGGTTTTTATTCGATAGACAAAGAATATTATTTAACAATACATGTTTTTAATATTGTTTAACAATACATTTTTTTCCCAGATAAATTGAATTGTTTCATGGTATCATAATATTATTACTCTTGAGTAACAAATTATTCTGGTTTCTTATTTGAATTCCTTTTCTTCTCACAAATCAAGGACCACTTAATTTTCAAAAACTAGAGCAACAAATGCCACAATCATTTGCAAGAATTAGGCACCTCCATCAATTTTTAAAACCAGAACAAGATGCAAATGCATGTAGAAAAATAATCTAAAGGAAGAGAATATAAAATAATGTTTGTGAAGGTGATGATACTCTGACTAAGGTTTTATATATGCTCGATTTGTTACAATTCGCTTCAACCTACACACTTCTCCGAATGCCCAACTTGAAGCGGTAGAGATAGGTGTGAAGGGAGAAAATAGAGGCAGCAACTCTAAGGCTCTAATAATGAAAATATAGATAAAATGGTATCCTATAGACTTTGATAACTCATAGCAATGTGTGGTTTGAAAGAAGTGTAGCAAATCGAGAACATATAAGAAACCTTTGTCAAAGTGTCATCACCTTCATGATTCATTATTTTGGCTTATCCTACATGGGTTTTAGTTTATAAAAAATTAGAGTGTGTGCTTGATTTAAAAAAAAAAAAAAAAAAAAAAAAAACTTAAAGATAAATATAAAAAAAGAACATAACTACAATAGATAACAAACACAACTAACAATGTTATTGCAAACTAAGTTTCAACATCTATCACGAGCATGTGAAATCGAATAAAAAACCAATTGATGCAACACAAGTGGGAAAAGAGGCTTGGTTTCAAGTGCAAAGAAACCCTAATCACATACACCTTATCATCGGGAAACAATAATATTCTGGACTCGTAACCACTCCACCACCACCCGTCAATCGCCCATATTTCTCTCTCCACGTATCCTTTGTGCTTCTAATATCTTAGGAGAATCTTTTTGGTGAGATAACCAAACGAATCAACCCGAGAAAAAGGAAAACTGTTTAAAGAACGGAAAGCAAATAGTTAGATTCTTTTTGAATTCAAAAGGAAGTTGATCATGCATAAAATAAATATAAAGATACACTATATTTCATTCCCCTGGTATATATGTTTAGACTAAACGTTTTTATTTTGGAGAATTGGATTTTTGTCATATTGGCCGGCAATAATGTGTACTTAAGTAATCACCCACAACAGTCTCAACTTTCAATGTGTTGGCCGACAATGAACTTTTATACCCTCAAACTCTTTTAGTTTTGAAAATGGATTAGCTTACGACAATGAACTTTTAAACCCTCAAACTCTTTTTATTGATCATCTTTAATAACTTTGACACAAATTTTGAGGTTAATCTTTATTGCAACTTAGATAGCAGCATCCATGCCATCTTTGACTTAACTTGAATCTCATCTATAAAACTCAATTAGTTGGTCAAAACATTTAGAATAATAAATGGGTAGAAAGGACTATAGCATTGATTAATGATAGTCTATGACGTCATACATAAGAATAATAATGATGCTCAACCATGATTTATATTATTCTACAAGAAACGCACATTATAATAGTTCAAAAGATTTTTTTACTTATTCACTTCCTTTTAGGCATGAGATATTTTTGTTTCTTTTCTTCAGTAAACAATTATTATAAAATTGTATCATATATTTATAAGGTAATTTAAAAAGTTCGGATTTTAATAATCCAAACTTTATCACGTTGTCTGACAATAATCTGTACTTAACAAATTCCCTACGACAGTCCCAACTTTCAAAGTATTTGCCGTCAATGAACTTTTGTTCACCGAAAACTAACCATTTTCAAAACAGAAAGAGTTTGTAACTTAAAAAGTTCACTGTCAGCCAATATGTTGAATGTTGAAAGTGTTGTGGAGAATTTATTAAGTATAGTTTATTGTTGGCCAATGAGACAAAGTATGGATTATTAAAATCCAATTCCCCTTTTAACTATTATCATGTTACAAAATCTGATGATATACTATTCTTATATAATTTAATGCAATTTAATTGTATTTATCAATTTATCAAACAATTTATTTATCAATTTAATGCTTATGTAGAAATACCATATTGACTTCATTAAATTGTTGTACCACATATATAAAATGTTATAATTACTTAAATTTGTAATGTATCTTTTCTAAATGTTTTTTTATAATCCCCTGGTATATATATTTAGACTAAACGTTTTTATTTTCATTAAGAATTTAAGATACTTGTCTAAATATTAATTTTGGTAATGACCATTTTGGACATGTAATGGTGCAAAGAGAGAATAAAAGTCATGGCTATGAACATGTGAGGATCTAATAACGGTCAATAATGGATAAGCCGATAAGGGACATTTACGGAATTTTAATATGTTCCAATTGTAGTCTTTAGTGGTAGAATATGAAACTTCCCCTTTCTGGACATGTTGGATCCCTTCTATCTTTCGGAAAAGTCGACTTGTCTTTTCAAATGTTATCTTTTTCTCATTATATGCCCAAATTATAAGCAAAATTAAATTTTATCCTTCTGCTAAAATGTCGTTAATTTGTATCTTAATCTTTAAAGGTAGGTTAATGTTTGACATAAGGAGGAAGGGGCCGGTACTCAAGGGTATTTACCCTAGCTCCAACCAATCCCGCTCCGTCAAGTCAAAATAGACCCAAAGTACCCTAGAACCACCAAAACACTGGCTGCACTATAGGGTACGTTGTCTAAAAGTTTCAAATTGATCTAAAGGTTTTAAATGGAGAAGAAGTGGTTTTTGGTCAAAAAAATACACTAACTGTTGGACATATGGTATGTCTGATATAATTAAAAGTCGAGGTCAACGTAACCCGACCGGTACGATCCGAAGAGTTACACGTTGGTACACGAATCAGATAAGTTCACGTGTCGGTGGATTATTATTTATGAAATAATAATAGTTTTGAACTCAAGCGACTTAATATTAATTAGATAAATATTAAGGAATATTATGATATTTAACAAGGGGACTTATTGTAAGATTGTGTTCTATAAAAAGGGGTTAAGGGGTAAACCCTAATGAGACCTTTTAACACAAAACAACTCCTTGCCTCCCAAGAAAAAGGTTTTGGCCGCCGCCCTTGTCTTGGCCAAACCACCACACGCCGCCGCCTTCCTCTTGCAAAGTGTTGCTTCCAGGTTGGTTCGTGCTCGGTTGTGAACTTCCTACTAGCGAGGATTCGTTGTAACCCGCGTGTTACAATTCCGGTGTAGTCGTCAAAGGTTGATTACTAAGCCCTCTATGGTTGTTTCTTATTTATTTGTTTATACACGTTTAACTGAGATCCTGATTGGAAATATTTTATTAATCAGATTAATAAAATTAACTAACAATTTATATATATAAATTGGCTATTATATATATTGTATATATAATCCGTTTTCGTTAAATATATAAACCGCTTCCGCTGTGTATACGATACCATGATTCCCAACAGTGGTATCAGAGCCACGGTTACGCGCGTATAGATGGTAAAATTATAATTTTGATCTATGTTTTATTTGTCAATTTTTTTTTTTTTTGACAAAAGATCAAAAGCTTTTTGTTGTTCATGGATTGTGATGTGAATTGAGCCCTAGGTATTTTGACTCTTGTCATGGTTGTGTTTGTGATGTTTTATTTTCTTTTATTGATTTGTATTTTTATTATGGATATTGGATCCGGTGTAATAGATAGGATTAGAATAGATTTGTTTTATTTGTATTTCAAATTTATTTTGTAATCCTATAAGTACAAGATCAAGACGAAGATAAAAGGCGAACAGGTTCCATGAAGATAAAGATCTCGGGTCAAGTGGGAGCTGTATCAAAATAGTTTTGAAACCCCTTTTTTTGACTAGTTCTTTTCGTTTCTGGCTAAAACGAAACGGGCGACCTATTAGGGGCTCGATTCGTTTAATTTTATTATTATGTTTTGTGGTTGTGTTTTATTTATTGTAAATAATTTAGATAACCCAAAATAAATAAATTTTTTCACAATCATGGCAACGGTTTTATTAAAACAAGTTTTATAAAAACCGAAAAATATATTTAATAAAAGGAGTTTTATTAATATTAAAAAAAGTCCATTCGCGATAATACGACCAACATAGTTTAAATAGGGTATTTAAAACTATACTGTGTCGAGTGTTGAAAGGAGTTTCAATTATCACGAACAATATATAAAATTGGATTTTATAAACTATTGTGTGACTCACATCTTGCTAACGAGTCATTCAATATATTTATGGTAAATAATAAAATTAAATCCCAATTTTAAATTGATGTTTTATGCCACCCTTAACGAGTTAACACTTCATTCTAAATTGAACCCAAATGTTAGTGCTGACCCTGCATCTGGGCGTTGATCATGAGTGAAGGTAATCATCGCATTTCCTGTGTAACATAGGCCGGTGTTACAGTTAACAGTATAGGACTAAACATCGCTTGTTTGACAAGTGGGCATAGTTGGGGTTAAACATACATCGCTTTTAGCGATAACCCCAAACGGAGAGTTGTGTAGTGGACACAATTAACAATCGTTGTTTACCTACCTAATCGTACCAGTGGACAGTGCTAAACCAGTTCACTGTGTATTCATGAATCGGGGTCTCATCCTAATCTATTTTGCTTTTGGGTCATAAGATAAATTAGGATAGTTAAAACATAAAATACTAATAAATTAGATTTTGAACATTGTAGATGTCAACTGAAAACAATTCTGCCTCCCAATTCTCTCTCAAGTCCATCTTAGAGAAGGACAAACTTAACCACTCCAACTTCATGGACTGGCACCGCAACTTGAAAATTGTTCTCAAGGCGGAGAACAAGTTGTATGTTCTAGAAACGCCAGTTAGCACTCGTGTGCTAAAAATGAAGGCATGTGTTGATCACTTGGCTCGTCTGGAATCCCCCTTGAGCGATGAGTTAGCTGGGGATAGTATCCTAAACTCATTGCCCAAGTCATATGACCAGTTTATTATGAACTACAATATGAACGGGATGGAAAAGACACTTGCAGAACTTCATCAGATGCTCAAAACTGCTGAGGTGAACATACCTAGCAAGACTGCACTAGTGCTAGTGATCAAGGAGGGTCAAGTTAAGAAACCTAATACCAAGAAAATGGGCAATAATGGTAAAGGGAAGGGCAAAGGCAAATCTGTTGCCAATAAGAAACCTCAGAAAGATGCCAAGTGTTTTCATTGTGATGAAACTGGGCACTGGAAGAGGAACATTGCTAAGTATTTAGTTGAGCTGAAGCAAGCTAAGGCTTCAGGAGGAGAGTCCTCAAGTATATATGTTATTGAAATCTTTGCTTTTCCAAGCAAAACATGGGTGTTTGACACAGGATGTGGTTTCCACATTTGTAATGTTTTGCAAGGACTAAGAAAGATTAGAAAGCTGAAACAAGGCAACTTGGAGGTCCATGTTGGCAATGGACAAAGAGTTGCTGTGAAGGCTATAGGAGAATGTGTTCTTTTACTTCCTTCTGGTTTAGAACTTGTTTTGAACAATGTTTATTACATTCCTAGTGTGACTAGAAATATTGTTTCATTTCATGCTTTGCGTAGACAAGGTTTTGATTATCGTTTTAATGGTGAATTTATTTCTGCTTATTTTAACGATGTATTTTACTTTGATGCAAAACCCAACAATGGGATCTATGAGATAGAAATCCAAAACGATAACATATTATGCAATATCTCCCATAAACGTAATAAGTTGGACTTTAATGATACGTATATGTGGCATTGTAGACTTGGTCACATAAGTGAGAATCGTGTTAAACAACTCAAAGCCGCAGGAATCCTGGATTCCAAGGGTTCAGAGTCGTTAGGAAAATGCGAATCATGCTTAAGTGGAAAGTTAACAAAAGCACATTTTTCAAATGTTGGAGAAAGAGCTAATGATCTGTTAGGACTTGTACATACAGATGTATGTGGTCCATTCAGAACAATGTCAAGACATGGAGAAAGATACTTTGTTACATTTACTGATGATTTCAGTAGATATGGTTATGTTTATCTTATGAAGCATAAACATGAAACCCTTGAAAAGTTCAAGGAGTACCAAAACGAAGTAGAAAATCAGCTAAATAGAACTATTAAAATGCTTCGATCAGGTCGAGGCGGTGAATATCTTAGTCAGGAATTCATCGACCATCTAAAGGATTGTGGAATAGTTTCACAACTCACTCCACCTGGAACACCACAACATAATGGTGTGTCTAAGCGGAGAAATCGAACTCTATTAGATATGATTCGATCAATGATGTGTCGAACAAACCTTCCAAAATCCTTTTGGAGTTATGCTTTGGAAACTGCCGCAAGACTTGTGAATATAGCTCCAACGAAAAAGGTTGATAAAATGCCTTATGAGATATGGCATGGAAAGAAACCTCATGTATCCTACCTTAAAGTCTAGGGATGTAATGCTTATGTCACTCTAGAATCTTCGGATAAACTAGATCCCAGAGGCGAAAAAGTGGTTTTCGTTGGGTACAGTAAGAAGATCGGTTACCTATTCTACCACCCCACTAAAAATAGGATTTTCACTAAACGCAGAGGCACTTTCTTAGAGGAAGAGATTCTGGCGCGAGGGATTGGAGATAACCATGTGGATCTTGAAGAAATTCGAGAATCACAAGTGACTGAACCAGTTGTTTAGATAGAACCAGAAGTAATTGATCCAGTTGTTGAAGTTGAGCCTGAGAGGACTCAAGAAACAACAGAAACACCAAGTGTTCGAAAAAGTATTAGGGATCGTCATGCACCTGTAAGGTATGACGATATCTTCATGATTGATGAAGCTGAGCCTGCTACTTACAAAGCTGCAAACTTGGATTCAGAATCTAAGAAATGGCAAGAAGCTATGAATGCAGAGATGCAATCCATGTATGATAACCAAGTCTGGGATTTGGTTGATCTTCGTGCCGAATGTCGGACTGTAGGAAACAAATGGATCTTCAAGAAGAAGACTGACATGGATGGGAATGTGCAAACCTACAAAGCAAGGCTTGTAGCGAAAGGTTTTACTCAGACTCAAGGAATTGGTTGTGAGGAAACTTCCTCGCCAGTAGCCATGCTTAAGTCTATTAGAATTCTACTTGCCATTGCTGCATATTATGACTATGAGATATGGCAAATGGATGTCAAAACCGCGTTCCTTAATGGACACTTACTAGAAGATGTCTATATGGTTCAACCTGAAGGTTTTGTCGATCCAAAGAATCCTAATAAGGTGTGCAAGCTAAATAAATCCATCTATGGATTAAAGCAAGCATCTCGAAGCTGGAATCTCCGTTTTGATAGAGTTTAGTTTTATCAAGAACGAAGATGAACCGTGTGTTTACAAGAAATCTAGTGGGAGTTATATCACTTTTCTTATACTGTATGTAGATGACATACTAATCATTGGAAACAATATCCCTATGCTTAAAGATGTTAAGACCTGGTTGGGTAAATTTTCGCAATGAAAGATCTTGGTGAAGCCGCTTATATTCTGGGAATAAAGATTTATAGAGATAGATCAAAGCGGTTATTGGGTTTGAGTCAAAGTACATATATTGATAAGGTCTTACGACGCTTTTCAATGCAAGACTCAAAAAGGGGGCTCTTGCCCATGACACATGGAACCATTCTTAATAACAAGCAGTGTGCAAACACTGAAGAGGAAAAGAAGAAAATGGAAGTTGTTCCATATGCTTCTGCGATTGGTTCCATCATGTATGCCATGTTATGTACTAGACCTGATGTCTCGTATGCTCTTAGCATGAAGAGTAGATATCAACAGAATCCAAGAGAGAGTCATTGGGCTGCAGTGAAGAACATTCTTAAGTACTTGAGAAGGACTAAGGCCATGTTCTTAATATATGGAGGACTGGATGAGGAGCTGTCAGTTAAGTGTTATACTGATGCAAGCTTCCAGACTGATCGTGATGACTCAAGATCACAAATGGGATATGTTTTCATTCTGAATGGTGGGGCTATTACTTGGAAAAGCTCTAAGCAAAGTGTGGTTGCTCAATCCACCTGTGAATCAGAATACAATGTTGCATCGGATGCTGCAAAGCAGGCTGCCTGGATGAAGAAGTTCATTACTAATCTCGATGTTATGCCTAGCATAAAGAAATCAATCGAGATACTGTGTGACAACACTGGTGCCATTGCTCTTGCAAAGGAACCAAGGTCACATCAGACTGGAAGGCATATAAATAGTTGAGCGTGGAGACGTCGTGATAAAAAAAAGTTCATACAGATCTAAATTGTAACATTTCGCACTAAATAGATATACGTTACGGATTTAAAACGACAAGCCTTATTATTTTTGGTGATATTTTGAACCCCAATACAATGATAATTATTCATACATATATATATATATATATAAAAGTTTATAATAATAATAATAAATAATAACTAATAATTACATTTTTATACTTGTTGATTTGTCTTAACCCAACCCAACCAGCCCAGAAGCCCAACCAGCACAGAAGCCCAACAGCAACCCACAGCCAAGGCCCAACCTCCTCCTTTTTTTAGGCGTTAAATCAAAAAAAATAAAGGTCTCAGCCGGGTTTCGAACCCGCGCCGAGCCAAACCGCAACACACCCACCAAACCACTATGCCACTTAGGCAACTTGTGAATGATCTGATACATTAAAACCTTTATACGCGATTTTAAACCTTTTTGTCTTTCTTGTCTGCAACTCGCTAGTATCACTGTTGCATTTTTTTTTATTTTTTTTTGTTTTGTTTTCCTTTAATCCACTACTTTGAACATCTAATCTAGACCTATATGAGTTTATAACTCGTAATTAGCAATTGCACCATGATTATCGGCCTAATCCAAGTCAAATTCCTCGTCAATTATCACCAATTCATATGTTTGACGCGTCAAAAATTAAACCCGAGGTCAAACTTGCCAAATCAAACATCAATCATTTATACTATAAATTGAACGCTCCTCAACCTTCACAACTCGCCATTTCATCTTTCTCCACCTCTATTTCTTCATAATTATACGCTGATCTTGCTCCACGATTGTGTTTTTGACTTTTGGCTTGACCAACCAATCGAGCTCGATTCCACATTATAAGTATGTTTATTGTGGTGGGTTTTGTTAATCGGAACCTACACAACATTAACCCCATGATTAATTGGGTTAATGTTGTGTAATTCAATTGATTGTGAAATCTAGGGCACGTATTCAAAATTTTGGGGAAGAACACATTCGGTCTGTTTATATTTATTTTAAACCAACAATATCCAAACACAACAACTGGCTTGGACCAGATGGTTGTGTCTGTTGCCCTATACACGAGCCACCCGGGTTCGAGTCCCGCAGGTGGCGTCTTTTTGTCCTTTATTTTTTTTTTACAAATCAAATACTTATATATAATACATTTAATTTTATAAATTCGTTTTTAATTATCAAAATCCTTTTATAAATTCTAAAAAAATTACTGTTAGTTAATCTGATATAAGTGCTTCACTTACAATTTTTAGTTTTCAAAAATTCATTTATTTATATATTTAATAATTAAATCAATTTTATTCTATTATATTTATAAAATTTCATTAAAATATCAAAACAATTTTATAAATTTCCATAAATTTTATTCTAAGTTTTTATAACATTAAACTTTTCAGAAATGATTTTTATTTCTGAAAAATCATTTATTTACCATTTTTAATCAATTTTTGTTAGTTTTAATCATAATTAAATCATAATAAATTCAATTTTTGGTATTTTTGCACCAAAATTTTATACAAATTATTTCTGAATATTTAGAACAGAAATATGAATTTTAAACTAATAATTCTTTAACTTTTGTATTTTAAAATATTAAAGTTAAATTTTGGCAAATTGTTATAAATAGAATTAATATTCTATTTTAAAGAAAATAATTTTGTAAAAATTATTTTTATACTTTAAACACATTATTGTGACCATCTTATATTTAAATCTCATAAAAAGATTTTTGGTTATTTATTTACTAAATTTCTCTCAAATGGCGAATATTTTTAATATTAATCAAACGAGCAATTATCCCCAATTCGAAGCCCTAGAAACTTATACATTTGTAGACTTGATAGACTTAGATATATTTATTACCTTATTATAGGGTGATACTTGACATATTTGGGCAACACACTATTCTATTTATCAACAAATACAACATTTTGCTAAAGTGAGTTTTACATAGCCCCTTTTCTATTTATCAACATTTTTGGGGGTGAAACATGTTACAACAATATTTATGCAATTCAATTATCAATGTGTCTTTGTGTATTTCTATGTTGCATTATGTCTTGAACATGACTAGGGTAAGCACAATTCTAGCATAAACATTCATCAACCAAACGGTATACATTGATAGATCTATTGGACTGACAATCCCACCCGGATACGTGCCTCCTACAAAGGTTACGTGGGTGTTTGTTACTGCAATATAAACGAGTGAACCATGAGCGTATGGGATGTACCACAATACAACAGTCAACAAGGTTGATTATGCACTCGATTTACTTCTAGTATGTTTTCGCATATGGACTAGATTGCCATGACACATGAATTGCACAACAAAATTTTATTTAATTATCAAAACCTATGTAATTCTCACCAACTTTTGTTGACCCAAAATATTTTCAACTTAACATGTTTCAGGTTCTAATTGCTTGAAGATTTGAATTGATGCTTGAAGATGTTTGCATAGTTTGATTCAGTTTGATGTACAAATTCTTAGAACAATTGTATGTAATTTATTTAAATCATTTAATGAAATTTATTTTTTTACCATGAGCTACTGAACAATCATCAATGCGTGACATCCCGATGTTTCCGCCATCGGTTGGGGTGTTACAGATTGGTATCAGAGCCATGGTTATAGGGAATTAGGTTATTAGAAAAATAATCTAGTCTATAACCATAGGATTTAACCAGTATTTGCTTCTCTTACTTGCTATACTCTATCTCCCTCCTACTTCATATCCCTACTTTCATCCTTACAAGAAGGTTGCTCTCCATCACTGGATCCACTCCTAGACTAATAGGACAAAAATCCTCAGGTTTAACCTGAACCACCTTGAGATCTCGTCGAAGTTCTAGATTTTAATAACGAACACGTGCAATCTGGAAGGGTGAACGCCTGTATTCTGAGTCTTCTGTCTAGGCTGGCATTGCGCATATATCACAATCAGACGAGGGACCCGGATGCCTACCTGGGAATTCTCGGGATGAGTGTTCACTTATAGGCTAAAGCATGTCTTCATATGTTATTAGAATCTAGAATCTTTGATAAGTCAACGTTTTCGTTTATTCGTTTTAATTAATGAATAAATGATTACACTCCTTATATAACCTCATTCATTTCATTGTGTCTCTTACAGATCATGCCTCCACGTCGCAGTGCTCGTCTTAACAGTGGTGAAAATCATGATGAAGGGAGTAGCAATCACAACCATAACCATGACACTAACAACAACAACAACAACAACCACAATGGAGTTGATGCTCAACTGGCTGCAATCATTTCTCAACAAATGGCGCAGCAAATCGCAACTCTGGTCCCCAACTTACTAGCTCAAGTCATCCAGTTGAACGGCAACGGGAACGGCAACGGCAACGGGAATGGAAATGGAAATCACAACGGGAATGGTCTTCCAGCCTGTACCCTTAAACACTTTAATTCCTGTAATCCCCCAAAGTTCAGTGGAGAAGAAGGAGCTACAGGACTCCTACAATGGTTTGAGGGTATTGAGAATACTTTCATCAACAGTGAGTGCCCCGACAATTTTAAAGTCCGTTATGCCATGAGTGTTCTTCATAAACGAGCACTCACTTGGTGGAATGAAGAAAAACGCACACGCGGAGCTGAAGCTGCACTAGCCTTAACTTGGGATCAAGCTAAAGACATTATGAAGGCAGAGTTCTGTCCTCGTAATGAAATTAAGAAGCTGGAAGATGAGTTTCATGATCTTGCTCAAGACAGTGGGGAAAACCTTGCTTACAACACTCGTTTCCACGAACTTAGCCTACTATTACCACACAAAGTCACCCCCTTGCCCATTGCTATTGAAAAATACATTGGTGGTTTACCGATGCAGATTCAAGACACGGTGTGGGGAAGGAACCCTGCTACTTTAGAGGAAGCAAAGCGTTTGGCTGCCACCCTAACAGATAACCATGTGAAGGCAGGAACCCTGACTCGTAAAGGGGAAAAGAAAAAGGATACTCCCCAACCTGCCGTTGAAATCAAAACTGAGGCCTCAACCAACGGAAAGAACAAGGTCAGAAATTTTGCAATAGATACCACTGCCCCACCCAACAAGAAACAATACAATGGGAAGCTACCTAAGTGTGACACCTGCCAGTATCACCACCCAACTCAAGTACCCTGCCGACAGTGCACCAATTGCCAAAGGTATGGGCATCTTGCAGATGCTTGTCGAATCCCTGCTACAAACGCTCTTGATGCTCCAAATAATCCCGCTTGAGACCCTCCAGCTACTTAACCACAAACTCTGCCATTTGATTAATGTCTATTTTTCTCTTTAATTCTATGTATTGACACCTTTGATTCAAATAATACATCAAGTATTATCATAATATCTGAGTGCATGCTTGTGTGAATGTGAATTGATTGCTATAAATATAATCATACTTGCTTACTTGCACAACAATTAGTGGACTACCAAACAATCTACTCAATGATTGGTAGAGGTCATCATGTCTTTTCAACAGTCGGGAGAGGCCCTACCACCTGCTCAACGACTGGTGGAGACTATCAGACCTGCTCAACAATCAGAAGAGTCATAAAAGGACACAAAACCCTAATGTAAGGTAAATTGGTAATTACGGTCCGGAACGTAATCATGAATTTACAGGTACGTTAAGGTAGTGTGAAATTTTATTAAGATTTTCGGTAGTTGACCAATTGCTAACCTAGTGTCTTCCTTTAACTTCGGGACGAAGTTCCTAAAAGTAGGGGAGACTGTAACATTTCGCACTAAATAGATATACGTTACGGATTTAAAACGACAAGCCTTATTATTTTTGGTGATATTTTGAACCCCAATACAATGATAATTATTCATACATATATATATATATATATATATATAAAAGTTTATAATAATAATAATAAATAATAACTAATAATTACATTTTTATACTTGTTGATTTGTCTTAACCCAACCCAACCAGCCCAGAAGCCCAACCAGCCCAGAAGCCCAACAGCAACCCACAGCCAAGGCCCAACCTCCTCCTTTTTTTTAGGCGTTAAATCAAAAAAAATAAAGGTCTCAGCCGGGTTTCGAACCCGCGCCGAGCCAAACCACAACACACCCGCCAAACCACTACGCCACTTAGGCAACTTGTGAATGATCTGATACATTAAAACCTTTATACGCGATTTTAAACCTTTTTGTCTTTCTTGTCTGCAACTCGCTAGTATCACTGTTGCATTTTTTTTATTTTTTTTTGTTTTGTTTTCCTTTAATCCACTACTTTGAACATCTAATCTAGACCTATATGAGTTTATAACTCGTAATTAGCAATTGCACCATGATTATCGGCCTAATCCAAGTCAAATGCCTCGTCAATTATCACCAATTCATATGTTTGACGCGTCAAAAATTAAACCAGAGGTCAAACTTGCCAAATCAAACATCAATCATTTATACTATAAATTGAACGCTCCTCAACCTTCACAACTCGCCATTTCATCTTTCTCCACCTCTATTTCTTCATAATTATACGCTGATCTTGCTCCACGATTGTGTTTTTGACTTTTGGCTTGACCAACCAATCGAGCTCGATTCCACATTGTAAGTATGTTTATTGTGGTGGGTTTTGTTAATCGGAACCTACACAACATTAACCCCATGATTAATTGGGTTAATGTTGTGTAATTCAATTGATTGTGAAATCTAGGGCACGTATTCAAAATTTTGGGGAAGAACACATTCGGTCTGTTTATATTTATTTTAAACCAACAATATCCAAACACAACCACTGGCTTGGACCAGATGGTTGTGTCTGTTGCCCTATACACGAGCCACCCGGGTTCGAGTCCCGCGGGTGGCGTCTTTTTGTCCTTTATTTTTTTTTTACAAATCAAATACTTATATATAATACATTTAATTTTATAAATTCGTTTTTAATTATCAAAATCCTTTTATAAATTCTAAAAAAATTACTGTTAGTTAATCTGATATAAATGCTTCACTTACAATTTTTAGTTTTCAAAAATTCATTTATTTAATATATTTAATAATTAAATCAATTTTATTAATTCTATTTAAAACAATTTGTCAAAATTTAACTTTAATATTTTAAAATACAAAAGTTAAAGAATTATTAGTTTAAAATTCATATTTCTGTTCTAAATATTAAGAAATAATTTGTATAAAATTTTGGTGCAAAAATACCAAAAATTGAATTTATTATGATTTAATTATGATTAAAACTAACAAAAATTGATTAAAAATGGTAAATAAATGATTTTTCAGAAATAAAAATCATTTCTGAAAAGTTTAATGTTATAAAAACTTAGAATAAAATTTATGGAAATTTATAAAATTGTTTTGAATCTGTAACACCCCAACCGATGGCGGAAACATCGAGGTGTCACGTATGAATGATTGTTCAGTAGCTCATGGTAATACATATGTTTAAATAATCCTTTAATACATTACAATATTGAATTACATTAAGGTCTAATACATCAAACAAACAAATGAAACTTAAATCTTCAAATATCTTCTCATGCTAGCTCTAGACTTCAAGCATTGTTATTTCCTGTTGAGTTTGGAAAAATGGGGGGGGGGGGGTCAACTAGAAGTTGGTGAGAATACATAATCCATGTTAAGCATATAGTTTAAGTATAAAAGTCTAGCAATTCGTATGTCTATCGTAAATTTAAGTCTACATGAATAGTATAATATGTTGACATAATCAAACCTCCGACTAGTTTAGGTCCATCCCGTCATCTACGGTTCACCTTAGTAATATGTTGAACGATAACAATCACCCACGTTACCTATGTAGGAGGTACACGTATCCGGGTGGGATTGTCAATCCAATAGATCTATTATTGAGTATCGCCGGCTTGGCCATAGCTAATGATTATGTAAATGTTGAAACTCGTTGAAACTGTTGACTAACTCATGAGGCAATAAAGTTTACTACTAGACATGCATGTTGAATTGCTTAAAATTGTTGCAAGTATAAAGAATCGCATAAACAGGATTACGTAAACTCACCTGAAATTCACCGTGCAAGTACTAGCAAGTAGCAACAAATCTGAACTTGGATAAATTGAATTCTTGTATCCTATTACAAATAAACGATGCCTTAAATTCTAATGAAAATACGCTTGTTTCATCTCTTGGTTGTAAAGATAGTTGATTCAACTACCTACACTCGTATTGTAAACAATACTCGCCTTAAAGTATTTATAACTTAACGAACCGATAGGATTTGGTTTTGATTTCTTGAAAGTATGCGCGTATGTATAGTTATATATAATGTTCAGATTCACTGCTTGAAACTAATTAGAAAGGAATATTTAAGATATTGAAAAAAAATAATATGTGTAACTTGATTCGCGTTTTTAGTTTGTTTGAAGACCGGACAATATATGTATTATATTTATTTATGTACGCTTTTATATCATGACAAAATAAGGTTTGAATAACGTTTATTTGTAAAGCGTAGCTTCTTTTGTACGAAATAATAGATTTGACCATCCGATATATTTTATAAAAATTTGGGCAGAGTTTCCTCTGTTTTTGTAAGAAACCAGACAACGCAAGTCGTCTATTTTATCCCAAAACAACAATAGACCAAACAAAACCAATACAAATATAGTCTTTAAATGCGACAAAAGGTTCAAGTTATCAAGATTGTAATAAACGAGAACTATATGTTTTTAACAAGTAATATACATATATATAGTCCGTTTTCAAAACATGTCACTCAAATTTATCAACGCTTTAGAAACTCTAGATACTATACGACTCGCTTAATGTTGTGCTTGGATATTTTCGTATGTATGTTTCAAACAATTTAATAGTTAGTGTCGTGAACATGTTCATAAGTATATCTATTTATACATTTAACCATTTTATCGCCTCATCGTTACATTAGCCATTTTATACACTTAAGTCGGTTCGTTACAAGCGTATGCGTTGTTAATGTTTTGTTTTTAGAATACAATTATATTTATATAAGTTAATACAATGTAGCGCAAAAAGAACAAATCAAGATAAGGCGCGCGTTATACCTTCCCAAACTACCCGTGAATCCTCGCGTACACGCTTCATAACCCGCGCTGACCAGCTGACCATTTTGACTGTCGTTGACCAGGTTTGACCTGGTCAACTCATGTTTGACCGTGGCTCGAAGAAAACGAACAGGATATAAGGCTCAACCCAACGTCATCCTAATATCTTCTGGCCACCATAGCTGGTCCCGGCCGTAGTGCTCGTCTCCGACCTCACCTTTTCCTGTCACGGACCCGAACCCGCCTCAACCACCACAGGTTACAACCATCTGCATCAGATCCACCAATTTCGTCGCTGCACTATAACGAATCCACCACTAAAACCATCGAAACCAACCGGAAACAGGATAAGGAGATGAAGGGGGTAAAATCGGTACAAGACTAGGAGATATACCTCGATATACGCGACCAGAAACCTGCACATCGGGCCAAGAAGAAAGACGGTTCTTCCAATTGTTGCTCCATGGGTCAAAACAAAAGCTTTTTGCTGCTGTTGGCAGCGGCGCTGCATCTCCACGACGAGGGGTTGTTAGTTGTAGGTGGTTTGTTGTTCGTGGTTAATGTCGGAGGGGTTCGTTCGGAACCCAGATCTGATAATCGGACCAAAGAGAGGGAATGAGGGAAGCTTAGAGGTTTGGAAGGGAATGAGGGTGGTTGGCGGAGTGGTGGTCTGGTGTGCGGCTCTTGGTGGCTGCCGCCACCTATATAAGGAGGAAAAGGGAGATGTTTATGGTGGTTAGGGTTTTGAGGAGGAAGAAGGAGTGGTGGAGGTGAAGAATAAGATGTGTTTAAATAGTTAGGATATTAGGTTAAGTGGAAGGGTACCGCGTATACGAACCCGTCAAATGTCCCGACACTCGTTTAATTACGTAACTTGATTAACTACTAAGATAGTAATTTTTGATAAAATTCATTTATATATAGACCGATTTAAACGAGCATTTGGAATGTATCTATTTATACAATATATTTATGTTTATTAGATTTACAAGGGTACATGTCGGTTTACCAGTGTGTTATTATTTACAAACGCGTTATTTGGCGAATTTAGATAATTAAATTTGTTAATGAAATAGTATGTGTTTCTTAGTTAATGAGATATTATTGTTAACGAATTAACGCGTCGACTTATGAATAAAATATTATTATTATATTATTCGAGAAACGCTGGGCGTTACAGTCTCCCCTACTTTTAGGAACTTCGTCCCGAAGTTATTGTTAGAGTATAGTAAAAGCTTATAAGTAACATGATCAAGGTTTTAAGTGTCATTGGTCTGATAACCGTCTTATGGAGCACTAAACTTGAGTTTCAGGAATGGAAAACATGAATGCACAAGATGACCATTAAGGTTATATGGATCACTAATTAACCAGGGTTTATAATTGGGTATCTACCGAATATCTTGATAGAATTTCACACTACCTTAACGTACCTGTAAATTCATGATAATTCAGTAGATACCACATTGTAAGTTTTATAAATTTCCATAAATTTTATTCTAAGTTTTTATAACATTAAACTTTTCAGAAATGATTTTTATTTCTGAAAAATCATTTATTTACCATTTTTAATCAATTTTTGTTAGTTTTAATCATAATTAAATCATAATAAATTCAATTTTTGGTATTTTTGCACCAAAATTTTATACAAATTATTTCTGAATATTTAGAACAGAAATATGAATTTTAAACTAATAATTCTTTAACTTTTGTATTTTAAAATATTAAAGTTAAATTTTGACAAATTGTTATAAATAGAATTAATATTCTATTTTAAAGAAAATAATTTTGTAAAAATTATTTTTATACTTTAAACACATTATTTGTGACCATCTTAAATTTAAATCTCATAAAAAGATTTTTGGTTATTTATTTACTAAATTTCTCTCAATTGGCGAATATTTTTAATATTAATCAAACGAGCAATTATCCCCAATTCGAAGCCCTAGAAACTTTTACATTTGTAGACTTGATAGACTTAGATATATTTATTACCTTATTATAGGGTGATACTTGACATATTTGGGCAACACACTATTCTATTTATCAACAAATACAACATTTTGCTAAGGTGAGTTTTACATAGCCCCTTTTCTATTTATCAACATTTTTGAGGGTGAAACATGTTACAACAATATTTATGCAATTCAATTATCAATGTGTCTTTGTGTATTTCTATGTTGCATTATGTCTTGAACATGACTAGGGTAAGCACAATTCTAGCATAAACATTCATCAACCAAACGGTATACATTGATAGTACGTTTTCGCATATGGACTAGATTGCCATGACACATGAATTGCACAACAAAATTTTATTCAATTATCAAAACCTATGTAATTCTCACCAACTTTTGTTGACCCAAAATATTTTCAACTTAACATGTTTCAGGTTCTAATTGCTTGAAGATTTGAATTGATGCTTGAAGATGTTTGCATAGTTTGATTCAGTTTGATGTACAAATTCTTAGAACAATTGTATGTAATTTATTTAAATCATTTAATGAAATTTATTTTTTTACCATGAGCTACTGAACAATCATCAATGCGTGACATCCCGATGTTTCCGCCATCGGTTGGGGTGTTACAGATTGGTATCAGAGCCATGGTTATAGGGAATTAGGTTATTAGAAAAATAATCTAGTCTATAACCATAGGATTTAACCAGTATTTGCTTCTCTTACTTGCTATACTCTATCTCCCTCCTACTTCATATCCCTACTTTCATCCTTACAAGAAGGTTGCTTTCCATCACTGGATCCACTCCTAGACTAATAGGACAAAAATCCTCAGGTTTAACCTGAACCACCTTGAGATCTCGTCGAAGTTCTAGATTTTAATAACGAACACGTGCAATCTGGAAGGGTGAACGCCTGTATTCTGAGTCTTCTGTCTAGGCTGGCATTGCGCATATATCCCAATCAGACGAGGGACCCGGATGCCTACCTGGGAATTCTCGGGATGAGTGTTCACTTATAGGCTAAAGCATGTCTTCATATGTTATTAGAATCTAGAATCTTTGATAAGTCAACGTTTTCGTTTATTCGTTTTAATTAATGAATAAATGATTACACTCCTTATATAACCTCATTCATTTCATTGTGTCTCTTACAGATCATGCCTCCACGTCGCAGTGCTCGTCTTAACAGTGGTGAAAATCATGATGAAGGGAGTAGCAATCACAACCATAACCATGACACTAACAACAACAACAACAACCACAATGGAGTTGATGCTCAATTGGCTGCAATAATTTCTCAACAAATGGCGCAGCAAATCGCAACTCTGGTCCCCAACTTACTAGCTCAAGTCATCCAGTTGAACGGCAACGGGAATGGCAACGGCAACGGGAATGGAAATGGAAATCACAACGGGAATGGTCTTCCAGCCTGTACCCTTAAACACTTTAATTCCTGTAATCCCCCAAAGTTCAGTGGAGAAGAAGGAGCTACAGGACTCCTACAATGGTTTGAGGGTATTGAGAATACTTTCATCAACAGTGAGTGCCCCGACAATTTTAAAGTCCGTTATGCCATGAGTGTTCTTCATAAACGAGCACTCACTTGGTGGAATGAAGAAAAACGCACACGCGGAGCTGAAGCTGCACTAGCCTTAACTTGGGATCAAGCTAAAGACATTATGAAGGCAGAGTTCTGTCCTCGTAATGAAATTAAGAAGCTGGAAGATGAGTTTCATGATCTTGCTCAAGACAGTGGGGAAAACCTTGCTTACAACACTCGTTTCCACGAACTTAGCCTACTATTACCACACAAAGTCACCCCCTTGCCCATTGCTATTGAAAAATACATTGGTGGTTTACCGATGCAGATTCAAGACACGGTGTGGGGAAGGAACCCTGCTACTTTAGAGGAAGCAAAGCGTTTGGCTGCCACCCTAACAGATAACCATGTGAAGGCAGGAACCCTGACTCGTAAAGGGGAAAAGAAAAAGGATACTCCCCAACCTGCCGTTGAAATCAAAACTGAGGCCTCAACCAACGGAAAGAACAAGGTCAGAAATTTTGCAATAGATACCACTGCCCCACCCAACAAGAAACAATACAATGGGAAGCTACCTAAGTGTGACACCTGCCAGTATCACCACCCAACTCAAGTACCCTGCCGACAGTGCACCAATTGCCAAAGGTATGGGCATCTTGCAGATGCTTGTCGAATCCCTGCTACAAACGCTCTTGATGCTCCAAATAATCCCGCTTGAGACCCTCCAGCTACTTAACCACAAACTCTGCCATTTGATTAATGTCTATTTTTCTCTTTAATTCTATGTATTGACACCTTTGATTCAAATAATAAATCAAGTATTATCATAATATCTGAGTGCATGCTTGTGTGAATGTGAATTGATTGCTATAAATATAATCATACTTGCTTACTTGCACAACAATTAGTGGACTACCAAACAATCTACTCAATGATTGGTAGAGGTCATCATGTCTTTTCAACAGTCGGGAGAGGCCCTACCACCTACTCAACGACTGGTGGAGACTATCAGACCTGCTCAACAATCAGAAGAGTCATAAAAGGACACAAAACCCTAATGTAAGGTAAATTGGTAATTACGGTCCGGAACGTAATCATGAATTTACAGGTACGTTAAGGTAGTGTGAAATTTTATTAAGATTTTCGGTAGTTGACCAATTGCTAACCTAGTGTCTTCCTTTAACTTCGGGACGAAGTTCCTAAAAGTAGGGGAGACTGTAACATTTCGCACTAAATAGATATACGTTACGGATTTAAAACGACAAGCCTTATTATTTTTGGTGATATTTTGAACCCCAATACAATGATAATTATTCATACATATATATATATATATATATATATATATATATATATAAAAGTTTATAATAATAATAATAAATAATAACTAATAATTACATTTTTATACTTGTTGATTTGTCTTAACCCAACCCAACCAGCCCAGAAGCCCAACCAGCCCAGAAGCCCAACAGCAACCCACAGCCAAGGCCCAACCTCCTCCTTTTTTTTAGGCGTTAAATCAAAAAAAATAAAGGTCTCAGCCGAGTTTCGAACCCGCGCCGAGCCAAACCACAACACACCCGCCAAACCACTACGCCACTTAGGCAACTTGTGAATGATCTGATACATTAAAACCTTTATACGCGATTTTAAACCTTTTTGTCTTTCTTGTCTGCAACTCGCTAGTATCACTGTTGCATTTTTTTTATTTTTTTTTTTTGTTTTCCTTTAATCCACTACTTTGAACATCTAATCTAGACCTATATGAGTTTATAACTCGTAATTAGCAATTGCACCATGATTATCGGCCTAATCCAAGTCAAATGCCTCGTCAATTATCACCAATTCATATGTTTGACGCGTCAAAAATTAAACCCGAGGTCAAACTTGCCAAATCAAACATCAATCATTTATACTATAAATTGAACGCTCCTCAACCTTCACAACTCGCCATTTCATCTTTCTCCACCTCTATTTCTTCATAATTATACGCTGATCTTGCTCCACGATTGTGTTTTTGACTTTTGGCTTGACCAACCAATCGAGCTCGATTCCACATTGTAAGTATGTTTATTGTGGTGGGTTTTGTTAATCGGAACCTACACAACATTAACCCCATGATTAATTGGGTTAATGTTGTGTAATTCAATTGATTGTGAAATCTAGGGCACGTATTCAAAATTTTGGGGAAGAACACATTCGGTCTGTTTATATTTATTTTAAACCAACAATATCCAAACACAACCACTGGCTTGGACCAGATGGTTGTGTCTGTTGCCCTATACACGAGCCACCCGGGTTCGAGTCCCGCGGGTGGCGTCTTTTTGTCCTTTATTTTTTTTTTTACAAATCAAATACTTATATATAATACATTTAATTTTATAAATTCGTTTTTAATTATCAAAATCCTTTTATAAATTCTAAAAAAATTACTGTTAGTTAATCTGATATAAATGCTTCACTTACAATTTTTAGTTTTCAAAAATTCATTTATTTAATATATTTAATAATTAAATCAATTTTATTCTATTATATTTATAAAATTTCATTAAAATATCAAAACAATTTTATAAATTTCCATAAATTTTATTCTAAGTTTTTATAACATTAAACTTTTCAGAAATGATTTTTATTTCTGAAAAATCATTTATTTACCATTTTTAATCAATTTTTGTTAGTTTTAATCATAATTAAATCATAATAAATTCAATTTTTGGTATTTTTGCACCAAAATTTTATACAAATTATTTCTGAATATTTAGAACAGAAATATGAATTTTAAACTAATAATTCTTTAACTTTTGTATTTTAAAATATTAAAGTTAAATTTTGACAAATTGTTATAAATAGAATTAATATTCTATTTTAAAGAAAATAATTTTGTAAAAATTATTTTTATACTTTAAACACATTATTGTGACCATCTTAAATTTAAATCTCATAAAAAGATTTTTGGTTATTTATTTACTAAATTTCTCTCAAATGGCGAATATTTTTAATATTAATCAAACGAGCAATTATCCCCAATTCGAAGCCCTAGAAACTTATACATTTGTAGACTTGATAGACTTAGATATATTTATTACCTTATTATAGGGTGATACTTGACATATTTGGGCAACACACTATTCTATTTATCAACAAATACAACATTTTGCTAAGGTGAGTTTTACATAGCCCCTTTTCTATTTATCAACATTTTTGGGGGTGAAACATGTTACAACAATATTTATGCAATTCAATTATCAATGTGTCTTTGTGTATTTCTATGTTGCATTATGTCTTGAACATGACTAGGGTAAGCACAATTCTAGCATAAACATTCATCAACCAAACGGTATACATTGATAGATCTATTGGACTGACAATCCCACCCGGATACGTGCCTCCTACAAAGGTTACGTGGGTGTTTGTTACTGCAATATAAACGAGTGAACCATGAGCGTATGGGATGTACCACAATACAACAGTCAACAAGGTTGATTATGCACTCGATTTACTTCTAGTATGTTTTCGCATATGGACTAGATTGCCATGACACATGAATTGCACAACAAAATTTTATTCAATTATCAAAACCTATGTAATTCTCACCAACTTTTGTTGACCCAAAATATTTTCAACTTTACATGTTTCAGGTTCTAATTGCTTGAAGATTTGAATTGATGCTTGAAGATGTTTGCATAGTTTGATTCAGTTTGATGTACAAATTCTTAGAACAATTGTATGTAATTTATTTAAATCATTTAATGAAATTTATTTTTTTACCATGAGCTACTGAACAATCATCAATGCGTGACATCCCGATGTTTCCGCCATCGGTTGGGGTGTTACATAAATTTGGCTGACCCCTTTACTAAGCCTTTATCTCAAGCTAAACATGAGGAGCATGCTGGAAAGATAGGGCTTAGAGTTGCTGGACAGTGGGCATGATCTGTAGTTAGTATTGGTGTTTTATTTTGAACTATAACAGTTATATTGAATGTTTATTTGATTTAATGGGTTAAATGCAAATTTAAATATTTCTTAACTGTGTTCATTATTTGTATGTTTAAATCCTTGAATAAGAGTATTCTAAATGTCTGTAGTCGATCAAATTACATGGGAATGAATTTGAATGTAAGACTATTGTGAATTGAAATGATTGTATTCATGAGATGAATAGCTCAAGGGTTTGAGAATCATAATTCACAAATATCATTAGAGAATGATATTGGATGTAACTCGTTTCAAAACGATCTCCATGGATCTATGTCATGAGATGTTTTGATATTGATATGTTCAATCTGTCCTTTTTCCTAAGGCACATATTAAACTACATTGATCAAGGACTATCTTTGATGTTATGTAACACTATCCTGAAACATGGGTAGCAATAAGGGTAGCATTGGGAGAAATCCAAGATTAAGTGGGAGTTGTATGACGCTGATGGAATTCTGTACTTCTATAGGATTAGAAGTCTAGACATTCTGGCGCCCTCGTAAACTCAAACTGGTATAAACGCGTGGCCACGCTCGGACTAAGGTAGTTTGTTAGACCATTTTGAAATAGAGACGAGAATAGAGAATGGTTGATCACTATAAGTATGAATGATCCATGTCTTATGATCAACGGATGTCTATACCGAAGGGACTTATTGATAGAATTATCAGGGCTATAGTATTTGGTTAAGTAAAGCGTTACTTGAACTCAAAGAACTAGTTGACGACTGTAAAGTGTCATACTGGTTTGGGTGCAATGCGATGCAGCTAGGCATCCAACTCTGCGCACGTTGAGTCATTTAATTAAAATCGTCCAAGTGGGAGATTGTTGGACATATGGTATGTCCGATGTAATTAAAAGTCGAGGTCAACGTAACCCGACCCGGTACGATCCGAAGAGTTACACGTTGGTACACGAATCAAATAAGTTCACGTGTCGGTGGATTATTATTTATGAAATAATAATAGTTTTGAACTCAAGGGACTTAATATTAATTAGATTAATATTAAGGAATATTATGATATTTAACAAGAGGGCTTAGTGTAAGATTGTGTTCTATAAAAAAGAGTTAAGGGGTAAACCCTAATGAGACCTTTTAGCACAAAACAGCTCCTTGCCTCCCAAGAAAAAGGTTTTGGCTGCCACCTTTAGGGCCGCCGCCCTTGTCTTGGCCAAACCACCACACGCCGCCGCCTTCCTCTTGCAAAGTGTTGCTTCCCGGTTGGTTCGTGCTCGGTTGTGAACTTCCTACTAGCGAGGATTCGTTGTAACCCGCGTGTTACAATTCCGGTGTAGTCATCAAAGGTTGATTACTAAACCCTCTATGGTTGTTTCTTATTTATTTGTTTATACGCGTTTAACTGAGATCCTGATTGGGATTATTTTATTAATCGGATTAATAAAATTAACTAAAAATTTATATATATAAATCGGCTATTATATATATTGTATATATAGTCCGTTTTCGTTAAATATATAAACCGCTTCCGCTGTGTATACGATATCATGATTCCCAACACTAATAACCTAATGGATTTTTGTGCTTGCCTCTCAGTAAGAACTACTCGAGATCTCCAAAAACATATGAAGACGCAAAGGGTGGCAGCAATGGTAGCCGTGCACCCCTTACCGAAGGGTGCCCACCTGCCCTTACCTTTATCAGTCTTTGTTTAGGTCTTTAGTATTTATATTGCCTCATATATCAAACATTTGACAAATCACAACAAGGTTTAGAGATGCATAAATGATCCTAATTAAACTCATCGTGAAAAAGCTCAATAATTTGTTGTTTTGTTTGAGTCCAACAATTCTGTTCCACTTGTTTGTTTTAGTTATATAAATTTTCAAAATTAGCACGAAGAGATTATATAAAAGGTACATTAATAAACATTGATTTTTTATTTAATAAAAGTAGACAAGCCGGCTATAGGGTTATAAAAAGAATTAAAAATAATAATAATAAGACCCTCCACCTAAACACAATGTTATGGTGTTTAACCTACTAAAGCCAAACACTTGATAGAATTACACCAGTTGAACTCAATATAAAAGTAATATTGTAATTCCATTCGGGTCTCAAAGTTGTTTCTGCATTTGTTGCAAGTGATGTGACATTTTATTATTCATATTCGTGATTTGTCCATTTATCAAAAAAAGGATAGACAGATTAAAAATAAAATATATTTTCGTTCAGATATTCTTCTTGTCCTATTTGCAAAGGGGGATGTATGTTTATATATAATTTTTTTTTAAATAGTAAAATGAAAAGGGAATGTTTTCTTTTCCCCTTTCCGTTTTTTTATTTTTTTTATTTTTTTTTTTGATCTATTCTCCTCTTGGTTAAAAAAGAAAATTTAAAAGCGTGCACATGTAGAAACAGATATAATCTAATGAATCGTTGTTGTGTGAGCAAGACTACGATACTCTATTTCAGTACTATGTCAAGCGATAATGTATTGTTTTTTAGAGCTCTAGCTAATAACATTAGGGATAAAAAATCACGTTGGCGGTATTCTAGACTGAGTTGAGTGATCCAATAGATGGTAAGTCCATGTGTGCTAGTATCATGAAGATATCGAACAACGCGCTTGATTGCAACCCAATGGTGGTCAATTAAATGTGTAGGAGATCATAGGGCAAATCAATACAAGGTACTGTAGCGCACCAATGGTAGTCCTATGGATTATCAACAAGTCCTCCATGGGTATACTTGAATAACTGGAGGGTTGTATTCCCATAGAGGTTAAGGTAAAGAAACGTATGTGAAGAAACACTGACCCAATAACACTTGATAGACAGACAGTAATAATAACAGTAAAGAATGGATGAATATGAAGAGATTGTATTAATATGTTTTTGCTAAATTATAAGGACTACTAACGAGTATTACAAGGAGAATAATTCAACCAATCTTTCTATCCAAACCTAGAGTAATGTTGTGTGTGTATTTGTTATGTGACAAGCCAACCCCTTCCTTCATGGAGTGAAGAGGTATTTATAGTGTACATGGGTCGGCTCTAGGTCTTGGTAATGATTGACAACTCATTCGTGCGGGTCCCACAGGTGAGGCTGCTGAGGAATTCCCGTTGTTCTTTTCTGCTTGGTTGGACATGCTCGCACTCGTACTATTTGTCCTTGCTGATGGCGGGAGATCATGGAGCAGGAAATGAACGCCTATGATTGGGTAGACGTCCTTTTCATCGTCTCCACGGGTCTGTCTCGTACTAGGTGTCGCGAGAGGCCTTTCAGAAGGTTCCATTGGGTGTTCCCTCAGTATTTTCCTACGCACAAGTCCGTATACGGGACTTGCGCACGGACGCACATACACATATCTCTTCAAGCCCCCAGTCTATTGTCCTCTGTGCTTGCGCAGTGGGCGATAGACTTCTTGTGATGTATTGTCTTTTTTGGTAGTTGTGTGGACAACAGCTGATGCGGCTGTTGGCAATAAATGTGTGCCATTTTTGCTTTGTCATGAGTGCGAAGTGATGTTTTGAGCAGTCAAAACGTCTTTGTCAGTTACTTTTTCAGAGAAGGCAGTACAGTTTTATCTCTCTTCCACGTGGCACCTCTTACTGGCTGGGCGTTCAGTCTTTGTACCTGGGTTTCGATGGGCATTGATTGCTCTCCCTATATAAGGTAGAAGAGCCCTTGGTTTTCATTTTTATTTATCTCCAGCTCACCTCCCTCTTACTTAACCTTTCAGTTCTTCAGAGATAAAATATTTTCCGTAATTTGCGCTTCAATGGCCTCTTCCTCGGATTTCACCAGCAAGAAGCAAAAAGGAAAAAAGAAAGAGACGAAGGAAAAAAGCAATGCCCCACTTGTCGGCGAGGTCACCGCAGATTGGACAGATGTCGAGTTCAAGGGGAGATTATCATGAAGCCTCCCGCGTGTAAGATAGGTTTGTACCAGGCGTATTTCACCATCTACAACTTTCGTCTTCTTGTTACCTCCCTTCTTAAAGCGGTCCTCGATCATTACTACCTGCATGTTAGCCAGCGTTCATGGAGCCTGATATGGATACTTCTGGGCCACCTGCATGATTTTTCAGATTTAGACCTTGGTGCCTTGGGCCTTACCTCCGCCCTCAAGAAGAAGGCGCGACTAGAAGATAACATACTTGATGCGAAGCACACGATGCTTGGTAAGCGTTCATCATCTTGTTTTTGCTTTACTTTTAGGTTCCTTTTTTATAACGCTCCTTTTTTCTTGCGCATCTTACTTGGTGAAGAAAGCGGCACCCAAAATGCATGGTTCATTAAGCAAATCACCAGTGCGGACTGAGTTGGTGGCTTCGCAGGAAGGCGTAGTGTTCACCGCTCCCTCCTTTGCTCATGCTGAAGGGTCTGGTGTGTAGGAGACTAAGGCTCCTGCGTAGAATATTGTGCTGGCCACTACTGCCCCCGGGTCATCTTTGGGTGGAGGGGCTTTCATCGCAGAGGGCAACACTCCGATCGACCGCACCCGACGCCATATCCCAAATTGGTATTTGACTGAAGGGAGTCGATTTACTGACCCCGTTGTGTGCAGTGACTTTCTTATCAGCACCATTCCTCCCGCAGAAATGGCATTTCAGGAGTCCCTCCCACGCATGGATCTGATGACGGAACATGTTACCGCGTGGGCCAATACCATATCCACTACCTCTGCGTATATGCGGGAGTGGGTTAGCTTTCATGAGGCGAAAGTGGAGCTTGGTCCAGAGCGGAGGCAGTTTGAGGAGATTAAGAAGAAGTTTGAGAAAGAGAGGGAGGCTGGGGTGGCCGATATTAGAGTTGCGACTAAGGAGCAGCTGAAGGCCTATGAGGCTGAATGGGAGTAGGCCCACGAGGCACTACAGCGTGAGACTGATGCTCAGCGACAACTGGTTGAGGAAGGTCGCTTGGCTCTTGATGGCGAGCGTGCCCTAGTTCGGGAGCTTGTGGGCTCCCTGAACAAGGAGTCAGAGCTTTTGTCTTTAAATGACAAGTGTTCCGAGCTCGACTATTCGCTTGTTAAAGTGACTGATGAACGGGACGCCCTAGAGGCTCAGGTGGTGGATTTCGATGTAGACCGAGACTGGCTGCTTGGGTTAGTTGTTCCGCAGGTATGTTTTGTTTCCTTACTTTATTCTCCATTGGGCTTATGTTCCTTGTTTTCTTATTTCGCCCTTTTTGTTTAGGTGGCCTTTCAAGTGAAAAGTGGGCCGACGACAGCAAAAGCTGTTAGTGAGCTTTTAGCTGCCGTAAAGTTGGCTGGCGCAGGGCTACTTATTTGGCGGGGCACAAGGATGCACTTGCCCAAATACCTATGGAGGATTATCTCCTTTACGTGGCTGACTGCGATGCTGAGTTCAAGAAAAAATCCAGTGATTATGTCAAACTGAAGCATCCGCTGGTGGATTTCATCGCTAATCAAGCTAGGGAGCCTTCTATTGCCAAGTTGCGGACCACTTTTGAGAAGGCCGGGTTGTACAAGGTGCCAAGGAAGGGTCTCAGCACTAATCCGGATGCAGATGCTGGGTCAGGCAAGCAGGTTGTGGATGGGGCTTGATTGGTTGTTGTATTTCGGCCTGCGTGCCGCTCCTGCTTGTAATGTTCTGAACATTGATTTGCTTTATTGTAAATATTTGATGTTTTATGTCTTTGTGTTCTGGTTTCTCACTTTTCATATTTTTATGAACTCTTAGTCGCGTTCAACTAGTTTTTCTAGGTTAGGAAATTGTATATGCATGCTTGTTGCAGGTTTGCCCTACGTTGTGCCTTTTGCTGCTAACCCTTGTTGTGTGCTAGAGTCAATTTTATTGCTTTTCCTCATGCTATTTGCTTTTGCTTGGCATACGCATACCCGCAGTTTTCTTTTGTCCTTTCTTTGTTTACTTGTCTTTCTGCGGGTGAGGGTTAGGAAACTGTATCCACGTTTGCGAGCTGGTTCAGGCTGCACGCCTTGTGCTATCAGACAAGTTTTAGGTTTGAGTGGATGTTTTGCGTCGCCCAAAATTTGTTTGCACATTTGCTAAACATCACTAGTTAGAGGATGCCTCAAGATCAGCATTTAAGCGCATTCTTGAGTTCTCAGTTTTTCCTATATCTTACCATACGAGCCTTGGTTTTAGTTATGCTTGCATCTTGTAATGCAAGCTTGTATTTATGTCACGCTTGTGTCTTACCACGCAAGAATTTATTTTTGTCACGCTTGTATCTTGCCATACAAACTGTTGTTTTGGTTGTACTTATTTCTTTCCATACAAGCTTTGCGTTTATTTGCTTGTATCTTGCCATACAAGCTTTATTTTTATTTGCTTGTATCTTTCCATACAAGCTTTATTTTTATTTGCTTACATCTTACCATATAAGTTTTTGTGTTTTTTATTGCAAAGCTTTATTTTTATTTGCTTATATCTTGCCATATAATCTTTTTCGTTTTTTATTATGCTTGTATCTTGTCATACAAGCGTTTTTTCTTGTGGCGCTTGTATCTTAGCACGCAAGCGTTCTCTCTTAACTACTATGCTAAATTCACATAGATATAGTAGAAATTGATTTCATTAGAAATATGGCATAATGCCTTTTTGTAAACCTTAAGTACGGTTACAGATAATATAAAGTGCTTCTACTGCCATTTCTTGACTTAATCATAGCATTAGTTGCGGGTACGCTTGCCACCTTGGATCATCATGCTGGCATTGGATAGTCTTTATCAGGTGTGATAGCTTTTCGGACTTCAAGGTCATCTCGATCGCTGTTTTCAACTGGAAGCAAGCGTCTGTATCATGACCCATGTTGTGATGATATGCGCAGTACTTACCGAAATCTAGGGCCTTCTGCTTCTTGATTACTCTTGGGGCCAGCAGATTGATGTTCTCTGTTGCAAGGACCTGGGCAGGAGTCTTGGTAAAGGGTGACCAGGAGTTGCGGCTTTTGCGGCCTGGTTTGTTGTCACTTGGCTGCGCCGTCTTTGGTTTCCTTGCTTCTGCGTTCTTGGTTTCCGTCTGTGGTGAAGCTTGTAACCGGCTCCACACTGAGCCTCTGCCCTTTCTCTCATGCCTATTGTGTTTGTTTCTGTCTAACTGGGCTTGCGCTTCGGTGTACTGTGGTGCGCGGATTCTGCTCCTAACGGATACTCCCTTTCAGTGCGCGCGCAAAGCTTTGCGGCTGTTAGGATTTCATCCCATGTGTCGGGCATGCCTGTCTTTCCTATGATTGTGTGGATGAGCTCGTCGCACTGAACCCCTTGCTTGAAAGCTTCTTTCATGAGCTCAAACCCAATCGGCCCAATTTGAAGCGCTTCTTTGTTAAACCTGGTGACATAATCTTCAATGGATTATTTCTCATACCTCATTACTTGTAAGATATTTGTGGTTTCTCGCTCTACCTGGCGCTGTTGGCTGAAGTGACTTGAGAACTTGTTAGTGAGCTCGTTGATTCCATCGATCTTCCTGGGAGGCAAACTGTCAAACCATACCCGCGCAGCCCCTATGAGTGTTTGCACAAAAATTTGGCACCAGGCTGGTAGGGTCCAGCCTGCTACATTTCCTACGGTTTCAAAGCTTCTTAGGTGGTCGTCAGGATCTCCCAACCCGTCGTACTTGTCCAAGGTGCTTGGTATTTTTGTTTTGGAGGGTAGAGGTGTTAGCACGATGCGCGGGGTGAACTTTGACTTCTCGCTAAACATCGGCAGGTAGTAGGGCTTGTCAGGTCTTCTTCAGAGGGAATATTGTACCCATATGCCACAGTGCTAATGTGTGACTTGCTGTTGTCATACTTGAAGTGACTTTGCGATTCATCGGAGTCTTCCCTCCATGTTGGGTCTATTTGCTTGTGCCCACTGTTGTAATAGCTTGCGCCTTTAAATTTGATGCGCTGTTCTCCTGTCTGAGGATGGGATGGGCCGTCAGAGACCGTGTGAACCTGTGCTACTTCAATTGGTGATTTCTTGGGGACCCCTTTCCCGCGTTGCTCGCGGACTATCTCGTTGTAACGTCGTTGCAGCGCTTCATTCTCTTTGAAGTGCCATGCCTCTGGACTGAGTGTCAGCGTTGCGTTATTATCATTGCCATGCTGTACCGTCATGTTTTCGGTCGTGAAGTGGAATGAGGTAGTTGAGTAATGAGTAGTTGCTGATGGTGAGGTGGTGCATGGCAGGACTGAGTTGTTTGGTCCCCGCAATAAAGGTGTCTACAGGGAAGCATGGTATGGGAGTACTCATGACTTTGTTTTGAGAAATATTTGAGGATTTTAGATGTTCTAGTAATTTCTCTTTACGGATGGCGCCAATGAAGAAACATGGACCCAATAACACTCGATAGATAGTAATAACAATAAAGAATGGATGAATATGAAGAGATCGCATTGATATGTGTTTGCTCAATTACAAGGAATACTAAGAGTATTACAAGGAGAATATTTCAATCAATCTTTCTATCAAAACCTAGAGTAATGTTGGGTGAGTATTTGTTTTGTGAGAAGCCGACCCCTTCCTTTATGGAGTGAAGGGATATTTATAGTGTGCATCGGTTGGTTCTAGGTGTCGGTAATGATTGACAGCTCATTCGCGTTGGTCCCATAGGTGAGGCTACTGAGGAATTCCCGTTGTTCTTCCCTGATTGGTTGGATGTCCTCCCACTCGTCTTATTTGTCCTTGCTGATGGCAGGAGATCATGGAGCAGGGAATGAACGCCTGTGATTAGGTAGACATCCTTTTCATCCTCTCCAAGCATCTGTCTCATACTAGATGTCGCGCAAGGCCTTTCAGAAGGTTCCATTGGGTGTTCCCTCAGTGTTTTCCTATGCAGAAGTTCGTATGCGGGACTTGCGCACGCGCGTACATACACATATCTCTTCAGTCTGCAATCACTAAGACTAGCGCATTGTGTAAGCTCCAATGAGTAACTCTGCTGGAAAAAGACAATCAAAGTGTTATTGATACAAGTTGTATGGACCCGAACATATCTGAGCTTATCCAAATCATAAAGGGCAAACTTAAAGTCGTCCAATGCGGTTAGTCACAAATGTCGATTAGCTATCTATGATAAAAATTGCATCCACAAACATGACATGTGATGGAGTCTTAATGTTAAATTAATAGGGAAGCATCAAAGATACACCGTGTAAATCCATTTGAGCTATGAGTGTTGGGTGTGAAGTCCTTGGGCTAGTTATTGCTATTGGGCTTGTTTTATTGGATGCTTAGAAAGCCCGTTATGGTTTTCTTGTTCACCAAGCCTAAACCCTAGTTACTCTTTATATGTATTCATGTGTATGTAATTGTAATAGTCGTCAGAGGTTAATAATATATACTTACTTGCTGCCCGTGGATGTAGATTCTCCACTATAACCGAATCACGTAAACTTCTCGTATTCGTGTGTCGTGCTTTATATTTTCTTGTTTGTTATTTTTTGTTCGCTGTGAATCGGTTATTCTGTTGCGCCACTTAATCCTAATAAGTGGTATCCGAGCTTTGGCTAGTTGGTTTCACGTGATGTTTCGCTTTTTTTTTTTTGGGTTGATGGTTAGTAGTTCGTAACCTTTAGGAATTAGGTTCTCATATTTAATTCCAAGGGAAAAGTTTATTTGTTGAAATACTGGATACTTGGAGGTTTGACGAAGAAAAAAAAGGGAGTTGGCTTTCTATTTTGTCGTGATTTGCCATACAATTTGGTGCTCAAAGGAAATGATTTGTTTGACTAGTATTATTAGTTTATTACTTGACATAAGGTAGAAGCCAACCCATTTTTTTATTATCATGATTTAGGTTTTAACTTTGAGAACCTTCTGCCGCCGTCATAGTACTGGGTTAACCGATTGAATCGACACCGCTAATTGTGACGTTGTTGGGAACGCGCCTTTTGTAACAGTTTTTTTCAGCCACAATCAGGAGAGACTTGTTCACTCGTTCTTTTTTTCTGATTAGGTTTTATTTGGGTTGTTGTTCGGGTTTTCAAGTTTTTGGGTTATTTGTCTGGCCGTTCGGGATTGGTTTTTTTGTCTGTTTTGACGGGTTATTATCAACATTGGAACCGGGTTATTTTGAAATTATTTTTCGTTTGTCATTATGGCTGAAGACGGAAAATTGGTGATTGAGAAGTTTCACGGTTCGGGTTTTAGCTGGTGGATAATGCAGATAGATGCATTGTTGGGTCAAAAAGACTTGGATATGGTACTGGAAGAAAAACCTGAGAAAATGGATGAATCTAAAGAAGCTCTATGGAATTCCAAGGATAAGAAAGCTAGAGGTATTATTACATTGTCGTTGACGAGGAGCGTTGCACCTAACATCATGTCTGAAACCACGGCTTGTGGTATGATGTTAGCTCTGTCAAACATGTATGAAAAACCGTTTGCTGCTAACAAAGTGTTCTTGATGAGAGAGTTATTCATGATGAGAATGAAAGAGGGAAGCTCAGTGACCGAGCACATAAATAATTTGAATTCTCTTATGTCCAGATTTTCGTCTGTAGGAATGAAATTCGATAATGAGACCAAAGCTGTGATTTTGCTATCTTCACTGCCTAATAGTTGGTCTGAGACGTTGCCAGGTGTCACTAACTCTGTGGGGCTTGATGTCACACCCCGCCAAGGCGGAACCACGGTGATGTGATTTCGAAAGGTTTTCAAGCACAAGGTTCGAGCAACACATAAGATATAATAATAGAAGATAAAAACCATTTTAAAATAATGTCTTACATAATCAGAAATAAATGTAAAATTTTTCGAAAATACCGGACCAAATGTTAAAATATTACATAATGGATGTTATAAAATCTTGGTTCATGATTATGATGGTACCACATGATGCGTACTCAAACAGATTCACCAGCCACATCGGATCAAATATTCTAAGCTTGTGGCAGATCTTCGGATCATTCTTCAATATAATAACTGCTTCAGAAGTAAGATACTCATAATACCATAAAATGAATTTGTCCGAGAAATCCTGCTCAATCGGCACAAGTGGGATCTTAGTCATGAAGTTAGGTGGTGTAATCTTGTGTTTTTAGATAAGCTTCCTAATGATATGATGAATTTCGATCGACTGGTAGCTTTTCGGATACTGTGGAGTCACGTACACCCACTTTGTATTGCTCTCCTTCTCGATCAGGATCTTGAACATGTCTAACATGTTGTTTGACTTTATCGGCTTCAATCAGGCAAGATCACGAACATACCGGAATGGTAGGGAGTTGATCTTGTATACATTGTCAAAGTACAGAATGCCGCTCTCAAACTTGATCTCGATGCATTAGCTTGAGCCACCGCGTCCAACTGACAATATTACCAGACATGAGATTCCATTTCTGGTTCATCTTTTTGGCTTGGACGGGCTCAGCTTTTCTTCATGAATACATTGCGTCACACGCCGCCTGAACCCGTCTCTTTCTTTCTTTATTGGTTTCTGGTCCACTGAGCGACTGTGACTTCAACTATTTATCAATTTGTTCGAAATCATAGTCTGTAGGCACTTTGATCTCAACACGTAGTTCTTCATCCTCTTGGACGCATTCAGGGTATTCCTTATCAAGGATGTCTTTAATTTTAATGTCATCCAACGGATCTTCTTCATTAAACTACTGAGAACTGTCTGTTGGGATGACTTGTTTGTATGTAAAACCAATTATCTGGGAGACCTCTTCTCTGGACATCTCTCGATGTATCTCTCGATGTATCTCTCGATGTATTTCACCTTCCTCCAGATCCATGTACAATGTAGTAACTGGGTTCCTATCATCATCTGTGAAGAACATGTTCTAGAACTGTTGAGTCCATTCGAGTGTCACTTTTTTCAATGCTACAACATCCTTGAATATCCTCAATTATTCTTCAGTAGGACCTGGTTGGGTTGATGATTCTCCCATACCAGATCCTCCACTCCCATCTTGAGATTCCTTGGATCTCTTCTCTCTGAACTAGGCACCAGCAGTCTTAGTTTTACGACTATTGGCCCAACCATACGGACTCACATCCTCATCATCATCATCACTATTAGACCCATCCATTCCCGACCCACGGTCATCACCTTCATCATCTTCTTCATCTTCATCTTCACTATCATCACCATCATCCCTGCCACCAATAGTGAGTCTCTCGTGCTTGTTGAAGTTTCTATCAACTCTTCTCTTCAGTTTCTTGTTGTCAGAGTCATCTATAGCAAGAAAATTTATTATTTCATCTCAAGAGTCGGTTAACAGTCGAATCTCTTGTTCATTGCTTGTTAACTTCAACATCGCCACATCAAGAGTAGCAAAAAGTCTTCTGTTCTCTGATTTTATTTCATTAATGATGGTTAGGAACTGGCGATCTCACTGCTCGGATTCAGCTAACGTTTGTTGGTTCTCCAGATTCTAAGCAATCTGCATGTGAAACATGTTCACTAAGTTGTTAATCTGTGTCTAGAGAGTTGGACCGGTGAATGTGGTGGGTATTGGTGAGATGGTAATCATGAAAGGTGTTTGTTGTGGCTGTTAGGGAAGTTGGAAATGTGGAACTCCGATCTCAACAGTCAGTCTATGCAGTTCTTCATCAAATGAAAACTGAGCAGATGAAGATGGCATAGAAGCTGCAACTGAGACGGACACAGTGAAGATTGCAGTTCTAGCTGTGGTCGGTTGAGAGATTGGGATTGTGGTTGAGGATGATGTGGTGGTTGCTTGTTTGTTTGCAGCAGTGGTTTTCAATTGAGCAGTTGTGGATGAGAGTTTGATTGTTAGCTTGCTTACAATACTTGATTTTCTATACTTCTTTAGTACTTGTGACATTTCTGGTCCTTTAAACAAAGCTTCATTTATCTCATCTATATTCAAAACAAACTCAGGATCTCTTTGGTCCTCTCTATGCTTTCGCAGCATCTTGCTCTCTTGTAGGGCAACAAGTTCGCGGATCTGCTTGAGTCTTTCCTCTTCTCGACTCAATTTCATAGCTTTACGAAGAGTTTGTTTATCTTTGTTTGCATCACCAGTCTCTTCATTGTCAGACTCATCTTGTGCTTGTCGGGTGACTGGGATATCTTCAGCTATTCCTTTTCCAAGATTGCGGTGCCTAGTTCCAAAAGATTCAGCTTTAAGTTTAGATGAACTAGGAACTACAAATATTGGTTCTGCAGTAACTGGCGCAGAGATTCCTGGCATAGTAGTTGCAGCAAACATGGCTTCAGTAAGAATTGGGGCCTCACAGGTTGGTGAAGGCCTCGGGAAATTCCCCTGAGGTCCTTGACCACCCTGCTCATCATCACATCCGTCTCCCCTTGAGGTTGAACCAGCTCATTATCAGAATCATTGTCTGGATGTCTCTATTGATCATGTTTAGGCTCTTCATAATCGACACAAGCGATGTGACCAATCATTCTCTTCAAAGAATGCTCGATTTTCTTCTTGTATGTTGTTATTCTGTTTAGTGTGGTGTCATCCATTTGTTTTAACTTCATCTTATTAGCTTCAACATTTGGTAGATCCGGAATTTGGACATCGAAGATCATTTGTAAGAATCTTGGAACCCTTATTGATATATTCATCTTGAACTTCATTGATACATTTTCCTTCATATGATGGAAGATCTTTCCTAATAAATTGAAAGGCTTGTTCAGAATGAGAGCTACCATTGCCGATGACACTGCCTCCCGTGCTGCATCAAAACTACTAACTCTTGGACCGATGTAGTGAATGCATACATGTAATAAGTATCGATATTGACAGCATAAGTTTGTCTTTAGCAGCATCAAAGTTTGTACAACACCTTCATATTTCAACCTCTTGAAGAGCCCATGATTCAAATCAGCAAGAAACTCTATCGGATAATCTCCACTGGAATTAAATGCAAAGCGTCCCTGATAGACGGTTCGGTGATGACGGCTTCACCATTGCAGTCGAGCTCAGTCGTTGCCTAGAATTCATGTTGCTGACTCAAATAGGGCGTATATCATTCCGATATTGCAAAGTGGGTCCTCGAATGCGTCAAAAAATTGATACTATCAACGAAATCAGATGCATTCGGCGTGTCGGTTTCCAAGTGCGCATAGATGTTATGGCTTAGTCCCGGTTTCAAGTCAATATCTGTAATTACTCATTAAAGAAACACAAGGACATTGAAAACGACTCAAGAATTACCAAAACGACAAAAATTGCCAACTTTCTGACTAACAGGTCTATGGACTTCCATACGTGCGTAACTTACATAGGTATGGCCCTTACGCGTGCAACTGTTCAGGCATAAGGAGTCAATACGCTTGCAATGATTCAAAAACCAAAAATTTTGTGTTTGATCGATTTAATTCTTGAAATTTGATATGGGTCAATATAATTGACAAATTAGTAAACCCTAACCAAGAATTTTGATTTTCATTATGTTTTAGATGGTTAATCAGTGAAATTTAGCACCGGATTTGTCAAGAACAGTTGATCAAATCATGCGGTTTAATGGACAAAATTCAATCATTTTTAGCGCATTGGATTCACCTTTGGATTCTGATTATAAAATGAGCAAGCAAAAACACAGCGTAACACACGATTTGAAGTTCAATTCAAGGTCAACGAAGGTCAAACTGTGGGATTAGAAGTAGGCGTATGGAAGGTTTTAGGGCAATTGAGGGTAACTATTGCTTTTATACTGATTTTCCTATGCATGCAGGAGTTTCAGACGTAAGGTAGAAACAACCCCTCATATTTCACACGTAGGACCAAAAACACCTTCCTACGCCTGATGTACACACGCAAGGACTTAAAAGTTTTCAAAATTTACCTTTTAGTCCCTGAATGAGTACCTTACGTGTCCCTCATTATCCATACGTGTGAAATTTCACATGTATGAACCATACAACCCTTTGACTTTTCAGAATGACAGAATAGGACCCTTAATGAACCTTCCAACAACTTTCAACATTATTCATTTCTTGTCCTTGAATGGAGGTCCATACGTGTGACTGGTTTCACACGTATGAGGGGGGTTTCAAATAAGCTGAAAAGTTACCAAAATGCCCCTGCATTCTCAAAACCTCGTATAAACATGCGTTTTTCTGGTTCCGAGCTAGAGATTGGGTTTTTATACATGTAAAATTACAGAATTACTCCCGGATGTGAGGATCTTTCATCCATGGATAGATTCTCCCCTAAAACTCACAATTAGTCAAACTTTGACTTAATTTCCTGTTTCACCATTGGGTGATCAGATAATCACGCACAACTGGAACCAACAGTTGTACCGAGTACTGACGATTCACACCATCCATGTATCACTTACATGGCCAACGTCTGACTTACACTACTCACCTCGGATTTTTAAAATTTGTCAGGTTTTAACATAAATCCATTAATTTGACCGGTTTGAATTTCAAAGCTTCACTTAACTGTTCGTTTGACTCCGACGGTTTTGAAAGAGAGATAAACCAATCATTTTAAGCACAACCGACATCGGTTCTTCATAAACAAATCAGAAATGGATAATATTTTTGGCATTTTTTTTATTTTTGATGAAAAAGATAAGAATTCAAATAAAAAATATGGAATGGAATATTTACAAACAATATTTTTGCGAGTTTGTCGGGCAAAGAGTCATATCAGTTTACAGACATGGCATGATAACCTTTATTTAGTTAAGTCAGATTAAAATAACCAGTAAACAAGTGACTACAAATATGAGGGTCCACTTAGACATAAAAAATCAAGATTACTCGCCAGCGCTTTAGATACGATTAGGGTAAGATTTATACTTGCGGTCAATGGTCCCCCTCCACACGACACATTCTCGTATCAGGCATTGCGCAAAGCTTCGTTGTAACGACTGAGTAGGCCATGATCATCCGCTTACAAGACATTAGATTGATTAAATCTAGGTCAGGGTGGGGGCAGATACCAAAAATATTTTTTTATGGGATACTTTCCTTAGAGGGCGTGTCCAATCTAAGTCTGTAGGATCAACGAACGTGTCACCCGACAATCACGAGGGTTATATTCAAGGTGCGGAATCCCTTGAATATGTCTTAATAAAAGAAACAAATATGAAACAATGATAAACGAGAAATTAGAACACACAAACGGGTCAAAAGATTCACGTTAATATCATTAAAATAGAGCACGAGTGTTACAATGATCAAACCAAGCAATCTCAGACCTGGGGAGGGTGTTTGGAGAGTGTGTGTGGCAAGAACTGAATATTAGGGCAATGATTGGGCCTATTTATACCTCCCGTACTCGTACAGGTCAGTATACGCGAGTAGGAGTTATGAGACATGTTACTATAGGCGATTAGGGCCATAATCGCCTATAGATACTCCTATTCGCCTGAACTATGATGTGGTATAGGACTGTAATTGCCTATACCCATCTGCTACTTGCCATTTGCCTCAATCACACCTAAAAATGCATATAAACATCTCCAAACACCCCGAAACACGTCCAAACAATATATATACTAGCCTAGGGACATCATGCACTAACATGGTTAATCTGTTGGAACCAAGTTATGACGGCACGGTTTATTTTGCCAATCGGATTTAGGTGCCACATTTTGGTGTTTTACGTGATTTAATTCTTGTGGAGCCCACAAGTGTAGGTACTCGGTTCATCTCGGAGCCGACAAAATGTACAAAGACGTGAAGGAATTCTACTGGTGACCCAACCTTAAGGGTGAAATTGCAACATACGTCAGCTAGAGAAACTCACCAAGTTGTACATCAAGGAGATTGTAACTAGGCATGGTGTGCCTGTTTCAATCATTTTCGACCCAGACACTCGATTCACTTCCAGATTCCGGCAGTCACTTATGGATGCACTAGGCTCTCGCTTAGACATGAGAACATCCTATTACCCACAAACCGATGGCCAGAGCGAACAGACTATCTAAACCTTGGAAGACACATTTCGAGCATGCGTAATCAATTTCGGTGGAAACTGGGATTCTCTTTTACCTTTGGTTGAGTTCTCTTACAATAACAGTTACCACACCAGTATCAAGGATGCCACATTTGAAGCCTTATATGGACGCAAGTGTAGACCTCCTTTGTGTTGGGCGGAAGTTGGAGACAAATATTTGACTGGCCCCGAGCTTATTCAAGAAACAACCGATAAGATCTTTTAGATCTGTGATTGCTTTAGAGCCGCTCGAGATCGTCAAAAGAGCTATGTTGATCGTCGTCGCAAACCACTCGAATTTCAGGTTGACGATAAGGTACTCTTGAAAGTCTCACCCTGGAAGGGTATACCACGGTTTGGCAAACGTGGAAAGCTTAACCCCCGATACACAGGTCCTTTTGAAAAACTTGCTAGGATTGGTCCCGTGGCATACAAGCTCAAGTTACCAGAAGAGCTTAACGGTGTTCATGACACATTCCATGTATCCAATCTGAATAAGTGTTTGTCCGATGAATCATTGATCATTCCTCCCGAAGAAATTCACATTGATGATTAACTCCACTTCATTGAGGAGCCAATTGAGAAGGAGCTTAACCAAACTTGTCAAAGTCAAATGGAATTAAAAGCGTGGTCCCGAATTTACATGGAAACATGAAGACCAAATGAGACGCATGTACCCAGCTCTTTTTCCCAAGACTACTGAGACCAGTAGGAAAACTCGATTTCATGGATGAAATTCCAAAAACAAGGGGAGAATGTGACACCAGTCAACGAGCCAGGTCAACATCCGTACACATTTTAATTATTATTGTCATTTCATGTGCATAACTAGACATTTTGCACACACTATACGCCCCCAGTCTGGTAAAGCACAAATTGTTGAGAAAGCTCAATAATTCACCCGTTTGTGCATACAAAACCCGAACTATACAACAACAATTGGTGTTGAACAGTCAAGCGAAACACATGCTCCCAACAGAGAGCAACGGAATGCCCAATTAACACAATTGTACAAAATGACAATACAAGTGGCAATGCCTAGGTGGAAAATTACACAAATCCATCCAAGCCATATATTCACAAAGTGTTTCATGTAAATAACACTCACACGACTCATGAAACAAACATATGTTACCCTTTGGCATAGATGCTTCATAACACATGATAAGCAACATATGTATACACATTAGAATGTTTCATGAATCATGAAAACAATAGTTGGGGAAAATAACACATGTTGATATCGTCATCGAGCATCATGAGACCTAACTAAACACACAAAAATATGGTCGCCCAAATAGATATTCCTATATCAAGGGTGACTAGAGGTTATCAAATAAACTAGCTAGACATTGTGCAAGTATATTACCGGTCACGTATATGAACATGTATCGACTAGCCCTCATGATCTCACCACCATTTTTACAAGCTTATATTTGATAAGTTAAAGGTCTATAACCAAGAGAACTGATCATGGAATTCAACAATACAATAATTACACACACACACACACATGCCCACGACATTATGCATATAAATGCAAACACATACCTCTATTCGACTACATATACATACACACACTTGACAAGTCCTTTTCCTACAACCCTTAACCCTTTCCTTTTGTTTTTCTTCGACCGAACCATTAACCAAGGACACCCATGAGTCTTTATCATTGAATAAGCCAAATCATGCATGAAACAAGGAATATTATCACTACATCTTATCAAGATTGTCTAAGAGAAACTTCCTAATTCGGATGAGCATGTGACAAGGCAACAAGAAGGAGGCTAATCTAAGATAAGACAACTAGAAAAGATCTTTGATAGTGACCTCACTAAGACTGACTATCACATCAACCTCCTTATGTGTAATCTCGACCGAAAGTTCCAAAGTCACAAAGTGTCCCTTTCATTTGACAACCCTTGTTATACCAAACTAGGAACCATCCAAAGAAACACGTTCTTCCAACACAAGACTTATTACCTCTTTGTTCACTATAATAATCGGCTAGAATGGGACAAGAAGGTGGATGACACAAGCTTTTACACCAAAGAGGAAACAAGGCAAGAATGATGATCATGAGTCACCCTACTCCTTTATATTATCGGCCAAAACACCAAGGGAAACAATGAGTTGTCATTATCACCACAAAACCATGATGATTTGCCTAAGACGCTACAAGACAATCATGAACCCCTTGATACCTCACCATCACTCGAATTCAACTAAGGAAAAGACAAGGATGATTCATGTTCTATGAAGTGTCATTTTCTAACTATGTCACCATAACTTGCATCAATGAAGAACTTATTCTCTTCCATCTTAATCCTGACAATATATGCCTTACCATAGTTATCCTCCTAAACTAAAAAAATAATCGGACCTTTTGTAGGAATGCATGAAGCCGATGAGACCTAAGAACCTTACATGGATTTGGAAACTAATCACTACCTATCCTTCCCAAAACAATGACAAACTTGCCTTGCAATCGGCCTATATAAAGAACTCCACATTCATCCAAGTCTCTTGCACCAACACTCACAATCTTTCATTCTTTTGCTCATTTCTCTCGACTTCAAGGATACTACAACCGAAGGACAAGGAAAGCTCAAGAGGAGGATCAATATTCAGGAACCAAACAAACCCTACATTGCTTCAAATAGGTTTGATGCTTAGCCATTTTATCCTTTTGAAACCACTAATCACTCGGCCTAAGCTACATACCCGACCCTTGGCCCCTAATCCATGTGATCGACCCCTCACACATACATGAATCATAGACATAGTTCATTTACAATGGTTTCAACTATATAAGGATCACATCATCGAGTTTCCACCTAGATATGTTCTCAATCGGTCCTAATAATGCATATATAGCTTGAATAATGTTTTCAGATCAAACCACGACTAAGATGCTCACACTTAGAACCGGTTTTATAAACAAACTTGTTTAACACACACTTGAAACTAAAGATTCATTTTTGGAAGTAAAGACAATCATCTTTTATCTAAAACACCACTATACTGATCATAATACATCAATGATGCTTCTATAAACAACATATCAATCGAATTAAAACCGCTAAAGATTTGATTTCAAGGCCTATGTTATTGTGTAGTTTCGGCTACCACACTCTAACGTATGTTAGGAAGACCGTAACATATGTTAAAACTGATTTGAATATTATATAAGTCTAAACATATGTTGAAATGCTCGTTTTGTCGTAATCCAACCACACATGTTAGATTGGGAACAACCTATGGCCCATAACAACATGTGGGGGGCTCGTTCTGTCCACAATAATGATGTTTCGAAACACTGGGGTTTCCATACCCGTACCCTTTTTCAAGCACATTTGAATCGATTAGAAAGCATCACGTGCACCAACACATGGCCCGTATACACTAAAACCAATGTCCACAAACATCGGGTGAGCAACTTGTATGATAAACGACAAGACCATACAACTTACTATGTCCATGATGATCATAGGGTATCAATTGTCTGGACGATAGCTATTTCATTTTCCTACCTTACCTGACCGCACGTATCACTCTCAGGTGAGGTTCACGACCCCATTGTACTATTTATACATTTTTTGGGGAACAAACATGCTACAAAACTAGTACAAATGTCATTTTGTGTGTATATTCTATCATGAAAACCATGTGGAACATGAGACATTTGGTTCATGAGCTCAACATTCCTCGAACTTACAATATACTATAACCATTAGCTATGGAAAGCCATGGAACAATTTAATAGATCTATTGGGTTGATACCCCAACTCTTTGTTAGTCGCTCTAACTGATTACATACGAAAGAGTGTTAGTATTCTACTATACATATATACATTGTCTTTAGTGTACAATGCGCGAGGCACAATAGTCAAGAGGTTTGGTTACGGGACTCATGGTTTGCACAGTAATCATTCGCTTGGCTAGCCTATGATTGGTCATACACGAATTACATGAGCACTTTACTTAGTACATTCAAACTTGTGAACTCACCGACATTATTGTTGACAAATCTTTTATGCATCTTTTTTAGGTAATTGATGGTGAGAAGCAGAGGCTTGGGAGAGGGGTTCGAGCATGCACCAGGTGGTACCACTTTGGATTGAGTCTTGTTAGTCCCATGATGTTTCAGTTTTTAAGTCATAAATTCCAGAAAATTTTCTATTTCTCAGACAATGTTATGATGATTTAAATAATTTATGACAATATCCATCCTTTGATGGTACATATGTAAATTAATCTGTGTGTTGCTTTAACCTAGTTCTTGAAAACCTTTTGAGGTCGCATCCCCGTGTTTCCTCCTTGGCAGGATGTGACAAAAATACATCTTGGCCACTGCTTCTTCTATAACTTTATCCATAGCAAATTCCTCAAATAGGCTTGTGTAATCGAACATCCAATCGGGTCGTACACCTTGGGGATCAGCTATGCATCTATGAACGTCTACATTCATCAATTCTTCAACACATATTTTACGAGTATTCCAAACCCTCTTTTTAGGAGTGACGAACCCGACAAATAATCCTTCTTCAGCTTTCTCTCCAAAGTTTTCGTTATCGATCATCATGGTACAAGGAGCACCGAAGGGTTCAAGGAATTCAAGGTTGGGTTTGCGATTGTTGAAGAGCTCATAACTGGTCTTCCCACACTTCTTCACTGTTAGGACTCTATTCAGTGTATAACAAGTATAATGTACGTCTTCATTCCAAATAATCACTCGGAGTTTCAAGTCAGCCAACATAGTCCTTGAAGCCTCAATCAAGGTCCAGTTCTTCCTCTCTACTACACCATTCTGCTGCGGTGTGTAAGGCGCATTGAATTCTTAATGGATACCTCTTTCAGAATAGAAAGATTCCATATGTTGGTTCATGAACTCAGTCCCGTTGTCTCTGCGAATTCTTCTTATCTTCAATTTGTAGAGAGATTCGAGCTTCGGAAGTAGAATTTGCATATTCCCGAAGGTCTCACTCTTGTGTTGCATACATACGACCCATGAAAATCAAGAATAATCATCTGTGATAACCAAACAATAAAGATCCCCACAGTAGCTCATCCTCTTCACCGGACCGAATAGATCCATATGAAGTCTTTCGAGTGGAGTAGACACTGAGTTGATCTTCTTCTTGGGGTGAGACTTCTTCTTCTGTTTACCGTTCTTGCAGATGACACATACATCATTAAGATGAAAATGCTTGACTGCGACAGCATCCACCAATCCATTTTTTACTATCCGGTTCTTTTTACGAAGGTGGATGTGCCCCATGCGTTTGTGCAACATAATTGACTCTTTCTTAGTAGCTTTTGACAGAAAGCAGGTAACTTGGGCAAACTTGGTAATTCCTTGACTCATATCCAAAACGTATAAGTGATGTGTTGCAAAACACATCTCTTTTCCTATGTATTTTGTATATTATTTGGTCAGGTTTTTATTCGTTTTCTGTCGTTTTTATTATTTATTTATTATTTTAATTATTTTGTAGGTGTTCGTGTAAAAGTAGCTCAAACCGAAAGAATTTTAATCGAGACACAAACACTTGAGAGCATATGTTCATGGACGTTGAAGTGTAAACGAGGAATTTTTGTCGAGCCAAGAACACTTGAGTCAGGAAAATGGAGTAATAATAATATAAAAAAACAAACTTGACTTGGGCTCGTGGCCCAAGTCCAAAAACCATGTTACTAGATTAGAAAAAAAGGAACAAAGGAGATTGAGGGCAACATTGTTATTATTAATTTCAAGAGGGACTATAAATTGTCGAAGATTATTATTTTTCGAGTATATACATTAGCCGCAATTGAAGATATCACGAATCAACACTACAGTTCTTAGAAAAAAATAGAGAGCAAGTGAAGGGGGGTCAAGGGGGGTCGAATTACAATATTATTTTGGAGGAACTCAAGACATCAGCCGTAAAAAGGAGGTCGATCGACTTCGACAATAGCCTTGATGTTAAATATTTAGAGGAGTGAAGGAGATGAGGCTAGGGATTGAGGTTTTCACAATATTAGTTATTTTTGTTTGATACTCCATGTTTCGAACTTATTAGCTATGTGTTATTTTGATTCGAAGACTATGTTTTCTTGTTTTGTCATGACTATTATTGGCAAAATTTAGTTACTACCTAGGTCGTATATGATGACTACATGTTAATTTTATAACTTTCGGTTTATGGATTATTTATTGAATGGTTAATGTTTTGGTAACGATTTGGTTGGTGTTATTATGATGTGTGTGCGTATCTAAGTTTGATTTATTATCTTTGATGGTTCCATAAACGTCTTAGTGAATCTCTTTCATGTTTGGATGTTTATTAGGGTTACCTGCTTGGTGCTTGTAGCTTAGTTTATGGTTTTGGTACTGAAAGCCATAGGAACTTGATTAGAGAATTTAGATGACTTTTGTATTCTTCCATTCTTGAGACCGGGAGGTGATGGGATGTTAGGTTGTCTAGAGCTTTAGGTGTTAGGTTTCGGGTGAGACCGGGAGGTGATCCTATCCTAGTTGTCTTTAGTTTCTTGCAATTCCATGTCATAGTTAACCCAATTAAATTGATCCTTTACATCTTCGGGTGTATTGTGACTAGAGAGACTGGGAGGTGATCGAGTCATTCGAGTACCTTAGCATCCTTAGTGAGGTGAGACCGGGAGGTGATCCGAGCTAGATAGCCAGTGCTTTATTCCTTAGGATTATTTGGGGTGTGTTAGTGAGATCGGGAGGAGATTTAGCATGTCTTAGGGTTTCTTGAGTTATCTTTAGAATCTGGTAGCCATTCAGTTTTCCATTACCGAGAGTTGTGAGTTTGCATGTAGAATTCTTGACCTAGGTAGTTGCCTTCATATCCTAATATTTTCCTCATTTATCTTCACTGTCTATTTATCCTTATTTACTTTATTTTATTTTAATTAATTATTTAAAAAAACAAAAAAAATCATATTTAAAACCAATATATTTTAATTCTTAGTCGAGTCTAGTTTTGTTTTCTAGTTGTGTCCTGTGGGTTCAATACTCGGACTTACGTAGTCTGTACTGCATTGATAGGTACACTTGCATGTTGTGTGGTCTAGATAAGTTGAGTCTGTTTTATATTACTAGGTGTCTAGGTTGTTTATATTGTTAGACCATACATAGCACACCAATAAGTTCTTCACCTTTGGAGCTGATATAATAACCCACTCCTCCGGTATTACGAATACCGATTTTAGAATGAAGCAAGCAGTGTTGTTAAAGATCACAGAAAACTTTTTCTCACAAATTTAAGACACACTCAGTAAATTATGAGCTATCTGCTTCACATGATTGACCCGATCAAAGCTTACTATCCCATTAGACATACATCCTTCTTTGGTGATGTATCCCCCTTAATATTCATCAGAGGCAACATACCCTCCATTAATGTTCTTTATGTTGAATAGGAGCGATAAGTCACCTGTCATGTGCCCAGATGCCCCACTATCAACAATCTAAAGACTGCTAATATGCCCTATGGAAACACCCTGCATGAAACATTTAAGATTAGTTGGAAATGGGGACCCAAACATTTACGGTCTTGGGTCGTCCATTAACATCAAGCATTGGAACCTCAATCCACCTGCCTGATGTTGTTATTGTTTCACAAACACTAGCCTTCTTTCGTGGCTTAGATAAGCTACTAGAACTCTCAGACTTGGACTCACTCACCTTTGGTCTCCAAACTTGTTCAGGCTTAGCCTTTGGAGGCTTTGGCTTAAAAACTTTGGATTGGGTCTTAGGTTGACCTTTTGGGCTCACCGGTTGGTTTGCCTGTACATTCGCCTTTGACTTACCCTTTAGCTCCCCCTTAGATGTTGAGGTATTAGGGTTTGGCTTTAGGGTGTTGACCTTGGCGGGCTTTAACGGTGCAACCTCATCAACTTTCTACTTTCCTTTGTCAAGTTTAGGAATCACCTTAGCAACTTGATTTGGTGAATCAGGAGCTTTGTCGGATGAGGGTCTGATATTCACAGCAGCGTGTCCCCTGTGAGGTCTCAAATATGGACAATTCGATACAATGTGTCTAACCTCTCGGCACTCAGAGCATGTTCTCCATTCATTTTGGTTATGAGAAACATGATTTGGTTGCCGAGGAGCTTGCACAACATACTTGCAACTGGAACTTTTGAACTTGGAGGAACTAGCCTCATGATCATGTTATCTAGGTGACAACTTCTTTTGATCTTATTGTCTGAAGTAAGCAACATTGGAAGTATTCTCAAAGTGTTGCACTTGATCAGTTCCAGTTGACTGAACAAATGTAATTGGTTGTGGTGGTGGGCCAGGTCTTGCTCTCCTTTCTTTTCTGTAAGGAATCCAACGGGTATCCTTGTGTTGGGGATAAGGAAGAATTCTTGGTTTTCTTTTTGGGACTGGTGGTAGCTGTCTCACTTGACTAGCCTAACCACCTTGTCTGCTGGTCTGTTGGTTACTTGTTGATGTTGAATCAGTTGAAAGTTTGTGTTCAATTTCTTTCTCATTAGCCGATTTAAAAACTTTCATGATTAAAGACTTATCCACATTTTTAATCGAAAATTTCTTATCTAAATAAGTTCTAGTGGAATATCTAACCATGTAATACAGACCAGAGTTACCAGACAACGCCTCATCATCCTTTTTTGAATCAGGATCACACACGATATCATTCTCATGCGGTATCATGTGCTTCTGTTTCTGATGGCTAAGACCTGGCTTGTTATCCTTATCATCACTATCCTCATCATCAGTTTCAATTAAGCAGTAGTTGTCATCCTTAACAACTTCTGCTTTAGTGATTTCAACATGGTCAACAACTAAGGGAGTTGTGACCTGAAACTGTGTGATTTCAGTTTCCTCTCGTGTCTTGGAGTAATTGGCACGCAAAGGTAGAGGAACAACTTTATAACCCAAACCACAAATGCTCTTTTGAGTTATTTGACTGTCAAGCTTTTTCTTGATAGCCTCGTAATCACACTATGCCACTGCCAATGCCTTTTTGGTTTGTGTTAGATCAGTAATGTAGTAGTTTATTGCACCTTGTTTGTGTAAAATGGTTCATTTCAGTTCACTTACATCCTTTTTCTACAACATTACTGTTTCTTTAAACTTTTTTTCATTAGCCTTAGGGCAGTTTTAGCATCAGTGCACGATCGAAGATCACATACCAAACTGGTATTGTGTTCTCTAATCGGTTCAATACGTGTGTCTAATTCAACACACTTTGAACACTTAGGAGTTTCAGAAGAACTGACCTGGTTGTCTTGAATGTTGGCCATAACAGCAAAGTGAGAAGATGAACCATCTGTAGAGAAGTACTTGGAATAATCAACTGTAGACTCTACCAAATCTTGAACCAAGCAGGATTTCTGGTTGGTCACGAAATCAACTTCAGCTGGCAACCTATCAACATCATCATCCAGCGAATCAGCATTGCTTTATGAAGATCTAGATTGTTAGCTGGAAGCTTCTTCTTAACTCTCATCATCACTTGAACTCTATTCTAAAGATGATGATCCATCTGCGTCTGTTTGAACATCTTTTATTATCTCAGCATAAAATGCAGCACCTCCTATATTTACCTCACCATTTCATCCCAACCGTAGATTCCAGTCTACCCCTTCATCAGCTTGCACTTCCATCGCTCGTGCCTGATTGTCAACTTGTGGTGCCGGTTGTGGCATCGGGTTGGTAACTGGCACAATAGCACGTTCCTGGTTTGGAACATGTGCTTACTGCTAAGGTCTTTACTGGAACGGGTTCTGCTGCCTCTGATTACAGTTTACTCTGAAAGTATACTGATTTCCCTATTAGATCAGCTTGTCACACTCCTTCTTGAAATGTTCCCGTACTTTGCAGTTGAAGCACAAGACTTTCTGTTTGTTGAAGCAGCATTTTGTATCCTTGGTCGTCTGCCAGTCAGTACGACCTGTCCTTCCCATAAAATATTCGGCTCTTCTCACCACACTTGCAAAATGCCACTGTATGTCCATTAACTCCATTTAATCCTTGTCCACCTGATCATAATCTTCCTATGTCAGGTTGACATTCCCTATGTTTCCCGCAACCAAATCGTTATGGGAAGTGACAAAGGCAGACAATAAGGCTACATGTTCTTTTGCAACTTCCAATGTCATATTCCCAAAGTTTTTCATTGAGGGTTGTGCCATCATGGTGTTTGAGGAGACATATGCTGACTATTGGGGAGCAGGTGTATCTGGGTGAACATAAGTGTTTGCTGGTTGTGGTGGAGATGGGCAGTAGGTGGTTGAAGTGGATGGTGGTGGTGTGTAATGATAAGCACTGGAATAGTTCATCATGGGATCGGGAACCATAACTTGAACTGTTTGGGTTGGTTGGTTATAAGCAAATGGGTCATTAGAAAAAGACAAAACAAATGTTGTCCGAGGTCGGGAACTTGTGGTGATAGCAGAAGTAGCAGGAGTAGTGGCATGGTATAATTCTGAATTTTTCGGTAATGGAATCCTCTTTACCTTCCTCGACTCCTCAATTTCTCTGTTCTCTAACTTGATCAGGAACTCAACAATTGACAAGATTTCATACCGACCCATCTCCTTTATCACGTCGACAAAATTCATCCACTGAGGTGGCAGTGCATCTGCAAAACGTTCTATTAGCTCAAAAGACGTATATTTAAGTTCAAACTTACATAATTCACTCATAAGATGATAGTATCGTGACTGGATGTCTTTGAGTGACTCTTGTCCAATGTGGCAAAAATCTTCATACTCCTTCAGTTGCTCCTACCTGATCTTGAACTTGCGTTCATCTCCTTCACACCATTTCTTCAATAATGCCTGTAGATGCATTTATGCGACTAATGCTTTGGATTTACGATAAACACATGTTAATATGTTTTGTCGAGTGGGCGAAGGTGTTTTTATGTGGGCGAAGGAATGTTTTCAAGGGTGCGAAGGAAGATAATTCATACGAAGGAGAGACATGAGGCGAAGGAAGATTTTGTTTGTTATGTATTGCTTCATTCGACCAGGCTGTTTGGTCGAATGTGCACGTTCGTACCTTCATGGTGGGCGAACGTGCAGCCTATAAATAGGTCAAGCTGATTTTTTAATGTAGTTTTAAACATTATTATTCCCTCCAAGTTTAGTGTGTCTCTCTAGTGTTTTTGTAAACTTAATTCACGTTGTGTCTTTCATGTTTTGATCATTTTAACGTGTAATTGAGTCTTGATTATTAATGAGAAAAGCTTTGAATGAAGATTTACTTGTTTTGATCTGATTGATTATCATTTTGTGATTGGTTTAGGGTTTCCGCACCTAAATCAAACTTGTTTGATCATTTCTTTGTTGATTTGTCGATCCTTATAGCACATACAAAGTGGTATCAGAGCCATTCTGGATCAAACAACCACAAATTGATAGTTTTTCAGTTGGTTTGGACCCAATTTTGGTCAAAAAGTTTCTGTTTTCATAGAATAAACTGATTTGATGAGTTTTTGATTGATTACAACTTGTTTTCATGGTTAAAATGGATAATTCTCTTTGTTAAACTTGTTCCAAATCAATTCCGATTCAAAACCTGATTAAAATCATCAAAATCTATCAACATTTGATAAACATGATCAAAATTAACTGATTTTCAAAGAATAACCGTTGTTGAAATAGCAGGGGTCGAACCTAGAGAGACGGTCGAAGGTGTGAGTAAATTTGGTCGAACGAGTGATTTTCTGGTCGAAGGTGTTGATTTTGTGGTCGAACGTAGAGTTTCATAGCTTATTTGTATACATTCGTCCATCTGAGTTACATTCGACTGATCGAACGGTCGAAGGAGGGAGAAAACGGTCGAAAGAGAGAAGAAACGGTCGAAAGAGTTTGTGTGTTATCACAGTCCACATTCGTACCTTTCCAAACGGTCGAAGGAGAAGAATTTTTCTCATTCGACCATCCGTAAGTGCGAAGGTAAAACCTGTTTTAAAATTTTTCTAATCTTTTCGTGTTTGAACATTTACAGGTTAAGATGTGGAACTTTCCAACTACACCAAGACCTAATCAAGCACCACAGCAGCAGACAACCAGAGATCCATGGACAGTTGCAGCCCAGAAGACTAGTTCACCATCTCAGCCAATCAATTATATGGCTATGACTAGTTCTACTCCTCAGCAAGTTGTGCAACCGTTACAGCAACCAATTGGCGATTATTGGGGAGTAGCAGTAGCTGCCGTTCACTCACAGACGACCAATGCCATATCTACACTTATTCATGATCTATCATCAGGCAGTGGAAATCGTCCACCAAAGCTCATGGATATGATGGAATATAACACATGGAAGACAAAGTTCAAGATACATGTGGAGGGACAAGGCTTAGAGGGAGCTGAGGCATGGCAGATGATAGTGAAAGGTTATGTTGCTCCTATTCTGGAGAACACTGGTGAACCTATACCATTGGAGAACTTGGCTGATGATGAGAAGAAGAAGTTCGCGATCGAGAAAAAGGCGTTTTCTCAATTATCTCAGGCGATCAACATTGACTTGCTGCATCAGTTCGGATAGTGTACTACTTCAAAACAGTTGTGGGATATGCTGAGAAACAGACATGATGGTAATGAGAAGACTAGGAAGCTGAGAATGGAAGAGCTTCGTAAAGAGTTCGAGAACTTTAGTTATATGGGTAACGAGACTTTAAAAGAATTGGTTCCAAGGTATTGCCACTTGCTCACAGAGCTTTCGAGCTACGAGATTAGCATACCGATGTCTGAACTGGTGGATAAATTTGCTGATGCTTTACCACCATATTGGAACCAACACATTGAAGTGTTGAAAGAAAAAGATGCATACCAGTATTGGACTATCAATGAGTTCATACAAAAACTGGAGAACACAGAAATGGAGGAGAAGAGGAAAGCAAAGAGAGCACAGATTCCACAGAACCCAGAGTTGTATGTGAGTGGTACATCTACTTCTCTTTCTACTTCTAGCTCTACTTCAAGTGTTGCACCTCATATTGCTTGTGTATCTAATGTTGTTGAACCCACCAAAGCACCAATCAACTATCTTGCCCAAACTTCATCATATACACCACAATCTTATCAAACACCTAATTTCATTCCACCTTTTTCACCTATGCAACAAGCCGCCTGTTACACTGCCAGTCAACCTCACCAACAACCATATAATCCTCACATGAACCAAATGCAGATCACTCAAACACAATCAAATCAAAGTCCGATTGTGTTAGAGACTTCGAACCTTAATAATGTTACCGTTGAGATTGCTTAACAGCATGTAGCATTAGTATCTGCAATGGTTACTTCATACAACGGTTTAGTTGCTAGTCAGATTGGTAACAACAATCTCACCAATGAGGACTATGCACAAATCGATAAAGAGGAAATGGAGCTTATGGATATACAGTGGGCGTTTGCTAGCATCATGAGAAGAGCTACTGATTTTATCCAGAAAACAGGGAGAACTGACCTTTCGACTTCTCCAAACACCACTTATGGCTTTAACAAAGCCAAGGTCACATGTTTTAATTGTGGTGAGAAGGGTCATTTCAAGAGAGAGTGTACACAGCCGGCTCAGCAAGGTAATCGAAACCCGTTCAACTCAAGCTACCAAAACAGACAAAACCAAAACCAGAATCAGGTATCATACAACAGTCCCAACATCTCTAGCTTTCAACCTCAAAACAACTACCAGAACCGTCAAAACACACAACAAAATAACAATACTAGACAATCCACATCTCAAAACCAACAACAACAGAATCCAAACCGAACCATTGTTCCCATCTCTACACCTAACACTCAAACCCAAACCCAAACTGAAAATCAAAACCAAGCACTTGTGATCCAAAAAGATGAAGGTTTTGATTGGACGGGTATGCAATTAGGAGTGGAAGAGATTACTGCAGGAAATGTGGCTTGTGTAGCACAAAAGATGAGTTTGGATGAACATGTGGAGATTGAAGAAGATGTTGTGACAGAAAAATTGACGGAGTTGAAAATAGAAGAGTTGAATGAGGATGTGAATGATGAGTGTGAAGACAAGAAGTCTGGAATGATTCTTGATTCTGTCACAGATGTTGGAGAGCAATATGATTCAGCTTATTCGGACATGGAAAGTGATTCTGACTCGGAAGCCAGTGTGAACTCACTAGACGATGACATCGATTAGTTGCTAGCTGAATTAGATTTCCTTATGACCCACAAGTCGTGCATGGTGGATGATGCCTGCACAAAGATTGACTACTCAAAATTCTTTGCAGGGAAGGAAGGTCATTTCGCACTGATGGCAATGACAGATCCACCTAAACCGGTAAGTACTGAATCTCAATCCAAAGTTTGTGATAAATGTTCTGATTTTGATAGATTGACAGAAGAAAATAAGCAACTCAAGGTACAACTTGAGAGTGCTAAAATAAACTGTCAAAATTATCAAAAACAATCAAAAGAATTCAACAAAGTACTTGATGGCTACAAAAAGGATGTTTCTGAACTGAATAAGACTTTATCTTTAAAGCAACTTGCCATTAACAACTATATAAATGAAATGGAAAACACAAAGTTAGAAATGGCAACCATCAAGTGCTTCGCTGAAAAAGTGAATAAAAAATTAGAGAGCTATAAGCACACTGCTTATGTAGTTGACCACATCATTGAAGAACCTTCACAGTCAAGTAGTGCAAACTACAAAGCTGTCCCATCTCCGGTGTTGTTCGAAAATCATAATTTATATGCGATAGCACCGGAGACTCTAGTCAAATCTGACTCCACATCAGATAACGAGTCCAACACATCCAGTGTCGGAGACCCGTATTCTGATGTGAGACCTGTTTTGGGAAACAATGAAGGTGTGGTAGCTGCAGATGATTCTGATGAAGAAGATGAACAGTCTGAGATAGTTGTTGAGAATGAAAGTGATATTCCTAATGAAAATCATATAATCACTACTGAACCAGTCTCACCATCTCAGATTGTCCATCCCATGGCTAATGCTCACAGAAAGAATCAACCAGCAAATAATGTTGCTAAGAAAGCTGAGCAGTCTGTTGATAAAAATGTTGAAAAGAAAGCTGTTAAGAAAGTTGAGAAAAATGTGGTTAAATCTGCTGATAAGAAAATTGAAACTAAAACTGAGAAATCAAATGAAATGAACAACGAATCATGTGATAAACCTGTAAAAGTTTTCTATCGGATGCAAGGCTCCGATAAGATTATGTCTGATGACGAATATCCGATTCAATTTGTGAACTATTCCAAAATTGTAAAGATCTGGCAGGAAAGTACAATTTGGTTTCCAAAACATGAACGAACCAATGATATTCCTCCAGCCATTTTAAAGAAAATTTATTCGGATAATTCTAAAGACGCAAAGGTCAATGTCACACAATTCATCAAGCCAATAGACAAGTCAAATAGTTTTATTGAGCCGACTTACTCAAAGGAACCAGCTCCTGAGAGTTTAAGAAAACAGTGCATGGTTGATCAATATCCCATTGCGAGTTTTTCCAAGTCGAACATCAAGGAAAACTATGAAGAGTACCGTGCGTGTTTTAAGTGCGGGGAAAGGGGACATTTACTTGCCACCTGCCCGTATGTACGACACAAAAGGCACAAGGTGGAGATGAAGCAAAGACATGATTATCCGGTTGATAATTACAGTTATCCACAAAGACGGTTTTTCCCTCAGCCAGCACCTTATTATAACCAAAACAATTTTTACAAAAAGAGGGAAAATCGTCTGATGACTTATGACAAACGCAACCGGATAGCCACTGAAAAACCATTGAAGAAACCATTGATGAACACAACTGCTGAAAACAAAAAGGTTCCTGCTAAACCTAATGCCAAATCAGCAGTTGGACCTGTCTCTGTTAAATCAGAGAAGGTAACCAAGAAGGTAGCATTCAAAGACGAAGTAAAGAAACCGGCTGAGACCTCAAAATCTCAGATCCGGATCTTGAAAAGGTCTGAACAGTCTTGGTCATCAAAGGAGTCTGAGGGTGCTTCAACTTCACAGAATGTGAAATCTGAGAAAACAAAAGTTGAGAGTGAAAAGAAAGGGGTTGTTAAAACTCAAGATGTTTGTGAATCTAATGAATCTTTGAAACAACCATTTCAAAGACCCAAGACCTAACAGGCTTGGGTCCCCCGAAAGATCTAATTGTTTTACTTGATATGTGCAGGGAGCTCCAGCTGGCCCTGTTAGTAGTCTCTGGATTGTTGATAGTGGAGCTTCTGGCCACATGACAGGGGATCTCACGCTACTTTTTGATATCAAGAACATAAATGGAGGTTACGTAGCGTTTGCAGGAAATAAAGGAGGCTACATTACGATGGAGGGTAGTGTTAGCAATGGGGTAGTGACATTTGAGCGGATATCGTATGTAAAGCAGATAGATTACAATCTACTCAGTGTCAGCCAAATATGTGATAAACAATTCTCTGTTTATTTTGACGACAAATCTTGCTACATCGTGAAACCGGGTTTTGAACTTCCAAAAGAGTAGGTGATGCTAAAGGCACCGAGAGTAAACAACTTGTATATTCTCGATATGTCCAAAGCTATGACCACCCATGGCCAAGTCACGTGTTTCCTCTCTAAGGCTACAGAAAAAGAATCTATCATGTGGCATAGGAGAATGGGACACATTCATTTGAGAAAGATGAACCAGTTGGTGAAGAATGAACTTGTCACTGGAGTTAATGTGAAACATTTTCATTTGAATGACAAGTGTATTAGTTGTAAAAAGGGTAAACAACACAAACAGACCCATAGACCAAAGAAAGTCAATTCTGTTGAACTACCAGTTGAGCGTTTGCACATGGATTTATTTGGTCCAGTCAAGCGTAAAAGTCATGCTGGGGAATTGTACTGTCTTGTGGTGACTGACGATTATTCAAGATTTTCATGGGTTATGTGCTTACACCAGAAAAGTGACACGTTTGACAACCTGAAAGTTCTGTTCACTCGTCTGGAGAATATTTATGGTCTAAAGATCAAACGAATCAGGAGTGATAATAGGACGAAGTTCAAGAATGCTCAGATAGATGATCTTTGTGAAAAAAAGGGAATTCATCACGAATACAGCGCTTCGTATACACCCCAGCAGAACGGTGTCGCAGAACGAAAGAACAGGACTCTAATCGAAACGGCGAGAACAATGCTTGCGGACTCAAATCTTCCGGTCATGTTCTGGAACGAAGCAATTTACGCAGCATGTTACACTCTAAACAGTGTTTTAACAGTGAAGAAGTTTGGCAAAACTTCTTATGAGCTGTTGAACCGACGAAAGCCGAATTTAGAGTATCTAGAACCGTTTGGAGCCCCGTGTACAATGCTTAATCCTTCGGAGAAGTTCGCACCAAAGGCTGAAGAAGGCTATTTTGTTGGATATGCAACCCCACTAAAAAGGGTATTCAACAAAAGAACTAGAAAAGTCGAGGAGTGGACTAACGTCGAAGTACAAAGATACACTCAGAATGTACAGGGAGGCGGTCCAGATTGGATGTTTGATTACAAAGATTTCTTTGAATCATTCAATCTAGATAGCATGGTTGAAGAAGCTGTACTTCGTTTATATTACGAGGTCGAAAACGCAGTGACTTCACCGTTAGTGCGTCCGATCACCGTAAATCCTCAAGCGGCTTCTAATGATACCACTGCTCCTGTGATGGAAGAAGAAGTGTTTCAAGAAGCTTCAACAACGCTTAATTCATCAGAATCAGAAGATGAAGACGATGATGCTACAAGTGAAGGTATTCTGGACAATGCTACAGTGACACCACCAGTGAACTCAACTACAACTGATGCTTCAACATCAAATGTGGGTAATGATCTGGTTTTTACAGAGAATTTGATGACTCAAACAGGAGTGCAAGTACCTGATTATCCGGAATCTCGGATATATCGGATACACCCGCTTGAACAGGTTATTGGTGATCCTGGTAGCAGCGTTATGACAAGAGGGCAATTGAGGAATGCTCAAGCACCAGAGAATATTGGCAATCTAGCTTTATATGCCAAAATACAAAAATCTGGCTTTCAAAATGACTGGTCCTTCGCTTGTTATGTTTCGCAGGTCGAGCCGCGGACGTACAAGGAAGCTCTTTTGGATGATGCTTGGGTGGAAGCGATGCAAGAAGAGTTGTTACAATTTCAGAAACTTGGAGTTTGGACGCTGACAGATTTGCTCCCAGGAAGAAAGAAGATCGGAACCAAATGGGTTTTTAAGTGTAAAAAGGATGATAGAGGAGTTATAGTGAGAAACAAAGCTCGTTTGGTTGTCCAAGGTTTTCATCAAGTAGAGGGAATCGACTACAATGAAATCTATGCACCTGTTGCACACTTGGAAGCTATACGAATGTGTCTGGTGTTTGCATCCTGGAAGAAATTCAAGGTGTATCAGATGGACGTAAAGAGCGCATTTCTTTACGGTGTGGTCAAAGAGGAAGTTTACGTAGGTCAACCACCAGGCTTTGAGGACCCTATTCACCGGGATAAGGTCTATGTCTTAAACAAAGCTCTCTACGGGTTGCACCAAGCTCCGAGACAATGGTATGAGGAGCTGAGCACGTATCTTCTTTCGAAAGGATTCAAACGCGGATTGGTAGATTGCACACTGTTCACGAAACGAGCAGGAGATGACTTGCTTCTTGTGCAAATTTATGTTGATGATATTATTTTCGGGTCTACTAACGAACTTCTGTGCAGGGAATTTGAAAACGTTATGCAGGAAAAGTTCGAAATGAGCGCAATGGGAGAAATGCAGTTTTTCCTAGGCTTACAGGTGGAGCAAAGACCAACGGGGATCTTTATTCACCAGACCAAATACGTTTCTGAAGTCTTGAGCCGATTCCAGATGGACGATTCGAAGCCGATGGATACCCCGATACAACCTAATCACGGGATTGGAGTTGACGCTAAGGGGGAGCTGACTGATCCATTTACATACAGAGTAATTGTCGGATCTCTGATGTATCTCACCGCATCTAGACCGGATATAATGTTTGCAACTTGTCTTTGTGCACGATATCAGTCGAAGCCGAAACAAAGTCATCTTGCAGCTGTCAAGCGTATCCTTCGATATCTGAAGGGTTGTCCATCAAAAGGACTTTGGTACCCTCATGATGATAATTTTGACCTAATCGCTTTTAGTGATGCAGATTGGGGCGGCTGTAACAAAGACAGCAAATCCACAACGGCTGGATGCCAGTTTATGGGGAACAAACTCGTGACCTGGCAATGCAAGAAACAGACCACAGTTGCACTATCTACATGTGAAGCAGAATACGTTTCAGCATCGAGCTGCTACTCACAGGTTCTTTGGATCCAACAACAGATGGTGGATTACGGTTTGCAATTTCTTAAAACCCCTATTTACTGTGATAATGAAGCCGCAATCGCATTAACAAAAGACTTAGTAAATCACTCAAAGGCTAAACATATCCGGATTAAATATCATTTTATCCGTGATTGTTATGCTAAAGAGTTGATCGATATGGTCAAAATCCACACTGATTACCAACGCGCAGATCATTTTACCAAAGCTTTTGACAAATCCAGATTTAATTATCTTTTAAAAGCTAATGGTATTAAAGAAAAACAAGACTGATCACCACCTCAGTCTATTACTTTTTAGTTTACTTTTTACTGTTTTTCAGAAAAATTTTGAAAAACCAAAAACATTGAAAAATTTCAAAATCCATAAAAATTAGAAAATTTCTTTGCTAACTGCTATATCTTCTTCCCTTAGATTAATGTCGTCAGATTTCTGTGAACAAACGATATCTGGGCAGTCACATATTTGAAATGCTCCAGCTTATCCTTGGGAACAGTAAATTCAAAATTTTATAAAAATCAGAAAAATCAAAAATGATTTCCTGGAGTAAAAGGGGAAATGATAGTACATCAGTGGGGATCTGACACATTCTAAGAAATGTAATGCTTTATAGGGCGTGTGTCTGAGTCTGTGCGATGTGCTGATAGGCTTCGTAGACCTATTACTGCATGCCTGATACATACATATCAAACGAATTGTTGTGTGGATGAACTCCTCATGGGCATATGGTCTTAGTACCGTAATTTCGTTTGATAGGGTATTTGAACAAAACTCGGAGGTTTAAGGTCGGTATGTTATTAGTTGTCTGGGGATAGCCTCTCTGATCTTCTGCTGTAAGTCATTACGGACCTAGATCAGACAGGGTGTCTTTATAAAAGAGCTTTATGCCAAATCCTAAAGTTACCGAATTGTGGAACTTTCCATGTTTTATGATGATCAAAGATTATCTATTACATCGTATTAATCACTGATGCAAATCATGATTAATATCAGTCCTCAACCTAGTAAAGTGCACATGTTACTTTGCTGCATTAATTTGCTGACCTGTATACCTCTGTGCATTCTACTTTGTAAATTACAGACGACGAAAGCATAATCACGCTTTACAATGAGTCTTTGTGCATTTACTTCTTGATACGGGAGTATGTCGTGTGCGTGGGAACCACAGATAATTTCGTTTATACTATACATAATAGTATCAGTTTAAAGCACTGCACAAAAGTCTGCATGTGAGTTTATGTGGATCACAATATCAGCAGTTGCCAGATCACACATTGTCTTTAATGATAATAATCAAAAAGATCAACGGTGTGATCAGATTTCTCAATAACTGATATGATCCCTTTACCGGAAATCCCAAAAGATTTACTGTTTTTCATTTACATTTTTGCATTTTATTTTCTCGTCAAAAATTACAAAAACTCAAAAAGATTTTAGGTGTGTTTTAGCATAAACTTTAGAAAATCCAAAAAGATTTTACATTTCCATCTTCTTTTTGATAGTTGATGGTGGTTGATGTCGATTTTCTAAACCTTGATGAACCATTTGAGCTTTGTAATCTTTTAAATGTGAAAATATGAATGTTGGATGCTTAAAAGTTGAAAAATAATTGGAACGGGACTCGTTTTTGAGATTTGGAAAATTTTTTCAAAATTCCAGTTTTCGTTCGCCCATTCGTTTGGTCGAACGTGGAATTTTTGTTGTTCCTTCGTACAGTATGTTTGGGCGAATGAGAGTGTTCTTAAATAATTTCCACATTCGAACCCTTTTGTCTCCTTCGAACCTTTAAATAGGGTCGAAGGAACCATAAGTTTCTCATTCGACCAGTGTATGTGGGCGAAGGAGCATGCCTACATATACCTATTCAGTCTCATTCGAACCCTTATCAAATTTTTTCAAAAATTCTGAAGTGAAGTCCATTTGTTGCACTGTTGTTTTGCAATATATCATTGTGTTCGTCTTGTTCTTCTGATCATTGTGCACTATTTTTTACAGGTTAATACCTCATTTTCAAGGATTAATCGCTGTTTTTCAGTTTTGAGCCCTAGACATCAAAACCTAATATAATCAATGTTCATTGTTAAAATTGTTGGCTTGGATTCATTATATTTGTGTTTTAGGGGGAGAAAATCCATAAACCAAGGATTCTAAATCATCAGTTTGGTCAATTGATCATTTTTATTTCGAACCCTAGTTTATGAAAAAAAAACACTGATATAATGATTAATTGATGAAATTGTTGCTTTAAAAACTTTAATCGGTGCTATTACTTGCCAAACAAATCAAAATAACATGATCAGAAACAATACAATTCAAAATTGAAAATTTAAAATTGCAGACAGATACCTTCGCCCATTACGAATGGTCGAAGGTGACTAATTTGGGCGAAGGAGTTGATTAACTGGGCGAATGAACAACAATCGGTCGAATGAGAAGATAAAATATCAAATTTTCAAAATTTTGAATATCTTGTCGATTTTTAACATGTTTCTTTGTTTTGTTTTGCAGATCGAACCATGTCTGAACAGGAGAAGCCTACTGAACAAGCCGGATCATCCTCACAGCCTACAAAGAAAGTTACTGAAGAGCTTTTAACATTCGAGAATGCGCATAATTGCTGTGCGTATCTTGGAGAGGTTAAAAAGCATACTGAGTTCGTTGAGATCATAGAGTTCTTGAAAAGAAGTCGGGTGATAGACGCAATAGCTGCACCTACCATTATCTACAGAGATATGATACAAGAATTCTGGACTGAAGCAAAGTTGGATTTCTGGAATTGCGAATCGTCTGTGATTAGCAAGATCCAAGGAAAGATGGTGATTGTTTCTGAGCAGGATATTAGAGAAGCCTTGAATCTTCAAGATGAGAAGACGGATCCCAAAGAGCTTAGCTTTATGGAACAATGAAAGTGCTTTCTGAGGACGAAGTACAATGGGCCGATTACTGATGGCTCATTGCACAAGGGAAAGCTGTGTCCACAATTCAAATACTTGGCACATGTATTGATACAAGTCTTTGGTTCAGCTGCTAGAGGATATGATTTGATGCGAAAGAGTATTAGCTCGATGATGGTGGCACTGGTATTGAACAAACCGTTCAATGTATCAAGGATGTTGATGGAACATTTGTTAGAGCCTGTGAATGCACGAGAAATCTGAAGTTTTTGCTGTATCCTCAATTCCTCCAGATGGTGTTTGATTATAAATACAAAGAATTGAAGAGGGATCCTAAGCACATTGTCGTTCAAGAACATATGTCAATCAATACACCGGCTAGGATGAAAGCTTATAAAGGTCTGTCAGTAAATGAACATCCACCTGTTAGATGTTTATTTGGACATTTGGCAAGGATTGACTATACAGATCCGGGTGAAGGTTTAGTGAGACATGCTAACAGTGATTCAGATCAAGATAACCCATTACATCCTGTTGATCCAGATGCAAAGCGTAAGCGACAGGTTGTTAATGTTGGTGCAAAGAGTGGAAAGGGAAAGGAGAAAGAGATCAGGTTAGAGGTTGTTTCTGAACCTGCTAAGAAGAAGAGTACACCAAGAAGAAACAAGACAATGGCTAAGAAGGGATTGCATATAGTGGATGAGGCGTCGATTGATTCTGAAGAGACGCAAGAAGATGAACACTGGGATTCTGAAACTGAAACGCTGAAGACTACCACTCCCAAGGCCACTATGGCTGGTGAGTCTGTTAGTTTGAACAGATCAGTTGAAGAGTAGAGAATGAAGAGTCCTATTCGTTTTGACGAAGAGGAGGAAGATTTAGGTCTGGGAACAGGAGACTTTCCTGGTTCGCCAGTTCAGGGGGAGAAACCGAAGAAGCCCCAGTATAAGAAGAAGGAAAAGGTTGTGAGACCTGCAGAAAAAAGAGCTAGAGAAATAGAGACACTGATAGCAGGAAAGAAGTTACCACCTGCTACTAGCTCGAAATCTCCAGTCGCTGCTTTAGCCTCAAAGAAGCAGAAAACCACATCTACTTCAGGAATAGAACAGGAAGCTGATTTACCTGTTGATGCATTCAATGAAGCATTAGATAACGTTCTGAAGAAGATTAAGAAGGGTAAACTGCCAGAGGTTGCTGAAGTCCCCAAGAAAAAGGTTACAGTTGATAGTGATGTGATGGATACTGTGAACCGGAGACTTACTGAAATGATGAATCTGATTAACAAGCAGTAGACTGAGATTGTCCAACTGAGACAAAACGACTCAAAGATGCTTGATGTAGTTGTTTCAACACATGAGAATAATGAAGAGTTGAAACAGAAGATCAAGAAGTTGCAGCAGGATAATAAAAAGTTGTTAAAACATGAGCAGAGAAACACCAGACGGATAATAGCTTTGAAAGATGAAAACAAGAAGCTGAAAGAGAGTAACAAAAACATGGATAATCTGATCAAGGATTTATACTCTCGAGCTCCTCAGCTGAAAGAAGGTGAAGAAGACAAAGAGCTTGAAGAGGAGCAAGTTGATTTTGAACTATCTGATGAGGATGAAGAGGATGATGCAGATCTTGATGAAGATGCTGGCAAAGCCCCTAAGAAGAAGAAGAATGATGATGATGATGATGGTTCAAATGATGGTTCTGGTGAAGATAACAGTTCTGCATCTGATGATGATGATGACAATGATGAAGATGATACAGACAGATACAAGTATGAGAAGAGAGAATCTGGAAAAGAAGGAGAATCTAGTTCTAAAGCACCTGGAGGATCAGTAGATGATGATACGATCTTTTGGAACGAAAAGCTGAAGTCAATGTCAGAAGAAGACAAACAGATGTATCGCCAGATGCTCACTGATCGAGTCTAGACGATTGACATGACCAGCAAATTTTCTGAGATCTTTGAATCTCGTGACAGGATGTTTGAACTAGAATACAATGATCCAGATTTGGAAGACAGTGAAGTCTCGGCGGCGATGGCGAAAGAGATCTTTGAAGGTTTGGCGAAACAGGTTGGCAAAACTGTTGAAGAATTATTAGCTGATAATCAGATTCCTGATCTAACTGAAAAGGAAGCTGGAGATCATTCTGATGATCGTGATATACCTGGTTTCGAAGATATAGAAGTTGAGGATGTGACGAGTGAAGAGTATCCAGAATATTTCAAAAGAGACAAGGATTCTGGATTTACTGCTTTCACAGATGAGTTGTTAAAGGAAGCCGAGAGACGTGCAAGAGAGAAAAGTGATATGTTTGTTAATGAGATATTCGGAGGGCATGAGAAACCGTTTATCAGACAATCCGACAGTTTGAAAGAGTTATTGAGGGAGTTAAAAGAGAAAGAGGCGAATCGTCCTAAACCCGAGATTCAAGGTAGCTTTTATAATTTCCACAACGACATGTTCAAAGGAAAAGCCTTGGGATGGAAATTTATAAAGCAACTGAAGTGTGTGGCAGTGAAGTGGGAGAAGGGGATCCTATACTTTGATAGATTCCATGATTTGAAGACTCTCCCATATTGGGCAATTCGTGACATTTGTCGACACAAGATGACTGGAACGATAAATGGTCAGATTGCATACTTTGCTGAGAAGATGGCTAGGGAGAGCAAGACGAAGTGGAACCTCTTTGAACCTCAATATCCCAAAAGAATTGTTCACAAGAAGACTATTGACGATATAACTGGTTTGCCCAAGGTGACCTTAAAGTATAAACCACCAAAAGTGTTGAGGCACATTCCATTGCTGCAGATTCCTCAACATTTCGCCAAAGACTTTATTTGGTGGTATTACGACTGGAAGATTGCAGAAGCTGTTATTGTTCTGAAGGATGGTGATAAAAGTTTCAAGAAAATACACATTTTTGATCCCATGTGGTTAGTGAATTGCTCACATGAGGACATTATAATGTTGTATTACAATCCTATCTTCAGTGATGTTAAGGATGCTGAACAGGCTAGTAAATACCAGCGAGTGGTATTTTGTGTTATGCTCATGATATCAATGCCGGATGCGACTATGACAAAAAGCTCGGCAAGTTTGTGAAAGTTCAAGAGATTCCTGAAGGGAAAAAGAAAGAGCCGAAGCAAGTATTTGAGAAGGTGATGACATCGGAACAGAAGAAACTTTTGAGGATCAAGCTAATGAACAAAAGAATGGATGAGGAACGAAGAGTTAAACAATCCAAGCAATAGTCGAGGGGGAGTTGTTAGATGCATTTATGCGACTAATGCTTTGGATTTACGATAAACACATGTTAATATGTTTTGTCGAGTGGGCGAAGGAGTTTTTATGTGGGCGAAGGAATGTTTTCAAGGGTGCGAAGGAAGATAATTCATACGAAAGAGAGACAGGAGGCGAAGGAAGATTTTGTTTGTTATGTATGGCTTCATTCGACCAGGCTGTTTGGTCGAATGTGCACATTCATTAATGATGAAGATAAAGAGAAGAAGATTGTCGAGTCTGAAGACAAAATCATCCGGTTTGCATACTTCAATACATTTTTTGATGTTCCATGTTACACATATTCTTAATTGTTAATATGTTTCAAGTCACTACATGTTCTTGTGATGTTGTAATGTTTTCATGACAACCATTGAACAGACTGGATCGTCTAAGATCGTCTACAATTTATTAGCCCAACGCTTGTCTAGAAAACCTTATGAAATAAAGTCAAGAACTTACTTGTTCTTTATTTAATCTTAATTTTTATTCTATTCCGTTATTTTTAATTTAATTTATGAAGTATATATCATCCAATATTTTACACAGGAAAGACATGAAGCTCTAATTATATGCTCTAAACCGGGGAATATTGACTCCGATACCAACTCATTTTTTTATAAAGATCTTAAAGCCGCTCAAGGTCCACTCGACAAGCTATTTTACCGCAGATGCCTTGTAAGGATTGTAACAATGAATTTTATGTTATTGGTTTATGTTTTTCTGTGCACTACATGTTGTAACTAGTTAGCCATGTCTTTGCATTTTCAGATATTTGGGTGTAAATTACATAGATTTTCACAAGAGCTTATACATCCTGTTAGTCGACCTTTACTTCTCCATTCAACCAACTTTACTTGAATCCTATGGCTAAATATGTATATTTAAAACATTCTAAAAGGATGAAAAGAAGAGCTCTACTATGAACGAAATGGATGACAAGAATGTCCGTTGTGGCCCACATTGTTATCTCCAGGTTTTTGTTGTATTATACCAGAAGCAGTTCATAATTTGATCCCTTAATTATATGACTAATCTAGAACCTTCTAAATAATATATCTTAATTATGTCCAAAAGTTGGAGAAAATGTCAGGGATATCGCTTATGGAGCTCAAGAGTGAAGAAACAAACCATCTTTCTGTAGGCTGTTGTAACCAACTATGAATCTTAGAGAACTTTGGAGAAGTTTCTACTTAAAATGGGTTTTTATATATTAAAAAAACAGGTTTGTACACAATTTGTGAAGGAGTTAATCCTGATTAAAGTTCATGTGTGAAGCAGGCAAGCTTGAAAGTAGGGATAAATTAAAGAGATCGAAAATAACGTTTAAAGTTGTTAGAAACTAAGTCTTGGTTCGTTTATTTTAAATGTTAGAGTTATCCATTTGTGTTGAATTATTTGTTTATTAGTTTAATTAGGATTTGAGTCATAACAGGTTTAGTATTTCATAATGTCAAGTTTGGCTTAATAAAGAAAAGAGTCCATACATAATTATGTTTATCAACAATCTGGGACAACAATTTGTGTGCAGACTATATATCTTTAGTGTTTTCCTGTAATGCATGATTGGTCATTTGTCATTGTTTTATAGTTGCTTAATAGCAAGGAATGTAATAGGTGAACTGAAGGCATGTGCTCAGGTGTACCATGTCCTACAATATCACTACAATATCATGAGAATCCACAGCGTAGGACTGACTGCAAGGTTGAGAGTCATAAAAATATGGTAAGTATATATGGTGTCATTCTATTGTATATATATTTAAAATGTTCCTTTTTTATCTTCTATTAATTAATTACTCAACAGGGCACTACATGGAGTAAACTTGCTGGATCACATACAATGAAGAAACAAATTTCTATCTTTGATAAAGATTTGCTCTATTATCATTAAAACCCGTATGGGTGTCAATCTTTATGTGGAGATGATTGTTCTTGTCTTCATAGTGGCAATATTGTGAAAAATAATGCGGGTAGTATATTAATGCTTTATTGTCATTTTATATATAAAGGTTTTATTTCTTTCTTAGTGTGTGTCTTTAATTAACAGTTTTCATTTTTTTTTCATTAGATGCCCCAAACTTGTAAAAATCTTTTTAAGGGATGCTCTTGGGTCAAAAGCAAGTGTATAAGTCACCAGTGCCCTTGCTTTGCTACTTATAGAGAATGTGACCCTAACGTATGCCGAAGATGCGGGGTCTGGTGATATATATATATATTACAAATTGCATCACAAATGTGTTTTCTATTTGTTAACTGTAAGGCCCTAAAATTGTATATGTTTATGCTTGTCTTTATCAAACACGTTTATATTTATTGGGCTTAGTTTTTGTTTGGGCTTGGGTCAGGCCATGTTGGCCAATTGGGTAGAGGCTCCTATATATTGTCATATTTAGTTCATTTGTAGGGGCATCTCTTTTTCATTTTGAAAACATGTAGTCCCCTGTGTGAATCTTGCACCAGACGAGTTGTCTCGTGTGCAAGGTTCCTAGAGATCGTACCAGACGGTTCTCTGAAACCGTGTGCGATCAAAGAATTCGGCACGAAGTTATTAATAATATATTGTTTTGTTTCTTCTTTTGTTCTTACAACCAATCTTGGATCCGCACTCGATTGGGTGTGTTTGGTACCCCAGAGAGGATTCGGGACTCACGATTGGTATCAGAGCCTATGTAGTCCTTGGAAGGCTTGGTTCGGTATCAACACGAAGAACAAGAAGAAGGATTTGCACAGTGTCGGGGGATGTTTGTTTATCAAAAGAGAGGTTCTCTGGTTCCAAGCGGTTAGTAACATTTTATGGGAATCGTGATTGTTTGTTCATGATTGTGCATGGTGGGATTGAGTTTGTTATGGTTTGATGTTTTTTTTTTGAATGATTGGGAGATACTTGTTCATGGCCGTAATGAGAAAGGGCATGATGTTCTTTAAGAGGTATGTTGTTTGAAGGGAAGAAGGCTCCATGGGGTTAGTTCTATGTTCTAGGAGCCGATTTGTTTATTTGAAATCAGATTGATACACAAAGTTTTAATGAAGATGGTCGTGCATGTTCATCGCTTCTCAAGATTGAAGACTATTGGCCGATTCGGTATCACGTCAAACTCCAAGGTATGATCACGTATTAGAAATGCTCTTGGTTATCTTGGATATGATTTACATGTGCCTATGCCTATCTACGTTAATTGTTAACATGATTTAATCCGGGTATGAGTTAGGGGTTGGTTGGATAAGTTACGAGATGAATGGGATATATGTTATGATTGGAATGAGTTATGAGCATTTAGCATGGTGGTAATCTTATTTTCATCATGTTTGGTTTGTTTGTGCCGAATGTTTTTATGGTCTTCTAGTTGTTCATGGGATCAAATAATAAAATGGAAGTTCATAGAATGATGGATATTGTTATGGTTTAATCCGATTTGGGAATTCAAAAATTTTCAGATCCTGTATTTTGGTACGGGCCAAATTGATTGTGGTTTAATGATGATTTATTTGTTTCCTAAATTTGAGCCTCTTATTTTGGAAGTTAGTTAATGGGGTTGACAAATATATGGTATGTATTTTGATTGAAACTTGGTGCATAAGTTTTGCAAGAAAAAGGAAAAAGAATGATAAAGTGTCGGGTTTGAGTTTGGTAAAAGTTTTATTGGAGTGGATTGGATAGTTAAGACTTGGGCCATGGAAATTGATTAGTTTTGGAGTGTGAAAGTGGGCCGGCTACCCCTTCTTTTTATTTTACGGATGTGGGCTTATAATAGTAGGGCTCCCTTCATTAGTGATTTGGGAGGTTTGGGCATGGCCGACCAAATCTTTATGGGCTACACTCTAAGGGATCAAGTTTCACTGGTTTGGGCTACGGATAATTATAGGAGGAGGGTTGGTGGTTTGGTTCGTTTTTAGGCTCCAGGATTGTCTGAGAATCTATGGGCCAGGTCGCTAATTATCATCGTTTGTTGATGGCCGTATATGATTGGTTGTTATCGGGCCTACCACATACTGGGTTGCTGCCTTATTGGGCCGTGGAATTAAGTAAAGAAATTAGAGTGGAGTTGGGCTTTGTTTTGAATTGGGCCTACAATGGGCTATCCGACTTATGGGTGTTGGACCACTGAAAAGAGAAGACCCAAGACTGGAGATCATCAGCTGAAGATTTTATTTAACTGAGCCATGATAAAGACAACATAAACCTAGGGGGATATTGTAAGGCCCTAAAATTGTATAGGTTTATGCTTGTCTTTATCAAACACGTTTATATTTATTGGGCTTAGTTTTTGTTTGGGCTTGGGTCAGGCCATGTTGGCCAATTGGGTAGAGGCTCCTATATATTGTCATGTTTAGTTCATTTGTAGGGGCATCTCTTTTTCATTTTGTAAACATGTAGTCCCCTGTGTGAACCTTGCACGAGACGAGTTCTCTCGTGTGCAAGGTTCCTAGAGATCGTACCAGACGGTTCTCTGAAACCGTGTGCGATCGAAGCATTCGGCACGAAGTTATTAATAATGTATTGTTTTGTTTCTTCTTTTGTTCTTACAACCAATCTTGGATCCGCACTCGATTGGGTGTATTTGATACCCCGGAGAGGATTCGAGACTCACATTAACAAGTATGCAAATGGATCATAACTACTAGTTGTTTTAATGAAAACAGTACTTAATGATTAGATTTCTTATATGTGGGAGAACAAATACATATAATGAAACTGAATATTCTATCATGCTATTGTCAATACACAAGGCAAAAAATATATTCATATTTTTTATCTACCATTTTTTAATTAACTTTGCAGCATTGAGGAAAATAGTTGGGATTGCCAAAATATGAAGCTTCTTCTCAAACAACAACAAAGGATACATATTGTTTCCTTGTCCAGTTCATATACATGGAATCAAATCAGTGGTTGTCACTTCTATTTCAACGCTAATAATATTATTTGGTAACCATGTCAATGTGACCATAGATTTTGCTAGGAAGATCGAATGTCTTAGGTTGGGGTATTTTCTTGAAGGTAAACATAACATATACTATTATGCTTGCTATTATTTTCTCGACGTCACTCACCTTGTAGATTTTCTTCAGGATGATGTAGCTAAAGATGAATATTTGGGCGAATACATCAGAGAATTGATTTCAAACAGACCCATTGTGAACTTCACCATTAGAATCCTTTGAACCGCATCTTCTATCCGTCTCATTGGTAAAAAGTTATTTTTTACCAGATAAGTCAAACCATGAGTAAACTCTTTGTAGTTTAATGGAACCATGAACTGCAGTATTCCACCAATGTATTAGGTACATGTACTGAATAATTAGATATCTGAATCATAGAGGTTCAAGCCTCTTTAGGTGTTTTGAAATTGGTAATTAGTTCAGGTATGTTCAGTGAAGATGGTTATTTGTGTGACACCCGCAACTTCCGATCTACACTGACGTGATTTTTATTATTAAAAATTAAATATTTATTTTAAAACATTGTTAATTATTAAGTTTCGGAAGTTTACTGATCGTTTTTACAATCCAAACTGCGACCGATTTAATTAACGCGATTTAAACGCGTGTTCTGAAAACACGCGTCGGACATCGAAGATATTTATATTTATGCTCGGTTTTGTATTTCGAACAAAACCGACTAATTTTTATAATTTACTTATGGAGCCTAAATAGAAACCGAGACGTTTACGTTTAAAACGGGTTCAAGACGCGGTACAACTCACCTACCATCAAACCCTAAGTATAAAAGGAACTTCTTCTTCTTCCTTCTCCATTTTTTAGCAGCCACAAGACTCTCTCTCTCTCTCTACTCTCTCTCCTCGCGTCTCTCTCCCTCTTTCTCTCGCAGGTCTCTCTCTCTCTCCCTACCACCTCTCCCTCCCTCGTCTCTCCCCCTCCTCCTGTTAAAGCACCGGCCACCACCACGAGTGCAGGTGGTGGCGGCGTGAAGCCTCCAGCCAAAGAAAACAGGCTGCAATGGTCCCGGTAGTGGTGTGTTTGGTCGGGTTTTGGGGTGGAGGTGGTCGATGGTAGCTTTGGTGGTTGTTTTGGGTGGCTACAAAAGACGGTGGTGATGGGGTCGGGTTCAGATTGTGGTTCTTGGTGGAGATGGAGGTTCGTGGTTAGGTGGCGGTTTGATGTTGGTGATTTTCCGGTTGACATGGTGGTTTCCGGTTCGGGTTTGGAGATGGTGGTTAGCATCGAGCCGAGTCTGGTTGGTTTCGGGTCTGATTGGATGCTCGAGTCAGGCTCGGGTCTCGATGTTAGTTCGGGTCAGATCTGTTTTGATCGGGTTTTCATGAAGGTGCGGCCGATGGTGGTGTCACGAGGTGTGGTTCGTGGTGGTCCGGTGGTGGGTTCAGGTTGGGTTGGGCTCGGGTCAGATTTGGTTATGGGTTCGAGTTTTGGTCCGGTCAACACATGGTCAACTGGTCAAGCTTCGGTCAAACTTGGTCAACGGGTCAGATCTGGTTCGGTTCGAGGTGGCTCCGGGTTACGCGCGTACGAATCGGTATACTTTAATTCATGTTTGTTACTATTATTGTGGATATTATATATATTTATAAATATATTGATTCGAACGAAATAGTTTTGACTCGCGAACGAACCGGATAAAATAATAAATGGTAACTACATATAATATCGGACGACCGGTAATAGTGACTAAAATGCGTGACTTATAATATCGATATCGGACTAAATTGGTTGGACTATAACATATATATTGTTTGGTGTATTATTATAAATAAGTATATTTATTCTAAAAGCGTCGAAACGTATAAGTCTCGTTTGAATTGGAATTGCGGATAAACAAATTGAAGTCTTGTATTGGATATTGATTTTGGGAAAATTGAAGGCGACTTGTGTTGCCTGGTTTGTACGAAAACAGAGGAAACCCTGCCCAAATTTTTATAAAATCCACGGCGCAACAAAAATAGAATTGTCGCATATTTTTATAAATGAAGTTCCCTAAGTGTCGTGATAAATGTACTTATGCAAAATAGTGACGTTTTGACAAAAGATATGTTTAACAATAATAAGTAAATCCCGGACAATATTTTGAAAACATATTATATATAGTTTCGCCGAACGTCAAGTATGACGAGTTTTTGAAGGGTTTTCGGTATCTAAATAATGTGTATTGTTTGGATTTAAAAACATATGAACATTTTACTTGGGAACTATATTTACAAAAAGCAAAGGTTTGAATAACTTAAATGTTCGAATTTGGAAAAGAGGCGATATTGTTATTAATCGGATTTAAATAGCTATACTTATATTTTTATCAAAAAGTATTTTCCTAAAATATAATTATAAGACGAGCTACGGCTCAGGATAAGTTATACGTTTCATAATATCGGTCCAACGTGGTGTACACACGAATAGTGACAAGTGCGCAACCTGGGTACTGTGTCGTGTGTTAACGCATAAGTAAGATAAGTCACTATCGGTTCGTCGAGTTAAAGCATATTAGTACTCGAGTTATTACACACGAGTCTAGATAGTTGGATAAACTATCTTTTAGCCGGATAATAGGCTAGGTTTATATGTGTTAGACTTTAAGGTGTCCTTTGTTGTAATAGGGCACGAGGAAGTCGGTCAAGCTTCGGGCTTGTTTGCTAGCTTAGCTTGGAAATTAAGGTGAGTTCATGACCCCACTTTTTACTGTTTTATAAATGTTTTCGGGGTGGAAGACATGCTTCTTTTATGAAAACCTAGGGAATTCCAAACGAACAAGTTTTTGAAAAATGAAATGGGTGCGTGAGTGTCACGGCCCTGCTGTTACCGGTTTTACATTCGGGGAAGAAACATGCGTACTACTTACATCGTTTTAAAGATCATGTTATACTATGGGCACTTTATATTACTATACGGCTTTTATGGAAGGTCCCAGGGGAACCATGAATGTGCTGCCATGCACAACGAGGGAAATGTGGATAGATCTATTGGGCCTCACAAACCCCACTCGACGGCGGGGCCGGGCGGGTGCATATTGTCTCTACCTATCGGGTTACCGAGGCATCGGTAGCCCAATCATCTGGGCTGGATTCATCTTTTGGAGCATGTTTAGTAATGGGTTCCCAACCGTAGTAGTAAAAACACTTAACGTCTAGCTAACGTTCTCATGACATAGTATTAACGGGAATGATCTTTTCAAATTTATGGAAACTCTTTTGTGAAACTTATGAACTCACCAGCTTTATGTTGACTTTTTAATTATGTCTTTCAGGTTTAAACTTTGGTAACGGCACGGTTGGAGTAGTCGGCATATTGGGAACGGGGATCCTAGAGGGTTAGCAATGGAGTTCAGGAAATAAGAGTCTTAGATGCAACTTTCCGCTGCGCGGCGAAGCTATCAAACGTCGCAACCGATTTGGGGAAAAGTCGGGGTGTGACAGTTTGGTATCAGAGCCATAGGTTTTAGCGAACTAGGTGTCTGGGTAGATATCTAGGCTTTAACCTGAGTTTGTTTTGAAGTTGGGACCAAAATTTCTAAGACATGATATTTAGTACGAACGCCTAGGAACTGGAATTCCAACCGATGCCAAATCTGTTGCATGACTATTAGTGTATCACACTAGCTCAGTGTACATTCCTTCGGCGCAAGGAACATTTATTTTTCTTATGTCAATAGGAAGTCGGTATTTTCTATAGTGGTATATAGAAAGGATAATAACACGTGGTGGTTAGGCATACCTCACTGGTAACTGGCGAGTCATTGTTTTAGGTATCAGAGTGGTTATTCACATAGAGTTAGCTGAGTCATTGTTTCATGGTGTGAGGAACAATTTACTTGTTTATATACTATGTGTATTTATGTAAAGTATATATAGTACGTATCGCCAATGGTTGTCGACTCAAGCTTGGACGTATTTACAACGCTCACACGTGTCATGTTTGTTGGAAGAGTTGGCAAAGGGATTGTTGCAGCATTTGCGGTCTCGCATCCCTGGTTCGGAGTATGCTATATCGTCAAGGTCGACTTGGGTGAGAAAATATCTTAATGAGGCACCTCATTCTGCCGATGATGCTGCAAAGCTGGAATGCGGACGAGAAGAGCATCGGGAAAGGTGGCGCACACGACGAACATTATATTATGTTATATATATATATACGTGTTATTATATGAATGTGACGAGTGCTCGTGATATACCTTATGATGGAGGTTAATAGGATGATTTGGTGAGGTAAATTTTTGATAACGCAGACGTCACGTTATCGCAAGTTTACAGGCACTTGATAGTTCTAAGAAATTCTATCATGAGGGTATCCTATGTGTTGTTGTATATATTTATCTATATAAATAATGGATAAGGGTTTTTTTTTTCATTATTTTGTTGTTACGGATGTGATTGTCGGTTCTCTCCTATTCGTGTCATTTGTGACCTTGCATTTCTTAAACCAGTTTATGTTCTTGATGATCTCGTTTGTTGAACTTCTAAGGTTCATGTTGTAGAACCTAGTTATATCTTTTTGAGTACGATCTACATCTCTCTTCTTTTGTATTCGTGGCCTTCAACATTCAATCATAAAGGAATTTAATTTTTGTTGATTCCTTATTCTTTTCACCAAATTAGACACGCATTTTGTACACGTGTCGACTGTTATATGTTTGGATTCTTTAAACCTGTGAAGGTCCATTGTAGGACTTCGCATCAAACAATTGTTTCATTAATGATTTGTTCTCTCATTACGTTGCTCGTGATGTTTGTCTTATAGTCTTGCTATATTAGGCCATTGTGGGCAATGAATCCTTTGATACTTCGTCGATGAGTTTCTTTAAAGTCGACATCTCAATTAAATCGAATTGTTGGAATTTGATACAGCACCTTGCAGTGAATATTCAATCGACTTGGAATAATGAATGATTTTTATTGGCATGTCTCGCTTTCATCAACTTGTTTGTCATTGCCTTAAATGCAGACACACCTTGTGGTGTGTAATGAAAAAGTTGGTGCACTAGTTGTTTCGTTTGAGGTGCGCCAATAGTGTTTGTTGACAAAGTTATTGTTTATACTTTGCATCCAGTTGGTTCTGAAACTTTATTTCGTGCCATTTGTACCGGCAAGTCCGTTGACTATTTTTGTTGTACTACCATTGGTTCTTGGATGATATCCTACCTCAAATTTTGAGGACAAAATTTCTGTAACATGGGGAGGATGTGACACCCGGCAACTTCCGATCTACACTGACGTGATTTTTATTATTAAAAATTAAATATTTATTTTAAACATTGTTAATTATTAAGTTTCGGAAGTTTACTGATCGTTTTTACAATCCAAACTGCGACCGATTTAATTAACGCGATTTAAACGCGTGTTCTGAAAACACGCGTCGGACATCGAAGATATTTATATTTATGCTCGGTTTTGTATTTCGAACAAAACCGACTAATTTTTATAATTTACTTATGGAGCCTAAATAGAAACCGAGACGTTTACGTTTAAAACGGGTTCAAGACGCGGTACAACTCACCTACCATCAAACCCTAAGTATAAAAGGAACTTCTTCTTCTTCCTTCTCCATTTTTGAGCAGCCACAAGACTCTCTCTCTCTCTACTCTCTCTCCTCGCGTCTTTCTCCCTCTCTCTCGTAGGTCTCTCTCTCTCTCCCTACCACCTCTCCCTCCCTCGTCTCTCCCCCTCCTCCTGTTAAAGCACCGGCCACCACCACGAGTGCAGGTGGTGGCGGCGTGAAGCATCCAGCCAAAGAAAACAGGCTGCAATGGTCCCGGTAGTGGTGTGTTTGGTCGGGTTTTGGGGTGGAGGTGGTCGATGGTAGCTGTGGTGGTTGTTTTGGGTGGCTACAGAAGACGGTGGTGATGGGGTCGGGTTCAGATTGTGGTTCTTGGTGGAGATGGAGGTTCGTGGTTAGGTGGCGGTTTGATGTTGGTGATTTTCCGGTTGACATGGTGGTTTCCGGTTCGGGTTTGGAGATGGTGGTTAGCATCGAGCCGAGTCTGGTTGGTTTCGGGTCTGATTGGATGCTCGAGTCAGGCTCGGGTCTCGATGTTAGTTCGGGTCAGATCTGTTTTGATCGGGTTTTCATGAAGGTGCGGCCGATGGTGGTGTCACGAGGTGGGGTTCGTGGTGGTCCGGTGGTGGGTTCAGGTTGGGTTGGGCTCGGGTCAGATTTGGTTATGGGTTCGAGTTTTGGTCCGGTCAACACATGGTCAACTGGTCAAGCTTCGGTCAAACTTGGTCAACGGGTCAGATCTGGTTCGGTTCGAGGTGGCTCCGGGTTACGCGCGTACGAATCGGTATACTTTAATTCATGTTTGTTATTATTATTGTGGATATTATATATATTTATAAATATATTGATTCGAACGAAATAGTTTTGACTCGCGAACGAACCGGATAAAATAATAAATGGTAACTACATATAATATCGGACGACCGGTAATAGTGACTAAAATGCGTGACTTATAATATCGATATCGGACTAAATTGGTTGGACTATAACATATATATTGTTTGGTGTATTAATATAAATAAGTATATTTATTATAAAAGCGTCGAAACGTATAAGTCTCGTTTGAATTGAAATTGCGGATAAACAAATTGAAGTCTTGTATTGGATATTGATTTTGGGAAAATTGAAGGCGACTTGTGTTGCCTGGTTTGTACGAAAACAGAGGAAACTCTGCCCAAATTTTTATAAAATTCTCGGCGCAACAAAAATAGAATTGTCGCATATTCTTATAAATGAAGTTCCCTAAGTGTCGTGATAAGTGTAGTTATGCAAAATAGTGACGTTTTGACAAAAGATATGTTTAACAATAATAAGTAAATCCCGGACAATATTTTGAAAACATATTATATATAGTTTCGCCGAACGTCAAGTATGACGAGTTTTCGAAGGGTTTTCGGTATCTAAATAATGTGTATTGTTTGGATTTAAAAACATATGAACATTTTACTTGGGAACTATTTTTACAAAAAGCAAAGTTTTGAATAACTTAAATGTTCGAATTTGGAAAAGAGGCGATATTGTTATTAATCGGATTTAAATAGCTATACTTATATTTTTATCAAAAAGTATTTTCCTAAAATATAATTATAAGACTAGCTACGGCTCAGGATAAGTTATACGTTTCATAATATCGGTCCAACGTGGTGTACACACGAATAGTGACAAGTGCGCAACCTGGGTACTGTGTCGTGTGTTAACGCATAAGTAAGATAAGTCACGATCGGTTCGTCGAGTTAAAGCATATTAGTACTCGAGTTATTACACACGAGTCTAGATAGTTGGATAAACTATCTTTTAGCCGGATAATAGGCTAGGTTTATATGTGTTAGACTTTAAGGTGTCCTTTGTTGTAATAGGGCACGAGGAAGTCGGTCAAGCTTCGGGCTTGTTTGCTAGCTTAGCTTGGAAATTAAGGTGAGTTCATGACCCCACTTTTTACTATTTTATAAATCTTTTCGGGGTGGAAGACATGCTTCTTTTATGAAAACCTGAGGAATTCCAAACGAACAAGTTTTTGAAAAATGAAATGGGTGCGTGAGTGTCACGGCCCTACTGTTACCGGTTTTACATTCTGTGAAGAAACATGCATACTACTTACATCGTTTTAAAGATCATGTTATACTATGGGCACTTTATATTACTATACGGCTTTTATGGAAAGTCCCCGGGGGAAACCATGAATGTGCTGCCATGCACAACGCGGGAAATGTGGATAGATCTATTGGGCCTCACAAACCCCACTCGACGTCGGGGCCGGGCGGGTGCATATTGTCTCTACCTATCGGGTTACCGAGGCATCGGTAGCCCAGTCATCTGGGCTGGATTCATCTTTTGGTACATGTTTAGTAATGGGTTCCCAACCGTAGTAGTAAAAACACTTAACGTCTAGCTAACGTTCTCATGACATAGTATTAACGGGAATGATCTTTTCAAATTTATGGAAACTCTTTTGTGAAACTTATGAACTCACCAGCTTTATGTTGACTTTTTAAGTATGTCTTTCAGGTTTAAACTTTTGTAACGGCACGGTTGGAGTAGTTGGCATATTGGGAACGGGGATCCTAGAGGGTTAGCAATGGAGTTCAGGAAATAAGAGTCTTAGATGCAACTTTCCGCTGCGCGGCGAAGCTATCAAACGTCGAAACCGATTTGGGGAAAAGTCGGGGTGTGACAATTTGGGTTTAATGTGTAGTGTCCATGCCAGTCGGGAATTACGGTATGTGGTTTTTATGTCATGAAATTCATGAAAGAGATAGTTCACGGAGGAGTCAAAATGTTGGGCAATGTAAGTTAAGGCAAAATAAGCGTAGCGACGTACTATGATTTATGTAATATAATTGGCCGGCCTCGACTAATGTATTAATTTTATTGTTATCTCAGGTTAGGGGGGAGTGGATTATTACGCGGATGAGGATATGGATGTCATTCGTGAAGGATGGTCAAGCTATACCGCGACATTTATTTTCAAGTGATCGACATTGGTTTTAAGGCAATGTATTGTCGATACAATATTTTTGTAAACGTTAAATGTTGTCACTGATTGGTTTGTAATTTGATAAATATGTATTATATAATTAAATGATGATTTTGTTATTAGGTTGCTAATAATTCTGCATATAATATAATGGGTATATATCTAGGAGGGTAAATCTATAATTTTACACGATTTTTTAGATTAATAAATTAGGACACGCAAAATAAACGTCATAAAATTTTGTCATATAGATATTTCATTAAAATGTGTCAACAAAAAGTGTCACAAACGCGTGTCAACAAAGACTGTCATAAGCGTGTGTCATAAATAGATGACACGCAAAAAAGTGTCATGTTACATTTATGACACCATCATCATTGCTACTCTTTTTTATGTCATCGGACCCCTTTCTTAACATGCAATGTGCGTCAAGAAAGGTCTTTTTTAGTAGTGATATTTAGAGGAAAGGTTGTTAGTCATTGTAGCCTATAAATGTATTCATTAATTGTATTGTGAGGCATTCAATTAATAAGATACCATAATCACTATTATGGTATCAGAGCCATAAACCCTAATCTCGCCGCCTCTTCCACAGCCTCCATTCTCCCATTTTTTTGGTTACGACCATGGCTGACAAGGAAGGCACCTCATCTCCAATGGTTACGACCGATTCAAAACACCTTCACCCCGTTTACTTTGTTACTAACATATAAAACAAAATAAGAATCCTTAACTGCGAGAAAGTTACATAATCATCATGGGTGAAGCTTTTTAAGCTCCATGCCAAAGGATATGATGCGTTAAACCAAATCGATGGTACCGCTCCACCGGCTACCACCAATAAGAGTTACGACTCTTGGCCAATGTTTATTCCGTGATCTTTCAATGGTTCTATCGAACTCTCTTTCTCTCTCTCTCTCTCTCTCTCTCTCTCTCTCTCTCTCTCTCTCTCTCTCTCTCTCTCTCTCTCTGATGGTCTTTTGGGTCGCATTCTTGATGACAACATTACTGCCCAACAAGTTTGGTATAAGCTACAATCTATTTTTCACAACGACAAAAACTCCTGAGCCTCTTCTTTATTAGACCCATTCACCATCATCACCACCCTAACTTCCTGCTCATCCTTGAATGACTACTTTTAGAATCTCAAGGACATAGCCGAACAAGTCAAAGATGAACAACGCATACGTAAGTCACGGTTGGTGTTACAAATGGTTCAAGGTCTTCCACAAGAGTATGATACAACCACCGCCTTCATTAATCAGTCCAACACCTCTTGGGATGATACTCGTGATATGATTGAACGCGAGCAACGTCGACAGACTGCTTTAACCGCTCCACGTTGGCTTGCTCCCACCCACGGCTCACAAACCCAACCCTCAAACACCACCCCATCACCACCACCCTCTTATAACCCGGCTTAACAATTCGATCAATACCAGCAGCGCCGGTCGTCGCATCGTTGTGGCCGTGGTCATGGTCGAAGAGGATACCATGGAGGCCGTGGCAACAACTACAACGGTTGTGGACGCACCAACTCATACAACTCAGGCCAAAACTATGAAAACGCCTACTCTGCCTTCTATGTCTCCAATAAGGCCCAAAATGCCTACGGCTGGTGGCCCACACCCCCTCCCTGCACACACCCGGCCTAATCTCCTTGGGCTTCCACCTGGACTCGACCACTTGCTCCATCAAACAACTCCCCAACCTCTCCTTCTGGCCCACAACAACCGGCCCAAAACTCTTACCCATGTTATGGCCTCATCGCCCAACAACAGCCACCCTTGTATCCCTACTTTCTACCCCCAAGCTTCCCTACCCAGCCCGCTTACAACATCCCAGCAGTCGATCCCTCTCAGCCCACTGAACTCGGAGCAACCTTGTCCACTCTTACTTTGAATCATTTCTAGCTTTTGGCAAAAATAAATACTTATACAAAAAAGGGAAATTGGATTTAAATACTCTAAACTATTGCTCGTTAGCCGATATTACTCCCAACTATCACTTTGACTACCAATACTCTCAACTTTACACTTTGTTTATTATGTCACCCCCATTTTCGAATCAGGGGCAAGTTATGATGATGAGGAGGTGTTTGCATCTTAGCTTGGGGGTGACACAAACAATGTATAAAGTTGGGAGTATTGATAGTCAAAGTAATAGTTGGGAGTGATATCGACCAACAAGCAATAGTTTAGAGTTTAGAGTATTTAAATCCAATTTAAAAAAATGGGCTTTTTATTCATGATATGGGCATGTAAGCTAGTTCTTTCATAGATCTTTCCATAGATAAAATTAAACAGAGATTATATTCTCAAATATCAATGAGATCACAAATTAAATGAGTGTTTTGATTATTTATTATAACGAAGTAGGTTATGTAATAGGCTCACATACTCTATTTTGCTTCTATTACATGGTAGCCAATTCACGAGAAGCTATCAAGTTCTTGGAGATCTCATAAATCAACCTGCTATGAAATTCATTCAAAGAGTGGTTACCCGAAACCTGAAGCCTCCTCGGAACTCTTTTCGAACCAAAAACATCTCCGGTTCCGCCTATTCTAAGCATCATATCTATGTACGCGTTCTTCAACTTGATCCAGAGCCTGGTCGGTGAAATTTTCTTCAATTTCAACCGTCGAATGACTTTAATCTTCCAAGCTGGGTGTCTTTTACCTCCTAATGTAACGGTCTTCGAATTGTTTTTGTGACAGCAGGAGGCCCGTAGATACCTCCTCCTTCTCCATGATCTATTTAAGGTGCCAACAAAACCACTTGAAAGGATTTCCATCCTTCATGCAACTTTGTTCCTTCACAATAATCTAATTAAGATCCTGTGGCTTCTAAGTGTTTGTAGGTGCAAATGTGATAATATTAAGTTTTAAGGTTCTGACTATATAGAGTGCTGATAGCCATCAGTGTGTTTAATTTAATTGCAATTTGATTATAAATATAACTTTATACTTGACTCATGTTTCGTCTTTATTTACCATATTATTCTTGCTTCAACTCAGGGGTACTGTTTGGGATTGCATTTTGAAATAGATTTTTAGATTATTGCGTTTTGAAAATGCAAATAATCAGTGTTTGGGTTGAGTTTGAAATAGATTTTTAGGCTAACAAAACACAATAATCTAAAAGTAATTTCACCCCTACTTTTCCAAAACGCAGAAGCTGTTTTGAAAAAACAATTCCAAGCATCCTCTTATTTAATTTTTCCTATCAACATTGGTGCAAAGCATTGATTTGCTTCTTAACCCAATAATACTACTTTTCCAATAATATATGAGTTTAAGTAAACTATACCAATATGGCAATATACTTACAAATAAAAAATGCATCCATGTATTGGTAAGTATTAAAAGAATAAAAGTGAATTTGGCTCAAGATTTTTAAGATGTATATATAACATCACAAAAGTATTTATATTATCTTCAGTTATTATTCTTATATTGTAATGGTTAAAATTGCTGGACGCTCTGAGTTTGCTCATGCGATTCAACTTGATTGAAAAGACACTCGATTAAGATCGAGTCTAGTTTTAGAAGAAATGAGATCAAATTGATTTGGTTCAAATTGGCTTGATTTGTTTATATGTGTGTGCACGCCCGCACGTGTGTATGTGGATATTCTAATAAAATGACTATAGGCCAACATTAATATTGATTGGTTCAAGATCCAAATAGACACCATTTGAATAACTAAGGTTGAAGTCCAATAAAAATAGTCAATTATCCAATATTTCAATATCCATGTGAGTAATTGAGTCAAAATGTTAAATACTGAAATGTGAAATGTGAAACGTCGATCGACGCTCAACTCTCAACCCGCCATTCAATGCAGAAGTACAAAACCCTAATCAAAACTCCTCATTGGTCATTGTTAATTCAATTTCTCCATCGCCACTCGCTAGGGTTTTGCTCCAGTCAGTTAATTTGTTTTCAAACTTCTGATTAAACAAGGGGTTGCTTCAATTGGTTGACAATTCATCTTCACGCTCAGTTGATCTCAAAGAACCAATTGAGTGTTTTTCTTATTCATTGTTATTTATTAAATGTATACTTGCGTTATAATTGGGCAAAATCTTAATTAGAGGCGAAAATTGCACTATACTCTAAAAAGTAACACCCCATCGTCACTTTCTTTTTTGTTATGCGACGTTAGCTCGAAAAATGCTCGGATCGAAAGACGCTCGCTCGACTTTGGCTCGGTTGAAAAACGTTCGGTTCGATATGTGAACAAACCAAGTATGAGCAAAGGGTCTAATCAGTTCGGTCCGGCTCGTGAACAGTGATCAACAATTTACACTCACGTATCATTTACTTGTCATTTGAGAAGGTTATTTCAGTGGTAGTTTACTCACAAAACTTCTCAACTACCTTAGCATATCTTCCGTTTACTTTTAACATATACCATTAGAAATGAGAACCCCGATATATCAAACATAGCTATGTGATGCTCGAATGTAAGTCGCGTATCACTAGACATTTGTTGTTTAGAGACATTTGACCAAAAAATCAAAGATACATATTCGTCTTTTTTTCTCAAAATGATTTAGTGCTTGGTAATTAATGAATCTCACGATAAATAAATAATAGACATGGAAGGTGGCATTGGTTGTTCGTGGTTGCTGGATTAGTATAACTTTGCTGTTTCAAGAAACACAATATAGTTTTAAGAGATGGTATTCCATAGATAAGTCAACTCAAAGATTGTAATATGTTAACATATTGATTTAGAGAGTAAGGATATTCTCCTCCATTTTCTTAAATATCCAAAAAAAAATTATATGTTAATTTTTTTTTTTAAATTGTACCAAATTAACAAGCGCTTTATTATTTTTCCAACGAGTACCGTAATGCTATACTAAATAAAAAAAACGACTCTTTTTAGTTGGTTTTAAGTGAGTTTTTGTACATGCAAAAACAAAAACAAAAAAAACACAATGCGCAGTACACTAAAAAACACAATGGACATAAAAAAAATGATGAGCAATATGTAAAAACATGTTTTATGACCCCCCCCCCCCCCCCCCCTTATGACACCTGGCAAACTCAGGTTAATATTTTTATCAAACATATAAGTATACCTTAGCAAAACATTCATAAAACGTACTTAACTGGTTAGTTGAGTCGGTTCGATGGTTCGGAGAATTATCGGGAGTTGGTTTACACTCACATAATGTCCATCGTTTAAGTCTCGTTATTGGTGAAATTACATAGTTGGGATAACTTATCAAGTATTATATGTTCCATGATCCATTAACAACTTATGAATTCATGATTATATGAATTGATATGTTAATGTATGTTAAAATGGCAATTGGGGGTCGTGGGTAGGGATGAGCATTTTTTCCCGAGTACCTATACTCGTACCCATACCGTACCTGTACCGGTACCCGTACTTGTACCGATTTTGAGTACTCGGTATAGCTATCGGTACCCACTTTTACTGATTTCGGTATTCGGTACTTTCGGTATCGGTACGGGTACGAGTACGGGTAAAAATGGTACGGGTACCGAATTCTATATACTATTAAATTTGATTATATGTTTTACTTCGTATTATGGTATATATGGTATTCGTATCAATTTTACCTATTTGGTACATGTACCATATTGGTACCCGTACCAAAATTTTCAATTTGGTACCCATATAGTATTGATACTCGTAATTGTTTACCTACTTGGTACCCATACGAGTGCTTAAAAGAAAAAAATAACAAAATGGTACCAAACGGGTACCGTACCGAAATACCGGTACCGATACCCGTACTCGTACCCGTACCCACTTTTGTTCAAATTCGGTACGGGTATTTTCGGTACGGATACGGGTATAGGTACGGGTACGGTACCGATCTCATCCCTAGTCGTGGGTACAAATGAGAAATAGAAACATCTCCTTCGCATATTAATGACCTCAGTCGCACCATTGAGGGTGCGATGAGAGTAAGGTATAAATATATCTATTTGCGTCATTTTCAGAATTTCACAACCCTAACTTGCCCCTTGGTTCTCCCTCTCTCTCTCTCTCTCTCTCTCTCTCTCTCTCTCTCTCTCTCTCAAACCCCAACCTGTACAAACGAGTTTTTGCCCTTATTTCTTAGATCCTAAAGCCAAAACAACTTTATAATCAATATCAAGTGAAGATTCAAGGTGTATTAATAAACTAAACCCTTTTCATTGCATTTTTATGCATTTTGACAAACCCAAGTGTCCAAATCTGATTTCAAGGTGTTTTCCTAAATAAAAACCTTCCTAAAACATTTCTAAACTAGATCTAGACCTAAACAACGACTTTCTTTATAAAAACCTAAGTTTAGATGATGTTGGTGACCATATATTTGGGGATTATGTGTTTTGGATTGAATGAATGATAATATGGTGATGTCTATATGATTGAGGACCGATTAGAAACATGATTAAATGATATAAGCATGATTATTTGGTGTTTTGTGGATTTTGACCCATTTAGGGATTTATGTCATAGATCTATGGTTTGTAAAATAAGACTGGTGATAATAACTTGATTAGGAACTCATTAGGATGATTTAATCTATGCTTGAAAATTTGAAAATGAAGTTGTTTCAATACTTTCCATTTTGGGTAAATTTCTCATTCAATTGATGTGACATCTACATAATTTGTCATTTTGGGTAACATGTGGTTTAGTGTCTAAAATAGACAAACTGAAGACTGAATCAGGTATGGAAAAATGATATTAGGAAAGATAGATGTGATTGTAGTGTTTCCTAGTGATTCGTTGGGTTTTCGATCGGGTGTGAAGGGATTTTGTTCGTCAAAATAGCTTAACAGTTGTATAGGTATGAATGGGTCCTCATTCACACCATGTTCATCCATTCTTACCAAAGATCCATTCTATTGTAACCATAGATGCAAAAGTTGTCCGATTTGACCGATTACTCGCTGAGTACTCGCTACAGGGTGGGTCACCGAGTATAGCCGAGTTGGCCGAATATTCCGAGTACTCTCCGCATATGCCGATTCGACCCCCGAGTACTCGCCCGACTAGGCCGAGTACTCGCAACTCCCCAGTCGGCCGAGTTAGTAGCGCCTAGCGAGTTCTGCAACCATGATTGTAACTAATGACTAAATCATAGAACTTATTTGCATGTAAATAGGTGCGAATAAAACTGGAAACGGTCTCATTCGCACGAACATGGAAATTTGTGAATTCTTTTGTATAAACTAACTTGTGTGGTCGTGACAAATGTCAAACATTTACAAACATACAAAGTCAAGTCTTGGAAAACTTGGGGTTATTAGACAAACATATCGGTCAAATATTAATAGGCTATCTATGGTAGGTTTCCAGTAGTCAGACTACCATAACAAGCCTTGTTAACTTATTACTAGAGACACAACTTAAGGTGAGTTTCACAGTCCACTGTTTATTGTTTTCATATTTGGGGGAGAAATATGCGGTATGAACACAAACTTTTTAGACCACGGCATTACATTATATCACATGGGTACTAAGCGACATTTCATCATCAAGTCCTTTCTAACTGTTGAGCAATGAATATGTGGATACATAGTGAGGAAAGTGTGAATTGATCTATTGGGCCCGGTTTCACACCACGCCAATGACGGAAACACGTGGCGCAACGTTCGAAGAGCATCAAGTCAAGATTAACATAAACTATAAGTAATTAAGAAAAGAATCATTTATTCATACATCGAAAATAGTTTCATGTTTCATACACATCACTTAATAACATAGTTTTAAACAAAAGCAGAGGTCTCTCAACTATATCGTAACCCATGGAAAATAAGAGCGAAACTCCACCCCCCCCCCCCGCCAAAAAAAAAAAGATTATGACGCTGGTATGATCCCTACCGCACTAGCCGCGCATCCTTTTAGCACTTAGTTACCTAAAAGATATGTTTAAAAGACGTCAATATATACATATTGGTGAGTTCACGTACAGGTTTTAGTTTTACAAAACATTTTAACAACAATTGGGAAATAAATACAAGTAGTGACCATTGTAAGAGTTGCAAGTTCCTACAATCTACTTGAGCCCATAACCAAACCATGGCAAGCAATACCCCGCTCGTAGTTGTTTATTGGAAAATAACAACTTAGTTCAGAATATGTGCACCCTTGATATACACAGTTACGGAATCGACGCTATCGATTAGGGGTGGGCCTTGTCAGGCACCAATAGTACTATCCAAATATTCCTTTGGTTTTTTATTTCACACACATGCACACGAATAAATGGTTACAGTAGCAAGGACTCACCCCGAGTGGTGAACAACAAACCCAAGTACCCAACACGTCACTTAACATATTTCCACAACATAACATATCTTTCCCCTGAAAACAAAACATTAAAATGGGGCCGTAAAGAAATAATGCAGAGCCAAATAACTGAGAATAGCTTGTCCAAGTTCAAACACCTACAAATGCCCTAGACGTATAAATCATTAAGTCTATAGCGTGTGTTTTCCGGCAAGTTGTACGCCCAACCCCCAACATCGCTATTTAGTTCAATTCCCCGTTTAATTAAACGTGTATCCTAGGTCCGTTGGTGATGGATTACCCTTGTTACAAGTTACACTTATATTTCTACATTAGTTAACTTGTTTTACAACATGACTGACTCGACTCACTTTACCGTATAATTATTTTCCCATTAAATAGTTATATAGGATCTTGTCGATCGATATTACATATTTTACATTGCCAAGTTCTTATACTTGTTTTAACGTGTAATCGTTATAGATTATATACGTTAATTCTCCCACGAATAAATTTCCATCACTTAGGAAAGTTTTATGTATTTTTCACCCATCTTATATATTTTAGTCCATAAAATATATGTTTTCATAGCCACATTAGACGCAATAACATTTATATGTATCTTGTAAGAAGTTATACACTATATACTTATTCGTCCATTTTACATTTTTGTCCGTTAACATGCCGTGATAGAAATACTTTTACATTTGATTATGTGTATTTATATATTTCCACATCCCGAATAATACAAGTTGTTTATATATATATATATATTCGTAGGAATAAATACTTTTCGTCGTAATATTATTTTCTCTACACTCAAAATATATTTTGTTATTTTTCCTAAAGTTTCCAACAATATGTTTTTCTTGAAATTAATCATCCTTTAATTTCTACATATTTTACTTGGAAATTTATAAAATAACATTTGTATTTTCAAAATCAAGACTTAATTATTTACAACAATATGCTCCAACACTTTTATATTCCCAATGATATAAAAGTGTTCATTTTATACAAATTTTTACCAAGTCTTTAAACTACCAATTTATTATTAAGACCTTTGTTTTTATATTTTCCAACATGTTTGGTAATTTGTATTTTTATAAAATCTTATTTTATAAAAACACATTTTTATACCAAAATGCATCTTTCTAATTTTACAAGTATTCCACTTAACAACCTTGAAAAGTTAAAATCTTTCATTTTTTAACACCTAACTTTTCAAAGTCACATTTCTAGATTCAGGTTTCAAAAATGACATTTTATACCCCTCAACTTTTAAAGTTACAAAATCATTTCCTTAACTTTCAAAAAGTTGCATTTTCTTCCTAGATCTTTCAAAACTGACAATTTTACACTAAACTAGTAAACTTAATTTTGTCAACTTCGTCACTATAGATTATTATTATTATTCAACACTATCAACAATCCATAATAATCTTATTAGGGATAATATTATGTGTATCGTATTAAGTCCATAATGTCCATGTCCTCCATTTTTAGAGTTTTAAAGTTAGTGACTTTGAAGATGTAACTTGTATATCTTTTAACTTTTTATAGTTCCACCATATTATTATGTTTTAAATTATGATGTCAAGATGATTAAAACAACTTTTAAATATATTCAAAGTTTTTTTTATAAAAACCACTCAAAACATCTTTAATAATATGTTTATGTGAACTTTTCAAAACTACAAAATCACTAACAACTCTATACAAAACTCACAACCATGTCCACTTTTCTTTATACCCATGTTAACACTTGTAAAACATATGATAATTCATATATAAAACCCTAGTTTCATATTATGTTTAGATCTTTAACATATGTAAGATCATGTTTAACTATTTAACTAACAAAAGCAATAACAAGCATCCTTCAAACTCATGGCCCATATACACATTTTTACACATCCATTTTAGCATTGTATAACATATGTTTCATTATGTGAAAATCCATTATCTTAAACCATGTACAACTTTCTTCTAACAGATGTTAATAAGAACATTCATAAACAAAAAGCAAGGATAAAAAGCTTACTACTAGCACAAGGATAGGGAAGACTCAAAACTCAAGTATGAAGTGAGGTTTAAGTGTCTCTTCCAAGGGGAATCATCGGGAGTTGGTTTTCACTCACATAATGTCCATCGTTTAATGATTCGGGGAATCATTGGGGAAACACACACATACACACGAGTCTTAAGTCCCGTAGTTGGTGAAATTACATGGTTGGGATAACTTATCAAGTATTATATGTTGTATGATCAATTAACAACTTATGAATGCTTGATTATGTAGATATCCAGTAGTCGGTTGTTAATGTATATTAAAATGGCAATTGGGGGTCGTGGGTACGAATGAGAAATGTTAATGTATATTAAAATGGCAATTGGGGGTCGTGGGTACGAATGAGAAATAGAAACATCTCATTCAAATGATAGAGGGTGCGAATGAGATTTTAATTCTCATTCGCAAACTGATGGCCTCAGTCGTACCATTGATGGTGCGAATGAGAGCACGGTATAAACATATCTCTTTGCCTTATTTTCATCATTTCACAACCCTAACTCGCCCGTAAGTTCTCTCTCTCAAACCCCAACCCATGGAAATGAGTTTTTGCCCTTATTTCAAAGATCCTTAAACCAAAACAAGTTTATAATCAATATCAAGTGAAGATTCAAGTTGTGTTAATCATCTAAACCCTTTTCATTACATTTTATGCATTTTGACAAACCCTAAGTGTCTAGATCTGATTTCAAGGTGTTTTTCTAAATAAAAACCTTCCTAAAATATTTCTAAACTAGATCCAGACCTAAACAACGAATTTCTTTATAAAAACTTAAGTTTAAATAATGTTATTATCACATGGTTCACCTTAGTGCATGGTTTATCCTTCGTAACAAAACATCACCATAAGTGGATATGTATGTATGTATGTATGCGTGCGTGATATGTATGTATGTGTGCGTGAATATACATACATATGTATGTGTATATGCGTGACATATATATATACATGTGCACGTGTGTATGAGTGTGTGTTTAGACACGTAAGAACCTAAGTTATAATGTTAGCTTACTCTGTTTTCTATTTTGGAGAAAGCTTGCATTGTTTACTAGTTTTAGAATGAATTCCTAGCCGACCGTTGTACATGAGACGATGTATTTAGAGTTCTCAACAAAGCCCTCGTTTATTAGTTTATCATAACCATTAGCTATGGATATAGCCTAGAAACGCTTGAATAGATCTATTGGGTAGGCACCCCCATTCTTGGTTAGTCGCTCTAACCGGATTCATATGATATCAGAGTGCCTGCCTTTCTTTTATGACGATTCATTGCCTTTGTTGTGCAATGTGCGAGGCGCCACTCGTCGAGGTTTGGTTATAGACTCAAGATGGTTTATCATCATTGTTCTTGGCTAGACAATGATGGGTCATTCAAGGATTTCATTAAAACTTCACATTTGGTTTACAAAACCCGTGAACTCACCAACATTTTGTTGAAAAAGTTTTTATGCATGTTTTTCAGGTAGCTAAATCTTGGATGGAACTTAGGTTACAATTGGGCAATCATTCACGACCACCACGTGTCGTGTCATCAAAACTTTTGACCCCGATAAGGGTTTTGAAATGTATTTTGTGAAACTGGTTGGTATCGAAGACGTTTGGTACTTTTATATATAAATAAATATGAATGTTTGCTCATATCTTGTGGTTGAAAACCTTTCATGGTTACATCCTGTGTTTCCGCCTAGGCGGGGTGTGACAACCGACTACTGGATATCTACCATAGATAGCCTATCAATGTTTGACCTATATATTTGTTAAATAACCCCAAGTTTTCCAAGACTTGACTTTGTATGTTTGTAAATGTTTGACGTTTGTCATGACCACGCAAGACTCGACATCCCGTTGGTGACCCGTTACATCAGTTTATCAAGTATATACAGTCCATATACAAGTAATGCACATAGAACAATTAGTTTATACTAAAGAATTAACAAATTTCCATGTTCGTGCGAATGAGACCGTTTCCAGTCTCATTCGCACCTATTTTCATGCGAATGAGTTCTAAGATTTAGTCATTAGTTACAATAGAATAGTTCTTTGGTAAGAATGAACCAACTTGGTGCCAATGGGCAAAGATCTCTCTCATTCGCAGCATCGATCATGCGAATGAGGGAACGTCCCTTTCATTCGCACCTTCGACTGTGTGATAGAGGCCCCATTCGTACCTATACAACTGTTAAGCTATTTTGACGATTAAAAACCCTTAAAACCCGATCGAAAACCCAACGAATCACTACCAAACACTGCAGTCACATCTATCTATCCTAATATAATGTTTCTACACCTGATTTAGTCTTTAGTTTGTCCATTTTACATACCAAATCACATGATACCTAAATTGACAAATTATGGAGATGCCACATCAATTGCATGAGAAATTTACTTAAAATGGCAAGTATTGAACCAACTTCATTTTTAGATTTTCAAGCATAGATTAAAACATCCTAATGAGTTCCTAATCAAGCTATTATCATCATGCTTATTTTACAAACCCTAGATCTATGCCTTAGATCTATGACATAAATCCCCAAAATGGATCTAAATCCACAAAACACCAAATAATCATTCTTAGATCATTTAATCATGTTTCTAAACATTCCTAATCAATCATATAAAGATCATCATATTATCATTCTATCCATACAAAACACATAATCCCCAAATAAATGGTCACCAACATTATTTAAACTTAAGTTTTTATAAAGAAATTTGTTGTTTAGGTCTGGATCTAGTTTAGAAATATTTTAGGAAGGTTTTTATTTAGAAAAACACCTTGAAATCAGATCTGGACACTTAGGGTTTGTCAAAATGCATAAAATGTAATGAAAAGGGTTTAGATGATTAACACAACTTGAATCTTCACTTGATATTGATTATAAACTTGTTTTGGTTTAAGGATCTTTGAAATAAGGGCAAAAACTCATTTCCATGGGTTGGGGTTTGAGAGAGAGAACTTACGGGCGAGTTAGGGTTGTGAAATAATGAAAATAAGGCAAAGAGATATGTTTATACCGTGCTCTCATTCGCACCATCAATGGTACGACTGAGGCCATCAGTTTGCGAATGAGAATTAAAATCTCATTCGCACCCTCTATCATTTGAATGAGATGTTTCTATTTCTCATTCGTACCCACGACCCCCAATTGCCATTTTAATATACATTAACATTTAACAAATATATCGGTCAAACATTGATAGGCTATCTATGGTAGATATCCAGTAGTCGGTTGTCACACCCCGCCTAGGCGGAAACACAGGATGTAACCATGAAAGGTTTTCAACCACAAGATATGAGCAAACATTCATATTTATTTATATATAAAAGTACCAAACGTCTTCGATACCAACCAGTTTCACAAAATACATTTCAAAACCCTTATCGGGGTCAAAAGTTTTGATGACACGACACGTGGTGGTCGTGAATGATTGCCCAATTGTAACCTAAGTTCCATCCAAGATTTAGCTACCTGAAAAACATGCATAAAAACTTTTTCAACAAAATGTTGGTGAGTTCACGGGTTTTGTAAACCAAATGTGAAGTTTTAATGAAATCCTTGAATGACCCATCATTGTCTAGCCAAGAACAATGATGATAAACCATCTTGAGTCTATAACCAAACCTCGACGAGTGGCGCCTCGCACATTGCACAACAAAGGCAATGAATCGTCATAAAAGAAAGGCAGGCACTCTGATATCATATGAATCCGGTTAGAGCGACTAACCAAGAATGGGGGTGCCAACCCAATAGATCTATTCAAGCGTTTCTAGGCTATATCCATAGCTAATGGTTATGATAAACTAATAAACGAGGGCTTTGTTGAGTACTCTAAACATATCGTCTCATGTACAACGGTCGGCTAGGAATTCATTCTAAAACTAGTAAACAATGCAAGCTTTCTCCAAAATAGAAAACAGAGTAAGCTAACATTATAACTTAGGTTCTTACATGTCTAAACACACACACATACACACGTGAACATGTATATATATATGTCACGCATATACACATACATATGTATGTATATTCACGCACACATACATACATATCACGCACGCATACATACATACATACATACATACATACATACATACATACATACATACATATCCACTTATGGTGATGTTTTGTTACGAAGGATAAACCATGCACTAAGGTGAACCATGTGATAATTAAACAAAGTAAAGAAGTAAATGTGTTAAGGTTTATACCTCCTAGTGGATCCAAGATAAAATGCAAGATGCTAGAACTCCTTAGTTTCTCCTAGAACTTTGATGGATGTGTGTGTGTGTGTTTGTGTTTCGAATTCTAGGAGAGGGGAGAGAGGTTTGTGGTGTGGTGAAATGCTTACACAAAGGCTCCTTATATAGAGGTGGGGATGAGAAGGGATTAGGAAGTTGCTTAACACTTTAGGTAAGTCAACTTCTATGGATCTTGGAGATTAAGAGAATCTTACCTAGTTTGGTTAATAATCTACTTTGTCTTAAATCTTAACAGCATATTCAAGGTCCAAATCATGTCTTAGATGGAAAAACATCTTGATTATGTTGTGTAGATACTAAGCATAAATGACTTAACATGAAGGTCAACCTTGGATCAATTCAACACATGCCTAATTACAAGTTGACTTGGATTAAAAAAAAAAAGAATTAGTAGGGGTATAGGGGGAGACGGTTTGGAGGCAACAAGGAAAGCCAACATACTTTGTCTTAGGCAAGTATCTAAGCATGGGTTTATGGTGCATTCGAAGATCTATCTATTCTAGTGTGTGGCAACATCACCTAAAGCTTTCTAATCAAAGCATTTCTTGGTTTAACCAAGATACATGATGGTGACATTACCTTAGATTATGTTGGATCAATATCTCATAATGTGACTAATCCATGAGCTTAAGGTTCTACACCTTTCCATAATGTGACAATTCAAATGTTTGTAGATGACAAGAGGTGTTAGGATGTTTTGAAAAAAAAAAAGATTTGGTGTGTGCACATATGGGAGGCGACGGTTAGGGTGGTTCCAAGAAAACAAGAGTTAGCTACTTTGGGCTAATGATCTTCTATAGTTCCATGTGATTAAGGGATCTTTCCATATATGGGTAAAGTCTTAAAGTTAACTAAGTGTGTATGGAATTGAGGAACATAATCATGGCTTAAGATCTCCATACTTAGTCATGTTATCAAGTAAAGTGAAGTGATCACTCATAGATTATGCTAGAACATAATCTTCCAAACCTTGACCACTCATAAGATCATTCTAGATCTTAATTAACAGGTTCTTAAACATAGTTGACCTATAAAAAGATAATATATATATATATATATGTGTGTGGGGGGGGGGGGGTGGGTTGCGGCCGAAAAAGGAAGGAAAAGGGGAGGGAAATAAGCTTTAACATTTGTGGTAAGTCCTTCACGGGTAGCTCAGTTGGTGAATGGACCAGGGATCTCTCTTGGAGGTCTTAGGTTCGATTCCCACGAATGACATAATGAGAAATGATGGATGATTCATGGCCTATGGTCATGAGTTCGAGTCCTGATCTCGCCAGGTTTTACCGGTTCACTACTGTCGTGCCTTTGGGCGGGTATGTGGGTCGGGTTTTCCCTGGAAGCGGGCTGTCGGGCGGGCTAGGGGCTTCGTGCGTCCGGGGTAGGCCAGGCTGTGCCCTTGTCTTTGCCACTGGGGGGCCGCGTACGAAGTACCCGGCGTTGTTTAGTTAGCCGTTCAAAAAAAAAACATTTGTGGTAACCCAACATTCTTGATCCTAAAAGTAAGGAATATTGCTAATTATAGTTAAGTCATCAAATCTTTAAGAATATTAAGATATGACACTTCATTTATAATGGAACAAAGTGGATGTAAAGACTTGTATTAATTGTGTCTTATGTTCCTTAGCACATGTGATACTCATGCCCAAATGTATGTGTGCCGCGTGCATATATACATATACATGTGGATTTGTATGTTATAAAAATAATAGTTTTCATACACAAATTCCATAGCACTTCCCATTGTATTATAAAATAAATGGGCATTTTTACATGTTTTTGGAAAATAGTTCGTAATCGTTTAAATTCGTGTCACCAAGATTCGTTGATATGGGTGAAATTATACTCGTTCGGATATTGCTAGACTTTCTCGGGGGACTTATGCATATAAAATGATATGAATTATGCATGGAAAATTAAACATTGACTAGAAAGTGTACGGATTTTGACCTGGCTAAGTGGCAGGTGTCACATTCTCCCGCTGTTGAGGAAATTTCATCCGCGAAATTCGACGTGGTTTATCCGATACCAGGGAATCCTTGAAGAGAGAGGGGTACTTTCGCTTCATTTGGTCCTCGGTTTCGTGTCGAGAATTCCACCGAACTTTAACGAGTTTAACTTGGCTACGTCTCAACATCTGGACTTTCCAGTTTGTGACCTCGATTGGTTCCTCAATAAAATGAAGTTGATCGTCAATCTGGATTTCCTCGAGCGGAATGATCAACGATTCATCCGATAAGAACTTTTTGAGGTTCGACACATGGAATGTGTCATGAACCCAACTTAGCTCGTCGGGCAACTTAAATTTATACGCAACCGGACCAACTCTTGCCAAGATTTCAAATGGACCAATGTATCTTGGGTTCAGTTTGCCGTGTTTACCAAAACGAGGTACTCCTTTCCAAGGAGAGACTTTCAGTAGGACCTTATCACCTACTTGAAATTCCAAAGGTTTCCTCCTCGTGTCAGCATAACTCTTCTGCCTATCCCGGGCAGCTTTCAATCTGTCCTTGATTTGAAAGATTTTGTCGGTTGTCTCCTGGATGATCTCCAGGCCATTCAAGTGCTTGTCCCCAACTTCTGCCCAACACAACGGTGATCGGCATTTGCATCCATAGAGAGCTTCAAACGGTGCGGCTTTGATGCTAGTGTGATAACTGTTGTTGTACGAAAACTTGATTAGAGGTAGGTGGGGATCCCAATTACCTCCAAAGTCAATCACACATGCACGAAGCATATCCTCAAGTTTTTGGATCGTTCTATCGCTCTGACTGTCAGTCTGGGGATGGTAAGCCGTACTCATGTCCAATCGAGTACCGAGGGCTTCGTTCAGCGTCTTCCAGAACCTAGAAGTAAACCGACTATCACGATCCGAAATGATGGAAACTGGAATACCGTGTCTAGATACAACCTCCTTAATGTAGAGTTTTGCCAATTTATCCAATTTATCAGTTTCCTTGATTGGCAAACCGTAAGCGGATTTGGTTAATCGATTCACAATTACCCAAATTGCATCATGGCCGCTTGCCGTCCTTGGCAACTTAGTGATAAAATCCATCGAAATCTGCTCCCACTTCCACACGGGTATCTCAGGTTGCTGTAATAAGCCGGAGGGTTTCTTGAACTCAGCTTTGACCTTAGAGCACGTGAGGCACTTTCCCACGTACATAGCAATGCTACCTTTAATGTTAGGCCACCAATATAGTTCTTTCAAATCCTTGTACATCCTATCGGCTCCTGGATGAACCGAATATCCTGACTTATGGGCCTCTTCAAGTACCAATTCCCTCAATTTACCAAATAATGGAACCCAAATCCTATTAGCGAAGTATAAAGTTCTATTGGCCCTCGGTTCCAATAGTCTAACCATGGCGTGCAAAGCTTCCTCGTTGTTGGCCTCCTTGAGAGCTTCCTGATGGGCTTCACGAATGCGGTCTGTGAGATTCGATTGGATCGTCAATCCTAGTGCGCGAGCACGTAGGGTTTTGATGTGTTTCTTTCAACTTAAGGCATCCGCTATGACGTTTGCCTTTCCCGGGTGATATTTAATCTCACAGTCGTAATCGTTCAGCAATTCAACCCATCTTCTCTGCCTCATGTTCAAATCCTTCTGATCGAAGATGTGTTGCAAGCTCATGTGGTCTGTGAAGACAGTACACTTGGTTCCATACAAGTAATGTCTCCAAATCTTGAGTGCAAAAACTACAGCTCCCAAATCCAAGTCATGTGTAGTGTAATTCTTCTCGTGAACCTTGAGTTGACGAGAGGCATACGCAGTCACTTTATCCCTTTGCATCAAGACACAACCAAGACCTTGTGTGAAGCATCGCAATAGACCACAAAATCATCCATACCATCGGGTAGGGACAAAATCGGTGTGCTGCAAAACCTTGGCTTCAACTACTGGAAGGCAGATTCTTGCTTATCAACCCATTCAAACTTCTTATCCTTCTGAGTCAGAATGGTTAAAGATTGAGCTATCTTAGAGAAGTTCTCAATAAACCGTCGATAATATCCAGCGAGTCCTAAAAAATTGTCGCACTTCCGTTGGCGACTTGGGGGCTTCCCAATTCTTCATTGCCTCAATCTTTGCTGGATCGACATGGATACCTCTTTTGTTCACTACATATCCAAGGAAGTGAACTTCGCGAATCCAAAATTCGCACTTGGAGAACTTAGCATATAACTTCTCATTCTTTAATAGCTCAAGGATCAACTTCATATATTGCTCATGCTCCTGTTGAGTTCGTGAGTATATCAATACATCATCAATAAAGACTATCACGAACTTGTCCAAATACGGCTTGCACACTCTATTCATCAAATCTATAAACACTGCCGGTGCGCTGGTCAATCCAAAAGGCATCCCCAAGAACTCATAATGACCATAATGCGTCCTAAAATCCATTTTAGGTATGCTTTCCTCTTGCACACGAAGTTGATGATATCCAGACCTCAAATCAATCTTAGAGTAGTAGCTAGAGCCTAGCAGCTGATCAGACGGATCATCGATCCTGGGGAGAGGGTACCAATTCTTGATAGTGAGCTTGTTCAGTTCTCGATAGTCTATCCTTCTTCTTCACAAACAACACATACGAAAGGATCCATCCTTCTTCTTCACAAACAACACATGTGCACCCCATGGGGTGAAACTCGGTCGAATAAAACCCTTATCCAACAACTACTGCAATTGGCTCGAAATCTCCTGCATCTCTGATGGTGCTAAGCGGTAGGGAGAACGGGCGATAGGTGCAGCACCGGGAGCTAAATCAATACGAAACTCCACTTGCCTCGGAAGAGGCAGTCCAGGCAACTCTTCAGGAAAGACTTCGGGAAAATCCCTCACGACAGGGATGTCTTCGATCTTTAGCTCATTTGATTTCGTCTCCATCACGTGTGCTAGAAACGCACAATAGCCCTTGCGAATGCACTTCTAGGCTTTCATGCAAGATATAATCCGTACTGTGGCTCGGTTGTTCTCTCCTTTGACCGAAAGAACTTCGCCACTAGGAAGGGGAATACGGACAATCTTTTCTCGGCACACAATCTCCGCATGGTTCTTCGACAACCAATCCATGCCAACTACCACATCGAAACTACCCAACTCGATTGGTAGTAAGTCGATATGAAACTCATGATCTCCCAAGTTTAGGGTACATCCTTCAATGACTTCTTCCGACTCAATAACCTTACTGTTGGCCAATTTTATAGAGTAACGTGTGCCCAACTTACTAGAGTCTACCCCAAGGGACATTCTAAAGTTGGTCGATACAAAACTTAAATCGGCACCAGTATCGAAAAGTACGGAAGCATAAGTGTTGTTAACGAGGAACGTACCGGTAACAACGTTGGGATCCTCACGACCTTCACCAGCTCCAATCACAAAATCTCTACCACGAACTTGGTTCTTCAACTTCGGGCAATCCTTCTTGAAGTGATCCGCAGCACCACACTTAAAGCATCCTGGTTTCTCAGCAGGGTTACCAGTAGCCTTAGCATGGCAGCGGGAAGTCTAATGACCGGTCTTCTTGCAGTAGTCACAACGAATGCTGTCACATGACCCGACATGGTGACAGTTACATTTGTTGCAAAGATGGTGCGGCCCATTATACTTCTTGTGGGGCTCAGCCGCAGCAGTAGTAGTTGCAACAAATGCCTGGGTAGTCTCTTGCTTCTTACCAGACCGATTTCCACCATTTTTACCCTTCTTGGTATCCGGCCACTTTCTTTTGTCACTCGCAGTTCCTCCTTTCTCAACCTCCTTCTTAAGCATTGCGCCCATACGCACTGCATCATCCGTAAGACTATGAGCGAGGGTGATGGCTCCTTGAATGGTGGTGGGTTCAGCAGCAGTTACCATACTGCGAATCTTAAGGGAGAGTCCCCATATGTAACTTTCAACCCGATTGTATTCCGGAGTAACTGTAACATCGCCAAATTTTCAAATTATAAAACGTATATTATTTTCATAATGTGCCTAAGTTTTATTTCCCGGCCACACAACTTATATATATACATATATATACATATAATAATAATAATAATAATAATAATAATAATAACATATACTAGATAAATTGAGTTTGTGATTTTCTTACCCAAACCCATAGCCCATTACCCAAGTCATCCCAGCCCAAACCCCATACCAGAAGCCCACAACCAAGGCCCAACCCCCTCCCCTTACACATTAAATCAAAAACAAAAGAAATTGCCCCAGCCGGGTTTCGAACCCGAGTCACAACACACGCACACACACGCGCCAACCATCTGAGCCACGCTGCAACCTTGTTTCATATCCCACTCATTAATTATTTAATATGTCTAAACTCCCTGTCCCTCTTTCTTCCTGGTTCGCTGCAACAAGTCTGCCGAGAAAGGATTTTTTTTTTTTTTAAATCGTAAATTGTTATAATAAGCCATGTTAATCATCTTTGACCAATGATTCGTAATTATCGGCCATCAGTGACCATAATACACGACTAACAGTCATAAATTCTTACCCAATTTATACCTATTACGCGTTTAGACTTCAATATTGGTCAACCTTGCCAATTAATCAATCCAACGATCCCCTCTATAAATTGAACTTCTACGAAGCATAACAACTCGCCAATAAACTCTTCTCAACCCCTAATTTTCTTCCATTCACTCTGATTGTGCACCGCGATTACGTTTTTGACTTCGTGGTCTTGACCAAGCAATCGAGCACGAAACAGACTTGTAAGTCTAAACTTTTCTGTGGGTTTTATACATCGGCCATCACTCATCAATAGCCCCATGATTAATTGGGCTATTGATGAGTGAATCAGATTATTGTATAAACTAGGGTTCTTGGTTTGTTAATTTGGGGAAGAAACTGATTTTGCATACCGTATATATTTTTATTAAACTGAGATAAATCACAACCACAGGCCTAGGCCAAGTGGTTGTGACTGATCCTTATAACTGAGACTAACCGGGTTCGAGACCCGGCTTGAACACCCCTTTTTCCATTTATTTTTCATTTAAAAACAAACCATTATATATATTTAAATTACACTTAAATCTTGTAAAATCATTTTTAAATACTAAAACATTTTTATAAATTCTAAAAAATTTATCTTTAACAAATCTGATGTCAAAGTTTTACTTACAATTTTTATTTTCCTGAAATTCATTTATTTAATATTTATAATAATTAAATCAATTTTATACTATTATATTTATAAAAATCCATTAAAATATCAAAACAATTTTATTAATTTCTACAAAAATTATCCTATGTTTGTACAATGTTAAACTTTACTGAAATGATTTTTAATTCAGAAAAATCATTTATCTTATATTTTTAGTCAATTTTTGTTATATTTAATCATAATTAAATCATAATAAATTCAATTTTTATTATTTTTGCACCAAAATTTTATACAATTTATTTTTAAATATTTAGAACAGAAATATGATTTTTAAAATAATAAATCTTTAATTTTAGTATTTTTGAATATTAAAGTTAAATTTTGGCAATTTGTAATAAATAGATTTAAAAATCTATTTTAAAGGAAATAATTTTATAAAAATTATTTTTATACTTCAAACACATTATTGTGAGCATTCTAAATTCAAATTTTATAAAAAGATTTTCTTTTATTTAATTATCAAATTTCCCTTTATTTAATTAACATTTTATTTTAATTTCAACAATTGGATATCCCCAAATCGAAACCCTAAGATATACTTATAAACTAGTTAGACTTAGACTTATTTGTTGCCTTATACATAGGGTAATACTTGGCAATCTATTGGGCTACACTTATACTATTCCTCAATACCTAATACTATACCAAGGTGAGTTTACGTAACCATGTTTATGCGATTCTTTATACTTGCAACAATTTTAAGCAATTCAACATGCATGTCTAGTAGTAAACTTTATTGCCTCATGATTTAGTCAACAGTTTCAACGAGTTTCAACGAGTTTCAACATTTACATAATCATTAGCTATGGCCAGGCCGGCGATACTCAATAATAGATCTATTGGATTGACAATCCCACCCGGATACGTGTACCTCCTACATAGGTAACGTGGGTGATTGTTATCGTTCAACATATTACTAAGGTGAACCGTGGATGACGGGATGGACCTAAACTAGTCGGAGGTTTGATTATGTCAACATATTATACTATTCATGTAGACTTAAATTTACGATAGAAATACGAATTGCTAAACTTTTATACTTAAACTATATGCTTAACATGGATTATGTATTCTCACCAACTTCTAGTTGACCCCCCCTCCATTTTTCCAAACTCAACAGGAAATACTGATGCTTGAAGTCTAGAGCTAGCATGAGGAGATATTTGAAGCTTTGTTGATTACTTGATGTAGACTTTAATGTAATTCAATATTGTAATGTAATAAAGGATTATTTAAACATGTGTAATATCATGAGCTACTGAACAATCATCAATACGTGACATCCCGATGTTTCCGCCATCGGTTGGGGTGTTACAGATTGGTATCAGAGCCATGGTTATAGGGAATTAGGTTATTAGAGAAATAATCTAGTCTATAACCATAGGATTTAACCAGTACATGCTTCTTTTGCTTGCTATTCTCTATCTCCCTCCTACTTCTTATCCCGACTTTCATCCTTACGAGAAGGTTGCTCTCCATCACTGGATCTACTCTCAGACTAATAGGACAAAATCCTCAGGTTTAACCTGAACCACCTTGAGATCTCGTCGAAGTTCTAGATTTTAATAACGAACACGTGCAATTTGGAAGGGTGAACGCCTGTATTCTGAGTTTTCTGTCTAGGACTGGCATTGCGCATATATCCCAATCAGACGAGGGACTCGGATGCCTACCTGGGAATTCTCGGGATGAGTGTTCACTTATAGGCTAAAGCATGTCTTCACAATGTTATTAGAATCTAGAAGTTTTGATAAGTCAACGTTTTCATTTATTCGTTTTAATTAATGAATAAATGATTACACTCACCTTCCTTAAACTAAGCTCAAAAATCTCAAAATTTTACAGCTTAAATCAATCTCATTTCATAACCATCCATGGATTTCACAATCACACTTCACCTTACCATCTTAGCCACTTTTTAAATATTCAACACCCTACTCAAATCATATAATCTCCATACTATAAAATAAACTCTTTATCAACTATCTTCACATTCACTATCTCTCACAACTTTGATTCTGCTTCAAGAATTTTTCATCATCCTCTCAAGAACTAAATTCATATCCTTCACCTTCTCACACATGAGCTAATTACCCATGATAACCAAACTATTGAAACTTGATTGTGTGTTGCATCAAACATAATCCTTAGTTATACATGAGGATTCGACTATTTGCCTTATTTGAACATTTGAAACTAGAATTCATGGAATATAAGCTATTTACTATAGACACGCCTAGAGTCATTAACCTTATCTAGGGCAACTCTATTACAACTCGTATGCTATACTTGATACTTGATTGCTTACATGTACATATTATCAATTTGCAATTCATGTGTGTAATAATTGGAACACTTAATCAAACAACTGATAGAGGATGAAGTACTTGCTCAACAGTTAGTAGAGTACAAAATAACCTACTCAACGATTGGTAGAGGTCATCATGCCTGCTCAACAGTCGGTAGAGGCCCTACAACCTGCTCAACGACTGGTAGAGGCTATCATACCTGCTCAACAATCGGTAGAGGTTCCTACTCACTGACTGGTAGAAGTCTTTTTCCTGCTCAACAGTTGGACTCATTTTTGGATACATGGTTAATCATATTATTTTACATGTGTGTCTAGAGTTATAGAAGGACACAAAACCCTAATGTAAGGTAAATTGGTGATTGCGGTCCGGAACGTAATCATGAATTTACAGGTACGTTAAGGTAGTGTGAAATTTTATCAAGGTTTCCGGTAGTAGACCAATTGTAACCCTGGTTTTCTTTTAACTTCGGGACGAAGTTCCTAAAAGTAGGGGAGACTGTAACATCGCCAAATTTTCAAATTATAAAACGTATATTATTTTCATAATGTGCCTAAGTTTTATTTCCCGACCACACAACTTATATATATACATATAATAATAATAATAATAATAATAATAATAATTATAACATATACTAGATAAATTGAGTTTGTGATTTTCTTACCCAAACCCATAGCCCATTACCCAAGTCATCCCAGCCCAAACCCCATACCAGAAGCCCACAACCAAGGCCCAACCCCCTCCCCTTACACATTAAATCAAAAACAAAAGAAATTGCCCCAGCCGGGTTTCGAACCCGAGTCACAACACACGCACACACACGCGCCAACCATCTGAGCCACGCTGCAACCTTGTTTCATATCCCACTCATTAATTATTTAATATGTCTAAACTCCCTGTCCCTCTTTCTTCCTGGTTTGCTGCAACAAGTCTGCCGAGAAAGGATTTTTTTTTTTTAAATCGTAAATTGTTATAATAAGCCATGTTAATCATCTTTGACCAATGATTCGTAATTATCGGCCATCAGTGACCATAATACACGACTAACAGTCATAAATTCTTACCCAATTTATACCTATTACGCGTTTAGACTTCAATATTGGTCAACCTTGCCAATTAATCAATCCAACGATCCCCTCTATAAATTGAACTTCTTCGAAGCATAACAACTCGCCAATAAACTCTTCTCAACCCCTAATTTTCTTCAATTCACTCTGATTGTGCACCGCGATTACGTTTTTGACTTCGTGGTCTTGACCAAGCAATCGAGCACGAAACAGACTTGTAAGTCTAAACTTTTCTGTGGGTTTTATACATCGGCCATCACTCATCAATAGCCCCATGATTAATTGGGCTATTGATGAGTGAATCAGATTATTGTCTAAACTAGGGTTCTTGGTTTGTTAATTTGGGGAAGAAACTGATTTTGCATACCGTATATATTTTTATTAAACTGAGATAAATCACAACCACAGGCCTAGGCCAAGTGGTTGTGACTGATCCTTATAACTGAGACTAACCGGGTTCGAGACCCGGCTTGAACACCCCTTTTTCCATTTATTTTTCATTTAAAAACAAACCATTATATATATTTAAATTACACTTAAATCTTGTAAAATCATTTTTAAATACTAAAACATTTTTATAAATTCTAAAAAATTTATCTTTAACAAATCTGATGTCAAAGTTTTACTTACAATTTTTATTTTCCTGAAATTCATTTATTTAATATTTATAATAATTAAATCAATTTTATACTATTATATTTATAAAAATCGATTAAAATATCAAAACAATTTTATTAATTTCTACAAAAATTATCCTATGTTTGTACAATGTTAAACTTTACTGAAATGATTTTTAATTCAGAAAAATCATTTATCTTATATTTTTAGTCAATTTTTGTTATATTTAATCATAATTAAATCATAATAAATTCAATTTTTATTATTTTTGCACCAAAATTTTATACAATTTATTTTTAAATATTTAGAACAGAAATATGATTTTTAAAATAATAATTCTTTAATTTTAGTATTTTTGAATATTAAAGTTAAATTTTGGCAATTTGTAATAAATAGATTTAAAAATCTATTTTAAAGGAAATAATTTTATAAAAATTATTTTTATACTTCAAACACATTATTGTGAGCATTCTAAATTCAAATTTTATAAAAAGATTTTCTTTTATTTAATTATCAAATTTCCCTTTATTTAATTAACATTTTATTTTAATTTCAACAATTGGATATCCCCAAATCGAAACCCTAAGATATACTTATAAACTAGTTAGACTTAGACTTATTTGTTCCCTTATACATAGGGTAATACTTGGCAATCTATTGGGCTACACTTATACTATTCCTCAATACCTAATACTATACCAAGGTGAGTTTACGTAACCATGTTTATGCGATTCTTTATACTTGTAACAATTTTAAGCAATTCAACATGCATGTCTAGTAGTAAACTTTATTGCCTCATGATTTAGTCAACAGTTTCAACGAGTTTCAACATTTACATAATCATTAGCTATGGCCAGGCCGGCGATACTCAATAATAGATCTATTGGATTGACAATCCCACCCGGATACGTGTACCTCCTACATAGGTAACGTGGGTGATTGTTATCGTTCAACATATTACTAAGGTGAACCGTGGATGACGGGATGGACCTAAACTTGTCGGAGGTTTGATTATGTCAACATATTATACTATTCATGTAGACTTAAATTTACGATAGACATACGAATTGCTAAACTTTTATACTTAAACTATATGCTTAACATGGATTATGTATTCTCACCAACTTCTAGTTGACCCCCCCCCCCCCATTTTTCCAAACTCAACAGGAAATACTGATGCTTGAAGTCTAGAGCTAGCATGAGGAGATATTTGAAGCTTTGTTGATTACTTGATGTAGACTTTAATGTAATTCAATATTGTAATGTAATAAAGGATTATTTAAACAAGTGTATTATCATGAGCTACTGAACAATCATCAATACGTGACATCCCGATGTTTCCGCCATCGGTTGGGGTGTTACAGATTGGTATCAGAGCCATGGTTATAGGGAATTAGGTTATTAGAGAAATAATCTAGTCTATAACCATAGGATTTAACCAGTACATGCTTCTTTTGCTTGCTATTCTCTATCTCCCTCCTACTTCTTATCCCTACTTTCATCCTTACGAGAAGGTTGCTCTCCATCACTGGATCTACTCTCAGACTAATAGGACAAAATCCTCAGGTTTAACCTGAACCACCTTGAGATCTCGTCGAAGTTCTAGATTTTAATAACGAACACGTGCAATCTGGAAGGGTGAACGCCTGTATTCTGAGTTTTCTGTCTAGGACTGGCATTGCGCATATATCCCAATCAGACGAGGGACCCGGATGCCTACCTGGGAATTCTCGGGATGAGTGTTCACTTATAGGCTAAAGCATGTCTTCACTATGTTATTAGAATCTAGAAGTTTTGATAAGTCAACGTTTTCGTTTATTCGTTTTAATTAATGAATAAATGATTACACTCACCTTCCTTAAACTAAGCTCAAAAATCTCAAAATTTTACAGCTTAAATCAATCTCATTTCATAACCATCCATGGATTTCACAATCACACTTCACCTTACCATCTTAGCCACTTTTTAAATATTCAACACCCTACTCAAATCATATAATCTCCATACTATAAAATAAACTCTTTATCAACTATCTTCACATTCACTATCTCTCACAACTTTGATTCTGCTTCAAGAATTTTTCATCATCCTCTCAAGAACTAAATTCATATCCTTCACCTTCTCACACATGAGCTAATTACCCATGATAACCAAACTATTGAAACTTGATTGTGTGTTGCATCAAACATAATCCTTAGTTATACATGAGGATTCGACTATTTGCCTTATTTGAACATTTGAAACTAGAATTCATGGAATATAAGCTATTTACTATAGACACACCTAGAGTCATTAACCTTATCTAGGGCAACTCTATTACAACTCGTATGCTATACTTGATACTTGATTGCTTACATGTACATATTATCAATTTGCAATTCATGTGTGTAATAATTGGTACACTTAATCAAACAACTGATAGAGGATGAAGTACTTGCTCAACAGTTAGTAGAGTACAAAATAACCTACTCAACGATTGGTAGAGGTCATCATGCCTGCTCAACAGTCGGTAGAGGCCCTACAACCTGCTCAACGACTGGTAGAGGCTATCATACCTGCTCAACAATCGGTAGAGGTTCCTACTCACTGACTGGTAGAAGTCTTTTTCCTGCTCAACAGTTGGACTCATTTTTGGATACATGGTTAATCATATTATTTTACATGTGTGTCTAGAGTTATAGAAGGACACAAAACCCTAATGTAAGGTAAATTGGTGATTGCGGTCCGGAACGTAATCATGAATTTACAGGTACGTTAAGGTAGTGTGAAATTTTATCAAGGTTTCCGGTAGTAGACCAATTGTAACCCTGGTTTTCTTTTAACTTCGGGACGAAGTTCCTAAAAGTAGGGGAGACTGTAACATCGCCAAATTTTCAAATTATAAAACGTATATTATTTTCAAATTCAATATTGTAATGTAATAAAGGATTATTTAAACATGTGTATTATCATGAGCTACTGAACAATCATCAATACGTGACATCCCGATGTTTCCGCCATCGGTTGGGGTGTTACAGTAACCATGTGGGGTACCAAACGAGACAGCTCATGAAAACGAGTAGTGTAGGCGGCGACCTCAGCTCCAGACATAGTCAAATTTCAGAACTCTGACTCAAGCTTCTGCAACTCACTACGGGGGTAGTACTTCTCCATCAGCATGGACTTCAAATCGCTCCACGAGAGACCATACGCAGCATCTCTACCCAGAGTCTGAACTTGCAGATTCCGCCAAGTCAACGCCTCATCCTGGAAGGTGCAGGTAGAGTACTTGACTTTCTGGTCCTCAGCACAACCGCTGATATCTAGAACTTATTCCATTTTCTCGATCCAATGACAAATACCGACCGCTCCTTCCGTCCACCGGAAACTCCATGGTTTACAAGCCATGAAATTCTTGTAGGAACAGCCATGAACCATGTTCTCACTGTTTGTGTCATAGATAATGAGACATCATCAACAATAGTGGTGATTACAAGGCCATAGGGAGCATAGCGAATCGATATCTTACCAGTGTCGTTGTCATTTGTCCTTCGCCTGCCATTTCTGCCAGATCCACCACTGGAGTACGTGTGGTTAGCGTCGTGCTGCGCAATGGCTTGCGCAATCACGCGGGCTAGCTCTTCGGACGTGGTTGGAAATGTGTTGTTGATGTGTGTAAATGTATATATATAAATAACACAAGTTCTAAATAAAACGACTCACCTAAAAACTACACACGCACGGCAAGTGTACCGGTCGCAAAGCAGTAAACAGATAAGACCGAGTATCGAACCCAAAGACGCGAATGCAACTCTAGATCACAACCTATACCGAATACTAGCCTAAATAAATATATACTTATGTGGGGGGTTAAACTAATGATTATAAACTTAGAAGAAACTAAATATAGATAAAATAACTTCAACTGCTTATGGGAACTAGGAACTTGGAGAAATCGGATAGGAAGAAGGCTGGTTACTTAGGTAAAATCCCTAGACACTAGCAATAAATCCTGAATCTGGTAATTAACTTGAGACCCTATTCTTATCTAATAAACCTCCTGTCAAAGATAGCTCACTAGACTTAAGGCGGGACAAGTGTAGAAATGCTAAGATGGATCCGGATCGCCCTAGCGTACCAAAATCCCACAGAAATCAGATTAAAACCTCTCCTGGATTAAAACCCTCAAACTATGAAGCAGACTTAAACTCTACTGAAGAAAACCTAGGAAAACTCTAAACACGGACAAGTAGCGACTCCCGCCCTAGCGCTTGCCAACTACCGAACAATGCCTAGTTAGTTACCTAGCAAACTCGAGTTAGATTTCTCACCCTCAAGAATGGACTGCACGTCTTAGTTAATTTATTATATTAGTTTGTTATACTTGTGTCGTACTCCAACTCCAAATACTAGCACGCTAACCTAAGTTGACGAACTAGATTGATTTCAAGACCTAGGGGGTATCTCTACATGCCTAGCTCCACAAAACCAATAAACAAACTTCAAATAAAAATAACACCAACACACATATATCAAATCCAACAATAAAATTAAAGTCATGTAATTCTACACATCTAAATTAAAAACCAAAAATCATTAAATACTGCATAAAACGTGTCTAGTTCATAAACCTAAGCAACCATGGAAGTCTAGTTCATAATTATAATAAGAAACATAAATTCAAAGTTTATAAAAAACAATTTCATCATGTCTCTAAACAAATAAAAACGATAAAACAAACCCCGGGTCTTCAAATAATTAATCTTTAGTGCACCCCAAACCTTCTCCGTCTTCAAGAATCCTCCAAAGCTCCTCTCTAATTTTCTTTGTTTAGAAGCTGTCGTAAGTTGCTTCTTGGAATCAATGTGCAATTGTTGTTAAATTAATAAATATTCATTCGAATGACACATCTCCTCTAATCTGCCGTCAAGTTAAAACATATATCCCTATTTTGTTGGGCCTTGGGCCGGTTTTTTACTAAAGTCACAATTGACTTTCTTTTTTTTATCTATTATTATTATTATTATTATTATTATTATTATTATTTATAGTAGCTCGGTGCTCTACACTCGGGTGTTCTTGGCTTGACCAAAGTTCATCGTTTACGCTCCAACGTTCACACGAACACCTACCAAAATATAAAATAAATAAATAAATAAGTACTAAAAATTAATAAAAATCTATAAAAACCTATACTAAATAAAATAGACCAGTACAAGCCTAAAACTAATAAAAACACTATCTAAACGACTCAAAAATTACACAAACTTTACACTGGAAATAGATGTATTTTACAATACATCAAATATCCCCACACTTATCTCTTTTTCGTCCCTGAAAAAAAATTATGCTATGGAATCACAGTTAGGTTTACATCCAGTTTCAAAACATAGGTTACTTAATTAATAATCTACTAACGTATTGATTGCGATTGCAGGTATATTGATCCTCTTAAACCCACACCGGTTTCCAAGCCCCTTTTTATTTATGTTAAGTTCATGTTGATTAGTCTATCTAGGGTCTCACTCGAAGGAAGCCACAGTTCCTCCTAATCCCGCCTCAAGCTTATGAAGCTAAAGGAACGACCAATTGACCATTTTCCAACCGTCTTATGTAGAAAACCAAGAGAATTTAAAATCACTTTTTTTTTTTTGACTTAAAATGACTTTATATACAGACTAAACGACAGTTTCCCATCCCCACACTTAAACTCTACATTGCCCTCAATGTAGGAATAGAGAACGACTCAAAATAAAAAAAAAAAATTCCGAATACAAAAAAAAAAAAAAAAACGAGGGCAAATTGGAAAGGACTTAGCTGGTTAATTTTTCTTCGTAAGCTCTAGTCCAAACCAACTCGATCGTATAGCATTTTGGTCGCGATCGGCTCTGACACAATGGTAAACTCTCGGGTTGCTTCAGTATAACGTACAGCTCCAGAATCGCCCGAATGGAGATTGAGTACGAGCGGTACAATCCAAACCTGCACAAAATGAAACAAACAAAACCCGAGCATAATACCGAACCACACAAAAATAAAAAGACTCAAACTACTAACTTAGACTCATAATATAACAACAAACAAGAAGACGTACCTGCTTGGTAAAATGACGGTGAATGGTGGTAGAACCAAATGGGTAGAGAAAAAAAATTATGGTTCTCACTCAACGTGAAGGACACTGGTAATCACAACACGCGTTGCAAGATGAAAAAAAAATATAACTTTTCGGGGTAATAGCTGGTCGCATGAGGCGAACAGGTCAGCCCAGACTCCTCACGTTATGTGAAAAGTCTTTTTTCAGAGAAAATTAATTTTTTTTTTTAAAGAAAAATTCTCTTATTACCCAAACCTTTACCAAAACTCCCACTCATAAAATATATATAAAGATAATACAGGGGATCTGCTCATTGTGAAATTTCCTCTACCTAAGCAAACACGCAAACTTGCAAACAGACTTAAAGACACAAAAAACAAAGATAAAAAAAGAAAGATAAAAACCTACGAACCACTACCGAAGGACGGACCACAAATAAAAAAATGAAAAGCTAAAAAAAATAAATAAATAAATAGGTATAAATATAAAATTACAAACTCTACAGAGCCTCCCCACACTTAAACTTAATCAGGGGACTTCTCTTTTATCTGGACCCGATCCAACCCGTTTAATTCCACCCGGTCCATATTATTTAGAAAAATTACATTAGTGGAATTTAAAAATATTTTATCGAATTTAAATAGGTCGGACCACCAATATTTAAATTTACCTGGACCAAACCTGATTCTTGGCATGTAATGAGGGGACTTGTTGTCTCTGCAACTCCTGACCCTCACCCTGTGTCGGTCCAGGTGCCTCTTCGCCTTCTCCCGTGGTGGTGGCCATGGTGGTGGCACTAGTAGCAATGTAATATCCAATGCCTGCACAGGCCGGCTGTGGTGTTCTTCTTCTTCCACCACTGCTTCTTTCTTATCTTCCTTGTTTGCTGACACTTCGTCAAAATCTTTGTCCACTTCTGGAGCTGACAAATCAACCAACTCGTCACCAAACTCTGCTTCTCCATCAGCTGCTTCTTCAAGCAGGTCAGTGGTGTCTTCCTCTTCCACCACTTCTTCCTCAAACAGCCAGCCTGTGGATTCTGAAAAATCCATATCTTTGATGTGTGTAAATGTATATATAAAAATAACACAAGCTTTAATTAAAACGACTCACCTAAAAACTACACACGCACGGCAAGTGTACCGGTCGCAAAGCAGTAAACAGATAAGACCGAGTATCGAACCCAAAGACGCGAATGCAACTCAAGATCACAACCTATACCGAATACTAGCCTAATTAAATAAATACTTAAATGGGGGGTTAAACTAATAACTAAAAACTTAGAAGAAACTAAATATAAATAAAACAACCTCGACTGCTTATGGGAACTAGGAGCTAGGAGAAATCGGATAGGAAGAAGGCTGGTAACCTGGGTAGAATCCCTAGACTCTGGTTATAAAAGCTTACCTACGTAATCCGGTTGAAGACCCTGTTCTCATCTAACAAACCCCCTGTCAAGGATAGTCGACTAGACTCAAGGCGGGACAAGTGTTGAGATGCTAAAATGAAAGTGGATCTCCCCAGCGAAACCAAATCCCACAGTAATCCTTTAATCAACCACTCTTGGATCGAAAACTCCCAAACTGTGAAGCAGACTTAACTAATACGAATGAAATCCTAAGAAAACTCTAAGCACGAATAGGTAACCAGTCTCGCCCTAGCGATAACCAAACTACCAAACAATGCCTAGTTAGTCAACCTAGCAATCCCGAATTATATTCCTAACCTTCGAGAAGGGATTGCACACCTTAGCTAATTGATTTTAAAAACCTGTTAAACTTGCGCTATTCCTAACTGCAAGAACTAGCTTGACAACAAAAGTTAATCAAACTAGAATGATTTCTAGATCTAGGGGATATTCCTATATGCCTAGAACATCAAAACCAACAAAAAGTAATCAAATCAAAAAGCGCCAGCACACAAATATTCAAAATCAAACATAAAAAATTAAATCATGTAACCCAACACATCCAAAACGGAAAACGTAAGTCTTTAACTAAAAACCAAACTCTAGTTCATCATCCCAAGTCACCAATAAAAGGTTTAGCCTATAATCTTTATAAACATCACAAAATAAATAAAAATAGTTTTTACCATGTCTGTAAAAATAATAAACGAAAACTAAACCTAACCCAAGGCTCGTTGGCTATTGATCTTTAACGTGCCCGTGGCCTTTTCTCCTTCCGGACCCTTTCGCTCGTCACCGTTCTTGGCCGGTCGCTCCTTTGCTGTGCGACTCTGCGATTGTAGAATGAATATTGTCTAATAATTGTGCGCCGTCTTCTTTTCGATTTATAGTTCTCCCAATTGTTAATATGTTGGGCCGTAGCCCTTTTGTGACAGATCACAAAAGTCAAGTTTGACTTTATTATTATTATTATTATTATTATTATTATTATTATTATTATTATTATTATTATTATTATTATTCCATGTTCCTGGCTCGGTTGTTCTTGCCTTGACCAAAGTTTGTGTTTACGCTTCGACGTCCATGAACAAATGCTTTCAAGTGCTCGTGTCTCAATTAAAATTCTTTCTTTTTAAGCTCATTTTCCACGAACACCTATAAAATATAAAACGAGTAATTAAGTACTAAAAACTAATAAAAACTATACAATAATAAAATAGACAAACAAACGAATACACGCCTAAAACTACTAAAAACTATATACAAAAGACTTAATTTTAACTCAAAATACATAGGAGAATAGATGTGTTTTACGACACATCAATCTTCCTCAGCCTCCCCTATCTTCTCCATCATGGCTTTCCTATGCACGTCCCAAGCTATCTGTGACACCTGGCAAATTCGGGTTAACAACGTTGTCTAGATGAAAGTCTACCTTAGCGAGTCACGCGTATATTGTACGTAACTGGGTTAGTTAAGTCGGGATATGGTTCGGGAACTATTGGTTAGTCTAGAAGATCATTGGATGTTGGTCTAGAGGTTCGTTAGATGTCGGTCCTTAACCAAGTGTACAAACGATGACGATTTGTAGGATTGTCAGGGCATACGGAACGTACGAGTCTCGAGTCCCGGGAATTGGTGAACGAGTGTAAATATGTGTAATTACTTGTGTTATGTGTTTACAATCATTATGTGACTTGTCGGTACATGAATATGCATTAACATATGTTAAAACGGGGTTTAACGCGCAAAACGCACAAGGCCAAACCCTATAGGCGAGTAGGAGGTCTACTCCCCTATAGGGGAGGCGAGTAGGGAGCCCTTAAGGGCGATTAGCCCCTACTCGTGTGATGTTAAGGGCGAGTAGGCCCCTAATCACATGAACATCAGGCGATTACAAGCCCTAATCGCCTGAACTGCTGCACAATCGCATGTAACGTGCTGGAACGACTAGAAACGCCTATAAATACAACACTTAACCTCCTAAACTCCCTAATATCAACCCTAGTCGTCCCATAACCGCCCCAAACACCTAAACAACCTCTGGAAGGCGATTTTGATCAAAAACACAAGGTTTCAAGGTCTAACCATCATTCTTTTACAATTCCAAGGTTTGATTCTCATCCATAACACTTTGTAAACGTTTTTAATAAATCCCTAATGGTCCAGACCTGTTCATAAACGAAAAAGCTTTCTGAAAATCGTCAATAAGGGTTGTTAAACGGATTATAACTAATTAACATGCGTTATGGGTATGTATGATTAGAAAGATAGGATTTTTATGGATCTTGATGATGTTTTGATGTATTATCATGCTAGGTCAGAATTAATATTGTTAGTATGATGATAGAAAACTCAGTAATCGGATAATAGGGTTATGATTACATACGTTAATTGATATTGCATGCTATGGGAATAGTGTTTGGATTGTTTTGGGTTGCATGCAGGACTGATTATACGAGGTTGAACGAAGGGTTTTGGGTTAAACATGTTTAGGATAGTGTTTGGGATGATATTGGGTAGTTACACACGTTCTGGATCTGATTTGGAGCATTAAACGCGCGAAAAACCGGAACAGCATGGTTACAGGCGAGTAGCAATGCTAATCGCCTATAACTCATGCGAGTACAAGGCTAATCGCCAATATATAGGCGAGTAGAAGCCTATTCACTAGTAAGTTCAAGCGAGTAGCCCTAATCACTAGTAAGTTCATGCGAGTAGCCCTAATCACTAGTAAGTTCAGGGGAATAGCCCCTATTCGCATGAAGTAAAGGGGAGTAGCCCCTACTCGCCTATAGTAGGGGCGAATAGGGCTTCTATTCACTAGTTGACTTTCCTAATCACTAGTTGACTTTTCCTAATCGCGTGTACTGCTGCTGTAAGTGTAAATTAGCATTCCGAGACCCGATTTAACATGTAGTAACATGCTAGGAACCCCGTAACATGTCTAATAACTTGGTAACATATATTTGGATGTATTTCGGTGATACGTGAACTATGTGCTATAACTTGTTGTGTGTTAACGTATGTTAAGTATACTTACGTTATTGTATGTTTTGGAGCGTAAACATAACACGGGGAGTCTCGGGTCACCAATGGGATGTCGAGTCTTGTACTTTGGGTCGGTTAAACAGTCACGGTGTTTTCAAACAAACTTGGTTATGGTCTGGACATCTAGGGACTAATTAACCTGCGGGTTATTAGTCTAAGTACTTGTAACTGTCGTATGTTAGGTCGCCACTGTACGGGACTAACATAGCAGCTGAGTTTACTCGGGATTAGGAGTAAAGCAACTTAAGGTGAGTTTACGGCCCCTCTTTTAAACTGGTTTACACTTTTCGGGGGAGAAAACATGTGTTAAAACAATTATGTGGTAACAACTGTCATACTATGGGTTTCTAACGTATACTACACGATCTTTGGAAGTCCCGGGGGGAACCATGAATGTGCGGGTTTGCACAACGGGGAAATGTGAATAGCGCTATTGGGAGTGACCAACCCCGCTCGTCGGCTTGGAGGGCCGGGCGAGTGCATATTGTCTCAAACAGGAACAACAGGAACATTGGAACTATTCGGGCACAACAACTGGTATTCGAGTTAGTAATGGTTTTCCAATCGTGGTAGTAACAAAACGTACGCCTAGCTAGCGTATACTGGTTTTCTATTTGTTATAGTATGGACAGGTGAATTTGGTACTTGAACTGCAAACCTGTAAACTCACCAGCATTTTTGTGCTGACGTAAACTTTTACATGTTTTCTCAGGTCGCTAAGGTAGCACAATGGAACTAGGGCGCACGCGTCTGCACGGCGTCTAGATAGAGTTGCATGATTTCATAAACATTGAACTTTGGCTATTTATGTTGAACTTTATTTTGAATAAGCTTCCGCTGTAAACGGGATTTTAAAACTATGTTTTGGTATTGCATTAATTACATTTAGACTTGTTAATTGTGATCGTTGGTTTGGATCCTGGTTTGTCATGCGCCTCGCGGTAAAACTCCGCAAGTGGATTTTGAGGGTGTGACAGATTGGTATCAGAGCCAGGTTATAGTGAACTAGGACTGCATGTAGAGTCTAGTCTATAGCCGAGTCGCACACACTAGACGATCACATGGTACTAAACGTTATAGTGGTTTACGTATGGTCTTGTCGGGGTGTCTCTAAATCGTTGGTCTTTCTACGTTACATCATCCGTTCTATCTTAGGTTGGGTTACTTGTTTCCTAGGCAGTGTGGTCTATTGGGGTAACACGTGTGCTCTTGAGATTTGTCCAAGGCTCGGACATCTCCCTTTCGCACTCCAATAGAAACACTTGTCATGAACTACCGTAGTATTACGGTGTGTAGCTAAGAGTCTATGTTCGGTGATTTGATCTTTGAACTAGGAGAACACTTGGAGGACCATGTAGAGCGTTTTATCATTTTGGGTGCACACAAAGTCATAAAACGAAATGCATGGAAGTACTAGTGAGCTCTGGGTTTGAGGGGATAGTCCTGGATTGGATCTGGCTTTAATCTTGTGAACATTAGTGGTTATCTTTAACTGCGAAACTAAATTTTCTTGTTCTTTCTGCCAGAATCATGTCTGGAGTGCGTGGAGGACGAGGAGGTGGTCGAAATGGTGGACGCGGTGGTGGTCGTGGTGGTGCTGGTGGTCGTGGTGGAGGTATTAACCTGTCACAGGCTGATCTGAATAACTTGCTCCAGGCTGCCTTTCAGTTAGGGCACAACGGTGGTGGTAAGTTGTTTTATCCATTTTCTTTGCCTCATTGGTGAGCCTTGTTTACGTATTTCGTGGTTTCTCATACGTTTCATTTCAGGTGGTCCTGTTGACCCACCCCCACCCATGTGCACCTATAAGATGTTCCGGGACTGCAAGCCCCAGGAATTCTCTGGCACCGAGGGTGCGGTCAGTTTGCTTAGGTGGTTGGAGAAAGTGGAGTCGGTATTCCTGATGTGTAACTGTCTCCCAGAAGATCGGGTGAAGTATTCGGCTGCGTTATTTCAAGACGTGGCATTGACTTGGTGGAATGGTATCACCCAGAACATGGGTATTGGGGAGGCATATGCCATGCCATGGGAGAACTTTGTGCAGTTGCTGAAGCGGGAGTATTGCCCGAGAGAAGAGGTACAGAAGCTGGAGCATGAGGTGTGGAACCTCAAGATGACTGGGTCGGAAATCGAGAAGTATACGGTTAGGAGGAATGAGTTGGCAGTGCTATGTCCCGATCTGCACGTGCCAGAGTATCGTAAGATTGAACATTATGTCTCAGGGTTGGTGCCGGAAATTGCAGGGTTAGTGGCTGCTGGGAATCATCCTACTTATGCGGAGGTAGTTCGATCTGCACATAGGATGACTAATTTAAAGGTGAACGAGGGGATTTTGCCGGCGAAAGGTTCGACTGCTAAGGCTCCAGAGAACAATAAGCGCAAGTGGGAAAACGACGGGAAGGGATCTGGGTCTACGCAGCAGGGTAAAAAGTTTGATAATGGGGGTTCATCGTCTTCGGGTAATAAGCAGGGTGGTTATGCAGGAAAACTGCCCAAATGCAACAAGTGTGGACGCCATCACCTAGGGAACTGCGACAGTAACCGTTGTCACCGCTGCCAGCGAACAGGCCACTATGCTAAAGACTGTCGGGTTACACTTCCATCGACTCAGGCTCCGACCAACAGTTCAGCTCCGACTACTCAGGGGACTACAGGGAAACAGGGATGCTACAACTGTGGTGACACTGGGCATTACAAGAAGGATTGCCCAAAACTGAAACAGGGTGGAAACAACGGGAATGGGAACAACGGGGGCGGCGGCAGAAATGCACGTGCCTTCGTCATTGGAGCTGCTGAGGCTAGGCAGGACCCTGATACAGTCACCGGTACGTTTCTTCTCAATAATCATTCCGTTAGCGTGTTATTTGATTCTGGTGCCGACAAGAGTTTTGTATCCATGGATGTTAGTCGACTGCTAGATGTAGTATCTGTACCATTAGAGACCAAGTATATTATTGAGTTAGCTGACGGTAAAACGATTGAAGCTACTAGTGTTCTTCGGGAGTGTCAGTTAGAGTTGTCGGGTTTATCATTCCCCATCGACCTTATGCCGGTACCATTGGGTAGTTTTGACTTTGTGGTAGGAATGGATTGGTTATCTTTGTATCGCGCGGAGATCGTCTGTTACGATAAGGTTATTCGGATTCCTCTCCCTGATGGAGAATTTCTTTCTGTATACGGTATCAAGGGTGGTGTTTCGCTAAACATCATCTCTAGCATGAAAGCCCTTAAGTGTCTTCGAAAGGGTTATCCAGCCGTTTTGGCGCTCTTATCTGTTTCCACTAGTGATGAGAAGAAGATTGACGACATTCCGGTGGTACGCGAGTTTTCTGATGTTTTTCCCGATGATTTATCTGGTCTTCCTCCTCATCGTCAAGTCGAGTTCGGCATTGATCTTGTACCAGGGGCTGCTCCTATTGCTCGGGCCCCATACCGTCTTGCACCTCCCGAGATGCAGGAATTGTCTAGTCAGTTACAGGAACTCTTGGACAAGGGTTTCATCCGACCAAGTTCTTCCCCTTGGGGAGCCCCGATTTTATTTGTCAAGAAGAAGGACGGGAGTTTCCGATTGTGTGTAGACTACAGAGAACTGAACAAGTTGACCATCAAAAACCGTTATCCTCTCCCACGTATCGATGATCTATTCGACCAGCTCCAGGGTTCTAGTTATTATTCCAAGATCGACTTGAGGTCCGGTTATCACCAGCTGCGCGTCAGGGAGGCTGATGTTGCAAAGACTGCTTTTCGAACACGTTATGGCCATTTCGAATTCTTGGTCATGCCTTTCGGTCTCACGAACGCACCGGCGGTTTTCATGGACTTGATGAACCGCGTCTGTAAACCGTATCTGGACAAGTTTGTCATTGTGTTTATCGATGACATTCTGATCTACTCCAAGAACGAGACCGAACACGGGGAACATCTGCGGTTAGTTTTGGAACTCTTGCGACGGGAACAACTTTACGCCAAGTTCTCAAAGTGTGACTTTTGGTTACGCGAAGTTCAATTCCTAGGACATGTGGTTAATGAACTAGGAATTCATGTCGATCCCGCTAAAATCGAAGCGATCAAGGACTGGGGAGCACCAAAGACGCCAACTGAGGTGCGGCAATTCCTAGGCCTTGCGGGCTATTATCGTCGTTTCATTCAGGGGTTTTCGAAGATTGCTCAACCCCTCACCACTCTCACTCAGAAGGATAAGAAGTTCGACTGGGGTGAATCACAAGAGTCCGCGTTTGAAGAACTGAAGTCTAAACTGTGTTCTGCTCCTATCCTGTCTTTACCTGAGGGTCCTGATGATTTTGTCGTTTACTGTGATGCTTCCATTCATGGACTCGGTTGCGTGTTGATGCAACGCGAGAAAGTGATTGCGTATGCTTCTCGTCAACTCAAAGTGCACGAGAAGAACTACACAACTCATGACTTGGAGTTGGGTGCCGTGGTATTCGCGTTGAAAATTTGGAGACATTACTTGTACGGTACCAAATGCACCATCTACACCGATCACAAGAGTCTCCAACACATTTTCGACCAACAACACTTGAACATACGGCAGCGTCGCTGGATTGAACTTTTGAACGATTATGATTGTGCTATTAAGTACCATCCTGGCAAGGCGAATGTTGTAGCAGACGCCTTGAGCAGGAAGGAATCTTCTAAACCTCGTCGCGTTCGGGCGTTGCAGCTCACTATCCATTCGTCGTTACCTGATCAACTCCGTTCTGCCCAATTGGAAGCTTTGAAGGAGGAAAACCTTAAAGCTGAAACCATGCACGGTGCCGACAAGCACCTAGAGCGAAGGCCTGATGGCCTGCACTATTTCGCAGAACGCATATGGGTTCCTTTATTCGGGGGACTACAGGAGCTTGTTCTTGATGAGGCTCATAAGTCCCGGTATTCTATTCATCCTGGTTCGGATAAGATGTACCAAGATCTAAAGGTGCTTTACTGGTGGCCAAACATGAGGTCGGACATAGCCTCATACGTGAGCAAATGCTTGACCTGTGCTAAGGTCAAAGTGGAATACCAGAAACCGTCGGGTCTCCTGCAACAACCTGAAATTCCGGAATGGAAATGGGAACGGATTACTATGGATTTTGTCACACAACTTCCTAAGTCACCAAGCGGGAACGACAAGATATGGGTGATTGTCGATCGGTTAACGAAATCAGCTCATTTTCTTGCTATTAAGGAGACCGACACCATGGATCGTTTGGCTCGTCTCTACTTGAAAGAAGTTGTTTCTAAGCACGGGGTACCTGTTTCTATTATCTCGGATCGTGACTCCCATTTTACTTCTCACTTCTGGAAGTCTTTGCACAAGGCTTTGGGTACCCAACTAGACATGAGTACGGCTTACCATCCACAGACTGACGGTCAGAGTGAGCGTACGATTCAAACATTAGAAGACATGCTGCGGGCATGTGTGATCGATTTTGGCAAGGGTTGGGAAGCTCATCTGCCGTTGGTAGAATTCTCGTACAACAACAGTTATCACACGAGCATCAAGGCTGCTCCGTTCGAAGCACTGTACGGACGGAAATGCCGTTCTCCTCTTTGTTGGGCTGAGGTGGGTGAGAGTCAACTCACTGGGCCTGAACTAGTGTACGAAACTTCGGAAAAGATCGTACAGATTCGAAATCGGTTGGCGGCGGCACGGGACCGGCAAAAGAGTTATGCTGATCAGCGTCGCAAACCACTGGAGTTCCAAGTCAATGACAAGGTACTTCTAAAAGTCTCACCGTGGAAGGGCGTCATACGCTTTGGAAAGCGTGGCAAACTCAATCCGCGATATGTCGGCCCATTTACGATCCTGGAACGGATTGGGCCGGTGGCATATCGACTTGATCTGCCGACGGAGCTCGGTAACGTACATAACGTCTTTCACGTGTCAAACTTGAAGAAGTGTCTGGCTGACGAGTCTCTCATCGTTCCACTAGAAGAGATCAAGGTTGATGATCGTCTTCGGATTGTGGAAGAACCTGTGGAGATCCTCGATTACAAGATTCGTAGCCTACGTCACAGCAAGATTCGTATCATTAAGGTTCGGTGGAACTCGAACCGGGGACCGGAATATACATGGGAACGGGAGGATCAGATGAAGTCTAAGTATCCTCACCTCTTTCCTAAGGAAGCGTTCGAGTCGAGACATGTCTCTTCGGCAGCTGAATGAATCTCGGGTCGAGATTCCTTTTAACGTGGGGATGATGTGACACCTCGGGTAAATCTCTCTCTTGATTTCTACTCTCTATTGATTCCTACCTGTTTGTTTATTCCCTTCGTTGTTTCTTTTGTTACTTACGCAATTTTCGGGACGAAAATTCTTTTAACGTGGGGATGATGTGACACCTGGCAAATTCGGGTTAACAACGTTGTCTAGATGAAAGTCTACCTTAGCGAGTCACGCGTATATTGTACGTAACTGGGTTAGTTAAGTCGGGATATGGTTCGGGAACTATTGGTTAGTCTAGAAGATCATTGGATGTTGGTCTAGAGGTTCGTTAGATGTCGGTCCTTAACCAAGTGTACAAACGATGACGATTTGTAGGATTGTCAGGGCATACGGAACGTACGAGTCTCGAGTCCCGGGAATTGGTGAACGAGTGTAAATATGTGTAATTACTTGTGTTATGTGTTTACAATCATTATGTGACTTGTCGGTACATGAATATGCATTAACATATGTTAAAACGGGGTTTAACGCGCAAAACGCACAAGGCCAAACCCTATAGGCGAGTAGGAGGTCTACTCCCCTATAGGGGAGGCGAGTAGGGAGCCCTTAAGGGCGATTAGCCCCTACTCGTGTGATGTTAAGGGCGAGTAGGCCCCTAATCACATGAACATCAGGCGATTACAAGCCCTAATCGCCTGAACTGCTGCACAATCGCATGTAACGTGCTGGAACGACTAGAAACGCCTATAAATACAACACTTAACCTCCTAAACTCCCTAATATCAACCCTAGTCGTCCCATAACCGCCCCAAACACCTAAACAACCTCTGGAAGGCGATTTTGATCAAAAACACAAGGTTTCAAGGTCTAACCATCATTCTTTTACAATTCCAAGGTTTGATTCTCATCCATAACACTTTGTAAACGTTTTTAATAAATCCCTAATGGTCCAGACCTGTTCATAAACGAAAAAGCTTTCTGAAAATCGTCAATAAGGGTTGTTAAACGGATTATAACTAATTAACATGCGTTATGGGTATGTATGATTAGAAAGATAGGATTTTTATGGATCTTGATGATGTTTTGATGTATTATCATGCTAGGTCAGAATTAATATTGTTAGTATGATGATAGAAAACTCAGTAATCGGATAATAGGGTTATGATTACATACGTTAATTGATATTGCATGCTATGGGAATAGTGTTTGGATTGTTTTGGGTTGCATGCAGGACTGATTATACGAGGTTGAACGAAGGGTTTTGGGTTAAACATGTTTAGGATAGTGTTTGGGATGATATTGGGTAGTTACACACGTTCTGGATCTGATTTGGAGCATTAAACGCGCGAAAAACCGGAACAGCATGGTTACAGGCGAGTAGCAATGCTAATCGCCTATAACTCATGCGAGTACAAGGCTAATCGCCAATATATAGGCGAGTAGAAGCCTATTCACTAGTAAGTTCAAGCGAGTAGCCCTAATCACTAGTAAGTTCATGCGAGTAGCCCTAATCACTAGTAAGTTCAGGGGAATAGCCCCTATTCGCATGAAGTAAAGGGGAGTAGCCCCTACTCGCCTATAGTAGGGGCGAATAGGGCTTCTATTCACTAGTTGACTTTCCTAATCACTAGTTGACTTTTCCTAATCGCGTGTACTGCTGCTGTAAGTGTAAATTAGCATTCCGAGACCCGATTTAACATGTAGTAACATGCTAGGAACCCCGTAACATGTCTAATAACTTGGTAACATATATTTGGATGTATTTCGGTGATACGTGAACTATGTGCTATAACTTGTTGTGTGTTAACGTATGTTAAGTATACTTACGTTATTGTATGTTTTGGAGCGTAAACATAACACGGGGAGTCTCGGGTCACCAATGGGATGTCGAGTCTTGTACTTTGGGTCGGTTAAACAGTCACGGTGTTTTCAAACAAACTTGGTTATGGTCTGGACATCTAGGGACTAATTAACCTGCGGGTTATTAGTCTAAGTACTTGTAACTGTCGTATGTTAGGTCGCCACTGTACGGGACTAACATAGCAGCTGAGTTTACTCGGGATTAGGAGTAAAGCAACTTAAGGTGAGTTTACGGCCCCTCTTTTAAACTGGTTTACACTTTTCGGGGGAGAAAACATGTGTTAAAACAATTATGTGGTAACAACTGTCATACTATGGGTTTCTAACGTATACTACACGATCTTTGGAAGTCCCGGGGGGAACCATGAATGTGCGGGTTTGCACAACGGGGAAATGTGAATAGCGCTATTGGGAGTGACCAACCCCGCTCGTCGGCTTGGAGGGCCGGGCGAGTGCATATTGTCTCAAACAGGAACAACAGGAACATTGGAACTATTCGGGCACAACAACTGGTATTCGAGTTAGTAATGGTTTTCCAATCGTGGTAGTAACAAAACGTACGCCTAGCTAGCGTATACTGGTTTTCTATTTGTTATAGTATGGACAGGTGAATTTGGTACTTGAACTGCAAACCTGTAAACTCACCAGCATTTTTGTGCTGACGTAAACTTTTACATGTTTTCTCAGGTCGCTAAGGTAGCACAATGGAACTAGGGCGCACGCGTCTGCACGGCGTCTAGATAGAGTTGCATGATTTCATAAACATTGAACTTTGGCTATTTATGTTGAACTTTATTTTGAATAAGCTTCCGCTGTAAACGGGATTTTAAAACTATGTTTTGGTATTGCATTAATTACATTTAGACTTGTTAATTGTGATCGTTGGTTTGGATCCTGGTTTGTCATGCGCCTCGCGGTAAAACTCCGCAAGTGGATTTTGAGGGTGTGACACTATCCTTTCTATCTCCTCATCATCACTCCAGACATCTGCCTCCCAAGGGTATGCTACTGAACTAGAGATCTGGCAAGGCTGCTCATCCTGCTGAACCAAAGGTGGGACTAAGGCGTCCATTATGGTCTCTGGCTCTAACCCTGAATCCTGCAAAATATCATCCTCACAAGACAAGTGTAAAGAATCATATGGGTCAGTTAAATCATGCACAGAATCAGATGAGTAAGGACAAACAGTTTCAGCAACGGGACTAATACAATCAGGTAATGTAAGTGTTACCATCTCGTCTGGGTCATCATATGTGAAATAAACCTGCTGAACTGGAGGTGGGACTTCAACGTCCATTATAGTCTTCAGTTCATCCACCTGAGTCTGTAGCCTCTCAAGTGCCACATCTTGTTCCCTCAAATAGTCGGTGCGCATGAATAGCAAAGAACGCATATCTTCGAGCATGAGCTGTTGATTAGCAAGGAAGGCATCTTGCTTAGCAACAAGGGCGGCAAAGTCGGGCCTAATGTGAGACGAGACATCCCGATAATCGGGATGTGGATACAAATGTTGGCTAGGTGGATAATCTGACGAGCTACCACCATGCCTTTCCTCATACATCATAGCTTGCAGACGATCAAGCCGACTTGTTATTCTATCTAGTGACTCAGATGTTGCAGGGTTAAACCACTGGTTAGCCTGTGGGTATGAAGGATGGTATGACTGATATGGCTGCGGCTGCAAATACGTGTTAGAATAATGATCCGTGGAATACCCCGATGAATATGAATGAGGGCATCTTATGGTAAAGTGGGGTCCTCCGCAGATCTCGCACATGATAAAAAAAATTATATGTTACGAATAAAAAAAAATATTAATAATAAGAAAAAAAATAATAATAAAAGCAAAATTATTCACAAAATAGTAAACCAGAAACGGATCGGATAATTCTCAAGAGTGCCAATTGCGTCCCCGGCAACGGCGCCAAAAACTTGATGTGTGTAAATGTATATATATAAATAACACAAGTTCTAATTAAAACGACTCACCTAAAAACTACACACGCACGGCAAGTGTACCGGTCGCAAAGCAGTAAACAGATAAGACCGAGTATCGAACCCAAAGACGCGAATGCAACTCTAGATCACAACCTATACCGAATACTAGCCTAAATAAATATATACTTATGTGGGGGGTTAAACTAATGATTATAAACTTAGAAGAAACTAAATATAGATAAAATAACTTCAACTGCTTATGGGAACTAGGAACTTGGAGAAATCGGATAGGAAGAAGGCTGGTTACTTAGGTAAAATCCCTAGACACTAGCAATAAATCCTGAATCTGGTAATTAACTTGAGACCCTATTCTTATCTAATAAACCTCCTGTCAAAGATAGCTCACTAGACTTAAGGCGGGACAAGTGTAGAAATGCTAAGATGGATCCGGATCGCCCTAGCGTACCAAAATCCCACAGAAATCAGATTAAAACCTCTCCTGGATTAAAACCCTCAAACTATGAAGCAGACTTAAACTCTACTGAAGAAAACCTAGGAAAACTCTAAACACGGACAAGTAGCGACTCCCGCCCTAGCGCTTGCCAACTACCGAACAATGCCTAGTTAGTTACCTAGCAAACTCGAGTTAGATTTCTCACCCTCAAGAATGGACTGCACGTCTTAGTTAATTTATTATATTAGTTTGTTATACTTGTGTCGTACTCCAACTCCAAATACTAGCACGCTAACCTAAGTTGACGAACTAGATTGATTTCAAGACCTAGGGGGTATCTCTACATGCCTAGCTCCACAAAACCAATAAACAAACTTCAAATAAAAATAACACCAACACACATATATCAAATCCAACAATAAAATTAAAGTCATGTAATTCTACACATCTAAATTAAAAACCAAAAATCATTAAATACTGCATAAAACGTGTCTAGTTCATAAACCTAAGCAACCATGGAAGTCTAGTTCATAATTATAATAAGAAACATAAATTCAAAGTTTATAAAAAACAATTTCATCATGTCTCTAAACAAATAAAAACGATAAAACAAACCCCGGGTCTTCAAATAATTAATCTTTAGTGCACCCCAAACCTTCTCCGTCTTCAAAAATCCTCCAAAGCTCCTCTCTAATTTTCTTTGTTTAGAAGCTGTCGTAAGTTGCTTCTTGGAATCAATGTGCAATTGTTGTTAAATTAATAAATATTCATTCGAATGACACATCTCCACTAATCTGCCGTCAAGTTAAAACATATATCCCTATTTTGTTGGGCCTTGGGCTGGTTTTTGACTAAAGTCACAATTGACTTTCTTTTTTTTATCTATTATTATTATTATTATTATTATTATTATTATTTATAGTAGCTCGGTGCTCTACACTCGGGTGTTCTTGGCTTGACCAAAGTTCATCGTTTACGCTCCAACGTTCACACGAACACCTACCAAAATATAAAATAAATAAATAAATAAGTACTAAAAATTAATAAAAATCTATAAAAACCTATACTAAATAAAATAGACCAGTACAAGCCTAAAACTAATAAAAACACTATCTAAACGACTCAAAAATTACACAAACTTTACACTGGAAATAGATGTATTTTACAATACATCAGTTGTCCTCAGTATTGCGGGTGTTCTTTCAGGGCGGCATGACTTCTTTCTATTGCATCAGAAATAAAAAAGAATAAGACACATATTTATCGAAAATATTGGCAATCATGTGCACTCGAATAAACAACCATGAACTTCACAATACCCGTGACAAGCATTTTCACATAACCAGTGAATACAATGACAATAATGCATACACATATAAACATATAACAAGAATAACTAACTAAACCATGGCATAAACAGATAACAATAGAGGGTCATAAATAAATCATAACATCGTCATTTCATTAATTCATTTTGTTTTTTAGTACATCGGTTTATGATAATGATACAAAATATGTAGAATACTACAACCCAAACCATACAATGAAATGACCCAAAAGATACTACCATCGGTTAGGTTAGATAACAAAAGCTACAACTACGACATCTACAACCTAACTACGGAGGAGGTGGAGGAAGAGTAGCAACTAGGGCAGCAATACCAGCTCGCATCCCATGGTCCAACTCGCCCATCCTCTGGTCGAGGATGTCCAAACGTCTCCACGCACCGAGTGGAGGGTACGTGTTGGATCAGTTTGCTCTTGTTTGCTAAGTAAGAACTTGCTATCTTGACACTTAAGTGTTTAGCAAGTCCTAGTAAATCAGATTATAAGCACAGCGGAATGTTATAAGTTAAAGCAACACTTTTTATGCAAAGGCAGAGTTGTAACTCCCCCTTGATGTTTGAAACAAGATAAATGACAAAGTATTTATTATGAATCTAAGTTGTAAATGAGAATTAGATACTTAGCAAGATTCACAATAAATACAGAAATGGAATAATAACAATGAGAGTGTTTGAAGGATTTTTCTGTTAAAAATCAATGTCTAAAATAGAAGGTTGAAGCCTTCTATTTATAGACGATTACATGCATGTATCTTGCCTGAAAAGCAAGCACAGAAAGTCCAGTTACAAGTTGCACAAGTTGCAACATTGAAAGAAACAAATAAAGCTAAAAGTAATATTAAACAACAAACTACTGATGCAAAAGGGCGGTGGCAAATATCTTCTGCTAAGTGCTGATGAAGGACAACTACTGAAGAGTAGTTTTGTCTTCAGTACTTCTGAAGTGAACTTGTCTGGTTTGGACTTCAGAACTTCTGCAACTTCAGCACTTCTTCATATCTTCTAATCAGCAGTTTCTTGTCTTCTATTCAGTACTTCTATTTAGCCAAAAATGACAGAAGTGAATTAGACTAAGGTTTACAAAAGTGGTTTCACCAATCCTCTTTGTCCTAACAATCTCCCCCTGGATTGATGAAGCCAAAACCTTACTAATTCCTTATGTGTTTCTTCTGTCTTGAACAATCTTCCATATCTCTTTGTACATGGTGTTCTTGAGCTGGTTGTACAGATCATCAGACAGAGATCCTCTCTGTGGATCTAGATGTTGAATTGTGAGCAGGTCTTGTGTTGACAGTTTCTTCAGATCACTGATCTTTTTGTAAACCCTGCTTGAGAAGTCTCTTCTTGTCAACAGTACTGAGTTGTTATCAGTAAGTGACCATCTGATGATAGGTATCTTTGACTTGTTAAAGTCAGAAGAATAGGGAACCAGACTTGTCCCTTGGGTTGATGGTCCTGAGTGCTGGATGTCTTCAGTTTCAGATAGCCTCAGGTGGGATTCTCTTCCTTGTTGATGTTGTTGCATACCAGGCATCTGAACAGTTGGGAGATGGTGTTCAGTCACTACTTTGGTATGCAGCTTTTCTGTGATGGTCTTTTGTATTTGATAAGCAAAAGTGGAAGGATCCCTGAACTGTGTTAACAGAGGTTTCTCCTCAATGTCAAAATCTGAATGGACTATTGAGCTTCCCTCAAGTAGTACCATTTTGAAATCAGTTTTGACATTGTCCTCTGCCTTCTTCTTTTGAGCAGCAGATCTTCTAGATACACCAGAAGTTCTAACTACTGATCTTGAAGGATCAGCAGTTTGAAACTTCTCAGGATTTGCAGCCTTGGCAGCCAAATATTTTCTATATGTATCCATTAGTCTTTCTTCTTTCCATCTGGATACAGAGGCTTTTGAACCATATCCTTCTGCTACTAGCTCTTCTATTATCTGGGCTCTCTTGGCCTTTCCTTCTTTGCTTGTGGCCATTTTGTCTGCAAGCAGTTGTGCTCTTCTTGTCAGCTCTTGCATAGAGAGTCCTTTGAGTGTAAAGGCTTTAGTCTTGCTGTTCTTGGTGATATAAGACACCAGTTGTTGTCTTTTATCCTGTTCAGCAATCTCATCAAGGCTAGCCTGCCTTTGTAGTTCAGCTGCATAAGCCTGAAGTTTTTCTTCATGGCTTAAGTCCAAATCATCCCTTTCTTCCAGAGATTTCCAAATCTGATCTTCTCTGGCCTTCTTGTTGGCTGCAATTAAACTCTTCTCTAATAGTTCAGCTGATTGAGAGATGGGAGAAGGGTTTAATACAGTCATTGTTGTAACAGATGTAGGCCTGATGGGATCAGATGTTGGTTGAGTGGGAGCAGTGGTTCTGGAAGGTTCAGTTGTTTGAGGTTGGGAAGTGTTGACTTCTGATGTGCTGACAACTGCTGATGGTTTGTCAGCTACTGAAGGATTGTCTTCAGTACTTTCTGATTCTTCATCAGAAGTTTGGTAATCAGAAGTTTCTTCATTACACCTTAGGGAATCATCAGAACTTTGGGTCTCATCTTCTTTCTCAGCAGCTTCAATTTCTTCAATAGAGACACCAAACTGTTTGGCCAATTTTTCTTTTCTGGCCTGATCTTTCTGATCTCTTTCAAGGAGTGCCACTCGTGCCTTTACTCTGGCTTGGAATGACTCCTTAGGTTCCCTGATCTTCTCCCCCTTTTTGGATTCATTACACCTTAGGGAATCATCAGAACTTTGGGTCTCATCTTCTTTCTCAGCAGCTTCAATTTCTTCAATAGAGACACCAAACTGTTTGGCCAATTTTTCTTTTCTGGCCTGATCTTTCTGATCTCTTTCAAGGAGTGCCACTCGTGCCTTTACTCTGGCTTGGAATGACTCCTTAGGTTCCCTGATCTTCTCCCCCTTTTTGGATTCATCAATTCTAACCCTTGAAGCAGAGGGTTGGGAGAAGTGTCCTTGAAGATGAGCAATCTGTTGACTGTTGAAGTCTATTTTGTTTGACAGATCGTTCATCTTGGTCTTGATCACTCCAAATTGGTTCTTGATTGACAGCTCCAAGTCAGCTGTATATGTTTGGAAGTGATTTCTGATGAGTGTGTTCATCATGTGGTACAGGGGACCCTCTGGGCTGCATAGCTGGTTCAGGTCTATGCTTGTTTGCCCAGGGAATTGGGTAGGCATTTGCTGTGAAGGGGGTGTTTTTGGGAGATCCTCATGTTGTACAGAGGATGCCACTCTAGGGGTTTTAGGGATTGAGTGGACTTTAACCTGTGCAGAGGTGACTGGCCTCTTGAGCCTGGATACCTTTGCAGCAGGACCTTCAGAAAGTGCCGTCAATTCAGTAGTTGGAGTTTTTGAAACATCATCCAAATTAATGGAATCATCTGTATCCCTGATGTTGCCCTCAGAGAGGACTGTCTCAGTTAAATCATGAGCTGAGCCCAACTCAGTTCTCTCATGAACCTCTGTTTCTTGGTACTGAGGATTTCCTACCTCAGGCATTAAGCCTTCATCAGTAGTTGCCACATCTGAGGTCTTAGCTATGTTACTTCTGTCCTCAGATCCACCACTGGGTGGTAACTGAGTAGTAGCAGCCTCAGATGCCCCAAGAGTCTCTAAATTTGGGCTTAAAGACTCTGGTCCACCCTCATCTCTTGGGATAGGGCTAATGATGTCCACATCCATGTCTAAAGTAGTAGTTATGTCCCCTGTTTGTTGTGGTTGATGGGGACTGACATGATCAGATGGGACAGTCTCTCTTAGCCCAGAGAGAAGTTTGGCAATTTCAATTGCCTCTTGTTCAGAAATTTGTGGGGAAGGTTCAGTAGTTTGGGCAATAGTTTGTTGTTCAGCAGTTTCAAAAGAAGAGTGTGTTTGATATGTTTTTCTAAGTCTTTTTCTTTTGAAATGAACAGATATGGGTGCTCTTGGTGGGGTTTGAGATGGATGAGACTGAGAGGGTGTTTCAGTCTCAACAGTTTGAAGAGCAGAATGCTCAAGAGCATGTTCAGGCATCTCAACCTCCTGAACAGCTTTTCTTTTGGGTTGGTGGGTTACAGTTTTTGTTGGCTTGGGCTTTTTGGCTTTTGGTGGTGTGGGTGTGGAAGATGTGGGCTTCAGGGGGACTTGTTGTTGTTCTCCCTGATCATCTTCTGGCCAGGCAGCCGGTTTGTTCAGTCTTGAGTATGCTTGTGATGTTAAAGGGTTTAAAGTTGAAACTTTTCCCACAAGCACCTCATTACCCAGTTCCCCTATTATGCATTGCATAATGAACCTTGGGTACAACAAAAACTTTTTCTTGGTATTATTATGATGTAACACCAACTCATGGAAAAACAGTTTTGATGCCCTGTATTTGGTTTCATTCACAATGGAATGAAATATTGGTTGAAAAGTGGAGGGCATCTGGTCATATGACCCTGTTTTTGGACTCAAACACATAATTATATAATGAAACAAAAGTTTGTATTTTGGTTCAAAATATTTTTTGAATATTGTTGCATGGGAGAGAGTACCTTGATAACCACACTCAGTCATGGTTAGATGAATATCTTTGTTAGCAACATGGTCAGGGGCAGCTACATCATCCAGACCCAGTCTTGTTGCTAGTGTGGCTGGTGTGATGGTCAGTTGTTTCCCTTTTATCTTTGAGTTGAGGGAAATGACCTCACCACCCATTGTAACCGTCTCAGCATTTGCCCAGAACTCATTCAGAGTTTCAGTATGAATTGGTGGGTTAATTGTGAGAGCAGTAAAGTATTGGGATTTGACGACAAGATCAATGATCTCATCGTATTGGGACCAGCCTTCTTGTTTTTCAAGAAAAGCTCTTTGATTGTGTCCCTGTTTTAGAACAAGATCCATTGTGGTTTGGGTGTTTTGATCGAACAGTGAATTTTCAGGTGTAGGTTTTGAGAGAGTTTTGAGAGAGAAGGAGGGATATTTTGTGAGTTTAAAAGGATAAGTGTGTGAAAAAGGTATTTATTAGGAGTTTTAACCGCTTGAATCTTCTTTATTAGAAGTTTTAAAACCGCCTTTGGTTAAAAATCTCTTTATCAGAGGTTTTAAACTTATTAGGTCAAACCTCTGATGATGGGAAAAGTCAGATTTGCCCTTTTGACTTAAACTGCTGATGAAGGATTACTTCATCAGTAGTTCCCATTTTCTCTTCAGTAGTTTTAACATCTGATGAGAAATGTTTTTATAAATACTTTGTTCATAACTTCTGAAGTTTATTTTATCAGAAGTTACACACTTTTTCAGAAAGTTATCCCCATACTGATGATTTTTGTTCATCAGTAGTTTCTCTCAAACTGTTTTTGTTTTTCAGAAGTTTTGTTTCAGACTTTTGACATTTGTAAGTGAAAACCAGAAAAAAAGATGGAAAAGGTTAACCTGAAATCCACCAAGGTAAACAGGATGGAATCAGGGGTGGAAAAAGGAAAAATAAATTTTTCATTTTGATTCCACCATGGTAAACAGGATGGAATCAAGGATGGAAAAAGGAAAAATAAAAATTTTGATGCATATCAGTAGTGATTGATGTAGAAGTTTGCTGTAGAGTTGGGTAGAATCAAGTGTTAACTTGGATTCTAACTGATATGCAGAAAAAAAAATAAAATAAACACTTACAAATTTAGCATTCCAAGCATGGAAACTAACTTCTGAAATGTTGATGTGTCAAGGGGCTTAGTGAAGATGTCAGCTATCTGATTAGCTGTTGCTACATGCTTCACCTCAATCTTGCCTTTTTCATAGCAATCTCTTATGAAATGGTACCTGATCTCAATATGTTTAGTTTTTGAGAACTGTACCGGATTTTGAATGATGCTAATGGCAGATTTGCTGTCTACAAACAAAGGTGTCTTGGTCTCTTTGATTCCATAATCAAGAAGTTGATATTGGAGCCATTGTATCTGTGATGTACAACTTGCAGCTGCAATGTATTCAGCTTCAGCAGTTGAAGTTGCAACAGATGTTTGCTTCTTTGATTGCCATGACACTAGACAGTTACCCAGGAATTGACAACCACCAGATGTTGACTTTCTAGTCATTTTACACCCTGCATAGTCACTATCTGAAAATGCTGATAACTTGGTATTGCTTGAAGCAGGATACCAAATTCCCAGTGTTGGAGTTCCTTTCAGATATCTAAAAATTCTTTTGACTGCAATAAGGTGTGATTCCCTTGGTGCTGATTGATATCTAGCACAGACACATGTTGAAAACATAATTTCTGGTCTAGAAGCAGTTAAGTATAAAAGGGAACCTATCATGCATCTGTACATGGTCTGATCAACCTGTTTTCCTTGATCATCAGGTTCAACTTGTGTGATAGGTGTCATGGGAGTGGAACATGATTTACAGTCATTTAAAGAAAATTTGTTCAATAATTCTTTAACATATTTTGATTGATGTATAAAAGTTCCATTTGTTTGTTGTTTGATCTGCAGTCCTAGAAAGTACTGCAGTTCTCCCATGGTACTCATCTCAAATTTTGATTGCATGAGTTTCTTAAAATCATCACACAATTTTGTGTTTGTTGAACCAAAGATGATATCATCAACATAAATTTGAACAAGTAAGACATGATTTCCAACATGTTTAATGAAAAGTGTTTTATCAATGGCACCTCTTGTAAAGTTATTTTTGAGTAAAAAGGTGGAGAGTGTATCATACCAGGCTCTTGGAGCCTGTTTGAGCCCATAAAGAGCTTTATCCAGTCTGTACACCCACTCAGGATGAGTAGGATCCTCAAACCCAGGTGGCTGACAGACATACACCTCCTCCTTGATTTTACCATATAAAAATGCACTTTTCACATCCATTTGATAAACTTTTATTTTGTTGGAAATGGCATAGGCCAGAAATAACCTGATGGCCTCAAGCCTTGCAACTGGAGCAAAGGTTTCATCATAGTCAATTCCCTCTTCTTGAGAGTACCCTTGAACTACCAGTCTTGCCTTGTTCTTGATTATCATACCAGCTTCATCTTGTTTGTTCCTGAAAACCCATCTTGTACCAATTGGTTGCTTGTTTTGAGGTAAGGGACAGATTTCCCAGACCTGTTGCTTGTTGAACTGTAGTAGTTCATCTTGCATAGCCTGCACCCAATTGTTGTCTTTGAGGGCTTCCTGGTACTTCTTTGGTTCCAACTGTGAAATAAAGGCTGAGAATAGGCAAAAGTTGGAGAGCTGGTTTCTGGTCAGAACACCTGTAGCTATATCACCCATGATTTGATCAAGTGGATGATCTCTGTGTTCAATCAGTTGTTGTAAACCACTGACAGGTGTAGGTGGCTCTGTTTCTTCAAACAAACTACTGAGGTCTATGATATCTGGTTCAGCAGTTGCAGCTTCTTCAGTAGTTGCAGGTGCTGGGGCAGATGTTTGAGTTTGGCCTTCAGTATTTGTTTGATCAGAAGTTTGGAAAACTTCTGATGGTGTTGTAGTTGACTTAATGACTGTTTGAGGAGTCCATGGTGCAGGATCCTCATCTTCAAACCTTTGATCACCATAATAAGTAGGTTTGGAAGAAGTAACAGCCTTTTCAGGTCCAAAGTGAAAGTTGTCAAGGTCAAAGAGTTCAGCAGGATGTGCTGGAATAAGAGTGTGTTTTGACTCATTGAACTTGACATTCAATGTTTCTTCTACTATCTTGGTGTGAGAATTAAAAACCTTGTAGGCTTTTCTAGTTGAAGAGTAACCAAGAAAGTAACCTGAGTCAACTTTGGCAGCAAACTTTGAGATAGATTCTTTGATGTTCAAGATGAAACATTGACACCCAAAAGCCCTGAAAAAGGAGATAAGGGGCTTCATGCCATGAAGAACTTCATAGGCAGTCTTGGAATGTCTCTTGACCACAAGAACTCTATTCTGAACATAACATGCTGTGTTAACTGCTTCTGCCCAAAAGTACAATGGCAGTCCAGAATCAGCTAACATTGTTCTTGCTCCTTCTATCAGTGTTCTGTTCTTCCTTTCTACTACACCATTTTGTTCAGGAGTTCTGGGAACACTGTATTGTCTAATAATCCCTTTAGACAAACAGAATTCATCCAGAGTTTTGTTCCTGAACTCTGTCCCATTGTCACTTCTAATGGTTTTGACAGATAGAGAATATTGTTTCTCTACTTGTAGAATGAAGAACTTGATGATTTCAGCAGCCTCATCCTTGGAAAATAAGAAGAATACCCATGTGAATCTTGAGTAGTCATCAATGATGACTAAGCAGTACTTCTTTTTACCAAGGCTCATAATCTTGACAGGCCCAAATAAGTCCATATGGAGTAGTTGAAGACATGCAGTTGTTTTTGATTCTTCAATAGACTTATAGGAGGACTTATGCTGTTTTCCCTTTAAACAGGATACACAGTGTTCTTGACACTGGTATACTTTCAAAGGTAGACCTCTGACCAAGCCCATTTTTGTGACTTTATTTATGGTTTTAAAGTTCACATGGCCAAGTCTCCTGTGCCAGAGATCTGTTTCTGAAGTTGATGCCCTTGAGAAGAAACAGGCAGTGTTGTTCAATACTTTGTCTTTTTCAATGTCCACTGCATAGACATTGCCACATCTTTTGGCAATCAGCAAAGTATGATCTTCTATAATCTTCTCAATCAACTTCTGGCCTTCTGGTGAGATGATCTTGCAAGCTGTCTTTGTGAAAAAGAAAGAATATCCTTTATCACACATTTGTGACACACTCAGCAAGTTGTATTCAAGGTTCTCCACCAGATTGACCTTGTCAAACTGTATTTTGCCAGAGGAGACATTGCCATGTCCTAGCACATATCCCTTGGCATTGTTCCCAAAGGACACAGATCCTTCTCTTTGGCTGATAAAGTTGTTTATCAGGTATCTGCATCCAGTCATGTGCATAGAGCCTCCACTATCAACATACCATATGCTGTTTAAGCCCCTGGAAACTCTCTGCACATAAAAGCAAATTTGTTAGATTTGGAAACCCAAGCCTGTTTGGCTTTGGGTTTGCTCTTGGGAACAGTTACAGTTTGTTCTTGACCAGGTTGAGAAATCCATGTCTTTTTGGCAATGGATTTTTCATGAAGAACTATGGTGGTATCCTTTTTAGGACCACCATCAACCTTGGTCATCAGTAGTTCTACCATGTTCTTTAGATTTTGAATCTCAGCAGTTTGTGAAACTGCTGATGATTCTGGTCTAACTACTGACAGGGAATTTTGAGAAAAAGATTTTGGTTGAGATTTTATCTTTTTCTGAGAAAAGGTGTTTTCAGGTTGTTTCTTGGGTTTAAAGACTTTTTCATAATCATTTCTGATTTGATTTCCCACAACCTGTTGTTTAAATTTTTGATTGAACTGAATTCCTTTTCTGTATCTACAAAATTCAGTTTTGTGGTTGAACAGGCCACAAATTTCACATGCTTTTGCCTTCTGTTTTTGTTCTGAAGGCAAATTTCTGACAGTAAAAAGATTTTGCTCATCAGTAGTTTTCAGGGTCTCAACTCCTGAAGTAGATGAAACTACTGATGGCTTGTTGTCAGTTTTTGTAAATACTTCTGAAGTACTTTCTTTAAAAATGCCAGGATTTCTATTTAGAAAGTTTTCATGGAAAGATGTGCATTCTTTCCCTTCAGAAGTTTCATTTGAAACAATTCTTCTCCCATCTTTAGTAGTTTTGGGAGAAAAATCTGTTGGTGTTTCAACATGATGGTATCCTATGCCAAACTTCACATTTGAAGCACTTTGTTTGTTTAGCAGTAGTTGATACCCCCTACAAGATTCAACCCATTTTTCACAAGTGATCCTGGTGTCAGCAAGCTCTTGTCTGACATCTCCCAGGTCATTTAGCATCATTTTGATTTGTGCTTGGGTTTCAATGGCAGAGTCAGTTAATTTAGAAACCTCTTTTGTTTTAGCACACAGTTTTCTTTCTAAATCACATTTTATCTGTGTGTATTTTCTTTCTAAATCATTGGCTTTGCCTTGTAGGTGCACGTTTGTCTCTCTTATGAGAGCAAAAGTTTCTTTGCAAGAGTTTGAACATAGTTTTGTCAAAGATTCTTTTGATACCTGAGACAATGCAGATTTTGAGGTAGAGCCTTCAAATGCCATTAAGGCAAAGTTCTTTCTGCCATTGTCTGGTTCTCCCCAGTTGATGTCAAACACTTTGTTGTCTGCATCAGGATTACACTCTGTGGTGTCATATGGGAGACTGCTCCAGTCAACATACCCCGAGGTAAAGAGGCTTTGTTGAGGGGGTTGTTGAGGCTGTGGAGGAAGTTGAGCAGCTGGAAAGGGAGGGATTGATTGTTGGCTCTGCATCTGTTGAGCAGGCACTTGAACATATTGTACTTGAGGCATATATTGCTGTTGAGGAGCTTGTGCCTGTACAAAATGAGCACTCCCTTGAGTTCCATTGTTCCTATTATAATTGGGGTTATAGTTATTTCCAGATTGTGATTGGTTAAAGCTAGAGCTTCTACACTCTCTAGCAAAGTGTCCCAACTTCTGACACTTGTGACATCTCAGTTTAGATTTGTCAAAACCAATTTTTGTATTACTGGTCAATCCTGGAAATTTCCTTCCTGACCTTTTATAAAACTTGTTAGTTTTAATGCTTAGCATGGCCAGTTGGTGAAGTATGTCCATTTCTTCCAAGTCATCACTGCTAAAATTTTTCAAATCATCCATGATAAAACATAGATTATCAGCAGTTTGACTTTGGTCATCATTGTCATAACCTGGGAAAGATCTTTCTGATGAGATCCCAGTGGTTATGTCAATATTGTCATAAGATCCATAGGAACAAGTTGGTGAATCTTGTCCCAAAAGTGCTGTACTACCTGGTAGGTAGTCATCAGCAGTTTTACCAGAAGTTTGTAATTTCTTCTTTTGATCGATTTCTCTTTCAAAAGTGAGTAATCTCCCATGGAGTTTTGTAAGAGTGAGGGAGCTAAAATCTGGTGAGGATCTTAAGACAATGGAGTAAGTTTCCCATTTGTCAGGCAGAGACCTTAAAAATCTATGTAACATAGATACTGTTGTATAGGTCTGCCCATTTAACTTTAGCTCAGAGATTAATGAGGAGAATCTTTCAAATTGTTGTGTCAAAGTCTCCCCATTAATATAAGCAAATGTTTCATATTGTTGAGCCAAAATTTCTCTGGTGTTGGCAATCACCTCTTCAGTTCCTCCAAACTGTTCTTTAAGACAGTCCCAAAGTTCTTTGGCACTTTCACAATGTAAAAGGCCAGAGTATATTTCATTTGGGAGAGCCATTGCCAACATAGAGAATGCCTTAGCATCTAGCTCAAGTTTTAGGAAATCTTCATCTGTATAGTCTTTGGGATCCTTAGGAATCCCTTCTTTTGTTTCAAGGTTTATGTTTACTGGTTTGTGTGGACCATAAATCACAGATCTCCAACAACCAGTGTTGGTTTGTGACAAGGTATGTGCCATTCTTTTCTGCCATATATTGTACTCATTTCTCACAAGCATGGCAGGTTTGGTGGCAGAACCAGTATTATGTGGATCCATTTTTAAAGAGTTATAGATTTGTCTGATGACTCTTTTAAGTGATGGATATTGATAAAAAGTGAACTTTTGATCTTTTTATTGAATATCAATAAGAGCTTTGTGTCTGATTCTCAATTTGTTAGATTGATATGTGATCAGATAAACCAATGCTCTGATACCAATTGTTGGATCAGTTTGCTCTTGTTTGCTAAGTAAGAACTTGCTATCTTGACACTTAAGTGTTTAGCAAGTCCTAGTAAATCAGATTATAAGCACAGCGGAATGTTATAAGTTAAAGCAACACTTTTTATGCAAAGGCAGAGTTGTAACTCCCCCTTGATGTTTGAAACAAGATAAATGACAAAGTATTTATTATGAATCTAAGTTGTAAATGAGAATTAGATACTTAGCAAGATTCACAATAAATACAGAAATGGAATAATAACAATGAGAGTGTTTGAAGGATTTTTCTGTTAAAAATCAATGTCTAAAATAGAAGGTTGAAGCCTTCTATTTATAGACGATTACATGCATGTATCTTGCCTGAAAAGCAAGCACAGAAAGTCCAGTTACAAGTTGCACAAGTTGCAACATTGAAAGAAACAAATAAAGCTAAAAGTAATATTAAACAACAAACTACTGATGCAAAAGGGCGGTGGCAAATATCTTCTGCTAAGTGCTGATGAAGGACAACTACTGAAGAGTAGTTTTGTCTTCAGTACTTCTGAAGTGAACTTGTCTGGTTTGGACTTCAGAACTTCTGCAACTTCAGCACTTCTTCATATCTTCTAATCAGCAGTTTCTTGTCTTCTATTCAGTACTTCTATTTAGCCAAAAATGACAGAAGTGAATTAGACTAAGGTTTACAAAAGTGGTTTCACCAATCCTCTTTGTCCTAACAGTACGACACATAGGTAAGGTACCAAGAGGACCAGGGGCAGGAGGGTTAGTCGGGGGCTGGGAGGACTCAACACCATGAGCAGAAATAAAGATGTCATCATCGGAATCCTCATCGTTATGGGCCAAGTAGCCTGCTACGGTAGGTAGGAAGGTCCGCTTGCGGGCCTAGGACCTCCTAAGTAACTTCTTCCAAGGGGGATCGGAAGACTCAGCAGCATGGCTAGGCTGGGCTGGTGCCACAGGCTCCACGGGTTAAGGCATGTGTGCACGCTTCCTGGCGGTGCATACAGTGCGCATAGCGCCAACAATCGGACGACGAGAGCGGGAAGACTCCGGCACATCGGCGGGCGGCTCCACTACAGGTGGGACCTCAGCTGGAGGCTCCGCGGCCACAGGGGCTGGGAAAGCGGCATCTGCAGCATCGCCCTGAGCCTCATCGACAAGAACGTCAGGCTCATTATCTGACACGACGGGATCTAGCTGCATGCTATCTCCTACAATGTCTACATCCTCATCCTCCTCAGGCTCCGAATCGGCGAAGTAACCATCGATATCATTATCACTAGACGTCTCGGGAAGAACGAAGGAATCATCCTCCAAATCCGAAATACCAATCACATAAGTAGGGGTAGCCATTATCTTGTCAAAATCCAAAGTACACATATACACATCGATAAGCGTTAAGAACTCATGTGCTATACTCGCGTGAATGCAATGTAGAAAAAGGGCATGGAACTTGGGAAGTGCATCGTGATGAAAACATTTTTCATGCAGGGAAAACTTTTCGTTTGTAAATTGTTGTAGTTATAGTTTAGCTTTTAGAGAAAACTAGTTCGCTATAACCTTGAGCTCTGATACCAATCTGTCACACCCCGCCTAGGCGGAAACACGGGATGTAACCACGAAAGGTTTTCAAGCACAAGATATGAGCAAACATTCATATTTATTTATTTATAAAAGTACCAAACATGTTCAATAACAATCAGTTTCACAAAATACATTTTAGAACCCTTAGTGCGGTCAAAAGTTTTGATGACACGATACGTGGTGGTCGTGAATGATTGCCCAATCATAACCTAAGTTCCATCCATGATTTAGTTACCTGAAAAACATGCATAAAAACTTTGTAAACAAAATGTTGGTGAGTTCACGGGTTTTGTAAACTAAATGTAAAGTTTTAATGAAATCCTTGAATGACCCATCATTGTCTAGCCAATAACAATGATGATAAACCATCATGAGTCCATAACCAAACCTCGACGAGTGGTGCCTCGCACATTGCACAACAAAGGCAATGAATCATCATAAAAGAAATACAAGCACTCTCATATCGTATGAATCCGATTAGAGCGACTAACCAAGAGTGGGGGTGTCAACCCAATAGATCTATTCAAGCGTTTCTAGGCTATATCCATAGCTAATGGTTATGATAAACTAATAAATGAAGGCTTTGTTGAGTACTCTAAACATATCTTCTCATGTAAACCGGTCGGCTAGGAATTCATTCTAAAACTAGTAAACAATGCATGCTTTTCCCCAAAATAGAAAACAGTAAAAAGGGGCCGTGAGAACTCACCTCAAGTCCGTGTGTAGTCTAGCAAATGTGTATGTCCAACAACTAGGTATCTCGTCCTATATACATACATGGGTACCTTAGATTTATACAATTAGGTAATCCATGGTACTCGTGGTTCACCCAATCCTTAGTGGTATGTTGGTTTAGCTTTCCTTGGTGACAACTATATATTGCTTGAAAATAAATGTTTGGATAGGAAAAATAGATCTTATTTCCTAACCCATGTTACTTTTCATAAAGCATATGTTCCTTTTGAAAAGAGTTATTTAGTTCACAAATACACTTAGTCTTTACTATACACAAGTATCATATAGACATGTATTCACACCTACATATACGTACCTCTATACTTATATTTACATATGTGTATTTCCACACAAGACCATAGATAGGGACGTCTATGGGATCTACACTTGTACATACTGAAGAAACAAATAGTCTCCATCACCCTTAATTATGTTAGTAAGGTGATATATTTAAAGCTTAATTAATGAGAATAGTGGAATCGTGTATCACCTTTAATGGTGTGGTTACGTGATTCATGCATGGCTGTTGACCATGCATGATACTCGCCTTGACCAGGTTTTGACTGATCCTTGACTTATTGACCGATCATTAATGAGCCTTGATCATATCTTGCGCGTAGCTTTTGTCTGTGCGGTGACGTTGTGCCGGGTTTGGGTGTGCGGAATGGTGTATTCAGTACCCAATCCCATCACATACATACCCATATACATATGCATCCTTGTAGTCCATACACATTACTATTTATGCTTTTGAGTGTGTTTTACACATACATATATACTATGTATATACACGCACGCATACATATGTATGTACACACATGGACTTTGTTTTCATTACTAGAGTATGGTAACATTATAACTTAGGTTCTTACATGTCTAAACACATACACATACACATACACACGTGCACATGTATATATATATATGTCACGCATATACACATACATATGTATGTATATTCACGCACACGTACATACATATCACGCACACATACATATATACATATCCACTTATGGTGATGTTTTGTTATGAAGGATAAACCATGAACTAAGGTGAACCATGTGATAATTAAACAAAGTAAAGAAGTAAATGTGTTAAGGTTTATACCTCCTAGTGGATCCAAGATAGAATGCAAGATGCTCGAACTCCTTAGTTGCTCCTAGAACTTTGATGGATGTGTGTGTGTGTGTTTCGAATTCTAGGAGAGGGGAAGAGAGGTTTTTGGTGTGGTGAAATGCTTACACAAAGGCTCCTTATATAGAGGTGGGGATGAGAAGGGATTAGGAAGGTGCTTAACACTTTAGGTAAGTCAACTTCTATGGATCTTGGAGATTAAGAGAATCTTACCTAGTTTGGTTAATAATCTACTTTGTCTCAAATCCTAACAACATATCCAAGGTCCAAATCATGTCTTAGATGGAAGAAACATCATGATTATGTTGTGTACATACTAAGCATAAGTGCCTTAACATGAAGGTCAACCTTGGATCAAATCAACACATGCCTAATTAGAGGTTGACTTGGATTAAAAAAAAAAAAGAATTAGCAAGGGTATAGGGGGCGACGGTTTGGAGGCAACAAGGAAAGGCCATCATACTTTGTTTTAGGCAAGTATCTAAGCATGGGTTAAAGGTGAATTGGAAGATCTATCTATTCTAGTGTGTGGCTCCATCACCTAAGGCTTTCTAATCAAAGGATTTCTTGGTTTAACCAAGATACATGATGGTGACATTACCTTAGATTATGTTGTATCAATATCTCATAATGTGACTAATCCATGAGCTTAAGGTTCTAAACCTTTCCATAATGTGACAATTCAAATGTTTGTAGATGACAAGAGGTGTTGTGATGTTTAGAAAAAAAAAAAAGATTTGGTGTGTGCACATATGGGAGGCGACGGCTAGGGTGGTTCCAAGAAACCAAAAGTTGGCTACTTTGGGCTAATGATCTTATATAGTTCCATGTGATTAAGGGATCTTTCCTTATATGGGTAAAGTCTTATAGTTAACTAAGTGTGTATGGAATCAAGGAACATAATCATGGCTTAAGATCTCCATACTTAGTCATGTTATCAAGTCAAGTGAAGTGATCGCTCTTAGATTATGTTGGAACATAATCTTTCAAACCTTGACCACTCATAAGATCTTTCTAGATCTGAAATAACAATATATATATATATATATATGGGGGTAGGTTGTGGCCGAAAAAGGAAGGAAAAGAGGAGAAAAAGAAGCTTTAACATTTGTGGTAACCCAACATTCTTGATCCTCGAAGTTTAAGGAATATTGTTAATTATAGTTAAGTCATCAAATCTTTAAGAATATTAAGATATGACACTTCATTTATAATGGAACAAAGTGGATGTAAAGACTTGTATTAATTGTGTCTTATTGTAAGTCTCGAAAAATAACAATGATATCAAGTAATATAATCAGTAGGCGGAATCTAGTGATTATATGATTCAAGAACACAATAAACGATTGATTAACAACCTCAATAGCATACGATCTCTAAAGGATTCGTCTGATACTAGAGAGTGTTTTATTAGAAAATGTAAACCGCTAACCTAACAAATGAACAAAACATTAACTTATATACTAGGTATCCCACACTGGCCCACATGGCCTAGCCCAAGCCCAACTGAGAACTTATGAGTTCTCGGCCCAAACACCTAAAACTAACCGAGAACCTTAGTGTTCTCGGTTCCAAATATCATAACCGATACATTGATCACCAATATGTATTTGATAGCGTCAGTCTCATTATTATAAACCCAACAATCTCCCCCCTAGACTGATGCTATCAAATGGTCTTCATAACATGAATGCAACATTGTGATCTCCCCCTAGATTGTTGCTGGGGTGTTGGTGTTGTTTTGTTGAAAGTCTTCTTTTCTGTACTCTCAAACTCGGGCCTTTTCTTCTTCTATGGGAGTAAGATCCACACTTGAATCATCATCAGCATTCGCTTAATCATTTGCTAAAGAAGATGTGAGAGAAGGATTCTCATATCTCTTTCTTTTCCAGTCATTGTCTTCAAGCATGATCACAGGTACTTCTGCATGTGTTTCATTATCAGAACATGCAATCACATCAAGTTCTTCTGGCTCAGGTACATCTTCCCATTTCGGTGTTTCATGCTTGTCAGCAACTGGAAATCATTCTTCTTCAACCCCTGTTTCTTGATTCAAATCGAATTCTGCACATTCTCAGAACTTTGTAAGCAAACGTAAAATATAACAGAGGATCCAGTATACACATGAACACCAAGTAAATCCAAGAACTTCCAATTTAAATTTTCAAAAGAAACTTGAATTTCATTAAATCTTTTGGATGATCGGTAAAACTTCAAGAATGGTTGATTTTATAAAATTAAAACTAAAAAAAATAAACAAAAGCAAAACAATAAGACTCAAAATAAATGAAAAAGAAATTGAAATAAAAAATAACTATTTTTTTTTGGGATTAAATCACTGTGATTTAGACTCAGGGACACTTATCAACACGGATCTACTCCAGTCAGTCTGGGCAATTGCCAGTATATTCGTCCACTTAAACTTATTGCCTTAGACCTTCGTATTTGACTGTCCGTGATTAATTTATCATGTTTTGGTGTATCAATTATGGACACTCAAGCAAGTCACAATCAAATCCTAGAATTATATGCGATACACTCTATCATGCAAGCAGTTTCCCTACCACATATTTTCACGGTGTCTGTTCTAGAATTCTGAAACCTTAACTAGGACTTGGTTGAGAAGAGAAAAGAATAGATCATTAAGAAACAGAGTGGTATAATATACAAATCAATTTGATTTCTCAAATGATATAGGTTTTGGTGTTTTGGGCTCTAGAGGGCCTCTTTTGTTATGCACATTGGCATCTTTTTGGGCTCATTGGCCTCTTTTGGCGTTTTTGATCTACAGTGCGACAATGTACAGCTAGGTCAGGATATATCTGGATGCAGCAAAAGCTGACATTGCCTAGCATCCCCAGGTCTTTGCTTACACAAAACAAAGGAGATACACGAGATTTTCAGAAAAAAGTTTCAGACCTAGAACACAGTGTGTATCGGGACGTCACACAAGCATTCAAATAAAAAATGTACCAATCCCAAGTGACGTTTCCTACTGAGGCCATATGTTATCTTTAAGTGTGTCACTAGATCAGCCAGTTTTCCAGTCGTAAGGACCAAGCCTACCAACACATCACCCTAGAGCCTAACCGTTTCAATGCTGGTCTTACGTGTGTCAGCCTTTTTCACAAGTGATACAACAAAAACTCTTTTTGTAGTTTTCTCTTTTTCACATGTTTTTGTATTTTTCTTATTTTCTCTTCCATCTCCCCCTAAATTTTGTACATAACTCAAATGAAACACTATTTTTGTATTTTTCTTGATTATCTCCCTTCTCCCCCTAAATTTTGTGCATAAATAACGAGAGAATAAACTTTATGTATAAAATTTACCAAAAAAATAAGAAAAATCTTTTTGTTCTTTTCTATAACCATTCTCAAAGTAACGACCAATCAACCTTTTTCAAAGTTTGTGCATCAAATTTAAATGTACCTGCCATGCTGACCTTACCTCCCTTATCTCCTTTGAAGGAAACATACTCTGTGTTAAAAGATGTAGAGGTATGTAACAGAGAGATGTCACCTGACATATGCTTGGAACAACCACTACCAACACACCAGTGGTTATTGATAATCCTCCTTGGCTGTCCCTGCTTGAATAAGGAGATTAATTAGACATCGGTACCCAGGCCATAACGGTCCTGGGCAGTCCAGAAACATCAATGTAAGACACTTCTTTCAAACACATGTCCTTTAAATTTGGAATTGCTGCTACTTTTGGTTTCCAAAGTTGTTTAGGCTTAATAAACGATTTAGCTACTTTTGGAGTAAGCACTTTTGGTTTTTCAGGTTGTTTAGATTTTGAAATCTGTTTTTGATCTTCAACAACCTTTCGTTTGTTCTTAGCAGCAATCCAGTCACCATCAGATGGTTTAACCTTTGGATATACATTCTTCCTTGTCTTAGGTTGAGGAACCTTCGTTGACTTGGAATGGTAGTTATCCATAGGTGTAACCCTCTGATTTTGTCTGTAATAGGGAACATAAGGACGATGTGTGCAGTTTCTTGCGATGTGACCAGGAATTCCACAATTGTAACATGTCTGTTTCTTCATGTAAGGAGCATATCCTGGTTCATTCGATCCAACAGAAGATGATATATGCGAATGATAAGATCTGTTAGATGATTTGTTGGAATTGTCCTCAAACTTTCTGCTTTCTTTAGCATATGCAACACTTTTTGATCTGTTAGCACTTGCAAATTCTGGTGATTTATGAAGGCAGGTTCTTCCTTGTGCAGCTAGTTGTTTTTGTGCCCTTTTCTGTTTATGAGAGTTAGAACAAGTATGTTTTCTATTTTTCTGAAAACATTTTTCACTTTGTAAAACAGGTTTTGGTGGCACATATTTCTCAGTCGTGCCATTTACTGTTGATTTTAAGAAAAACTTTGGCACATAAGGACATGCATTACTTGACAACTTTGAAGTTTTCAAACAATCATTATCAGATTTAGCAAAAGCAGCTGAGGTATGTTCATTGCTCTTAAGAACGGAGCCTGCACTAGCATCACTTTTAACAGAAGAATCAGGAATTGTTTTTAGTTTAGAGTCATTAGAATTAAAATATTCTTCATCTCCTTTAGTCCATTTTTCAATTAAAACTGTTTCTGCACATGAAGTAGAAGCATCAGAATTATTCACACATTTAAATTCAGTAGTTACTTCTTTTACTGTTCCCGTCCCGACAGTTTTTGAATCAAACAAATTTTCTGAGTCAAATTCATCTGATGTTTCTGACTCAGTTGACAAACTTGAAGAGCTTTCAGAGTTTATAGATTTGGCAATGCTTTTAAACAACATAGATTCAATTGATCCTAACGAGGAATTTGATTTTGTAGAAGCTTTGTCAGCATCGACAATGTCAGAGTTGTTATTTTCAGATTTAACATGGTTGCTCATTTCATCGCTTTCTGATTTAACAAACTTAGCAATAGGAACATCACTAAGTGGAGCAACATACTTAGATTGTTTCATGTGCCCTTCTGGTTCAGCAATCTTAATTGGTACAGACTTAACCGGCTCTACCACTAACCCCTTTGGCTCTGTTATCTTTATGGGAACACTCTTTGCGGGCTCAACCACCAATCCCTTCCCATATTCCATATTTTTCTCATTTTCTATTTCCTCATCCGAAAGAGGCAATCCGGTGTAGTTGTGATTGTAGGGAGGTGCAATTTCTACAAAACCTATACCAGCTCCTTTGGTTTCCCTAAACCTGAGTTTTGAACTTATCATTTTCTCAACACGCTCACTAGAACAATCAAATTTTCTAAAATGGAAATCAGCATTTTCAAATTTTGATTTCAAAGAATCTAGCTCAGCACTAAGTTCATCAATAACTTTCTTCTGATGCATGACAAGACAAGTTTTATTGCTTAAATCATTATTGTATTGAACGACATCCTTTTCTAAGGCTTCTACTCTAAGTTTGTAAGATGAAGTTCGGCTATTAAGACAAGAAATCTTTCCTTTTAGCTCATCGTTTTCTCTTACTAACTCAGAGTTGTATCCTACGTAATATTTAGCCTTTTCAGCACAAGCATTAGAGCATAGATCAGAAAATACCTCATGTGAAGCATGTTTGATATATCGTACCAGCACAGGAACCTGATACTCAACAGGTACTTGAACAACAGGAGCAGGTGTCGAAACAGTAGCAGGTGTGCAACGTGGCTGAGCAGCAGCATTTTGATTTTGCGCCTTTTGCTTGTCTTCCGAATCACAAGCTTTGATGATGGAGATGAGTCCTGACAGAGACAGATGTTGAAGATCCTCCGTCTTCTTGATCACGGCAACATTCGTATCCCAATTCTTTGGAAGAGCATTTAACAACTTCTTATTTACCTCAGAATTGTTCAAAGTTATGCTTGCAGTCTTCATTTCAGTTACTAGAGATACGAATCTCTCAATTTGATTTTCAAGGGTTTCACCAAGAATGCAACTGAACTGATTGAACTTATGCCGCAGCATGTCCCTTCGGCTCTGCTTCATGTCATCATTGCCTTCATAAAATTCATTCAGAGAATCCCATAATGCTTTGGCAGATTTAGTCTCTTCATATTTTGAGACGATCTCTGGTGCTAAACCCATAATCAGTGTATTAAAAGCTTTTTCATCAAGCTTGACTTGGTCCCAATCTTCATCTGTATATTCAGATTCTGGTTTAGGTAGCGTAGTACCCTTCTCTTCGTATGTAATTGGGGTAGGACCTCTACAAATAGCTCTCCAAACTTTGGCATCCTTTTCCTTAACATGTTGAATGAACCTAAATTTCTATTTAGCAAAAGACTCTCCCAACATCAACATGGGAACCCGTGTACTTGTTGCATTCATGACTGTAGTCTTGGAATCCATTTGCACTTTAAATCTGAGAACTAGAGAAACCAAGAACTTTTGAGAAACCGAGAACTAAAGAATTCAAGAACTATATGTGAACCCGAGAAAGATAACAGAGAACTTATGATCCCAAAAAGCTGATAAAAATCCGAGAACGCTTCAGAATCCTAGAACCCTCGCAATCCGAAAACAAACCCGAGAACTGATCTTGAAAACTGAGAACTTGAAATTCGAGAACAACCTATGGTTTCCAAAGATCAAATACAATCGAGAACACCCTGATCTGAAAAATTTGCAAGTCCAAGAATTTCGATTCTGAAAGTTTATTTCTAAAGCAAAAGTCGAGAACACCATAAGTTTGAAAACCGTAAATGACGTCCGAGAACTGCGAATTCCATAGCTTGTTTCTGAATCAACATCGAGAATATAACACAATCGAGAACCATGGATCAAATATTTAAAGTTTTGAGGATAATTAGTTCCGAAAATTTGAACCCAAAATCCCTTTTCAAAATTTAATTTTTTTTTTTTATCAAAATCTTTAGAAAATAACAACCTTCCAAAAAATATGCAAACAATTTTAACTTCCCAACACAAGATCAAACATCAATTTTAAAGAAAGCAAGAAAAATTCATGATACAACTTTCCGGAAATTAATTAAATCACACATTTCTTGAACGATTCACCAATATTGAATCAAAATTGATCAATATAAATGAAATACCTTAACCTGAGATGACACAACTATTTTTTTTTTAATAAGCCGGATATTGAATCAAGAAGAAATATTTAAGCAAATGCAACCATTTTTGAAAACACTAAATGTCAAATATCCGAATATCAATTTTCATAAGAAACAACCTTCTTTTTCACGAAAATAAATCTGCAAATAACAAAAGAAACAGCCCCTTTAAAGATTGAATCAAAGTAATATCATTAATCTCGAGATCGAAAATAAACGTCAAAATTAGAATTAAACAAATGCAAACAGTATATGGTTTTTTTTTTTTTTTTTTAAAAAAAAAAAAAAAAAAAAAAAAAAACCAATTCTTGAAGTGATAACAAATCACAACAACCGAAGAAAAAAAAATTAAACCAAATACCGATTAGAAAAAAATTTCTTTCAATTAAAATACCCTCTTGAATCCCTTGATATCCAAACCGAGCCTTGAACAAGCTTCAATGGCTCTGATACCAATTGTAAGTCTCGAAAAATAACAATGATATCAAGTAATATAATCAGTAGGCGGAATCTAGTGATTATATGATTCAAGAACACAATAAACGATTGATTAACAACCTCAATAGCATACGATCTCTAAAGGATTCGTCTGATACTAGAGAGTGTTTTATTAGAAAATGTAAACCGCTAACCTAACAAATGAACAAAACATTAACTTATATACTAGGTATCCCACACTGGCCCACATGGCCTAGCCCAAGCCCAACTGAGAACTTATGAGTTCTCGGCCCAAACACCTAAAACTAACCGAGAACCTTAGTGTTCTCGGTTCCAAATATCATAACCGATACATTGATCACCAATATGTATTTGATAGCGTCAGTCTCATTATTATAAACCCAACACTTATGTTCCTTAGCACATGTGATACTCATGCCCAAATGTATGTGTGTCGTGTACATAGATACATATACATGTGGATTTGTATGTTAGAAAAATACTAGTTTTCATACACAAATTCCATAGCACTTCCCATTGTATTATAAAATAAATGGGCATTTATACATGTTTTTGGAAAATAGTTCGTAATCGTTTAAATTCGTGTCACCAAGATTCGTTGATATGGGTGAAATTATACTCGTTCGGACATTGCTAGACTTTCTCAGGGGACTTATGCATATAAAATGATGTGAATTATGCGTGGAAAATTAAACGTTGACTAGAAAGTGTATGAATTTTGACCTGGCTAAGTAGCAGGTGTCACATCGGTCTACCATAACAAGCCTGGTAACATAAGGTGAGTTTCACAGCCCCACTATTTACTGTTATCATTTTTAGGGGAGAAAGATGTGGTATGAACACAAACTTTTTAGACCACGGTATTACATTATATCACATGGCTACTAAGCGACATTTCATCATTAAGTCATTTCTCACTTTTGAACCATGAATATGTGGATACATAGCGGGGAAAGTGTGAATAGATCTATTGGGCCCGGTAAGCCCCACTAGGGTCGACTGGAGGTTGAACGGGTGCATATTTGTCCTATCTAACTTTCGACACATGGTGATGACCGGTGGCGGGTATTAAAGGAAACTTGCTAACGTTCAGCGATGATTCATAACGCTTTAGTATCATGTAACAATGTCTAGCTAGCATCAGGTATAGATGTAAGGATTGTTGGGTCTGGTTTACGAACGTTTACTTACTTTTACAAACATAAAACTCTATAAACTCACCAGCACCGTATGTGCTAACCAACATAGCATGTTTTCCTAAGACGCTAAGGTTGCAGCATGGATTAGGCGCACTCAGGTCGCACTGTGTCTTATCCGATTCTTGCATCATGTTAAACTTGGTTCCAAACATTTAAACTATTTACTTTCAGTTATGGGTTGTAAACTTTGATACCGCTTCCGTTGTGTTTGTTAGCCTAACTTTGGTACTGTTTGGGGTTGTTTTAAACGTTATCTTTTATCATATAGTTGTCGTTTATTGTGACCGTTGACTTGGATCCTGGTATCTCACGCGCCTCGCGTTAAAACCCCGCAAGTGGGGATTTTTAGGGTGTGACACCGTTCGCAACACGGGGTCAACATCGGTACTGATACATGTATTCGTTTTTATAATTTTCAACCGATTTAAAACACGTGCCGATTTCTACGCCCGGTGTAGGTATCAGCTGGTACTATAATGAGCTGAATCATTACGGACTGAAAGTCTGCCGCGAAACGCGAAGGAATCCTATGAGTTTGTATAAAACCTTTGTCTTATTTTGAATGGCCCATATGCCAATGTCATTTAATTTTAGAAAACTCATTGGTCTTTGTTTTAAAACGTATTTCTATAATTCCAAAAAAATATGATATTCAACTTAAAAATAAAACAACAAAGATATTTAATAATTTTAAGAGTTAAATATTTAATATCAGGTATTAATCATAATTTGTTAAATTAAGTGGATAAGTGATGTGTTTTATTATAAGATTAGTCAATTAATTTATATATGCTAATTTTTTGTTTTGCTTTTTGTTGCCAATCGTTCTCAAATTTATCGTATTATTAGGTAAACAAGTATAAATAGTATTATAGTATCATTAAGTTATAAGTATGAGAACAATAAATAAATATGGGAAAGTAAATTTGAGAACACATGTATTTCGTGCGAACCGCGAGAACACCATCTAAAACCATTCAAATTCAAAATTTCTTTTTACACTTATCTTTATTACTAAAATACAATCTTAAAAACACAATTTACGCGTAAAAATTCAAACGTATACAAAAATAAATTGTTTTTACACATGTGTAAATTTACTCTTTATACATGTGTAAACTGTTTCATTTACAAATGTGTAAAAAGTTAATTTGAAAGTGATTTTGCAAGAAAAGATTAACTATTTGGAAAGAAAATTCATTTATTAATGTTGTATTTTGATTATAATGAGGTTTGTATTAAAAAAATGATTTTGATTGATTTTTTTTTACTTGTTCTCACGGTTCTCACGATATTTAGCGTTCTCAAAATAACCCTCCCTTAAAATATTTTAAATTTATAGTAGAAAAAAAAAGATATTAAACGTGGTTGGAAATAAGCTTCTATATCGTCGTATTAAATTTAATGTTCTTGTTTTTAACGGTCACTTTCATATGAGTGACCCAATGTCACACTGTCTAATCGGCAGCCCCAGACTACGTTGTCTTAACCGAGCCATGCTGGTATATCAGACTTGGTTGCGACGTTTCCTCGAAAATCGTACTGCCGCACACAAGTTTTTTCGCTGGAGTAACAGCCGGGTGAAAACCGTGGTGCGGCTCAGGATCGAATACTCCTCGATGCGTTTGTCACCATCATTGTCCGGATGTCGTAGAAAATAATGTGGAGAATGAAAATCGAACATGAGTCACAAAAAGCACTAAGTTTTTCCCCAACCACTCTATCTCTACCTCATTGGCATTCTATATATATTTAACGGAGAGGTCATTTGAACAGTAGTTTTATTAATATTTTATCTAACTTTCAACATCTTTCTCTCTCTTCTCTCTCTGCCTATACACCTCCTCTTCCTTCACTTCCTATGATTCAAACTCCTCTCTCTGCCTATACACTACCTCTTCCTTCACTTCCTATGATTCAAAGCGTCGCGTAGACTCACACAGGGTAGAGAGAGAAAGCGGCATTAGAGCTACATATTTTGTCTTCAATTGAAAGCTACAACATCATCACCTCACCGCTCACCACTTTAGCAATTAGCACGCCGTCACCATCAGGGTCGGGACAGAGAGAGAGAGAGAGAGAAGAAAGAGGTAAACGGAGAGAGAAGAGAGACCAGTTACCACCATCTCACCACCACAGCAGTCATATCACCCCCTCTTCACACACCGGTTTTTTCAGAAGGGTACTCTTTATCGCATTCAACCGCAGTAATCGTATTCGAGGAATCTGTCATCACCAAGATGTTTCTCATCTTCATCTCTCAAACATCTATACACCACCTCTCCACTATAGCCAGAAAACCGGGGGCCACCTATAGAGAGGGAAATGAAACCTGTGTAGCCGCCTGAAAGCAAGTGTGTGTCGTTTGCTCTGTTGTCATGTTGGCGGTTAGCCTGCAATAAACAAGAGGTGGGTGGATGGACAGCATAACAGCAAGAAATAGATGAAGACAACATTGGTTATGTGGTACTGGGAGTTGGATTTTGATGCTGGGCTGGTGGCATTAAGATGGTGGTGATAGTTTTGTTGTGGTTTTAGAGAGAGAGAGAGAGAGTGATAATTAGCATATCTAGGTAAAACATTTTTTGTGGTTGTGGCATTATGCTGGTGAGTCTTAAGCACATGGTTTTGCTTTTGATTTTTGAGAGTACCAATAATTTTTTATTTCTTTTCCCGATGAACTACAAGTCTAGAACTTCAATCTTGCTTTATATAATAATTCATTTTATTGATAATAAAACTTTACACAATACATCACAATTTTATAATAAAGGATTTACTTAGAGAAAAATTTGTATTTATTTTAAAGAAATGCTTTTACATCTCTATTTTTATTAAGGGGTATTGGATTTTAATAATCCAAAGTTTGGGTTATTGGCTGATAATAATCTAAACTTTAACGTTGGTCCAGAATAATTCTAATTGGACATGTGGGTGTCAAAAATAGATCTTCGTTAACTCTGAACTAACTGGGTTAGTGTATGCTGACGTGGCGGATGACGTGGAAATTATTATTTTTTTAATGCCACGTAAGAAAAAAAAGTTTATTATTGGCCAGACATTAAAGTTCGGATTATTATTGGCCAATGGGAAAAACTTTGGGTTATTTAATACTCCTTTTTATTATTATAAATCCTAAAAATATTATTATATATCTTTAAAACAAAACACCTAACTTCATTCACTGCCACTATCAAATCACCTTACACCACCAGCCACCTCCTCGGCGTCATTTTTGTCAACTTCCTCCGCCATCAATTATCTTCAAACCAACATCTCAATCGTTTCGTAAAAAGTGATCGCAATCCTTTCGCCAAAAATGATGGTGGTGCGGAGTGGTGGTGGTTGTGGAAGGTGGTGATTTGATAGTGGTGATGAACGAAGTTGGGTGTTTTGTTTTAAGGATTTATAATAATGTTTTAAAGATTTATAATAATAAAAAGGGGTATTAAATAATCCAAAGTTTTTCCCATTGGTCAATAATAATCCGAACTTTAACGTTTGGCCAATAATAAACCTTTTTCCTGACGTGGCATTAAAAAAATAATTTCCACGTCATCTACCACATCAGCATACACTAACCTAGATAGTTCAGAGTTAACGGATGTCCATTTTTGACACTCACATGTCCACTTGGGATTATTCTAGGCCAACGTTAATATTCGGGTTATTATCGACCAATAGCTCAAACTTTAAATTATTAAAATCCAATATCCCCTCCTTTTATTAATCAATCACCCATTAACTTTAAGAAAACGATTTTGATTTGTTTATACTTGATAATATTTTAAATATAAAGAATCAAATACATGTCATTTTCCCTTCTCTTTTTCGTATGCCGTTTGGGATACCCAAACACACATGTCAATGCTCTTTTCCTTTTTCACATGCCAATTTGGATACACTGAGCACAACTGAGTTTCCACCGCGCAAAGCGCGGGATTATTAACTACTAGTTAATTTTAATGTTCTGATACAAATGATGATGAGGGACAAGTTTAATCATGCAATTAAAGTTGTATTTAAATAATCCATTGTCGCAATTACTAACTTATTGATTTGTAAAGTAGTGAAGCTGTAATTATATATTGGGTATTGGCGATGGATTGAAATTTAGCGGAATGCGATTTGTTAAAGTATAAGAGCATTCACATTCGGTTCATCAAATGTATGTGAGTGTGTCCATCAAATTATATAGGGTGAGTGTAGGTGGTTGTGAGTGAAGGAGAGAGAAAACATTTGGTGGAAGCACTATTCTACCCTAAATATGAAAAGCTACTGTTCACCCCTATATATATTTTAATATTTTTGTAAGTAGTTGTGAGTGAAAAGATAGAAAATATAATAATAAAAGTATTATTATTTTAATTAGGAGAGAGAAGATTTAGAGGTGAAGTAGTGATTTTTAGTGTAATTTGATAGATGAGATTTGATGGAGGGGATGAGAATGCTCTAATGACGTAACTTGATATTTAATATGTTGTTCCTCGCAATTCTATATAGGGTTCTAGAATTCATAAACCCTGTGACATCACATTTAGGGGTGTATGACATCACATTCTGAGTATGTAGCAGCTTTCTATTCAGCGGCGAAGCTTGAACCGAAGGTTCGGAGGGTCGGAAGTCACCCGGGGATCTAAGGTGTATAAATCCTAATTATAGGGTCTAAGGTTCCTAAATACCTTCTATATAATATTCTTAAGACAGCACAACTATTTGCTTTTGTCTTGTTGTAAATAATACTTATTTAATGAATTTTTACAATTAAACGATTTAATTAACAAAACAAAAGCCTTGGTTTGCCTTTACTATTACTAGCATTAAGAATCTGTGTTGTGTAGCGACGAAAAATTTGAAAATAACTAAAGCGTACGAGTAACCTGTCATAAACAATGAAAAAGAGAAAACTTCTCTTACACCGACAATGAAAAATGTGTTTGCGCGAATGCGCATAACCAAATCTTTTATGCCCATAACTTTAAACTTATGATTTATAAAATTTGAAAGTATGGTTGGTGTACGTGTTTATTTTTATCTAGGTTTTGATGTAAAGTTCATTCTAAACGAAATTGTACATGATATTGTATAGGTTATCGAAGTCCAAACGTACAACATAAAAAATAAAGATATAAATATAAATTAATACAATATAAAATTAATAAATAAATATAAATAGACATAATACCTCTTGATTCCAGAGTCCGTTGAACTCGGTCATTTGTGAATTCATGCCCTATTTGGAAGATATTTGATGGACGCTTTGCTCGCTTCCACTCAAGAGTGAGGTGCAATGTTTTAGCACCCCTTCGAAAACATATTTCCTTTTCTTTTTTTTTTGTTAATTTCTGACTGTTATTTTTTCGAAACAGTAATGCCATGCTTTAGCCAGAGTTATTTCTTGGTCGCTTGTCTATGGACTATGGTTGAAACTTCTCATGTCCGGCGAATTTAGATGCATATGCCTCATCCTCATCTTCATCTCCGTATTCGTCCTCTAGATGCATAGTATTGTCATCAGCAAAACATTAAAAAATCGGGTGAGGTCGACTCACATCATCACGTGGAGTCCATATCTTTCAGCTCCTCATTGCAAAGAGTTCAAACTCCTTTTGGTCTTCTAAAGAGTATTTATATTGATCGGGTGCAACAAAAGTAGGACTGTTTGGTAGAGCATGTGGGTGTGGTTGTTGTGTAAAAAATTGTAGCGGCTACCCATATTTTGGGTATGAATACATTTGTGGTTGTTGTGTAAAAAAGCTAGATACTTATTAAATTGAAAAATGAGGAAGAATTTTTTATTTATTTATAGCCCAACGGCTATGTTTTCGGCCGTTGCAAAACGTTACTATTCACCAAGCACCACCTGATTCACGTAGCCGATGAACTCTATCTGATTGACTGACGATGGTTGTACGGGGTACATGACAGGGGTAGCCGAAAGGAACCTCCCACCCATAACCACTTGGTTAGATGTTCATGGCTTTAATCAATTTATGAACTTAATTCTTTTTAACATCAAACTTATTTTTTACTCCTTAAATGACTAGAATCCATGACTTCCACAACTTAAATGCTCCTAAAAGTTTTGCTTATCCCGTTAAATCACCAACCTTGATCATAACTTAATTATCTTAGGTAACTAAAATAAAAAGATATATTATATTAATATGTTTGTTTTATTAAACTTATATTTATTATTTATATTTTTATTATCGAGTTCATACATATAACTATACTATGAAATTACTTATATATATTTAGTATTGCAAAACTTGTATTTTTTTATTTTACATCTTTTAAAATTATTAAATTTTGTCTGACACTATTTAGTGCTTAATTCGGGTTGAACCGGTGAACTGGTTGACTGATAAGGCAACCTATTCGATTTGGTATGTAATGACATTACAATATAACACTTAAACTCAAGATCGGCCATAGGGTGGGCAAGCCGCACCCCCGACCGAGACCCGTTTTTCTCTAGGCCTAAATTTTGATTTTTTCCTTTTATACATTTTATATATAAATGTAAAGAATAGTAAATACAAAAAATATTTGATATGGTCCAATGGTTAATGTGATGTGTCTCTATTTTCCGTCAACGGGTTCGAGTCCCTCTATGGCATTTATAGTCGTTCAATTCCTTTTAGATGTTTTCCACGCTAGCTTTGATTCTTCTTCTTTTTTTGTTGGTTTGTTTTTCATCATCATCATCATCATCATCATCATCATCATCATCATCATCATCATCTCTTAGAAATAGGTAGAGTTGTAGCCTGTTACACAATTAAATTTAAATACTGACAACTACCTATCGGTAAACTTTTAAAAAATATATTTATTAGTATTTTATTTTATGACGTTTTTTACAGCTTTCTTTATAGTAACTAAATTTAAACTCAAAATAACATCATGATTTTAGAATTAATAAAGTTTGAGAAAAAAATGTGTATTTAAAAGATTAAGATATGTATATTAAATGGTTATTGTGTCACACGTTGTGCCCATAAACCTCCAGTTTGTTTAACATTTAATATAGAGATTATCAAAACTGGCCGAGTTCCCGTTCACCGCAATGTGCGAGATTGATTTCGTTAGGGTGTAATGGCCTTTTTCCAACTCATGCAGTGCGCTTGAAAATTTAGGACCGGCTCTGCTTAAACTCCCAATACACAACACTCTTGTAAATCAATGATAATAACTTTAACAAAATGATAAGCAACGTAGCTACATAGATGATAGATACTTATGTTATATTCTCTACATTGTTTGGTGGTCTTCTTATAAAAACAACTCACCACATAGTAGGGATGAGCTCGGGACGGTATCGGTACCGAACCGATACCGATCCCGACAATACCGATACCGAAAAGTCCAAAATACCAATACCGATACCGATATCGATTATACCGGTACGGTATCGATATCGGTATCGGTTCGGTATCGGTACGGTACCGGTGTGGTATCAGTATTTTACCTTAAAATACCGATACCATACCGATAATACCGAAACCGAAAACCTCTAAATGTGGGTACCGATACTGAACACCCTCGGTTCGGTACGGGATCCGTATTTTTTCGGTTCGGGATCGGTTTTCGGGACCGTATGCTCATCCCTACCACATAGGAATAGGGGTATTTACGGCTCAATTCAAGTAATTTTTGCTGCATGAATTCCGGATTTAACCGCGACCTATAGTTTTCGGAAATGACAACTAAACATGCAAGGTAAGATTTGTTGACAACATCGATTGATTTACATATTCTGGCGGTTTTACAAGTAGATTTGGGCATTTTGCTCTATGAAGCGATTTTTGATCTTTAAGTTATTTGTTTGTATAAAAAAATTTGATATAAAAATATTACACAGAAGGTTAAATAGTCGCTTTGTTTTACATAGTAGGTTCCCAGTTTCAAACTGGAAAAAGTTCTTAAAACGCTAAACCACGAAACAAAACCATATATGGAACCATCTGGCTTATCTCATTGTCAATGTGGAGTTAGCTTACTTAGTAGAGACATATGTCTTTTAGATGTGAGGTCTAAGGTTCAATTCTGAAGGGTGTTCTAATTTATAATTATTGATATAACAATGTAGAAGATGTAACATTTCACGTTAAAAAAAATTGGCCTATCTCACAGTGGCCAAACATGCTAAGTTTGATTTAATTTAAACTGTTCACTTGATTTCCATTGTTCTTGTACACCCACATCCTACCCTCCATCATTGACTCAATACAATAGCCATTCATTCCTTCGACAATAACATTTACCCTAAACCTAAGACAACCCTCCAATTTTGACTTAGTACAAATGCCATTCATTCCTTTAACAATAACTTTTACCCTAAAATTAAGAAAAAAGGTTTTCTTCTTTAGACCGTCTTCAACGGGAGAGGAGCCCATCCTCCCCTGCCTAGTGTCAACTCAGCCTGCCCGTCCGTCCTCCCACTCCTCTGCAACGGGCGTCGAAGCCATGGCCCACCTCTCTCTCTCACAATCCTCGTCTCTCTCCTTCAAAGGCGCGCCCTTGCCGACAGGCGCCTACCGTCCCTCTCTCTTCCACCTCACTCTCCACGTCAAAAAACGTGCCTATAGACGCCGGATTACAGGTGCATTAAAGACAGTCTAACATAGAACGTTTTGTGCATCATCATACAACATTTTGTTCATTAAGCAAATATAACTTCAATTTAAACATAAATAATCTATACTATTATATAACGCATTCTTGATGGGCGAAAGAATAATTTAACTTCATTAGAGGAGGGATCATTGTAATTTACCTCAAATCTTAATGCACATTAAATTTTTTTTTTTTGAAAGGCTTAGTTCGGTGAAAATCCTTGTACAACCCTAACCTAGCGGTCCCAAGTTCGAATCCCTACCCACACACCAGTGTCCTCCTTTTCTAAGCTTAAACTGTGACGGAGAATTTTTTTTGTGGAGTGCATGGATCGAACCTGTGACCTACCCCCAAGATGGGAACCCATAAGGGAAAACTCACCCTACCTCAAACCAACTGTGCTGGACATTAATACATGCACATTAATGCATTATTTAATATAAACTTCTAATTAGGTGGGTCAAGATCGTGTACAAAGTGTTTTTTTTTTTTTGTGAGAAGTGTGAGAAGGATTAAAAATTAATACTTAGGCATCATTTTTTGAACTTAGTCGTGATGTTTTGGATTGTTTTTCCTATAAAAACACCAAACATAACAATTAAAACCCGAAAATAATGTATTTTAGGCTTAAAACTTAAAACACCATGCTAAGAACATTAGTAGTGTGTTTTAAGCGTTAAGTAGTGTGTTTTAGCTGTTTTTTAAATTAAATGACTATAATAAATTGTATTGTGTTTTAGATTGTTGTGTTTGGTGTTTTTCAAGTTAAAACAACCTAAAACATCATTTCTAAATCCAAAACATGATGTCTACATGTCAATTCTTAGTCCTTCTCACACTTCTCACGAAATATGTCCTTTGTACAGGATCCTAAACCCTAATTAGGTAATACTTTATTTAATTAACTTCTAATTCTAATTAATGAACTAAATGCATTTTCTCACCAATATATTTTTTACTTATATAAATAAAAAAAACTAGGTAGAAATAGATATATAATTAGAACAAAACAAGTTGCACTAAATTTAACGTTATTTTACTAATTTAATGAAAATAACGTTAAAATTGATGGATGGTTAATCATGCATCAGGTGGTGAGGTTGTAGGATCGTGGATGATCAAGTACAAGATAATCTGCACGATTTATAAACCGAGAGGTGCGAAATCCCTCCCAATCTAGCAAAATTGATATTAATCTATGAAATCACACAAAAGATATCATTTTCAATGTTTATCATGATCATTAACTTTAAATCAGTTGATTACAGACTCGATAAACAAATTCTAGAATATTCGAACAGAGAGGTTTTGACGCCTACACTCACAGAACAAAATGACTAATTAACTCTAATAACTCTGTCCAACATCACATATATATATATATATATACATATACACGCCAACTCCATTCGCACAGTCGAGTGTGCGAATGGGTGAATCACCATGCGAATGGCCATCAACCAGGCCCATTCGCATCTACTAAAAACTCATTCGCATCCACGATGATGCGAATGGCCATTACAAACACAAAAACAAATATTAAACATAAACAACAAACAAACCATCCATTACGCGTAAAAATAAACAAATATTAAACTATCCAAATTCAAAATTTCTTTTTACACTTATCTTTATTACTAAAATACAATCTCAAAAACACAATTTACGCGTAAAAATTCAAACGTATACGAAGATAAATTGTTTTTACACATGTGTAAATTTACTCTTTATACATGCGTAAATTGTTTCATTTACACATGTGTAAAAAGTTAGTTTGAAAGTGTTTTTGCAAGAAAAGATGAATGATTTAGAAAGAAAATTCATTTATTAATGTTGTATTTTGATTATAATGAGGTTTGTATTAAAAAAAATTGATTTTGATTGATTATTTTACTTGTTCTCACAGTTTTCACGATATTTAGCGTTCTCAAGATAACCCTTCCCTAAATAAATATATATATATATATATATATATATATATATATATATATATATATGAAATGTTTGCTAATTAGAATATTTTAAATTTATAGTAGAAAAAAAAGATATTAAACGTGGTTGGAAATAAGCTTCTATACCGTCGTATTAAATTTAATGTTCTTTTTTTAACGGTCACTTTCATATGAGTGACCCAATGTCACACTACCTAATCGGCAGCCCCAGACTACATTGTCTTAACCGAGCCGTGCTGGTATATCAGAGTTGGTTACGACGTTTCCCCATAAATCGTACTGCCGCACACGAGTTTTTTCGCTGGAGTGACAGCCGGGTGAAAACCGAGGTGCGGCTCAGGATCGAACACTCCTCGATGCGTTTGTCACCATCATTGTCCGGATGTCGTAGAAAATACGGTGAATGAAAATCAAACATGAGTCACAAGGAACACTAAGTTTTTCTTCAACCACTCCACCTCTACCTGATTGGCATTAAATTTAATGTTCTGATACAAATGATGATGAGGGAGAAGTTTAATCATGCAATTAAAGTTGTATTTAAATAATCCATTGTCGCAATTACTAACTTATTGATTTGTAAAGTAGTGAAGTTGTAATAATATATTGGGTATTGGCGATGGATTAAATTTAGCGGAATGCGATTTGTTAAAGTATAATGACGTAACTTGATATTTAATATGTTGTTCCTCGCATTTCTTTATAATTTATACTATATTATAAAGATTTCTTAAATTTTAAGAGGTACAAATTTAATTGTTTTTGATACAACATCCAATGCATATAATAACTACTTTTTGGGGGCAATTTTGTCTTTAAAACACCATATTTAATCAAAATGAAGTCAAGAGTTAAATGATGTTTATGAGAACTCATGACATTTAATTCTATAATTACTTGAAACACATTAAATAGAAAGCATATAAAAAATAATTTATAATGCTACATGTTTTGTTATAATAATTTTTTAATACAAATTTGGTACTTTATAAAAGTTAAAGTTTTATAAACTTGATAATATTATAAAAAATCGAGAAATCAATAATGCAAACTATGTTTTTAGTCGTGAGATAACAATTTGCATTTTGAAATTATTACGTTATATGGCTACACCTAAACATGCCTAATCTTATCTAAACTATACGTCATTGGATTCTATGACCGAAGAAGAAAATTTTTGTTTATAATTAATTTCAAACAAATGTTTCACGTAATTATGGTCAATTGATCATGATTAAATTATATAGAAGTGAATTTTCTTCTACAAAAGATATATAACATATTGTAATATACGAAAACTCAATATCAAATTTTACGATACTTTTAATATATCCTAATTTTGTTGAATGATTGTTAATAAAAAAAACTTTGGAGTTTGCTAGATAGGGGTTGCTAAACGTATCCCCCTCTCATTTATTTTTACTGAACCTACTCATCCCTTAAGTTTCACATTAATTCAATTCAAACCATTTTATTTTTATATTGCCAATTTTTAATATTTTCTTATCAACTTAAAAAAAACTGTTTATGTTTTATTGATATTTTTTAGTGTTTTTTAAAACAATATTTTATTGTTTTTAAACCTTTTCTTTTAATTTTCCTAAGTACGATTTTGTTCTTATTTTGCTATTTTTGAACATTTTTTAAAACAGTTTTATTGTTTTAAAACTTTTTCTTTAATTTTCCTAAGTATGTTTCTTATTTCGAACAAGGAAAACACTTTTTTCTAAACATTCATTTAAAAAACATTAGAAAGCTTTTGAAAATGATTTTTGGTAAAAGTTTTAAACATTTTTTTTTAAAAGATCTTATATTTTATTAATGAACTATAATGGTTAGCTAACATTAAGTTTGATCGACACATTTCATTCTTTTCTCAAGTGACCTTAAATAATAACTAAACTAAATAAAAAAAAAGTTTGTATATACAAGTAAAAGAGGTTGAATCCTTGCAGTTTCATGATTTCAAAATAGTTGTATGATAAGAATAAACATATTGACATTGAATATAATTTAAAAACAATAATTGATTAGGTTCTATAAATAGAGATTTATGAAGTTTTAGTATTAGTTTCACCACTCCTTACTTTTAAATGTATTAAAAAATAAGGATTTTTGAAGTGGTGAAATTTGACAAATTTAATATGGTATTTTAGGAAATGGTGTATAAAAAGTAAGAAGATGGGGTGCATTTATCCTACCCTTGCTAGATAAGTATTATTTGATTATTTGTGTTATTAAAATATTATTATAAAATTGTGTAGTCCTAATACTTAATGGATAGAGGATTGAAAATAGAAATTTGTGTCATAGAGAAAATTTGGCTCATATCCTTAATTTTTTATGTGAAATAGGTCAAACTTATTGATTTTGATAATATTATCTTGTGTTTAGAAGAAAGAGAAATGAGATATTACTATATTAATTTTATTTTTATATATGTTTGAATGTAAGTTTCGTTTAAACCATAATTGTGTGTGATAATATACAATTCATCTAAGAATAGGCGAACGAGTCATGAAAGTTTTTTTTAGTTTTTTTATTTTTTAATATGGCGAATATTTGACTAAGTATTTTTCGCTGATTTTTTTGTTGGGTTTAGCGGTCCCGTCGCAACGCGCGGTTTTCCCACTAATATATTATTATAAAGCATTTGACAAGAACTTCTTAAAATTTAAGAGGTACAAGGTACTTTGCTTATAATACAACATCCAATGCATATAATAACTATATTTTAATGGCAACTTTGTCTTTGAAGCACCATATTTAATCTAAATGAAGTCAAGAGTCAATAGATATTTATTATAGCTCATGACATTTATTGCTACAAGTACTTTAAATATATTAAAAAGAAAACATATAAAAAACAATTTATAATGCTACATGTTTTGTTATAATGTTTTATATAGAATTAAATACTTTACAAAAGTTAGTAAATCTATTATTACTCATGACAATGTTACTAAACTTTTAAGTATTTAAGTCTTTTAAGAAACATCAACTGCATGAATAATTTGACATCTTGAGAACCTATCTTACTAAACAACGTAAAGTTGTGTTATCCATAGAACAATATGCTTTTATATTTTTCCTTAATTTTTTTATATGAAATAGGTGAAACATACTGTTTTTTTATAATATTATCACGTGTTTAGAAGAAAGAGAAATAAAAGGTCTATTATTGGTCCAATATTTTTATATACGTTTCAATGTAAGATTCTTTTAAAACAATACTGTATGAGCGTGAAAGGATCGATAACAAACAAAGATTGATCAAACAAGTTAGTTTCAGGTGCGGAAACCCTAAAACTATCACAAAATAATAATCAAACAGATTCAAACACACAGATCATCATTTTCAAACGTTTTCATTAATAAAACACTTGTTTACACGTTGAAATATAGATACAATCAAGGTATGAACGATAAACAGGTTTAACAAAACACTAGAGAGAGTTTCTGAAAGTGGAGGGAATAATAATGATCAAAAATTACATTCAAAAATCAAACTTGTCTATTTATAGACTGCACATTCGCCCAAACTGTTCATGCGAATGTGCAGGTTCGCCCACATCAACTGGTCGAACCAAGTTCTACTATAATCTAATCTTCATTCGTCCAAAACAATCTTCCTTCGCACCTTTCAGTCCTCCTTCGCACCTTCTAATCAGCTCCTTCGCACCTTCGATATCAACAAAACAAAATGTGTTGTACAATCCAAAGCTTTAGTCGCACTTTTGCATCTACAAACTCCCCCTCGACTATTGCTTGGATTGTGTTCGTCGTTTTTCGTCCATCCTTTTGTTCCACAGTCTGATATGTCTTTGAATCATTTGTTCTCTTGTCAACACCGGTTCCTGAAATTGTTTTTGTTTCTTCGTTTTCAGCTCTGGCACCTTTTGCTTCTCCACAAACTTTCCCAACTTCTCATCATAATCACATCCAGCATTGATATCAAACGCAAAGCACAGAAATACCACACGTTGGTACTTTCCTGCTTGCTCAGCATCTTTTGCATCTGAATAAATCGGATTATAGAACAGCATGATAATATCCTCATGTGAACAGTTTATCAACCACATGGGATCAAAGATATGCACTTTCTTGTAATTCATCTCTCCATCCTTCAACACAATCACGGCCTCTGCAATCTTCCAATCATAATACCACCAGATGAAGTCTTTGGCAAAGTGTTGCGGAATAGGCATCAAAGGTATTTTTTTCAACACTTGCGGTGGTTTGTATTTCAACGTTACTTTGGGCGTACCAGTTATCAAATCAATATCCTTCTTATGAACGATTCGCTTTGGATATTGTGGTGTAAACAAGTCCCACTTGGTTCGGCTTTCTCGAGTCATCTTCTCAGCAAAATAAGTAATCTGACTATTTGACGCTCCCGTTAAACGGTGACGACAAATATCTCTGATTGCTCAATAAGGAAGGGTCTTCAAGTGATGAAACTTCTCGAAATACAGAATCCCTTTCTCCCATTTTACTGCGAAACACCTCAATTCTTTAACAAACTTCCAGGCCAATGCACGACCTTTGAAAATCCTATTGTGAAGTTTGTAAAAGCTTCCTTGAATATCAGGTTTCGGACGATTATTTTCCTTTTCTTTCAACTTCTTCAACAACTCTTCAAACTTTCTGATTGCTCGAACCGTGGCTTGTTATGCCCTTTAAAGATTTCATCTTCAAAGACTTTGCTCTTTTCTTTTGCTAGCTTCTCGGCATGGTTTAGCAGTTCGTCTGAGAAAGAAAATCCACAATCTTGATTTGTCCTGAAATATTGTGGATATTCTTCGCTCGTAATATTTCGACTTCCTCGAATGCAGGAACATCACGATCATCCGAATGATTTCCAGCTTCTTTCTCAGGAATCTTAGGAATAAAGTTATCTGCAAGTAATTCTTCCAACGTTTTGCCCACTTGCTTTGCTAAACCTTCAAGAATCTCTTTCGAAATAGCCGCAGAAACTTCCCCATCCTCAAGATCAGGGTCATCATACTCCAACTCGAATAGTTTATTGTTAGATTCAAATATTTCTGGGAACCTGCTAGTCATGTCGATCGTCCAGACTCGATCAGTGAGCATCTGGCGATACTTGTTCTTATCATCTTCAGACAGTGACTGCAGTTTCTCGTTCCAGAAGATATCTTCATCAACATTCTCACCAGGAGCTTTAGAGCTCGATTCACCGCCCTTATCTGAGTCACGTTTCTCGTATGTAAACTTATCAACGTCATCATCATCGTCATCACTACTATCATCAAATGCAGAGCCGTCTCCATTACTCGAACCATCATCCGATCCTCCATCATCTTTATCATCCTTCTTCTTCTTCTTTGTATCGTTACCAGCATCTTCATCAAGTTCATCATCTTCTTCTTCATCAGTCAATTCATAATCAACTTGATCTTCTTCTCTTTCTTTGTCTACTTCACCAGCTTGAAGTTGAGGAGCCTGAGAGTACAAGTTCTTGATCAGATCATCCATATGCTTGTTACTCTTTTTCAGCTGTTTGTTCTCCTCCTTCAAGACTATGATCCTTCTGGTGTTACGTTGCTCATGTTTCAGCAACTTTTTGTTTTCTCTCTTCAATCTCTTAATTGTCTTCTTCAAGGTCTCATTATCATCTGCCGATGTGACTACGACTTCTAACATCTTCTTGTCATTGGACTTTAACTGCTCAATCTCCGTCTGTTGTTTGTTAATCAGATTCATCATCTCAGAAAGTCTCTGATTCACAGCAGTCATGATGTCACTGTCCACCGATACTTTTGTCTTCTTTGGTGGTTCGACAGCATCAGGCAATTTTCCTTTTCTGATCTTCTTTAGCACATTATCCAATGCTTCATTCACATCATCCATTGGAATTTCTTCAGTTTGTGGTGTGCTAGATGTTGTTGCAGTCTTCTGCTTCTTATGAGCAGGTGCAGTAACCGGTGATTTAGAACTTGTAGCTGGTGGCAGTTTCTTACCAGCTATCAAAGATTCTATTTCTTTCTTCCTCTTTATACTTGGCTTCTCCTGTTTCTTCTTCTCTTTTCTAGCAGCTTGCACAGGAGATCCAACAAACGTCTCTTCAACATTAAAACACAAATCTTCCACATCAACAGGAATAGGACTTTTGTTCCCTTGATCCTCAATGTTTTGGCTAGCAGACGCACCGGCCTCAGTGGCCTTGGGCAAGGTGGTCTCTACAGTTTCAGCATCAGAATTCCATTATTCTTCCTCTATTGTCTCTTCTGAATCAATGGAAGCTTCATCAACAATGTGTAAGCCCTTTTTCGCCATACTCTTATTTCTTCTCTGAGTATTTTTCTTCTTCTCTGGTTCAGAAACCTCAATCCTTATTTCTTGTTTCTTTGTCTTACCACTCTTAGCGCCTACATTCACAACTTGTCTCTTGCGCTTAGCGTCAGGATCAACATGATGTAAAGGATTATCAGCATCAGAATCACTGTTAACATTTCTAACAAGCCCCTCACCCGGATCTTTATAATCCACCCTAGCTAGGTGTCCAAACAAACGTCTAACAGGAGGACGTTCTTCAACAGACAAACCCTTATAAGCTTTCATTCTAGCTAGTGTATTCAGTTACATGTGTTCCTGAACAACAATGTGTTTAGGATCTCTCTTCAGCTCTTTGTACTTGTGATTGAATATCATTTGAAGAAAACGAGGATATAAAAGAAACTTCAGGTTCCTCGTTCCATTCACGGGCTCCAGTAAGTGAGACATCAGCATGCCAGAGACATTGAACGGTTTGTTCAACACTAAAGCAACAATCATCGAACTGATGCTCTTCCTCATCAAATCATAACCTCCTGCCGCAGATCCGAAAACGTGAATCAAAACGTGTGCCAGATATTTGAACTGTGGGCACAGTTTTCCTTTATGCAACGAACCGTCAGTGACTGGTCCGTTGTACTTCATCCTGAGAAAACACTTTCGTTGATCCACGAATGTAAACTCCTTTGGATCTTTCGGATCATCATTCAGATTCAGTGCTTCTCTTAAATCTTCTTCGCACACAATGACTCGTTGTCCCTGAATTCTGCTCGTCAAGCAAGATTCGCATTTCCAAAAATCTAGTTTAGCATTAGACCAGAATTCCTGTATCATATCTCTATAGATCACTGTTGGCGTAGCAATGGCATCAATCACCCTGCTTCTTTTCAAAAACTCAATGATACCGACAAATTATGTGTGCTTCTTCACATCGCCAAGATATGCACAACAGTTGTGCGCATTCTCAAAATCTAGCTGCTTAGCAGGCTGTGATGAGGATCCTGCTTGTTCCGTCGTCTTCTGCTGTTCAGACATTGTTAGATCTGCAAAACAAACAAAATTACACGTTAAAAATCGACAAAATATCAAAATTGAAAAGTTTTGGTAAAAAAACCTCCTCCTTCGCCCAAACGGGGGTACGAAGGTGGTTTTGTAAAGGTACGAATGAGAAATAATGGGTACGAATGTGATGATTTTGATAAAAATGTTTCATTCGCCCATCTAATCTTCTTTCGCCCTTTTCATTTTCTTCCTTCGCCCATTCGAATTGGTCGAAGGAACCGGTTCATGTTTTTGAAATTTCAATTTTGAAATCTAATCATTCTGAACATGTCCATTTGATTGTATTCAAGCCTAATAATGCCGATAAACATTTCTAAAACAACAGTTTTAACAATTATACATTGTGTTTGTGTTTTCACCCAAAAACTAGGGTTTAAACACTGATAGATCAATCTGGCTTGTTTTAAACCATGTTTTTGATTCTATCTCCCCCTAAAACACACACACAATAAACCCTACACATCAATTGGTGTTATTATGTTGATTTTAAATAATTTTAGACAGTTAGGGCTCGGAATTGAAAAACAGGGATTAAAGGCTGAAATGTTGATGATAACCTGTAAAAATGATAGCACAATGATCAGTATGAATGTAAGAACACAATGAGATGATGTAAAATGAACGAGCAACAAGGTGAGTTTACAATCAAAAATCTGGAAAAAATATGACTGAGGTTCGAATGAGAAGAGGGGTATATATAGGCCTGTCCCTTCGCCCGTTTTGATCATACGAAGGAGAAACTTTTCTCTCCTTCGACCCTATTGAAAGGGTTCGAATGAGATAAAAAGGGTTCGAATGAGATAATTATCATGAACACTCTCCTTCGCCCAACAGAACATACGAATGAACAAAGAAAATCCCACATTCGACCAAACGAATGGGCGAATGAGAATTGGGATTTTTGAAAATTTTCCAAATCTCAAAAACGAGTCCCGGTCCAATTATTTTCCAACTTTTAAGCATCCAACATTCATGTTTTCACAATTTAAAAGTTACAAAGCTCAAATGGTGTATCCAGGTTTAGAAAATCGACATCAACCACCATCAGTTATCAAAAATAAGATGAAAAAGAAAAATCTTTTTGGATTTTCTAAAGTTTATGCTAAACACACCTAAAATCTTTTTGAGTTTTGTAAATATTTGACGAGAAAATAAAATGCAGAAATGTAAATGAAAAACTGTAAATATTTTTGTGATTTCCGGTAAAGGGATCATATCAGTTTTTGAGAAATCTGATCACACCGTTGATCTTTTTGAAATTATTATCATTAAAGACAATGTGTGATCTGGCAATTGCTGATATTGTGATCCACATAAACTCACATGCAGACTTTTGTGCAGTACTTTATACTGATACTGATAGTTATAGTATAAACGCAATTGTTTGTGGTTCCCACGCACACGACATACTCCCGTATCAAGAAGTAAATGCACAAAGACTCATTGTAAAGCGTGATTATGCTTTCGTCGTCTGTAATTTGTACAAGATATAATGCATAGAGGTATACAGGTCAGCAAATTAATGCAGCAAAGTAACATATGCACTATACCAGGTTGAGGACTGATATTAATCATGATTTGCATCAATGATCAATACGATGTAATAGATAATCTTTGATCATCATATAACATAGAAAGTTCCTCAATTCGGTAACTTTAGGATTTGGCATATAGCTCTTTTATAAAGACACCCTGTCTGATCTAGGTCCGTAATGACTTACAGCAGAAGATCAGAGAGGCTATCCCCAGACAACTAATAACATAACGACCCTAAACCTCCGAGTTTTGTACAGATACCCTATCAAACGAAATTACGGTACTAAGACCATATGCCCATGAGGAGTTCATCCACACAACAATTCGTTTGATATGAATGTATCAGGCATGCAGTAATAGGTCTACGAAGCCTATCAGCACATCACATAGACTCAGACACACGCCCTATATAGCATTACATTATTTAGAATGTGTCAGATCCCCACTGATGTACTATCATTTCCCTTTATACTCCAGGAAATCATTTTAGAATTTTCTGATTTTTATAGATTTTCGAATTTACTGTTCCCAAGGATAAGCTGGAGCATTTCAAATGTGTGACTGCCCAGATATCGTTTGTTCACAGAAATCTGGAGGCATTAATCTAAGGGAAGAAGATATAGCAGTCAGCAAAGAAATTTTTCAATTTTTATGGATTTTGAAATTTTTCAATGTTTTTGGATTTTCGAATTTTTTCTGAAAAGCAGTAAAAATTTAAACTAAAAAGTGATAGACTGAGGTGGTGATCAGTCCTGTTTTTCTTTAATACCATTAGCTTTCAAAAGATAATCAAATCTGGATTTGTCAAAAGCTTTGGTAAAAAGATCTGCGTGTTGGTAATCAGTGTGGATTTTGACCATATCGATCAACTCTTTAGCATAACAATCACGGATAAAATGATATTTAATCCGGATATGTTTAGCCTTTGAGTGATTTACTAAGTCTTTTGTTAATGCGATTGCGGCCTCATTATCACAGTAAATAGGGGTTTTTAAGAAATTGCAAACCGTAATCCACCATCTGCTGTTGGATCCAAAGAACCTGTGAGCAGCAGCTCGATGCTGAAACGTATTCTGCTTCACATGTGGATAGTGCAACTGCGGTTTGTTTCTTGCATTGCCAGGTCACGAGCCTGCTCCCCATAAACTGACATCCAGCCGTTGTGGATTTGCTGTCTTTGTCACAGCCGCCCCAATCTGCATCACTAAAAGCGATTAGGTCAAAATTATCATCATGAGGGTACCAAAGTCCTTTCGATGGACAACCCTTCAGATATCTAAGGATACGCTTGACAGCTGCAAGATGACTCTGTTTCGGCTTCGATTGATATCGTGCACAAAGACATGTCGCAAACATTATATCAGGTCTTGACGCTGTGAGATACATCAGAGATCCGACGATTGCTCTGTATGTAAATGGATCAGTCAGCTCCCCCTTAAGGTCAACTCCAATCCCGTGATTGGGCTGTATCGGGGTATCCATCGGCTTCGAATCATCCATCTGGAATCGGCTCAAGACTTCAGAAACGTATTTCGTCTGGTGAATAAAGATCCCCGTTGGTCTTTGCTCCACCTGCAAACCGAGGAAAAACTGCATCTCTCCCATAGCGCTCATTTCGAACTTTTCCTGCATAATTTGTTCAAATTCCCTGCACAGAAGTTCGTTAGTTGACCCGAAAATAATATCATCAACATAAATTTGTACGAGAAGCAAATCATCTCCTGTTCGTTTCGTGAACAGTGTGCAGTCTACCAATCCGCGTTTGAATCCTTTCGAGAGAAGATACGTGCTCAGCTCCTCATACCATTGTCTCGGAGCCTGGTGCAACCCGTAGAGAGCTTTGTTTAACACGTAAACCTTATCCCGGTGAATAGGGTCCTCAAAGCCCGGCGGTTGACCTACGTAAACTTCCTCTTTGACCACACCGTAAAGAAAAGCGCTCTTTACATCCATCTGATACACCTTAAATTTCTTCCATGATGCAAACGCGAGGAACATTCTTATAGCTTCCAAGCGTGCAACCGGTGCATAGATTTCATTGTAGTTGATTCCTTCAACCTGATGAAAACCTTGAACGACCAAACGAGCTTTGTTTCGCACTATGACTCCTCTGTCATCCTTCTTGCACTTAAACACCCATTTGGTTCCAATTTTCTTTCTTCCAGGGGGCAAATCTGTTAGGGTCCATACACCAAGTTTCTGGAATTGTAATAACTCCTCCTGCATTGCTTCCACCCAGGCGTCATCCAAAAGAGCATCCTTGTATGTCCGCGGCTCGACCTGCGAAACATAACAAGCAAATGACCAGTCATTTTGAAAACCAGATTTCTGAATTTTGGCATATAAAGCAAGGTTGCCAATGTTTTCTGGTGCTTGAGCATTCCTCAGCTGCCCTCTTGTCATCACACTGCTACCAGGATCACCAATAACCTGTTCAAGCGGGTGTATCCGATGTATCCGAGATTCCGGATAATCAGGTACTTGTACTCCCGTTTGAGTTGTCAAATTCTCTGTAGAAACCAGATCATTACCCACATTCGATGTTGAAGCATCAGTATTAGATGGGTTCACTGGTGGTGTCACTGTAGCGTTGTCCAGAATAGCTTCACTTGTTGCATCATCGTCTTCATATTCTGATTCGGATGAATTAAGCGATGTAGAAGCCTCTTGGAACACCTCTTCTTCCAATACAGGAGCAGTGGTATCATTAGAAGCTGTTTGGGGGTTTACCGTGATCGGACGCACTAACGGTGAAGTCACGGCGTTTTCGACCTCGTAATATAATCGAAGTACAGCTTCTTCAACCATGCTATCTAGATTGAATGATTCAAAGAAGTCTTTGTAATCAAACATCCAATCTGGTCCTCCACCCTGTACATTTTGTGTGTATCTTTGAACTTCGACGTTAGTCCACTCCTCGACTTTTCTAGTTCTTTTGTTGAATACCCGTTTTAATGGGGTTGCATATCCAACAAAATAACCTTCTTCAGCCGTTGGTGCAAACTTTTCCGAAGGATTCAGCATTGTACACGGGGCACCAAATGGTTCTAGATACTCCAGATTCGGCTTGCGTCGGTTCAACAGCTCATAAGAAGTCTTGCCAAACTTCTTCACTGTCAAGACACGGTTAAGAGTATAACATGCCGCGTAAATAGCTTCGTTCCAGAACATAACTGGAAGATTTGAATCCGCAAGCATAGTTCTCGCCGTCTCTATAAGAGTCCTGTTCTTTCTCTCTGCGACACCGTTCTGTTGGGGTGTATACGGAGCACTATATTCATGATGAATTCCTTTGTTTGCACAAAGATCCTCCATCTGAGCGTTTTTAAACTCCGTCCCATTGTCACTCCGGATTCTTTTGATCTTCAGACCATATATATTCTCCAGACGTGTAAACAGAACCTTCAAGTTATCAAAAGTGTCGCTTTTCTGATGCAAACACATTACCCATGAAAATCTTGAATAATCATCAGTCACCACAAGACAGTATAACTCCCTAGCATGACTTTTGCGTTTGACTGGACCGAATAAATCCATATGCAAACGTTCAAGTGGCAGCTCAACAGAATTAACTTTCTTTGGTCTATGGGATTGTTTGTGCTGCTTTCCCTTCTTGCAACTGACACACTTGTCATTCAAATGGAAGTGTTTAACATTAACTCCCGTGACAAGCTCATTCTTCACAAGCTGATTCATCTTTCGCAAATGAATGTGTCCCATTCTCCTGTGCCACATATTGGATTCTTTTTCTGTAGCCTTGGAGAGGAAACACGTGACTTGGCCATGGGTGGTCATTGCTTTGGACATGTCGAGAATATACAAGTTGTTAACTCTCGGTGCCTTCAGCATCACCCACTCTTTCGGTAGCTCAAACCCAGGTTTCAGGATGTAGCAGGATTTGTCATCAAAGTACACAGAAAATTGTTTATCACAAATTTGACTAACACTGAGCAAATTATAGTCTATCTGTTTCACATAAGAAATCCGCTCAAATGTTACGACTCCATTGCTTACACTACCCTCCATAGTAATGTAGCCTCCCTTATTACCAGCAAATGCCACATATCTTTCGTTAATGTTTTTGATGTCAAAGAGTAGCGTGAGGTCCCCTGTCATATGACAAGAAGCTCCACTGTCAACAATCCATAGGCTGCTAACAGGGCCAGCTGGAGCTCCCTGCACATTTAAAGTAGATCAATTAGTTCTTTCGGGGGACCTAAGCCTGTTTGGTCTTGGGTCTTTGAACAGGTTGTTTCAAAGAGTCTTTTGAATCACAAACATCTTGGGTTACTTCAACCCCTTTCTTCTCACTAACAACTTTCTTTTTCTCATTCTTCTCACTCTGTGAAGTAGAGGCTCCTTCAGATTCCTTAGATGACCAAGATTGCTCAGATCTTTTCAAGATCCGAGTATGAGATTTTGAAGTCTCAGTCGGTTTCTTTACTTCTTCTTTAAAAGAAACCTTCTTGGTTACCTTCTCTGATTTAACAGAGACAGGTCCAGCTGCTTGTTTACCATTAGGTTTAGGAGCTACCTTTTTGGTATCAGCAGTTGAGTTCATCATAGGTTTCTTAACAGATTTATCAGTGGTCATCCGGTTGCGCTTATCATACGTCATTGGACGGTTTTCCCTCTTGTTATAAAAATTATTTTGATTATGATAAAATTCTTGCTGGGGAAAATGCCGTCTCTGTTGATAGCCGTAGTTGTCAACCGGATACTCATGATATTGCCTCATCTCCACCTCGTGCCTTTTGTGTCGTACGTACGGGCAGGCGACAAGTAAATGTCCCCGTTCCCCGCACTTATAACACGCACGGTATTCCTCATAGTTTTCCTTGATTGGTGACTTGGAAAAGCTAGCAATGGGATATCTATCGACCATGCATTGTTTCCTTAAACTCTCAGGAGCTGGGTCCTTTGAGTAAGTCGGTTCAATAAAACTATTTTCTTTATGAACAGGCAAAACAAATTGTGTGACATTGACCTTTGTATCTTTATCCGAATAAATTTTGTCTAAAATCTCTTGAGGAATGTCATTGGTCCTTTCAAATTTTGGAAACCAAATCGTACTTTCCTGCCAGATCTTTTCTATTTTTGAATAATTGACAAACTTTATCGGATATTCATCATCTGATAAAATCTTATCGGAGCCTTGCATCCGATAGAAGATTTTGACAGGTTTATCACACGATTCATTGCTCACATCATCGGTTTTCTCAGATTTTAGCTCATTTTTCTTTGCTACCGGTTTAACCACATTTTTCTCAATTTTAGTTTCAAATTTCTTTTCAACCGGTTTCCTCACATTTTTCTCAACCTTCTTTACCTCTTTCTTTTCAAAACTCTTACCAACAAACTTTTCATTTTTCTTAACCTCATTTTTACGATGAGCATTTGCCATTGGATGAATGATCTGAGACGGTGAGACTGGCTCAGTAGTGATTATATGATTTTCATCAGGGATATCACTATCACTTTCAACCGTCTCAGATGACTCATCTTCTTCATCTGAATCATCAGTAGCGACCACACCCTCACTATTTCCCAGTACTGGTCTCACATCAGAATATGGATCCCCGACACTGGAAGTGTTAGGCTCATTTTCTGGTGTGGAATCAGGATTGATTAAAGTCTACGGTGGTATTGCATGTAAAGTGTGATTCTCAAACAATACCGGAGATGGGACTGACTTATAGTTTGCACTATTCGTCTGGGAGGGTTCTTCAATGATATGGTCGACTACATATGCTATGTGCTTGTAACTTTCTAATTTCTTGTTAACTTTTTCCACAAAGCACTTGATGGTTGCCATTTCCAATTTAGTGTTTTCCATTTCATTGATGTAATTATTAATGGCAAGTTGTTTGATTGACAATGTCTTTTTAAGTTCAGACACATCCTTTTTATAACCATCAAGAACTTTGTTGAAATCTTTTAAGTCCTTTTGATAAATCTGACAGTTGATTTTGGCACTCTCAAGTTGGACCTTGAGAAGCTTGTTTTCATCAGTCAGTTTTTCAAAATCAGCACATTTATCACATTTAACACACGCTTGAGATTGAGTTTCAGAACTTACCGGCTTAGGAGGTTCTGTCATGGCCATCAAAGCAAAGTGAGCTTCCTTTCCTGCGAAGAATTTGGAGTAGTCAATCTTGGTGCATGCATCATCCACCATACATGACTTGCGAGTCATCAGGAAATCCGCTTCAGCTAACAGTTGGTCAATGTCATCATCTAGTGAATTTACACTAGCCTCTGAATCAGATTCACTCTCCATGTCCGAGTAAGCTGAATCTTCTTGGTCTCCAACATCAGTGACAGAATCAAGAATTATCCCCGATCTCTTGTCTTCACTCTCAACAATCACATCGTCATTCACTTCCTCAATCTTCAACTCCGACACCTTTTCAATCACAACCTCTTCTTCAATCTCCTCATTCTCATCCAAACTCATCTGTTGTGCTACACAAGCTACATTCCCAGCAGTGATCTCCTCCACCCCCAATTGCATACCAGTCCAATCAAAACCTTCGTCCTTTTGGATCATAAGTGCTTGGTTTTGATTGTCAGTTTGATTTTTGTTTGGTGTGTTAGGTGTAGTGATAGGAACAATGGTTCGGTTTGGATTTTGTTAAGGTTGGTTTTGAGTTGTGGATTGTCTGGTGTTGTTGTTTTGTTGACGGTTCTGATAAGTGTTTTGTGGTTGAAAGCTTGAGATGTGTGGATTGTTGTATGACACTTGATTTTGGTTTTGGTTTTGTCTATTTTGGTATGTTGAATTGAAAGGGTTTCGGTTGCCTTGTTATGCTGGCTGTGTGCACTCTCTTTTAAAATGTCCCTTCTCACCACAGTTGAAGCAAGTAACTTTTGCTTTGTTGAATCCGTATGTGGTGTTGGGAGAGGTTGAGAGATCAGTCCTGCCAGTCTTCTGAATAAAGTCAGTGGCTCTCCTCATAATGCTTGCAAAAGCCTACTGAATGTCCATCAACTCCATCTCCTCTTTGTCGATTTGAGCGTAGTCCTCATTGGTGAGATTGTTGTTACCAATTTGACTCGCTACCAAACCGTTGTAAGAAGCAACCATAGCAGATACAAGAGCAACATGCTGTTGAGCAATTTCAACAGTCACATTGTTAAGGTTTGAGGTTTCTAACACAATCAGGTTTTGACTTGACTGTGCTTGAGTAATCTGCATATGATTCATTTGAGGAGGATATTGTTGTTGTTGTTGTTGAGGTTGACTTGATGTGTAGCATGCGGCTTGTTGTAATGGTGAAAATGGTGGAATAAAGTTTGGTGTTTGATAAGGTTGTTGTGTGTATGATGGCGTGTAGGATGAAGTTTGAGCAAGGTAGTTAATGGGTGCTTTTGTTGGTTCAACAACGTTAGACACACATGCTATGTGAGGTGCAACATTAGAAGTGGTGCTTGAAGCAGAAAGAGAGTTAGATGTACCACTCACATATAAATCAGGATTCTGTGGAATCTGAGCTCTCTTAGCTTTTCTCTTTTCCTCCATCTCTTTGTTTTCCAGCTTTTGGATGAACTCATTAATAGTCCAATACTGGTAAGCATCCTTCTCCTTTAACACTTCGATGTGTTGGTTCCAGTAAGGTGGTAAAGCATCAGCAAATTTATCAACTAACTCCGACATTGGAATGTTGATCTCATAACTCGACAATTCAGTGAGCAAATGGCAGTACCTTGGAACCAACTCTTTTAGGGTCTCAGTACCCATATAACTGAAATTTTCAAACTCCTTTCTAAGCTCTTCCATCCTTAGCTTTCTGGTCTTCTCATTTCCATCATGTCGATTTCTCAACATATCCCATAGTTGTTTGGATGTTGTGCACGATCCAAACTGATGCAATAGATCAGTGTTGATCGCCTGGGATAGTTGAGAGAATGCTTTCTTCTCTATCACAAACCTTTTCTTCTCATCATCCGCCAAATTCTCCAAAGGGATTGGTTCTCCAGTATTCTCCAGAATAGGAGCAACGTAACCCTTCACAATCATTTGCCATGCCTCGGCTCCCTCAAGTCCTTGTCCCTCAACATGGATCTTGAACTTCGTCTTCCAAGTATTATACTCCTTCATGTCCATTAGCTTCGGTGGACGATTGCCGCTTCCAGAAGATAAATCATGAATAAGAGTGGATATAGCGTTGGTCGTCTGTGAATGGACTGCTGCTGCTGCGACTCCCCAATAGTTGTCAATCGGTTGTGATAATGGTTGAACAACTTGTTGTGGAGCCGAACTAGTCATTGCCATATAATTGATTGGCTGTGATGGTTGACTTGTCTTTTGAGCTGCAATGGACCACGGATCTTGTGTTGTCTGCTGTTGTGGTGCTTGAGTAGGTCTAGGCGTTGTTGGAAAGTTCCACATCTTGTCCTGCAAACGATTAAACACGAAAAGATTAAAAATGTTTCAAAACAGAATGCTCCTTCGTATATACGAACGTGCGAATGAGAAATAAAGTTCTCTTTCGCCCGTTTATGATTGATACAAATGTGAACTAAACAACAAAATCTCCTTCGACCACTTAAGACTCTTTTTCGACCGTTTTTCAGCTCCTTCGACTGTTCGATCAGGCGAAGGTGAAACAAAGGGGCGAATGTGAAAAATAAGCAATCAAAGTCTTCCTTCGACCACTAAAACACCTCCTTCGTACACAAAATCACTCTTTCGACCCAAATGAATTCCACTTTCGACCAAACTCTCTCGTTCGACCCCTGTGATTTCAAAAACGGTTATTCTTTGAAAATCAGTTAATTTTGATCCTGTTTTTCAAATGTTGATGGATTTTGATGATCTTAATCAGGTTTTGAATCGGATGTGATTTGGAACAACTTTAATAAAGAGAATTATCCGATTTAACTCGAAATCAAGGTGTAATCGATCAAAATCTTATCACATCAGTTTGTTCATTGAAAACAGAAACTTTTTGACCAAAATTGGGTCCAAATCAACTGAGAGATTATTAATTTGTGGTTGTTTGATCCGAAATGGCTCTGATACCACTTTGTATGAGCGTGAAAGGATCGATAACAAACAAAGATTGATCAAACAAGTTAGTTTCAGGTGCGGAAACCCTAAAACTATCACAAAATAATAATCAAACAGATTCAAACACACAGATCATCATTTTCAAACGTTTTCATTAATAAAACACTTGTTTACACGTTGAAATATAGATACAATCAAGGTATGAACGATAAACAGGTTTAACAAAACACTAGAGAGAGTTTCTGAAAGTGGAGGGAATAATAATGATCAAAAGTTACATTCAAAAATCAAACTTGTCTATTTATAGACTGCACATTCGCCCAAACTGTTCATGCGAATGTGCAGGTTCGCCCACATCAACTGGTCGAACCAAGTTCTACTATAATCTAATCTTCATTCGTCCAAAACAATCTTCCTTCGCACCTTTCAGTCCTCCTTCGCACCTTCTAATCAGCTCCTTCGCACCTTCGATATCAACAAAACAAAATGTGTTGTACAATCCAAAGCTTTAGTCGCACTTTTGCATCTACAAATACTACATGTGAAAATATAGAAGTCATCTAACCCTAGACGAACAAGTTTTTTTTTTTTTTTTTTTTTGAAGGTTAATTTCTTTCAAATCCTGTAGTCTGTGGGATTTGAACCCAAGACCTTTCACAACCTAGATGTTTTAAAGGCTTTGCCTTTGCCAATGGACCATCACCCCATTGGTAGCCCTAGACGAACAAGTTATTAAAGGTTTTTTTTTTAATTTTTTATTTCCTCTTTTATGTGGATTTTTAACCGTTTCGACTTACTTCACTTCTTATTTGATAATTTTTAACTTTTCAATTTTTTAATATGGCGAGTTAACTCACCGCCATGCGTGTGGTGTTTAGAAGAAAGAGAAATGATAATGTCCTTTATTGGTTCTATATTTTCACATAGGTTTCAATAATGTAAGACACTTTAAAACATAATTGCGTGTGATAATATACAAGTCATTTAAACATATGTGAGCAAGTCATTAAAGTTTTTTTAGTTTTTTATTTTTTTTATGTGGATTCTTTTACCGTTTCTACTTACTTCACTTTTTCTTTGATGATTTTTAACTTTTCTTTTCTTAATATGGCGAGTTAACTCACCGCCATGCGTGTGCGTAATTCAACGTTTTTTTCATCATTTTTTGTCCTGTTTAACATTCCCACCGCAGCGCGCGGGTTACCCACTAGTATTCTTAAGACAGCACAACTATTTGCTTTTGTCTTGTTGTAAATAATACTTATTTAATGAATTTTTACAATTGTCCTGTAGCCCAATTGGTTGAGGGCCTAAGTTTTCTATGGGAGGCTGGGGTTCAATTCCCACTAGCTACATTTGGAGGACATTAAGAGAAATGAGGGATGACTCCTGACCTATGGTCAGGAGTTCGAGTCCTGATCTCGCCCGGGTTTTACCGGTTCTCCACAGCGGGTCTCCGGACGGGTGAGGGATCGGGTTTTCCCCGGTTCGGAAACCTCGTGGGCAAGCCTGGCTACCCTGGCCAGCCCCTTGCATAGTCCTGAGGGGGTTCTTGGGTTCGCCAGTTTAAGGGTCCCATAAGTAGTCGGGCAGAAACGTTTCGTTGGCCGTTCAAAAAAAAATGAATTTTTACAATTAAGCGATTTAATTAACAAAACAAAAGCCTTGGTTTGCCTTTACTATTACTAGCATTAAGAATCCGTGTTGTGTAGCGACGAAAAATTTGAAAATAACTAAAGCGTTCGAGTAACCTGTCATAAACAATGAAAAAGGGAAAACTTCTCTTACACCGGCAATGAAAAATGTGTTTGCGCGAACGTGCATAACCAAATCTTTTATGCCCATAACTTTAAACTTATGATTTATAAAATTTGAAAGTATCGTTGCTGTACGTGTTTATTTTTATCTAGGTTTTGATGTAAAATTCATTCTAAACGAAATTGTGCATGATATTGTATAGGTTATCGAAGTCCGAACGTACAATAGCTTTTATTTTTTATCCTAACTTTCTCTATTTTTCGTCTTTTCTTACAATCTTCTCATGCGGGGTAAATTTACATAAAAGTTTTGATTGTATTTATAAACTTCAAGAACGCTAATTTTTTCCATGTTTCTTATTCTATGTTGCCTTATGGGATTGCACTAAAATCATCATATAGTCTCGTAACCCCTGTAGTTATGTTTAATCCACTTAGTTATAAGTTTTTAACAATCCATTCGGTTAAGTGTATCTACTGAATTTCTTTTGCAGCGCATTAAAAAACCATGTGATATATAAATTAAATTCAAAATTCAATAGGCCTTAGCTAAAGCTTATGGGATGATCTTGTTAAATTAGGCCGACAACTCATAAAACTTAATGGGCTGATGTCTGGAGATTAATTCAAGTTTGGGCTAATATGTGAACATTTAGGGCAGGCCTACATGGAAAATCGGTGGGCATTTGGGAGTAATAGAAGGGATTGGTGACTAATGACTATGGTAGTTTCCGAATTCCGATTATTTTATTATCTTATCTTATCAGAATAACAATTAGACTCTTCATCAGTGGCGAAGCTTGGTTCTAGAATTGGTGGAGGCCAGATTCAATTTTTTTTATTGGTAGTAGCCGGAAGATTAAATTCGTGGGGCCGGACCCAAACCAAACTCAATTTACTTGCGAAAATCGTAAATTTCCACCACTGCGTCAAAAATCGATGGGGGCTGAGGCACCCTCTGGCCCCAAAGATGCTTCGCCCCTGCTCCACCTATTAAGGGGACTTTTCCCATTTTTCAAGTTTTCGTACAATCTCCCATGCATCAGCATGACCATAACCACTCAAATGTCTTTCTTAGTAATTACCCAATGCCCTTTTCATCACTAACAGACTGCTGCATCAACTACCTCGTAGACGATCCTATATAAAAATAAAGATATAAATTTAAATTAATACAATATAAAATTAATAAATAAATATAAATAGACATAACACCTCTTGAATCCAAAGTCCGTTGAACTCGGTCATTTGTGAATTCATGCCCCATTTGGAAGATATTTGATGGACGCTTTGCTCGCTTCTGCACAAGAGTGAGGTGCAATGTTTTAGCACCCCTTCGAAAACATATTTCCTTTTTTTTATTTTTAATTTCCGACTGTTATTTTTTCGAAACAGTAATGCCATGCTTTAGCCAGAGCTATTTCTTAGTCGCTTGTCTATGGACTATGGTTGAAACTTCTTATGTCCGGCGAATTTAGATGCATATGCCTCATCCTCATCTTCATCTCCGTATTCGTCCTCTAGATGCATAGTATTGTCATCACCAAAACATTAAAAAATCGGGTGAGGTCGACTCACATCGTCACGTGGAGTCCATATCTTTCAGCTCCTCATTGCAAACAGTTCAAACTTCTTTTGGTCTTCTAAAGAGTATTCATATTGATCGGGTGCAACCAAAGTAGGACCATTTGGTAGAGCATGCGGATGTGGTTGTTGTGTAAAAAATTGTGGCGGCTACCCATATTTTGGGTATGATTACATTTGTGGTTGTTGTGTAAAAAAGCTAGGTACTTATTACATTGAAAAATGAGGAAGAATTTTTTATTTATTTATAGCCCAACGGCTATGTTTTTGGCCGTTGCAAAACGTTACTATTCACCAAGCACCACCTGATTCACGTAGTCGATGAACCCTATCTGATTGACTGGCGATGGTTGTACGGGGTACATGACAGGGGTAGCCGAAAGCAACCTCCCACCCACCCACCCGTAACCACTTGGTTAAATGTTCATGGCTTTAATCAATTTATGAACTTAATTCTTTTTAACATCAAACTTATTTTTTACTCCTTATATGACTAGAATCCATGACTTCCATAACTTAAATACTCCTAAAAAGTTTGCTTATCCCGTTAAATCACCAATCTCGATCATAACTTAATGATCTTAGGTAACTAAAATAAAAAGATATATTATATTAATATCTTTGTTTTATTAAACTTATATTTATTATTTATATTTTTATTATCGAGTTAATACATATAACTATGAAATTACTTTTTTTTATATATATATATATATATATATATATATATATATATATATACTATTATATAAAGCATATTAGGAGGGCACAATAGTAATTTAACCAAATGTCTTAATTTTCAACACATACATACTAAGACACCCATACACTTATGCAATCTTCACGGTTCAAATATTACTATACAAATTTAACGGTTATAGATCATGATCCGCATCAGTCTACCACCAACCAATCATAGCATCCTCCAACTACTTACATAAACAAATTCCCCCTCAACCAAAAACCCACACGCCCATGCTTATCACTTTCTCTCTCTATGAGATTCAAATACACACAAACCAATTTGTTAAACATAACCATTCACCACCGTAGACCACCTTCGAAATATCAACACACAGATTAACAACGACCACCCATCCCACCTCCACCGTAAATAACATGCGACACCCTCCACCGTTCCCCACCATAAACAACTTCCCTCATACTCACCACCGACACCCTCAAGCTTCTGACCACTACCCACTCCAACCCTAACCCCATACAGCAGATTGAAAGAAGAAGAAGATTTGTTTGTTTATTGGTGGTATGTTGTAACCTCACATATCCCTACGAACACCACCACCATATCCACCTTACACTGCCACCACACCAACGCCTGAAAAACCTGTTGTGTTGGGTCCGACAACCACCCCTGCTGTGTTGGTTTGTCGTTGAACATTTAGAGAGAAAGTGAGTGCGTGTTGACGGCACCTAGGTCTGTCTGTGTTTGATGTTAGAACAGTGAAGTTTAAATCAACTGGGTTGTAATGACGGGGTCCCTAGGGTTGCTATGGGTTGTCGAAATTTCACGGTTACAACCTATATATATATATATATATATATATATATATATATATATATATATATATATATATATATATATATAATATTATATAATGTTAGAACCGTGAAGTTTATCCTCGAAAACCTACATTATATAATATTATATATATAGGTTTGATTGCTTTTCTGTGTTTGCTCATTATCCAAAGAAACCTAAAAGTAGTCAATAGGGAAATACATGTGGGGATCCCATACATGTTTGAAAAAAAATAAATGCACGCATTAGTCAACATGCACCATAGATGACAAAATGACCAAAGTTGAATAGTAATGGTTCATTGTTCAGCCCAGTTATGAAATCCATGGTTCTTCTTCTTTTTTTTTTTTTTTTGAACGGCAAAATCACTTTATATATATATATAGAGAGCCAGCAAGCGTCTGGGGAACAACGGAACAAAGAAACACACGAGTACACCAAAGCACCCAACCCCAACAACAGGCCGAAGCCCAGCCCTTACACCACAACAGAAATGTCAAAAACAGTCCATTTGTCCCAATCCGGCACCGGGATTTTTGATCGATGTTTAAGCCAGAGAAAGACCTCTTCTTTAATACACTCCACCGTCTTCCTAGGGGGGATCGACTTGCCTTCGAACGTCTTGACATTCCTTGCTAACCAAATCCTCCAAATAGTCGCATACACTATCGTGACAATGATTCGCTTCCACGTCCTTGATCCGGGGCGGTCATAAATATACTTCAGCAAATCTCCAAGATTAGAGGCGTTATGATGGGGGGAATCCTCATCCAAACAAGAATATCCCACCATATACACTTGGCAACAAAGCACTTAACGAAGATGTGATCTGGGTCTTCAACTTGTAGGCCACACCGGACACATGACATGTCCGAAAAATGCATCCCCCTGGCAGCCAGCTGTGATTTGCACGCAATTTTCCCCTGGGTCGCCCTCCAAACCAGCGCACTACATTTCGGAATAGCCCACGAGTTCCAACGAAAGACAACTCCCAACTGAATTGGACCTTTGGCCGCTTCAATGTCTAATCGGACCCCTTTGACTGAGAAGTCCACACCCTTAATGTTATTTTTAACATCTTTGTTTTAAACGGATTCGTATGTAAAATGAAACAACACGGGGAAGCATAATATATAATTAAGAACAAAAGGAAGAAGTGAAAAGTATAGCTTTATCAGACATGAAGTTCAAAGTATCACACTTCTATTGTGAAAGAAAGGCAAATCTGTTGGTTGTTTGTTTCTAAGAGCACCTGTAGTGGAGCACGTTATACGGCGTTATTAGCCCTATAGCGCCGGGGAACACCGCCCCCCCAGGCGCTATAGGGCGTTATGAAGGGCTTTCGTTTTGGACATAGCAGGCGTTTTGGCTTGCATTGGGAAGAGTGGGGTTGAATGCTCTTTTGACCGGGGAACACTCGAGGTGTTTAAAAAAAAAAAAAATTTTTGTTTTATAAATACCCACTACACACTTGATCTCTTCACCACTACACAAAACACACACACTACACAAGAGCAAAGCACTACACTTGATCAAACCACCACTAACATGAATCCTTTCGGTCAAGGTTTCGGGTTTGGTTCCCAAACCAGTGGCGAAAACACCCGACCTATAGCTCCGGGTTCGGGATCAAACCCGCAAAGTTTCACGCACCTCTTAAACCAACCGTATGGTTGGGACCCGAACATGTATAATGTTAACATGGGAGGGAGTTTTGGGATGCCCATAGGAGGTGGGTTTGGCCAAACACAAGTGTACGGGTCATCCCAAATGTTCGGCTCTTCAAATGCTTGGCAAGAGTCGGTTCCGGAGACACAAGGCCCGGTTGAAGAGGAAGAGCCCGGGCGAGGCAAGGCACCCGCGCGACGGAGTCACGCAAGAAAAGAGACGGGCGGTCGTGCCAAGAAAAAGGTTATACCATGGACCGACCACGAGTTGTACTCGTTAACCCGAGCGTGGGTTGACGTGTCGGAGGATCCTGAAGTCGGTAAGATATTATATATTTTTTTGGTAATGTTAAATTTTTTTGGTAAGATATATAATTTTTGGTAATGTTATATTTTTTGGTAATGTTTTTTGGTATAATGTTATATTTTTTGGTAATGTTTTTTGGTAATGTTATATTGTTTGGTAATGTTATAGTTTTTGGTATGTTTTTTTCAGCCAACTATCAATCTAAAGGCGATTTTTGGAAAAGAGTACGGGAAATATTTTTTGATCTCTCGGGTAAAGGAGAAGGCTACCGGGAGAATGATTCGATATCGGGCAAGTGGACCGATATCAACCAAAAATGCACAAATTTTCAGGGCATTTATCAGCGCACCAAGTTCGGGTGGAAAAGTGGGCAAAGTGACGAGGATGTCTTTGTGGCGGCTTTGGAAGAATACAATCAGACGTACGGGAATTTCCCGTACGTGAAATGTTGGCGCGTGCTGAAAGACTGCACCAAATGGCACCCCGTGCGCCCAACTGTTGGATCTTCTTCATCTAGGGCCAAAAATATGAGGCCTTCAAAAAAGTCGAGGACCTCTGACTCGGTTGATCCCGAAACGCCTACGTCTGACGCGCGTTATGTCGACCTCAACTCACCAGAAGAAAATCCCTTTTTTGCAGGGGAGGAGGGGGCGGAGGAGCTACCTCGTCCCCCCGGTCGACGGGCTGCTCGAGCCGCAAGGACGGAGTCTTCGTCGGGGGTTGATAAGTTAGTCCCGGCATTTGCTGAAATGAACCAGCGGCTCCAAGACTTGCGCGATATCGGGGCTCAGCGTATCCAAGAAAACCGAGAGGTCGTTGACATCATGAAGGAACGACAGTTTGAACGCGACTTTGCTTTTTACACGTCAAACTTTGACCACCTAGAGGGGAAAGCGCTGGAAATGGCTATGAGCCGAAAGGCAAAAATCGAAAAAAAATATGGTTTCTAGTATTTTTATCTTTTATTTATGGTTTGTAATTTTTTTTTTTAGTATTTGTATTTTTTTTTTTGTTTTAGTATTTGTAATTTTTTTTATTTTTAATGAAATATTATTAAGTATTAAATATTCTTATTTAAATAAAAAACAATAATTAACCAATCATTACCAATCATTTATAACCCCAACATAACCCTCCTTCCCACTACACCCTCTTTTTCCATAACCCCAACATAACACCTTTTCTATTACTTTTTAATATTTTAATCCTATAACCCCAACATAACTATCCACCACTACACATACCCTAAAGATGTTTTAACATTTTCTTTGTTTTAATGTTACTTACATACATAAGTAGTCCATCGTTTCTTGTGCATCTTTTCAAACTTTGTCCTTGGGGAGTCAACACCTGTTTTGTTCATATCGGATATAACTTCATTTTCAATAAAATTCATATCAAACATATAGACAAAATAAAGTAAAGTAAATTTGTGGTTTCTTTTTTTACTTATGCTATATCCTATATAATAACATATAAGTAGTACAAAAAGTAAGTGTACATAATTTTAAAAGTCTAACTAACTTGCAATTTTTTAAACATATGATACTGTCCTACATGGGGTTTCTGTATAAAAGACATTTTTTGTATAAAGTGTGAAAAGTTTACATAGACATTGTGTTTTAAATTTTAGGCATGATGTTTATATTCTTTAGACATAGTATTATATAGGAAAACACAAAACTTAACAATTTAAAACACTAATTAATGTATTCTAGGCATACAATCTAAAACACCATATGAAGAAAGTAAACGGTATGTTTTAAATTTCATGTCTAGAATATATTTGATTGTGTTTTAAATTGTTGCGTTTTGTGTTTTTCTATACAATACAACGCAAAAGGAAGCGAAAACATCATAGCCAAAATTTAAAACACAATGACTACATAGACTTCTCACACTTTATACGAAAAATAATATTTGTACATGAACCTAAACCATATCCCATAATACATATATTGTCGATTTATTTCTCTCAGATTTTAATGGGTTTTAAATTTTCACACATTACTATTTAAAAATATTATACCATACAATGAACAGTTATTATTTTTAATCTGATTATAGAATGATATATTTTTTCAATCATAAAAAAACATAACACGTTAACCATTTGAAAATTTTGTTTGTTGAATGCTTAGTGATAATGATTTTTTTTGTTCATTTATGGCATCTCACAAGGATATTTTAAAACACCTAATATTTCTAATTTTTTTCCTCTAATGTACAAGATACAACCTTAAAACGAGGGTAAATTGATTTTTTCAACACATTTACATTTTAATTATTTAAAAAGAAAAATACATCACAAAAACGAGCACGTCATTTTCTTTAATTTGAGTATAGTATTGTTTTTTTTTAATTTAAAAATCTGATGCGTTACATGATTAGCAATATGTAGGGATGAGCAAAATATTGAACGGTTAACCAAAAAACAAACAAAAAACACATGACACCGACTCAAAATCAATCAAAAACAGAATTAACTTAGATTTGGTTGTCGGTTTTTTTGTGCCATTAGTTAACCGATACCATATCATTCATATACTTTTACCTTTTATACGTCAATGTCATGTATTTGTACTTCATTTCATGTACTTATAAGCAAAAATTTTAGCCAAAGTTTGGTTTTAGTTATTACCCAAAATTAACTAAACCAAACTGAAAACTGACTATCTATTAACCAATGACTACAGCTTGATTTTGGTTGAGGATAATAATCAAACTGAACCAAACTATGCACATCTTTAGAAGTATATGTGTTCCCCGCCGCATCGCGCGGGCACACTGCTAGTATATATATATATATATATATATATATATATATACTAGTAGGAATGCCCGCGCGTTGCGGCGGGTGCATCTGTTTTGCCCCTTGTGCATTGTGTTTGTTGGTTATTCGTTATGTTAAAGTAGAAAAAACGATGTATAAAATATATGTTATCAAAAACTGAAACTCATAAGTATATCTTTTGAATAATTTAAATGTGTACATCACAATAGGCCGTACTATTCCTTACAACACCCTTAGATTGGCCCACGTCCTTCGGTGGGACCCTTTTATGTATCTCGAAGGCAAATAAGTATGCCATCGTAGAGCGGTACTTAGCGTAGTGAAGTGGCTTTGTATCTCTTAATGACCATAAGATTGTAGTGGAAGTGATGTAATTACTAAAATGCAGTTTGTAGTGGGCAACATATTTCTATTATTTTAGGGCACCCGCGAGATGCAGCAGAGTCAATGATTTGCATAGATACTCTCGTTTTATGTTAGTTTGACAAGCGTCGTAACAAATATATTGGACCAAAAAAATTAGTAATCAATATAGTTAAAACTACCAAATCGACTGATAAGAACTTGTCTTCTTTTGGATATGTAAACAATTGGTGACTTCGTGAGATCAGAAACTTAAATTCTATTCATAGAAGCTTATAGTAGGGGAGAAAACAAAAAAACATCAAGGAAGATGATGACGTTGCTCATGAAGTATCTCTACCATATTTTCTTGTATAAACGTCAAGCCTACATATATCGCTCACTTTAATGGGTTGAAACGTGTCATGGGTTGGGTGTGTTGGCAAACTTCAAGCCTACATATTCATTTGTGTGCAGAAGTGTCACATCATACCATCCTGTAACCACATAAATTTAAAAGGAAGATATAAATACATAATATATGATGTAATTTATTTACTATAAACATTGAAAGATATGTAAGTTATGTATGTGAAGAGTCACCACATTATTTATGTATTAAATACATGACAACTATTTGTAAGACTATAACATTAATACAAACATAATAAAGACATGGAGGTTATAAATGTAAAGAGTCACCACATTATTGTTAATTTCCTCATCAATTTTATAATTATGTTTCTTGCTAGCTATCTAATAAAGTTTGTTTGGCCGTTCAAAAAAAAATTATAATTATGTTTAAATTAATTTCTTCAACAATTTAATATTTAGGTAGAAAGACAATTTTACGCTCTAAGTGAGTTCAATAAGCATTGTACTATAAGCAATAAAGGTTGTATTTACTTAAATTATGCGTGTATCCTTCACTGATGCTTTATAATATAGTGTAGAAGATAAAGATTCGGGTTGATTCATTAGCGTGAGCGTGAATTTATGGCTTTTGATTTCTTATTTCTTAACACAAATGACATAAGTAACTAACATATAGTTAAGTTTTTATTTTCTTTTTATGCTAGTGTTTAATTTATTTTATTAATTAGAATTAGAACTTAAACAATATACAATTGCCGAAAGCAAAAAAATATTGTGAACCACACTTCATACAACGTTTAACAAGAACATTAAATAGATAAACCAATACCTTAAAAATCTTAGAACAAATATAGTTTATGTATAAAGTTATATTTGAGCATGCATATATAGATTTATAGAGTTAACTATTTCATGGCGTTCAAGGAGACCATGTTGATTGAAATTGAGGATTGTCTCCATACTCTTCTCCAACCATCATCTCCATCATCTGTCCTTTATGTTCATTTGTTCCCTGCAACATCAGGTTTCATCCCATGCAGTAAGTGGAAGTAATATTTATAATATATTGGAAACGTATTAACAAATCTAGAAATTTATATTTATATATTTGTCTGTTGTATTTAGTTAACAATATATATGATTCAAGATACACAACTTCTTAACAAGGATAGTTAGGAAAGCCATCTTTCACCTTCATAGGGGCCATATCATCCAATTTAGTAGAGTTAAGGTCAATAGGTCATAGAACATGCTGGCTTCTGAAAGCTTCATGAAGAGAAACTAAAAATGCACAAAGAAGAGAAAAACTATACTAATTAATTTTGAAAAATATTTTCTCATCAATAATTTTGAATATTGTTTTAATTGTTAGCTGCACAATTAAATTACCTCAATTTGATTCTGCAACGATCCAACATAGTTGATTATTACATCCAACATCACTGGCATTCCCATTGTCTATAGCAAATAACTAAATTTAAATGGAGCAAAACAATGATATATTATGAAGATAAATTTTTGTAATTGTCAAAGAAAATATGAACAATTAGAAAAAAATGTATATATGTATATAAAGATTAACTCATATCTTTATACCTTGTAGCATTCGGGAACCATATCTTGCAAGTGTCTTCACTTCTCATTCATTTTTTTCTCTTCTCATCTAATGAAGGCATAACATTTTTTGGACAAAACAATGTTTCAAAGCATGAAATTAGCTCTAAGATTTTGTTTGGGGTTATGAAAAGACTATTAGCATTCAAGAAATTGATTATAATGAAGTATATATAATAATATAGATGGGGGGTTGAAAGGTCTCACATTTAAGATGCATCATAAGTTAAGTTGTATTTTGTGTTTTAAAAGTTGGACATAAGGGCATAATTGGGATAAGATTTTAGGATGTGAGGAATTGGATTATGTCATATTTACTAATCTACCCTCCTAAGTGTCTTAATTGTCACAACTATGCCAATAATACCCTTAATTTTTTTGCTTAAATATGTTGTACATGTTGTTTCTTAAGTTGTATGGTTAAAGGGCAATGATGGAATAACCGGCTCAATAATAATCGGCGCGCGTTGTCGTTCTAACTCAATAATAACCGGCAACCTGTTATATACACAACTGCAAACTTTTGACGTTGCTTAAAATACCAAAACTTTAATTATTTACTTTATATATTTTCAACAGAGATTTTTTCTTGTATTTGAATTCAGTACCTTTGTATCACATCAAGATACGACTCTCCACGAGGATATCGATACCTGAGTTTGTCTTTCTTCCTTGACCTTTAAAAAAAAGACTATTGAATGGATAGGTATAAAATTATAAAAAAAAAAATCGAATATTTCATATTTAACATACTCGTATTCTTCAGGAATGTTCTTCTTTATTTTTTCATACGTCATACCGTCACATACACCAACATTTATCTCATCAAGTGCACGCCATTGTATCTATAACGTAAAGAAAGTACACAAATTTTACAAATGATAAGTGATTAAAGAAGCAATTTATGTGACATGTAAAACTAACCTTGGGAAATCCAACAATTTGATTTGCATTCAAAATTGTTCATTGCAATGTGCTTGTCCAAATCTAAGTGCATAAATAAAAAAAAAAAACAATATAAAACATTGCAAACTTTGTGGAACAAACAAAGAAAATGCAAATAGTAAAATAAGTAATAGTTCTTACATAAGCATTTTTTTGAAGGCAAGATAGTTCATGTAGGCCTTCAATTGAATGTTATAAGAGGAGGACTTGAATTAGGCAAGATAGTTCATGTAGGCCTTCAATTGAATGTTATAAGAGGAGGACTTGAATTTCACAATCAATCTCATTCAATTTGATCTTTAGGGTTATGGAACTTGAAGGGACAAGAGGTTAATGATCTATATTTATGAAGGAAGAAGGCAAAAGATTGAAGGGTATGGATGGAAGAAGAAGGAGGGTAGTATTGTAAAAGTCTTTTGATATTGTAAAGGAGGAGGTGGATGAAATGCCTATATTACCCTTTTAAGTGTCTTAATTGTCCCAATTATGCCCATAATACCCTTAAATTTCTTGCTTAAATATGTTGTACATGTTGCTTCTTAAGTTGTATGGAAATGAAAATGACTATGTTAGCCATCACTCTTCCTTAATAAGATAATATATATATATATATATATATATATATATATATATATATATATATATATATATAGGGTAGGGTTCAAATAGGAACCAACCCTTAAGTAGGAACTATAGGAACCAATCTGAGCCATCCATCTTCAATGGCATGATTATAAATAAGTAAAACTTTAATTAATTGTTATCTATACTATATTAATAAGCATATAGGAAGGGCAGAAATGGTCATTTGCCACTTTACAACTCTCAAAAGCATATTGTACAATAGGTTGATGCACTAAAACTTATAATTACTGAAGGGTTACAAGCTATAATGCGTTATGTACAAGCCTAATGCAAAAGAAAAAAAACACGGGATACAGATACACATTAGGGTTTCTCAATATCATTCTTCATTATCCGCCTCCCCGCTTTCTCTCTCTTTCTTTCTTGGAGACTTAAGATCTAGGGTTTCAAGATCTCTTATCCAACACCAAATCAATGAAACTGGCTATATCTCTTTCAATATGACACTAGGTCTCCTGGGTTTGACCTCTTGGTTCCGATTTAGGGATTTTTGCAACGATTGTGGTCGTGTATTTGAGGTTCCTCAACGATTGTGGTCGCCTCCCTCACCACAGGTATGCTTTTGTGTAATTTCTTGATTATTATCGAATGTCTTTGTTGATTTTGTCTTCATTAGTGATGTCTTTGTTTGATTCTTGTACCACATAGAAAGGTCATGATAGTTGTGGAGGCGTGAAAAAGTGGAGCCCTAGAGCGAATGGGAGATTCAGACAATGTTTGGTGACTATTTCTATCCGACACCAGATCGAACAGGTTTGACCTCTCAGTACCTTTTTTAACCATATGTACCGTTTTAGTTTATTATTTGAGTTGGATCTGTGTAATACTCTTCTAGATCTGTGTTAGGGTTTCCTCGATGATAATGGTTGTGGGTGGAAGTACCTTTTTTTAACCGTATCTATGTTTGTTATTTGAGTAGCTTATGTTTATGTCGAATGTATTTATGTCGGATCTATGTAATACATTCAGATATGTGTTGCTCAAAGTATAATTTAATACGTTTATTTGCAGGTATTCAAGATCTTTTTCTGAATAGAAATATAAATTCGAAAATCAATTTTGAGGTGAATATCTTTTTTGTAATCTCACATCCTGGTATGGTGTATATAAATATTTTCACTTTTTTTTTGCTGGATGAAAGTGGTGGGGTCGCAGTTTGGGACTTGGGGCGTCGGTGGTGAAAGTGGTGGGTCGCGGAGGGTTAATGGTGTTGTGAAGCAGCAAGTGTGGGTGGTGGTGATGGCAGACTTAAAAATGAAATTAAGGACTGATGAGTATTAGATTTGAAGATAAGTTGTCACCAATGAGCTGACGGCTATGGTAGGACGGATGTTTGAGTCGGCGGTTTTAGGGTGGCTAACAACATTGATAAGCTGATGGCGTTGTGACGGTCCTGACCCAAAAGAGATAGACCTCATCAGGCATATAGTCATTTAAATATTTGTTTTTTAAATCTTAATTTTTGGATTGCATTGGATGGTTTGACACGACATGTAGTTTTTTGTTTATTTCGAGAATGAAGTGGTATGCTCACATATTTGTTTAGTTCTCATTTCAGGGCTTATCTGATAAGAGACACCATAGATGTGCTTTATATTGAAAATTAGGAAGTGACAGCAAAATTTTAGAGTTTTGAGTGTAACATGGTATGTATGCGTCCTTACTGTTTTTAGTGATATACCGCAGGGGATGTAACATGGTCTGTATGCGCTTCAAGTGGTGGTGGCGATGATGAGAAATCGAAGACAAACTGGGTTCCTGGGAAAGGGTTATCGGACCAATAAACAAAGGGGGCTTGGGGTTGGGCTCGTTGAAGGTTATAAACGACAGTCTACTAATGAAGTGGTGGTGGAAATTTAAGCGCGAAAGGGGGGCTTTGTGGCACCGGGTGATCTCCGCTATTCATTTCAGCCAGGAAGCTTGGTCTTACATGCCAGTTAAAGCCGGAATCTCAGGCTCCTGGAACGCAATCAATCGGCTGGACAAGGAGATATGTGAACAGAACATCGACATCAAGTGCATCATCAAGGCAAAGGTTGGTAATGGGCTGCAAGTAAGATTCTGGGTGGACTGGTTGGTTGGGAATTGTCCCTTAATGCTGCAGTTTCCAACACTATTTGTACTCGAGTCCAACAAATCGGCGTCGGTGGCTGAAAGATTAACGGGTTGGGCCTGGAAAAGAGAACCCTGCAGTGGCGCTGAACGAACAGATCTGCATACGTTGATGGACGTGGTGCAAGCAGCTTCGCTTAGTAACTTGCCTGACGATTGGGTGTGGACTGACAGCACTTCGGATATGTTTTCGGTCGCCGAATGTAGAGCTTTACTAACACGAAATGTTGTCCCCTTCTACCCCTTCGAATGGGTCAAAGGAGTTCCAAGAAAAGTGTGTATATTCGGGTGGAGAGCAGTCCAAGACAGGCTACCGACGTTAACGGGTCTCAAGAAACGGAAGATTCTGCACGGGGCTACTACTTGCAGACTCTGCGGGGATGTCGAAGAGAATGCCGATCATCTCTTCACCGGGTGTTTAGTTGCAGCTCAATTGTGGCAGAAAATCAGCTCATGGATCGGATGTTCGCCCATCTATGCGTATAATGTGAAAGAACTGCTGGAAGTACACAACAACATCAACACTAATACAGAAAGGCGCAACCTGATCAGGATCATTGTTTTGGCAGCATGCTGGGCGATTTGGAAGGCGCGAAACAATCTCATCTTTAATGGCAAAAGAGTACACGTGGGTGGAATCTTTGGCGAAGCACAAGCCTCGGCGTTCTTGTGGGTGAAGCATAAGTTAAAACGCGCAGCATGGACATGGGAGAACTGGGCGGATTTTAATGTCCGTATCACTTAATGGGTTAGTCTAATGTCCATGGTTTGGGGTTGTACCTGGGTGTATACCCGGTTGTAGTTAGCATCTCGCTTTATACAATCTTGTAAATATTTTGGGTGAAATGAAGTTTGTTGTTTGCCGATCAAAAAAAAAAATGGTCTATATGCGTCCTTGCTGTTTTGAATCAGGGATTAGATTCCTTTCATATGGTATAAAATGTAGAGGATGCAAAACGGTGAAAGAATGCAGGCTACATAAGTGGCCTGCTCACACAGGTTTCCCAAATGATAAAACTGTGAAAGAATGCTAGCTACATAAATGACCTGCTCACTTAGATTTCCCAAATGGTAAAACAGTGAAATAATGCAGGGTAGATAAAGGGCATGGTAACACAGATTTCCCAAATTATAAAGACTGTAGACTGGGAAATTTTCAGCTCACACTGCCCACTGCAACAATACTTTAGCATAGCTAAAAGCTTTTTAAGAAACTCGTATTTGATCTTTTTATGGCTGCACCATATTGATGGGTATGGTTTCAAATGAACTCATACATCAATTAAATAAATTAGATTCTTAATCAAATGAAATGTTATAGTGAACGTTTGTTTTTCATCTCAAATATGGATTGTTTTCTATTTTTGTTTCACACAATCTCTGTATGCATACTTTTACTAAAATGAACTTTATAGTGAATGGTTTTTAAGTTGTATTTGTGGAAAACATATATGATCATTAGGCCTATGGGTGTGGTTACGGCAAGAGGTGCGGCAAGGGGTGGTTTGCCCATGCCGGCCCGGCAAACACCGGCCCCTTTGGCCCGGCACGGCATGGGCGGCAGGATTTTGACTCTCACGCCGGGCCTCTCTTTTTGAACGTTGGGCAATTATACCGTTGGAAATTAAAAGTTTGTACCGTTGGAAATTAAAAAAAAAATGTTTTTTTATTTATTTAAACAACCAAACCATTTCATTTTCACCCACAAATTTTAAAAAACTCTCTCAAACACTCTCAATATATTTTAACCAACCCATTATTTTTAAAAAAACAAAACCCTAAAAAAACCATGTCATTATCATCTTCTTCTTCGTCTTCTTCGGGTTCATCGTCTACGAATGAAGCCTTAATGTTTGTTGTAAACGTCGTGGCGCAAGCGGCGCAGATCATTGCCGAGGAGGAAGGCGAAGTAGTTCAATCGGTACCTCGAACTAGGCAACCGATATAATTAATAAACTAAAAAAACAAGTATTGAGTTGTAAATTGTTGCCGCCGCCGCATCGCGCGGGTTTCCTGCTAGTTTTAATAAAGGGGTATTAATGTCTTTTGTTCAATATCATTTATTAGGTAATTAATAAGAAACTCATGTATATTTGGAAACAACAAATTAGTGTTTATGGTATACCCAAACGTATTTATTGTATATACTATTAAAATTATATCTCGGTATATATACAACAGTGTACATTGGTGTATATTCGTTTTTTCATTCATCATCATCACCAACACAAGACATACATTGGTATATATTCGTTTTTTCATTCATCATCATTCAACATCATCAACACAGATATACATTGGTGTATATTGGTTTTTTCATTCATCATCATCAACACAGATATACATTGGTGTATATTCGTTTTTTCAGTCATCATCAACACAGATATACATTGATGTACACAGATATACATTGGTGTATATTCGTTTTTGAAGTGTACATTGGTGTATATCAGTTTTTTTTTGTTCATTCATCATTATCATCAAACACATATATACAACGGTTATATGATCTTCTATCACATGAGATTGTGATTCAATGTTTTCATGTATATAATTATTATCCATAACTTGGAAATCTGAATCGTTGGCCGATTTTAGATTCTTTTAAATCGAAAGTTTTTTCAATTCAATCAATTTAAATCTTCTGAATTCGATTGGAAGTTATTTCGATTCAATGGAATTCAATCGAACGTGATTTTTTTTTATTTGGGATTAGAGATGATAATAGGTTGAGAGATTTAAGGAAAGTAAAAAAAACTTGCATATTAATTGCAGGAAGATAATTAACTGTCATATATAAAACTTTTAATTAAATTAAAATATAATATTTAATTGTCTAATTACATAACTACCCCCTAGATCAAGATCAAAGATGAATGACTCAGATTGGTTCCTAAGTTCCTAACTAGACTATTGGTTCCTATTTAATCTTTTTCCTATATATATATATATATATATATATATATATAGTATTGCAAAACTTGTATTTTTTTTTATTTTACATCTTTAAAAAATTCTTAAATTTTGTCTGACACTATTTGGTGCTTAATTCGGGTTGAAATGGTGAACTGGTTGACTGATAAGGCAACCTATTCTATTTGGTATGTAATGACATCACAATATAACACTTAAACTCAAGATCGGCCCTAGGGTGGGCGAGCCGCACCCCCGACCAAGACACGTTTTTCTCTAGGCCTAAATTTTGATTTTTTTTCTTTTTATACATTTTATATATAAATGTAAAGAATAATAAATACAAAAAATATTTGATATGGTCCAATGGTTAATGTGATGTGTCTCTATTTTCCATTCGCGGGTTCGAGTCCCCCAGCTGCATTTATAGCCGTTGAATTCCTTTTAGATGTTTTCCACGCTAGCTTTGTTTCTTCTTCTTTTTTTTTGTTGGTTTGTTTTTCAATATCACCTTCTTCTCCTTCTCCTTCTTAGAAATAGGTAGAGTTGTAGCCTTTATACAATTAAATTTAAATACTGACAACTACCTATTGGTAAACTTTAAAAAAAAATATTTATTAGTATTTTATTTTATAACGTTTTTTACAACTTTCTTTATAATAACTACATTTAAACTCAAAATAACATCATGATTTTAGAATTAATAAAGTTTGAGAAAAAAATGTGTACTTTAAAAGATTAAGATATGTATATTAAATGGTTATTGCGTCACACGTTGTGTCCATAAACCTCCAGGTTGTTTAACATTTAATATAGAGATTACCAAAACTGGCCGAGTTCCCATTCACCGCAATGTGCGAGTTTAATTTCGTTAGGGTGTAAGGGCCTTTTTCCAACTCGTACAGTACGGTTGAAAATTTAGGACTGGCTCTACTTAAACTCCCAATACACAACACTCTTGTAAATCAATGATGATAACTTTAACAAAATGATAAGCAACGTAGCTACATAGATGATAGATACTTATGTTATATTCTCTACATTATTTGGTGGCCTTCTTATAAAAATAACTCACCACATAGGAATAGGGGTATTTACGGCTCAATTCAAGTGATTTTTGCTGCATGAATTCCGGATTTAACCGCTACCTATAGTTTTGGGAAATGACAACTAAACATGCAAGGTAAGATTTGTTGACAACATCGATTGGTTTTACATATTTTGGCGGTTTTACAAGTAGATTTGGGCATTTTGCTCTGTGAAGCGACTTTTTATCTTTAAATTATTTGTTTGTATAAAAAAAAATTGATATAAAAATATTACACAAAGGTTAAATAGTCGCTTTGTTTTACATACTTGGTTCCCAGTTTCAAACTGGAAAAAGTCCTTAAAACGCTAAACCACGGAACAAAACCATATATGGAACCATCTGGCTTATCTCATTACCATTGTGGGGTTAGCTTACTTGGTAGAGACATATGTCTTTTAAATGTGAGGTCTAAGGTTCAATCCTGAAGGGTGTTCAAATTTATAATTATTGGTGTAACAATGTAGAAGATATAACATTTGACGTTAAAAAAAAAATTGGTCTATCTCACAGTGGACAAACATGCTAAGTTCAATTTAATTTAAACTGTTCACTCGATTTCCATTGTTCTTGTACACCCACGTCCTACCCTCCATCATTGACTCAATACAATAGCCATTCATTCCTTCAGCAATAACATTTACCCTAAACCTAAGACAACCCTCCAGCTTTGACTTAGTACAACAACCATTCATTCCTTTAACAATAACTTTTCCCTAAAACTAAGAAAAAAGGCTTTCTTCTTTAGACCGTCTTCAACGGGAGAGGAGCCCATCCTCCCCTGCCTAGTGTCAACTCAGCCTGCCCGTCCGTCCTCCCACTCCTCTGCAACGGGCGTCGAAGCCATGGCCCACCTCTACCTCTCACAATCCTCGTCTCTCTCCTCCAAGGGTGCGCCCTTGCCGACAGGCGCCTACCGTCCCTCTCTCTTCCACCTCACTCTCCACGTCAAAAAACGTGGCTACAGTCTCCGGATTATAGGTGCATTAAAGACAGTCTAACATAGAACATTTTGTGCATCATCATACAACATTTTGTACATTACGCAAATATAACTTCAATTTAAACATAAATAATCTATACTATTATATAATGCATTCTTGATGGGCGAAAAAGTAATTTAACTTCATTAGAGGAGGGATCATTGTAATTTACCTCAAATCTTAATGCACATTATTATTATTTTTTTAAAGGCTTAGTGCGATGGAAATCCTTGTACAACCCTAACCTAGCGGTCTCAAGTTCGAATCCCTACCCACACACCAGTGTCCTCCTTGCCTAAGCTTAAACTGTCACGGAGAATTTTTTTGTGGTGTGCATGGATTGAACCTGTGACCTACCCTAGGATGGGAACCCCTAAGAGAAAACTCACCCTATCTCAAACCAGCTGTGCTGGACATTAATACATTATTTAATATAAACTTCTAATTAGGTATTACTTTATTTAATTAACTTCTAATTCTAATTAATGAACTAAATGCATTTTCTCAACAATAAATTTTATACTTATACAATTAAAAAAAACTAGGTAGAAATACATATATAATTAGAACAAAACTGTTGGGTCTGCTGACCTGGAGAAGAACAGATGATTGAAAAGCCAAAACATGCTAACAGTTGATCAACACAATAAACAGTCCTTACAACATACTTCTCCCAAAAGACTGCTGATTCTAACAACTGTTCTATCCAAACAACTGCTATGACAACTGCTGATACAAAGGACTGCTGAATAAACACTGATGAAGAACAACTGCTGACCAAGGGTCTGATGAAGAACAACTGCTGATCCAAGTATTGAAGACTAAAGTACTGCTGGAGCCAACAGCACTTAGGCTCCAGCAGAGGATACAAGACCATCAGAGTTTTCCTACAACAGTAGTTTACCTTCAGTGTTTTCAATGTAACAGTAGTTTGTAATAGGCAGATGTTTTATGTTTGTTATTCTGTTAGAGGTCACTGTCTTAGGTGACGTCAGCCTAGGTCATCAGTGGTTTAGGTTTGTCTATAAATAGAATAGTGCTTGTACTGTTCTATTACCTCACACACACAAACATTCTCTCAGACAAACAATCACTGTGTGATCAGGCTGAGGGGGAGTACTTGTATGATTGTAATCTTTTAGATAAATGAAAGCATTCGATCAGAAAACAATTACTCTCATGTTTTGATTAATAGTTTATCATTCCGCTGCACTTTCATCTATATTCACATCACTCTTATCATTCTTAGTTAAATACAATCAAAACAAACAAACTCAGATCCTAACAATTGGTATCAGAGCTTGGTCAATTAAATTCGATCTAACAAATCAATTTAATATAAACAGATCAGCTCTGTAGTCCCGAAATACTAGATCTTGTTGAATGCAATAGATTGTTATCACTTAGAAACACCTATTAGTTAGGTGTTTCAAGTGATTAATCCAAGAAACAAATAAAACTAGATGAACATTGAAAGACCCGACACACACAATGAATAACATAATAATTCCATAGCAGATTTGAAGATGAATAACCTTGGAATATGATTAAGTACGCACGTATGCAAAGTGTGCTACAAAGATAAAACTCCAAAAACCCCAAACCTAGAGCTGTGCACACACTATCAATATATAGGAGAACCCTGGGCCTGCGCACTTAGCATAAGTGCGCAGGGCCCGTGTATATAAGTGCGCAGCCCTAGGGTTTGTGTACAAAAACATGTGTTAATTACATTCTAAGCCCTTCAACTATAAGTCTTTACAATAAACACTCAAAAGTCTCTATTCTGGTAACTGTGGTCTCAAAATAACCCAACAATACTCCCCCTAGACCACAGCTACCAGTCTTCAATCTTCAGTCAACCTCCACATCGCTTTCCTCCCCCTCAACCTGAGCAGGGGGGTCTTGTAAGTACAGTGTGACCGGATCTACCTCAGCTGCTGGAGGAGTTTGTGTAGATTCTGTTGTGGTTCCTTCAGGATTTGCTACTGATACAGGTTCTTCTGGAAGTACCTCTGATGCTGCAGTTTCTGTAGCAGTAGCATCAGCAATTTCTGTAACAGTAGCAGCAGCAGCAGCATGCGCAGCCTTCTCCCTGTCTTCTTTTTCTTTATCTGCTGCGTTTATCCTGTCAACTAAATCCAGCAGCTCACTCTTCAACTTCAAAGCCCTATCTACTGCTCTTCTAAACAGTACGGCTTCTTCAAACAGTGTGTTTCCTGCACCAACATTGATCTGATTCGCAAAAAGCATATTCAGATCTGATAAGTTTAGTGCGAACACATCAACCGGATCCAAGATTCTCAACACCTCTGAATCATTTTCCAGCTTGATCACCGCTTCACCAGTGTTGCTGTCATAGAACCATTTCTTGAAGTTTCTTAGCATCACTGGAAGCTCGGGTCTGATCGGAACTCGTGTGACGACCTGAGGAGGGTCTATCACATAAGTTATCATTCTTCTTCCCGTTGCTGGATCGATTCTGGTCTTTGATATTCTTCTTCTAGGCTTTTGCGGCTTGAATATCTGGAAGTCACTTTCACATTCTTTCCTGATAAAGTTCTCGACCATGCCAGCTTGTGAGTCAAGAGAGGGATTAATGAATGGGGCCCTGCTAAGTTCCCTGATATCCCATCGGGGAAGAGATTTCAGCTCCTTCTGACCCTTGAAGTATTGGATTACCCCCCCTCTCCTTTTCACAGCAAACAGTCCCTTTTCAGCATCATACTTCCACGAGATAATCTTTTCTCGATGAGCAGACCTGGTATGATGAATATTCTGATGTAAAGCAGGAATGGTAATTGGCTTTCTTGGGAACCATGCTGCTCTTTCAGGGTCTAGTTTGTGCCCATCAGATGTCTCATAGATGACTTCTTGATCGGTTCCCATCTCTACAAAACTGTCAGGCATCTCATCTTCACTGACCTCGTCCACTTCACTAGCCTCAGCCTCCTTTTCTTTCTCCTTTTCCGCCTCCAGAAACTTTCCAAAATCAAAGGTTTCGTCAAAAGTAGCTCTGGGAGCACCTGTTAACTGCTGCCTCAGATCCTGAAACATGTCAAACATCTGCACATGAACCTGATGTTGAAACTTAATCAGGTATCTTTGATCCTTGATCACTTTCTCCATTTTCTTGTTCTTGACCTTGAGCTTTTTCACCTTCTTTCTTAGCTCCTGGTTATTGTGCACATCACTTTTCATTGTGCAGAATTCCCTGGCCGCAACCTTACCTATCTCCTTCACAAGCTTCTCGTATAGCTCCTGATGCACCGGTTTTCGACGAGGTGCAGCAGGAGCCGATGAAGAAGGTTCAGCTGATCGGTGGGTAGGAGCTTTGGGGGCTGATGCAGTGGCAGTGGAAGGCCCTGGAGCAGAAGTTGCAGCAGTAGAAGGCCCTGGTTGGTTTGGTTGTTCTTCCCCAAAAATCCGTTCCATGTACACTTGCTCCTCAACATCATCCGGTGTTATCACTCGAGGGATCTCAGATTCAGGAAGCTGTTGTCTTCTTTTCTTTCTAGCTTCCCTTTCATATTCAGCTACTACTCGTACATTTTCTGCAGCTTCAATCTGTTCGGGTGTCAAAGATTCTCTCGATTCTTGCAGTAAGCCAGCTGGCCTTTTCTTCATGCTGGGCTTCGCTCGAGCTGGCTCAGATGCCACTCTTTTGCCCCTGGCCTTTTCTTGGGCGATCTCTTCGGCAGTTGGCTGAGCTGATGTAGTGGGTTCAGATGGTTCGGGTGTGGGAGCAGCTGTGGGTTGTTGTCGAGCCTGAGCAGTGTCTGCCTTTCTCTTATTGATCTTGTTGTAGATCTCTATGACAATCGGATATCGCTGAGCCGCATACATGTGCTCAAGCATTGGTTCCCAATCCGGTGTGTTGCATTCTGTGAAGAATCTAGCCCCTCTGGTGAAAATGTATTCATCACCGAGAGGCAGATTCTCGTGCTGAGTGTTGATCATCATCTGAATGAACCTGGGGTACATCGCCCATTTCCCCGACCCAGCTTCTGCATTCTTTATCAAGTAGTCAAAAATCATCCCGGATAGGTTGAACTTTTCATCTTTGCAGATCTTTATCATAGCCGTCGACCATTCAGTACTGAGTGCATTGTAGCCTCCCTTTCTGTGACCTAGAGACATAATGAATACATGACTAATGAGTCTCCAGTCTCTCGTCAGTTGTGTCTTCTTAACATCGCCCCTCTTGTCAAATTCGCCTTTGCAACCGAACCTCCTGAACTGTTCATGAATGTCTGCTTTTGCCATAAATCTGACGGTTCCTGGTTCATCCCGTAGTCTCAGCACTGTTCGAACTGTATCTTCAGTAATGAATAGAGGCCTGTTTCGGACTGTTGCTTTGATACGCTTGACTCCTGCAACTGTTTCAACTCGAGCAGAACGCCAGAAATCTTCAATGTGTGAAACGTACACTGGTTCGACGTTCTCCACAGCAAAACTGATTCGGCTGCGTCTAATCCAGGTCACAACGTCTTTGAACTGCACATCATCGGTATCTAGATTCATTGGCTGATTGTGCATGCCTCTACGATCCCATTCAAGTGCCATCTGTTTAGCCAAGAGCACGAAACGCCAATTAGATCTCGGATAATTGATTTTAGACTTAAACTTACACGGACAACGAACTTACACCTAGATCTTATTAATATTTTAGATTTTGAATTTTAACGGTCATTGGATTAAGGATTGATGAATTGATGTTATCGGTGTCAATGGTGCGTTTGAATTTTAGTTATTTGATTATTAAGGTCCGGTTTTGAGTTCGTAGTCCGTTAAAGTGTCTTAATAGTCAAAATGAAAGATGTGTGAGGTTTAGAGTCCAAGTGTTCAAGAGTGTCAAGTCCACAGTCCAGTTCAAGTACTCAGGCCCATTTTAGTTCGCAGGCCCATTTAGGTACGCAGGCCCATTTAAAGCCAAGTGCTCAGTCAAGTGCGCACATACATTGACTGAGCACTTAGTTATCACCTAGACCAAAACAAGTACGCAGGTGAGTCCACCCGGGCATGGTAACCCCTTAGATCACATAGTCAAGTCTGCGTACTAAGCAAGTACGCAGACACTTGAACCTTCGTTCAAGATTTTAAGTTCACAGTTATGTACGCAGATGATTAGGGTTTCTGTGTACTTATATGACTATGAAACAAGTACGCAGTCTCTATGAGACAAGTGCGCACATGTTCATATGTCAAGTACGCAGATCTTCAAATCTTTAAAAACTCAATAATACAAGAACAACCCACATAAGATCCGTTTATAACCTGTAATCTCAACAAATAAATCATTAGAAACATAAGATCTACCTTGATAAACAGTAAATACGAGTCAATGAACACAGAAACAAGGTATGATATGAGTGATTTGTGTGTGATTGTAGTGTGATTATGATGTTGATGAAGATGAACGGTGAAGAAGATGATGAACAGGTGATTTAGGGGTGATTAGGGTTAGTAAGAAACTGTTAAGGGTGATAAAACTTTTGACCAACATTGACCTGATATATATATACCTTCAACTAATGGGCCTGCGCACTTGAGTTAAGTGCGCAGGGCCCAACAAGTACGCAGATACCCATAATTTTGGCCCAAAGATAGAAAATAAAGCCCAAATCCTTTAGATTAAGGGGGTTTTTCCAAATCTTACCTTCTGCATTCAAGATCATACTGACCATACCTGCCGGAACCCGTTTCAACTTCCCGTTGGATAGCTGCAGCCTAAGAACAATTGTCGGTATGCTTGTCCACTTAAATCCATGCCCTTTCTCTTTCAACATGTGTTTGGTGATACTGTTTATCATGTTTTTCGGTAATATTAACGAAAATTTTATGGACCCCACAGTGTGCTAGGTATTGGCCTACCGATCCTCAAGGTTTATTGAAATATAATGATGAGAGCTTCAGGTCTATGTTACCATAAGCAGAGAAGATGATCATTATCTTGATCAGATGATGAGAGCTTCAGGTCTATGTTACCATAAGCAGAGAAGATGATCATCTGATCGTTTGGTGAGCTATCTATGTATGTTTGCACGTCACTAACATTGCGTGTCTTTTCTGCTCAGTTTCAAAAATTTTGTTTTTCTTAGCCCCGCATTGGTAGCTTGCACTCTTAGGTGTCTTTTGATTTGCTTATGCACAAAATTTTCTGTGTCTTTTAATTTCTCAACCTATGTATGACCGGACTCAGCTTGTGCAGACCTAAAGCACAGTGGGAATCCAGCTTTCCGTGTAGATCTTCATTGTTGATCACCTAGTGGCAGTTTACTTGATTTCAGGCTGAATCTACCGACATATCGTTGCTTGAGGCCACAACATCCTCTGGGTCCTATTCACATGCTGACGAGATATGATTAGTTCCTATCATTTCCTGAATTAATTTTGCAATAAGAATAGACCGGTTCACTTTCTCCCCCAAAAATCTTGTTTTAAAGGAAAATGAGATTTTTCTTTTTATAAAATATAAATTAAATTATTTTTTTTTATTTTTTATTTTTATTTATTTATTTTTTTTTTATTCAAAGTTGATCATCTCAAGCCATGAAACCAACTGATGAAACCGGGTTTTATCAAAAGCTTTTGTAAAGATATCTGCTTTTTGATCAGCAGTATCGATAGGCAACACCTGTATGTAGCCTTTGTCGTGAGCATCGCGAATTGAGTGAATCCGAATTTCAATGTGTTTGGTTTTAGAGTGGTCAATTGGATTCTTCACGATGTCACGACATGCATCATTATCAATGAAAATAGGTGTATGCATGACATTCAAACCGTAGTCCAAAAGCTGATTTTGGATCCATAACACCTGACAGCAACAACTGGAAGCAGCTGTGTATTCGGCCTGAGCAGTAGAGATTGACACGGTGGTCTGCTTCTTGCTTTGCCAAGACACTAGCCGGTTACCCAGAAATTGACAGCCACCAGAGACAGATTTTCTGTCTATCCTACAACCTGCATGATCACTATCAGAGTAAGCGATTAGATCAAAGTTATCGCTCTTAGGATACCATAAACCAAGTTTAGGTGTTCCTTTGAGGTAGCGGAAGACTCTTTTTACTGCAGTCTCATGCGATTGCTTAGGATTAGACTGAAAACGCGCACAGCATCCAACTGCCCACATTATATCTGGTCTGCTAGCTGTAAGATACATCAGAGAGCCAATCATTGATCGATATGTATGAGGATTCACTGAAGGCCCCTGAAGATCTGGTACAAGTGTTGTTTGGGCCGCAAAAGGAGTATTGGACGGCTTGCAATCGGTCATGTTGAATTTTGCCAAGATGTCTCTTGTATACTTCGCTTGATGAATTAGAATTCCGTCTTCTTTTTGCTGTACTTCCAAGCCTAAGAAAAACGATAATTCTCCCATCATGCTCATTTCAAACTGAGACTTCATGATGCTTTCAAATTCCCTGCACAAATTTTCATCAGTGGAACCAAAGATAATATCATCAACATAAATCTGTACAAGGATAGAGTGTTTATTGACTTCTTTGGTGAATAAGGTCATGTCGATCTTCCCTCTAGTATACCCATTCTGCAGCAAGTATGACGATAAGGTCTCATACCAAGCTCGTGGAGCTTGATGAAGTCCATAGAGAGCCTTATCCAGTTTGTAATATTTATTGGGATGATGGGGATCTTCAAAACCTGGGGGTTGACACACATAGACTTCTTCTTTGATTTTCCTGTACAGAAATGCACTTTTCACATCCATCTGAAAGACTTTGAAGTTCTTGTATGAGGCGTAAGCCAGGAAGATACGAATAGCTTCAAGTCTAGCAACTGGAGCGAACACTTCCTCATAATCAATGCCCTCCTGTTGACGAAATCCCTGAACGACTAAACGAGCCTTGTTCTTAATTACCACGCCTCGTTCATCCATTTTGTTGCGAAACACCCACCTTGTTCCAATAGGATACTTTCCTTCAGGTAAATCCACAAGCTCCCAAACCTTTAGCTTCCTAAACTGATACAGCTCATCCTGCATGGCTTCAACCCAACTTGCATCTCTGACAGCATCTTCAATACTGAAAGGTACCGTCTGAGATAAGAAGGCTGAAAGTGCAATATTCAGTTTGTCTGCCTGATTTCTAGTAAGAACACCCTCAGAGATTGGTCCAATGATGTTCTCCACAGGGTGATCCTTAAAGGATTTAAATCCCATGTTCGGTTCTTCTTGAATATGGGAAGGCAGATTGGAAAGATGATCTGTAGGAGTTGACGAACTGGATGGATCATTTGCAGACTGTTGTGCTGAAGATGGTTCTTCTGAAGCTGGAGTAACTTCAGGAGATGTAGTGGTATCAACAGTTGCATCACCATTTGTGGTTTGAAGGGGAACAATTGGATCAGCTACGAGTGGAGAGAAGCGGGTGGTGAAAGGTGCTGCATCGTCTTCTGAAGAGTAAAGAGTATCTTCAAGAGGAGAAGGATCGGCTGCTTGATTTTCAGCTGGTTGTTCATCTATAATGCTAAAATTGTTGAAAACAACATCCACATCAAAGAACCAGTCAGGACCGGCTCCTGTATTAGTAGAGTTGGATTCCTGCCAATCAACATAAAAGGACTCGAGAACCATTTTGGTTCGTTTGTTGTATACTCTATAAGCTTTTTGACTCGAGGAGTATCCAACAAAGAAACACTCATCACCAACTGCGTCGAACTTCATTATGTTCTCGAAATTGTTAAGCAGCGTGCATGAGCATCCAAAAGGCCTGAAGTAGTCAATCAAAGGTTTTCTCTTAAAAAGCAACTCATAGCCTGTTTTCCCGCGCGTCTTTACGATTAAGACTCTGTTAAGAACATAACAGGCGGTATTAACAGCTTCAGCCCAGAAAATGATCGGCAGTTTGGAGTCGATAAGCATGGTTCTGGCCGCCTCAATAAGTGTACGATTTTTCCTTTCAGCAACACCGTTCTGTTGAGGAGTTCTCGTAGCACTATACTGAAGATGAATTCCTCTATTGTTGCAGAAAGTCACGAAACTTTGATTCTTGAATTCGGTTCCGTGATCGCTTCGAATTGATCTAACTTTTGTCTTTATAATGTTTTCAATAAGAGGAACAAACAGCATCAGAATCTCAGCAACTTCACTTTTGTATTCCAGAAAGTACACCCATGTGAATCGGGAAAAATCATCTGTTATCACCAAGCAATAAGACTTTTTAGCTAAACTTTTAACACTAATAGGACCAAACAGATCCATGTGTAATAAATGAAGAGGTGAGTCTATAGAATTCACAGCTTTGGACTTATGCGATTTTTTGTGTTGTTTTCCTTTGGCACATGCTAAACATTTTTCAGAAAAGGGGAATTCCTTAGAAGGAAGACCTCTTACAAGATTTAGTTTTGAAAGCTTATTAATGTTTTTGAAGTTAACATGTCCTAATCGCCTGTGCCAAAGCAGTGACTCTGACTCGGATGCTTTAGAAAGTAAGCATGTCATTTGACATTCAGACTTTGCATCCCTCATATTTATCACGTAAGTATTATTTTGTCTAGGAGCTTTAAGCATAATCATGTTGGTAGGAGGAATGAATCCTGGCTTTAGAAAGATGCACTCCATGTCATTAAATAACACTGAGATTCCTTTGTCGCAGACTTGTGATACACTCAGCAGATTGTAACACAATTCTGGAACGTAGTTCACATCTTCTAAAGTCAATGCATCAGAAATCACGTCCCCTATCCCGACTATCTTTCCACCCTTCTCATTGCCGGCAAAAGCGACAAACTCTCCATCAATGAATCGATAGTTTTTAAGGAGTTCTTTCAGTCCCGTCATGTGCCTTGATGCCCCGCTATCAACGTGCCATAGATATCTCATCAGGGCAATCAACCACTTTTGTAGTTTATTCTGAAAAATACATAAGACAACAGAAATATATAGATAAATATATGAGACACTATGTACAAACACGACTCAGACCACCCGTTAAGTAACTTTAGGAATCCAGGTCTGTTTTAGTTTTAATTTGTCGTGATTTTCCCCCGACACAAACTCTTGCCTTTTCCAATTTTTAGTGACCTTAACAAAACTTTTTATGGTTTCTTGAAGATCTTTAATTTGAACTGCAAAAGATTTTTGGTTATTGGTATCAGTTTGTGGTTTGGGTTGCAAATGACACTTTTTAACCACATGTCCTTCATTTCCACATCTAAAACATTTAGAGTGTTTAGGTTTGATCTTTGAAGAAGATCTGGATGATGATGGTTGTGATGTTCTTCTTTTGTTGTTGCTTGAATTGAGGCTGTCTGTTGAACATGCTTCATCACTTTTGTTGTTGCTTGATTCTTCGTTTGTGTTGCGTTCTGGCTCGCTGATATCACTTTCTGTATCACTTTGTGATTCTTCAGAAATTGTGTTATCTGTTTCACTTTGTGACTCTTCAGAACATGACACATCTGTTGATGATGGTGTAAATTCTGGAATTTCTTCAGTAAGAAATTTTCCAAACCTGTTTCTTTTTAGTTCTGGAACAAATGGAGATGGTCTATATACATTTTCATTATCACAGAATGCATCATTAAGATCAACACAAACAGGCACAACATTTTCAACACAAACATCCGATCGTTTGATAGGATTCATCCTATCATTTGGGTCCACAACACCCTTTAAATCAAGTTTAGAGGTTAGAGTAATACAGTCATCCGGCCTAGATAAACTATTACAGTTATCCATCCTAGATAAACTATTACAGTCATCCAAATTAGTTAAGTTATTACAGTCATCCGAATTTAAAGAAATGTTTGACTTATCATGGTTCCAGATGAACCAATTCACTGTGGAGTAATTGGCACCTGGGTGACCTAACCCCATTGTTTGACCACCACAACTGTCATCATCGTCCACCTGATCCTGTTGGGTCATATCTGCACTACTTTTACTTATATTAGAGTGTGACTCAGATGTGACACATTCTTTTTCAAAAAGATCATTTTTTGGATGTGGTTTTGGAATGGGTATATATTCACTTTTGCTCAAGGGTAAAAACAGGGATTTTACAATTCCCTTTTTATCCTTATACCCGATTCCATCTTTGACAAAGGATTTCCTTGAACAATCAAGGATATCAGTATGAGCATGCTTGCTTACGTTCCATTTGTCCACAACAATTTGGAGATGATTGGTTTCATTTCTGGATCTTTCTAGTTTTTCAGTTAAGTCATTTATTAAAAAATCTTTTCTGAGAACAAATTCTTTTAGAGTGTGCATTTCAGCAATTGTTGCATTTAACTTTCGCTGATAGGCTAACTCGTTTTCTTTCATTTCAGTATTGATTTTCCGTATGTCATCCATTTCTCTTAAAATTCTCCTATTGTGGGACAAACAGTAAGCAACGGCTGTAACACACCTAGGTGAGCACAGCTTTGATTTTATTTCGAGAGGAATACTTACCAGGTCTCTCTCTTCAGCTTCCTTCTTCATGCTATGTGATTGCTGATTGTCCTTGCTTGTTGAGGTCTTTTCAGCAACAAAGGCTTCCTCAGCAGCAGTCTCCTTCCCTTTCTCCACACTCAACACGCCTTTTAAACCAGCCTTCTCTATCTCTTCTCTTTTTGGCATTTCAGCTGAGGACCCCTCCAGAGAGCTCACACCAAGAGGTGACTTTGTGCAGATCTTTGCCATCAGTGCTTTATTAACTTCAGCTTCTGCCACAGTGACTTCCTCTCCCCAATCGAAATCCTGAACCACAAGCGCCTTCTGCTGGTTACCTTCTCCTCCTTCCGTAATTGCCACCACTCTCTTTGCTGGTTTGGCTTCAACTTGATTCAGAGTTGGACATTCATACTTGAAATGTCCGAGAATTTTGCAGTTATAACACCTGATCTTGGATTTGTCAAACCCAGCTTTCCCCATGCCGACTCTTCTACCGGTTCTATCTTGAAACCTCTTCACCCTCAAAGTGATCATGGCCATCTGCCATTTCAGATCCATTTCCTCCATATCGTCTGGATCAACTTGATACATGTCCTCAGGACTCATCATGTCACTTTTTAGATCACCAGTCTTTAAAGCTTCAAAGCTCGTCATGAAAGCGTTGAAAAGTTCAACGTGTTCAGTTGCCAGCTTCGTCTGTTGAGGATTGAGAGTTGACGGCTGAGAGTTAGTGACACTGGATTGAGAGTATGGGACAGCTTTTCCTGAACTTGAACTACCACCAATTGTTCCATCAGCATACACGTGAGATGAGCTTGAACCCATGTTCCCCACTGGAGTCATTAGCGCTAAGTTCTTCATTGCAGTGATAGGAACTGCCTTTGGATTGGTCTGATTCATCTCCCTTTTTGTAATGTCCATCTCAAAGGACTTCAATGTGTTGATGAGATCAGCCAATGTAGACTGGGCATCAAGATATTCTTTTCTGATTAGCATGCATTGGATGCTCCATTCTTTTGGCAATGAATCCAGCAGCTTCTTGATAGAATTTCTGTTGTTCACAGGAATTCCAGCCTTTTTCATTTTTGTTAACATACTCATAAACCTATCAATGTGCGAGCTCAGACTCTCCCCACGAATGCTACCGAACATATCATATTCTTTTTGCACCATGTCTTGCTTGTATTGGCGCATCTCTTCATTGCCTTCGTAGTATTCATTCAGTGCAAACCACAGATCATGTGCCGTTCCATACTCTTCAAACATGTTGTAAACATCATTAGATAGGGCCATGGTTAGAGCACCATAAGCCTTATGATCTCTTTGAAGTAATTGTTTGTCAACATCGGTATAGGTTGTTGGATCAGGGTTGAATTCTTCTCCAGTGGCGGTGGTTCTCATGGGAATATGTGGGCCCAACTGGATGGAGTTCCATTGGGTAAAGTCAGTCACGTAAAAGAATGACCTCATTCGGTTTTTCCATGTCCCGTAATCTTCAGCACCTTTTAACTTAGGTACTCTTGTAGTAGTTCCGGTTTCAAGATCTTGTTGTGTGATAGGGTTAACAGTTGATTGATTATTGTTACCAGCCATGTTTTAGATGAATTTTAGAAACGTGGTTCAACAGATTTTAATTATCAGTCCAAAAGATTGTCCAAGTCCTTAAGTACACAGCAAGTTCGCAGTTAAGTGCGCAATTAAGTTCACACTTAAGTTCACAGCAGTCTGGATCAGTATGCAGCAACCTGTAAGAATATAAACAGCCTTGTCAAGTTGTAGTCTTAGTTAAGTATGCAGCTTGGAAGTATACGTGTGGCTATAAGTTCGCAGATCAGTCAACATTTGGGCATTATAAGTGCTCAGTGTTTACTGATCAGCCTGCGCACTAAATTAAGTGCGCAGACTCACTTAAACTCTCGTTTAAGATTTTAAGTTCGCAGAAACCCTAGCCAAGTACTCAACACTACACCTTCAGTAAGTGCGCACAAATCCAAGATTTCTGTTTAAGTATGCAGAAACCCTAGATAAGTACTCAAGACAATGAAATGCTATAAGTGCGCAGAGATTAACTTATGTAAACAAGTGCGCAGAGATTAACTTATGCAAACAAGTGCGCAGAAACTCAAGTGCGCAGAGACCAAATTCAAAAACAGCAAGTGCGCAGGGATCAATTCAAAGGAATAAGTGCGCAGAAACCAAATTTAAAAGCAACAAGTGCGCAGAAACCCTAGATGCGTACAAAATGACAAGTACTCAAACTAAGAGATAAGTGCTCAGCTTATGAGATATGTGCGCAGTATATATGAAATAAGTGCGCAGATACGAGCTGTAGCAAACATGAAATTCAGCTGAATCCTTTCCAAACCATTTTCTGATCAAAATAGTATACTCTAAACATTTAGAAACACGATTTTCACAAGATTTGAAACCAAAATATGAGAAAAACACCAAAATTTAAAGTTTACAAAAAATAATCTTGATAATAAAAGCTTAACAAGATGAGGGTTTTGGTATCTTAAAGTAGATACAATCTAGAGCACAATGGCTCTGATACCAAATTGTAGTCCCGAAATACTAGATCTTGTTGAATGCAATAGATTGTTATCACTTAGAAACACCTATTAGTTAGGTGTTTCAAGTGATTAATCCAAGAAACAAATAAAACTAGATGAACATTGAAAGACCCGACACACACAATGAATAACATAATAATTCCATAGCAGATTTGAAGATGAATAACCTTGGAATATGATTAAGTACGCACGTATGCAAAGTGTGCTACAAAGATAAAACTCCAAAAACCCCAAACCTAGAGCTGTGCACACACTATCAATATATAGGAGAACCCTGGGCCTGCGCACTTAGCATAAGTGCGCAGGGCCCGTGTATATAAGTGCGCAGCCCTAGGGTTTGTGTACAAAAACATGTGTTAATTACATTCTAAGCCCTTCAACTATAAGTCTTTACAATAAACACTCAAAAGTCTCTATTCTGGTAACTGTGGTCTCAAAATAACCCAACAAGCTCACAATTATTGATATCGTTTGTCTGTTGGATTGAAAACAGAGTAATAGTTTAATTTCGTTTCAACCGTTTTTAAACAGACTTTGTTTTTTGAAAAATCAGAGAATGGCTTCAATCAATCACGATCCACATAACACTGGCACGAACAACAAGCCACCGATGCTTGTCAGATCTGAATACAATATCTGGCAACGTCGGATGAGCCATGTTCTAGCTCAACAGAACACTGGGTGTTGGAAGTCGGTTATCTTCGGACCACATGTTCCGATGGTGCCGAGTACTGAAGATCCCAAGGTTCAAGAGCCAAAGAAACTTGAAAACTACTCCGACCAGGATTTTCAGAAAATTGAGTTAGATGCTAAGGCCTTCAGTATTGTGGCCATGGCTCTACCCAATGATATATATGCTGGGCTGTTACACTGTAACAGTGCAAAGGAGTTGTGGGATGCACTGAAAGAAGAATTTGGTGGGACTGAGGAGGTTATTGAAAACAATCGTGAAATACTTAAACAACAATATGAAACATTCAGTCATGTCAAAGGAGAGTCATTAACTCAACAGTTTGAGAGGTTTAATTGTTTAATTAGTGAACTAAAACTGGTTGGTCTTACTTACCCTCATTCAACCCTGAACCATAGGTTTTTAAGATCATTACCAGACAAATGGGACACTATTGCTATTGTGATGAGAAACTCGATTGGATTTAAGGACCTATCACTGACCCAGCTTCATGGTAAGCTCTTGACCTATGAGAGAGAGCTTAACCAGAAAAAGAAGCTCCAGGACTCTGGAAAAGTGTCTGATGATTATGTATTTGGGAATACAACACTTTTGGGTCATGATGAGGTGCCTGGAAATACTAAGGATCAGAGTTATGATCATTTCATTGACATAACTTCAGGTTTTAACTCAGGTTTTAACTCTAATTCTTATTCACCAAACTATGCCTTCACAACAAGTGGTGGTGATATCCAGGCATCTGATAACATATCCTTTGAGTATGATGACCTGAAATACTTTGACCTTGATGATTTGGAAGAAATGGACATTATGCACCAATTGGCCCTTCTCAGTGTAAGAACTAACAATTTTTACAAGAAAACTGGGAGAAGGTTTCCAGGGTTAACTGGCAGATCAAAGGTTGGGTTGGATAAATCAAAGATAAAGTGTTACAAATGTCATAGACTTGGTCATTTTGCTAGGGAATGTAGGAGTCAACATGGTACACCTATAATCACCTATCCAAATCAAAGACCTCAGACAAACACTTATCAGAATTCCTATAATACCCCTGGACCAAATGTGCAAAACACTGCTCATTTTGCACAGTCCTCAAACACTGTTCCTGTCCAGTATGTCCAAACCACTGTTCCTCAGATCCACTATGTGCAAACACCTGTTACTCAAGCACCTGTGCAAACGACTGTTGCTTCATCCTCTGCTCCTGCAGAGACCAGTCAACAGAGCTACTTTACACAAGGCTTTGTTGATTGGAGCAGTCTACCAGATGAGTTAACAGATGAAAATTTTGCATTAGTTGCCAAAGCTGAAAATGAACCAGAAAACTTTTGTTTCATGGCTATGGTTGATGAGGTTGAATCTGAGGAGGTGGTGACTGAATCTGATGTTGTGACTAATGATGTTGTTGATGAAGTTGTTACAGGTGAAAAACCTGAAGAAGAGGTTATGAATCTCTCAGATCCCTGGGGTGCATCTGATGATTGTGAGTGCAAGTGTGATTGTGCATTGATGGCTGCTGCTAAGGTATCTCCTCAAATTCTTAAAGATTTGTGTTTTGACAGATGTGTAATTGCATTTGCTAACATCAAAGAGGTGAATGAAAACCTTAGGAAGAAAATTTTAGATGATGAAGTTAAATTTGAGAAACTTTCAAAAGATTTAAAAACAAGTTTAACTGAAAAGGAATCTGAAATAAGCAGCTTAAAACATGAAGCAACCATAACCAAAGACCAGCTCCAAACTATGATAGCAAAATATCAGAGTTGTAAAAGTGAGCTTGAGTCCACCCAAGTTGAATGTGAGAAATGGGTGGAATCATGTAGAGGTTTTGAGATGCTACTCAACAAACAAACCAAAAGTCATGTGAAGTTTGGTTTTGGTTTTGAAACCACTGCTCCAGCTTTTGAAAACACTGACAAAAGGAGTCAAAAGTCTGTTGAGATAGTTCCAACAAACCTGCAAGGTCAAGAGATTAAAATCACTGAACCAAATGGTAAGAAAATTGTTCTTGAAAAACCAGAAGGTTCCTCATCATTCACTGAACTTGAAAAGTATGAATTTAAACCTACCTGGTCTGATGAGTGTGATACTCTTGAGAATTTTAAACCTGTTGATTTTAAAACACCTGAAGGAAAGACAGCTCCTCAGGCAAAAGTCATTCCCTTGAAAAACCTTCCAGCAGATGCTCAAACATCTGCTGAAAAGAAGGCTGAAAAAGGGAAGAAGAAAGAAAAGACTGTCCACTTGTTCTGTGATTTCTGTGAGAAGAAGAATCATGTCACTAAAAACTGTTTTCTTCTAATAGCATATGACATTAACAAAGGAACAAGTGTATGTGATTCCAAAGCCACATGTTCAATATGTGGGAAAATGAATCACAAGACCAAAGAGTGCTTGTATCTAAAAAATTTTGACGTAAAAATACAAGAATACAAAGCTAAAACTCTTGCAAATCCTGTGGTTAGTACTTCAAAAGGAAAGCCCAAACAGACTTTCACCCCTGTCCAAACATCTGTTACTAAAAGACTTGAAACATCTGCTTCTAGGGATGTCCAAGTAACAGATGCTCCACCCACAAGCATATACCCAAGAGGTTATGGACAACCACCATGTCATAGTCTGCCACATGTTTATGAGGAGCCAAAACGACCCTCTAAACCAAGAATGAACAGAAATCCATATGGGTATTATCATTTGTCTGGAAGTGATCAAACAACTGTTGCCCCAAGTGTTGAAATTCAAGCACTGGCAAATGGACAGCAGCAGTTGTTGAACTTAATTCAAAAATTAGTTCAAACCACTGATCATCTTCCCAAGCTTGAGTCTGAAAAGTCTGAGGACCCATCCAAAGCCAACTTGGCTTTGGACACTCACCAAAACTAATCCATTACTGATGTGCAGGGAGCTTCTGCTTATTTAGATAGTCTTTGGTATGTAGATAGTGGAGGCTCCAGGCACATGACAGGATGTAGAGCCCTTCTTCTGGACTTCTTGGCTCATGGAGGGGGTGATATATCCTTTGGTAATGATTCAAAAGGTAAGGTTTTGGGGTCAGGGACTGTACAAGCTAGGAAACTCAAGTTTGAAAATGTCAATCTTATTGATAATCTCAAGTTTAATCTTTTGAGTGTTTCACAAATGAGTGACAAAGGTTATGGCTCATTCTTCACAAAGAAAACTTGCAAGATTATTGGGCCAGAAGTGGTGAAAAAGATTGATACCATCATTGCTGAGAGCAAAGCACAACTTGTTGCTCATAGAAGTGGCAATGTGTATGTTGTTGATATGTTAAAGGACAATCCTATGGCAAATGTCTGTTTGTTTTCTGCTGCCTCCACAAAGGAGACAGAATTGTGGCATAGGAGATTGGGTCACACCAACCTTAACACTATCAACACACTCTCCAAACAAAGCCTTGTCCGAGGTTTACCATCAAAAGAATTCAAATGTGATGAGCATTGTGTTTCTTGTTTAAAAGGGAAACAACATAAAAGCTCTTACAAATCCATTGATGAGTCCAAAACCAGTCAAATGTCTACAATTGTTGCACATGGACTTGTTTGGCCCTGTTAAAATCATGAGTCTAAGAAGAAAAAGATTTTGTCTTGTCATAGTTGATGATTTTTCTAGGTTTACATGGACTTACTTTTTACATTCTAAGGATGAGACTGCAGGTATATTGAAGGACTTTGTCACCAAAGTTGAAAAACAATATGACTTGCCAGTAAAAGTCTTCAGGAGTGACAATGGAACAGAGTTTAAAAATAAGGAGTTGGATGATTTCTGTGTGTCAAAAGGGATTGTGAGGCAGTACAGCATCCCAAGAACACCAGAACAAAATGGGGTGGTTGAAAGGAAAAATAGAACTCTTATAGAAGCTGCAAGAACCATGCTAGCAGATTCTGGTTTGCCATTGTCCTTCTTGGCAGAAGCTGTAAACACTGCTTGCTATGTACAAAACAGAGTTTTGATCAACCCCAGACATCAAAAAACTGCTTATGAAATTCTGTTCAAAATCAAACCATTAATTTCATTTTTCAAAATCTTTGGTTGCCCATGTTTCATCTTAAACCTCAAAGATTCCATTTCAAAATTTGCAGCCAAAGTAGATTGTGGTTACTTTCTGGGATATTCTTCTACTTCCAAGGCTTATAAAGTGTTTAACACAAAGACCAAGACAACAGAAGAAACTCTGAATGTAAAGTTCAATGAACTTTCATCTCTAAAAATCCCTGCAAATCCTGCTGAACTATTTGATTTAGATAAATTCAAATTTGAAGATATCACTGTTAAAACTAACAATGCAGGTATTCCACAGTCTCCACAACAAGATTACAGAACAGATGTTGTGATCCCCAGTCACTACAAAATCTATTCTACTTCAGAGGAAGCAGCTGTTCAAAACAATTGTCAAAACTCTGCCACAGCTGTGTCAACCACTGTTGGCCAGTCTTATCCTCAAACCACTGTTTCACCTCTCACAACCACTGAACAATCATCTGTTGACAAAAGTCAATCATCTGTTGACAAAAGTCAGTCTAGTTTTACACCACTTGGACCCATTCCTCCATTACCATTCCAAACATCTGATGGCATTACAGAAGTACAAACAGATGTTACACCAACAGAGTCACCAAACCTCTGTCCATCACCTCAAAATGCCATCATACCATATCAGGGAGATCTCATTTACTTAAGAGCTCACCCACCAGACCAGATCATTGGCAACATCAGAGAGGGTGTGCTCACAAGAAGCCAATCCTCCAATATCTGTCTTTTTGCAGGTTTCCTATCTCTCACACAACCTGTCAAGTACCAAGAGGCACTAAAAGACAACAGTTGGGTAGAAGCTATGCAAGAAGAACTCCTTCAATTTAAAAGACAACAAGTATGGGAGCTTGTACCATTACCTAAGGATGTTTGTCCTATAGGAACAAAGTGGGTCTTCAAAAACAAAACTGATGAGAGGGGTATTGTTGTCAAGAATAAAGCCAGGCTTGTGGTTCAAGGCTTCAGACAAGAAGAAGGAATAGATTATGATGAAACTTTTGCTCCTGTAGCAAGACTGGAAGCCATCAGACTATTTTTAGCCTTTGCTGTCAACCACAACATAAAGGTGTATCAGATGGACATCAAATGTGCTTTCCTTTATGGCAAAATTCAGGAGGAAGTCTATGTATGTCAGCCACCTGGTTTTGAAGACACATTCCATCCTGACTATGTCTACAAGCTCAACAAAGCTCTGTATGGTCTCAAACAAGCACCAAGGGCCTGGTATGAAACTCTTTCCACATTTCTCTTATCCATTGGCTTCACAAGAGGTAAAATAGACAAAACTTTATTTCTAAAATGGAAAGGGAAAAACTTAATGATTGTTCAAATATATGTGGATGACATCATTTTTGGATCCACATGTAACCAAATGTGTGAAGAGTTCAGAAAACTCATGACAGTAGAGTTTGAGATGAGTGCCATGGGTGAACTTCAGTGTTTCCTTGGTCTTCAAGTGAAACAACTGCAAAATGGCACATTCATTCACCAAAACAAATATGTAAAGAATTTATTAACCAGATTTGAGATGAATGATTGTAAGCCATGTAGTACACCCATGAGTACAGTCAAGCTGCTCACTATTGATGACAAGGATGAACTGGTTGATCAAACACATTATAGATGCATGATTGGGTCTTTACTGTACTTAACTGCATCTAGGCCAGACATTATGTTTGCTACCTGTGTCTGTGCAAGATCCCAGGCTTCACCCAGAAAGTCAAACCTTATTGCTGTGAAAAGGATATTCAGATACCTCAAAGGTGCTCCCACACTTGGTATTTGGTATCCTGCTAATGGAAACATTGAGCTTTCAGGTTATTCAGATAGTGACTTTGCTGGCTGTCACACCACAAGAAAGTCCACATCAGGAGGGTGCCAATTTCTAGGGAATGCCTTAGTTTCCTGGCAAAGCAAAAAGCAGGCAGCTGTTTCAACCTCAACAGCTGAAGCTGAATACATTGCTGCTGCAAGCTGTACAGCCCAACTCATGTGGCTTCAAAATCAATTACTGGATTTTGGGATAACTGCACTACAGACTCCACTCATGTTGGATAGTCAAGCTGCTGAAAATATCATCAAGAATCCAGTCTCTCATTCCACTACCAAACACATTGACATCAGACATCATTTTGTCAGAGACAGCTATGAAAAAGGTTTGATTTCTCTGCACCATGTTCCAACAGAGGATTAGTTGGCAGATGTGTTAACAAAAGCTTTAGACACATCTACCTTTACAAATCTGATTTCCAGAATTGGTATGTTAAACATGGATTAAACAAATAAATTTAAAAAAAAAATAATAATATAAAATGTTTCATAAAATCAAAATTTCTTAAAAATAGCTGTTTGGTTGAAAAATCTGTTTCCAACATCTATCAGATAAAACAACCACTGTTTCATTCATATCCACTGTTGGTTGAAAAATCTTTTTCAAAACATCAGATCAGATAAAACAACTGTTTCGCTATATATCAATACTATATAAAAAAAATCACAACAGTTGGTTCCATCAGCTGTTTGTATCAGTTGTTTGCCAAAACAGCTGTTTTCCACCAGATGTTTCATCCATCAGATGATTGCCACGTCTGCTCATACAAGCAGAGGTTTGGCCACATCAGCGGTTTCTTTTGAGCCTATAAAACCCTGTTTTACCACAACAGATGTTACACTGTCTCATTGTATTCAAAATACTGAAACCGCCTTCTCCATTCTCAAACCCTCAATCAGATTTCATTCATCTTCACTTTCGGAATCCATTAAAATGGATCTTCAAGACAAAGCCACCCACAATTGTCTCCCATGTCTGGTTAAAACAGATGATAACATATCATTCCATTCCACCATTGACATTCTTCTAAATTCCAAATACCTACCCATCTTAACCGCTGACGCCCCCATCTACATTGATACTCTCCAAGAGTTCTGGTTGAATGCTGAGTTTCTATTGCAAGACAAAAAGCCTACTTCCATTATTTCCAAAATTGGAGAAACAAGTATCGTCATTACCCCTGAAATCATATCCACAACCTTCTCACTAAATGACCTGGCAGGTAAGGACTCCTTCACAAAAACAGAGCTTCACACTGAGTTTCAAGAAAGAGGGTATGATGGTCAGATGACTGGATCAACTCTTTTCAAAAAGTTTTTCCCACCAGTCATGAAATTTTTCTTCCATACCCTTCTTCTGTGTGTCTCCGCTAAGTCCACATCCTTCAATGAAATCCCATTAAGGATGCAATATCTGGGTTATGCCATGTTGTCAAACTCTGACTTCAATCTTTCCCAGGGATTGTTCATGGACTTAGTGTCAAATGTGAAAGCAATTAAGTCTGGGTCAAACAATGCTTTTCTAATTTACCCAAGAATTCTTAGTGTAATCCTACAAAAGGTCTTACCAGAAAAGGTTTTCAAAAAGGGTGAGGCAATGCAAATGAAAAGCTTAACTGATGAAACTTTCACTAGAATGCTGGGTGGAAGCACCCAAGAAAAAGTGTCAAAAGTGTCCAAAGTTTCTAAAACACAAACAAAGAGGACAGAGACAACAACTGTTGTCAAAACTTCTGTTGTTGAGCCCACTGCTCCTGGTGATCATGGCACTACATCCAGTGCTGTGAAACCCACACCAGCCACTTCCAAAAGAAAACATCAATCCACAAAAACCACCACTCAACCACAAATGAGACTTCTGGATGATGAGGTACCAGAAGAAAACTCTGTTGCACCACCAAAGCAACCTGAAACCACTGTTGTTACTTCCTCACAACAGTTGGACATACCTCAACCTGACCAAACTCCTCATGAATCCTCCCAAAAGGATCATGTTGTAAGCTAAGGGGAAACACATCATGATACATTTGAGTCACTTGGCCAAATGTTCACAAGCCCCTCTCCCAGGGCTAATTCTCTTGTTACTCCTCCACCCTCACCATCACACCATGTTCCACAAACCATGCAACCTCTGTTTGAGGCAATTGAGAAATCTCAGGAAAATCCCAGTTCCTCTCTTCCACCTATCACTGAGAGCATACCCCCACAAGTGATTGGTCCTAAGAACATTCAATCTGCCATCCAACAAACAGTAGAGGAGGTTACACCACCTGAGTTCAATGCAACTCTAGGTGAGTTTTCAAGTGGAGCAGTCACTACTGATGTAGAGACCATTGTCTCACACCAGGACAGTGATTACATTGCTAAGACTCCCTTGAAGGCAACAACTGATGAGGCCACTATAGTGTCCCCAAAATCAGTTGGAAGTCCCCAGTACCAAGAAAAAGGGGCATCTGATTCACCTATTAGGACTGAATCAGGTAGAACTACCATTGGTAGGGACTCAGATGATCCTATTAACTTAGGAGATGGGTCAAAATACCAAGAATTGACGGACAGAGTTCAAGCAATTGAAACCTCTGTAGCAGACATCAAATCTGATGTCAAGCTTATACTGGGTTCCATAGCAGACCTTTCCAAAAGTCAACCATCAACAGCTGATATAGCTAGTGAGCTATGGAAATCCGTTTCCCCCATCATCATAGCTCACAGAAAACTAGCTGATCAGACCCATGAAACATATATGGCTGAGATCAGAAACATGGTGGATGCAAGGTACAAAGATACACATGCAGACATTAAAGCCATCAAAGATCACCTGCTGAAGACCACTGGCTCTGCCCCTACCACCATTCTCAGGGATGAAGATGATGTTGTCTTCACGGCTGATGATGCCAAAAAGGGGGAGAGTGGCAGAGATAGGCTACCAAAGCTAGATCCCTTTGGTTGTCCACCCAAACAGGGCAAAGCCAAGTCTGCCAACAAACCAGAGGCTAGTCAAACAGCTCCACAACAACAACAACAACAAGCAACACCAACAGCACCACAACAAACCACTGACAAAAGCAAAGCAGTAGACAACTCTGCAAACATAGAAGCTGAAAAGGCTGCTCAGGCCAAACAAAAAAGGGCTGACACTTTGGAAGCTAAAGCAGAATTGCTGGTGAACCTCAAGAAAGAACAACAGCAGGAGATTGAAGATGTGGGATCCTCAAAAAGGATGAAAATGTCTGCTAGACATATCAGAAAACCACCATCCAAGCTAAAAACCTCTGTTGACAAAACCACTGCTGCTGAAACCACTGCCACCCAAAACACTGAAACCACCCAAAACACTGCTTCCCAAACCACTGCACCTAAACCTACAAGCACATCTGAACATACAACCACCAAACCTACACCCAAACCTACATCACCAACCAAATCCCAAACATCTGCTGGACCTACTTAAAGGCCAACAGATGTTAATCCAACCATTGCTTCCAAATCACCATCCCCTAAAATCTTGTACACAAGGAAGAGAAAATCAACCTTTGTTGTACATGATGAAAACATACACACATCACCAAACACCACCTCAACTGCACAATCCACTCCTATTACAGCTATTCCAATTTCATCATTCTCACCACACACATCCAAATTCAGTTCCCATAGACCACCACCAACCATTACACCATTGGTTGTTCAGTATCCCCTTGAACTTGATCTACTCAAGGGGGAATTACAATCCTTCTACAATACTGAACAACCATCTGACAGATCTTTCCCTTCTCTCCCAAATTTCCCTGTTCCCCTAAACATTGATGCATATCTTAAATACAAGGGTGAACAGGTAGATGCCATCATTAAGGAGAGATGCAAAGGGAAGGATGACAGGACTGCTCAGGGCATCCATTCAGCAGAGCTTAGCAAACTCAGAAGGATTGAGGACTTTGCTAAGACCCTGAGCAACTCCATGTCCTCCATGCCTCTCAGTGTTGACTTGGAAAAGGAAGTTAGGGATTCTCTTCTGGAACAGATCTTGGCAACCAAGCCATATAAAGCAACCAAAAAGCAGTTTAATGGTTGGACCACTCATGCACTAAGAGAAGAACTTCTCAGAATAGAAGAATTGGCCAAAGACCCCAAAGCTAAAGTCTCTACTCCTAATTTTGGCAAAGGCAGAGACCCAGTCAGAGCCTTAAAGTTTAAAAGAATGAGACAAGAGATAGTAGCTGCTAACTATGGGGAAATGAGGTCTGTCTCTAGATGGTCTAAGCTGAGGCTGGTTGAGACATACAAGAGTCTTGAAGAAAACAGAAAGAAGGATCCCAGCCTGCCTAGAAAACCTGTCTATTCTGATGAGCCACTGATGAAGAGACCCCAACAGACTTTTACCTTAGACAGCCTACTTGAAACTTCTGATCTATAAGCTGCTGCAAGAAGACAGTTCAAGAAACAGAAGGAAATGTCAGAAGAAGATCAGAAGAAGTTTGCTGATACATTTATCAAAGAAGGGCTCTTCAATCAGATACATTTTTTCTCTGATCCCACAACAGAGAAACTCAGGGAACTCATTGGAAGACCTCCATCACCTAACTCATCCCAAATAAAAGTTCATCTCAGCAAATCCACTGACTCAAAAATTCTAAAATGGAAAGTCAATAAAGACAACCATGAATTGACTCTGCTTAGGTCAGATGGAAGAGTTCAGAAGATTAGCATGGATGATGCATACAGCCTATGTGCAAATGATCTTCAAACATTGCTAAATCTAGAGCTTGAAAGAGATGAAGAAGACTTATTTGCTCTGGACTTTGAACTACAATTCAAAGGTCAAATCAGAGAAAGTCTGATGAGGAATAAAGATCAGTAAATAAAGCTGAGTTTTGGCATCATCTGTTCTAGGGGGAGATTGTTGGGTCTGCTGACCTGGAGAAGAACAGATGATTGAAAAGCCAAAACATGCTAACAGTGGATCCACACAATAAACAGTCCTTACAACATACTTCTCCCAAAAGACTGCTGACTCTAACAACTGTTCTATCCAAACAACTGCTATGACAACTGCTGATACAAAGGACTGCTGAATAAACACTGATGAAGAACAACTGCTGACCAAGGGTCTGATGAAGAACAACTGCTGATCCAAGTATTGAAGACTAAACACTGCTGGAGCCAACAGCACTTAGGCTCCAGCAGAGGATACAAGACCATCAGAGTTTTCCTACAACAGTAGTTTACCTTCAGTGTTTTCAATGTAACAGTAGTTTGTAATAGGCAGATGTTTTATGTTTGTTATTCTGTTAGAGGTCACTGTCTTAGGTGACGTCAGCCTAGGTCATCAGTGGTTTAGGTTTGTCTATAAATAGAATAGTGCTTGTACTGTTCTATTACATCACACACACAAACATTCTCTCAGACAAACAATCACTGTGTGATCAGGCTGAGGGGGAGTACTTGTATGATTGTAATCTTTTAGATAAATGAAAGCATTCGATCAGAAAACAATTACTCTCATGTTTTGATTAATAGTTTATCATTCCGTTGCACTTTCATCTATATTCACATCACTCTTATCATTCTTAGTTAAATACAATCAAAACAAACAAACTCAGATCCTAACAAAAACAAGTTGCACTAAATTTAACGTTATTTTACTAAAATGAAAATAACGTTAAAAATCATGGGTGGTTAATCATGCATCACGTGGTGATGTTGTAGGATCGAGGATGATCAAGTACAAGATAATCTGCACGATTTATAAACCGAGGGGTGCGAAATCCCTCCCAATCTAGCAAAATTGATATTAATCTATGAAATCACACGAAAGACATCATAATCATTAACTTCAAATCAGTTGATTATAGACTCGATAAACAAATTCTAGAATATTCGAACATAGAGGTTTTGGCGCCTACACTCACAAAACAAAATGTGACAACAGTCAATGTAACAGGTCAACGACCGTACATGTTTTTAGTTATGACATCATTATATGTGCATATTTAGACAATTTGCATACACTATACCCCCCCCCCCCCCCCCCAGGCTAGTAGAGCATGAGTTAATCAGAAAACTCAACACAGTGCACTTGTTTAGTCATACAACACCCGGACACACCATCAAAACAAGAAATACAAGAGGTTATGCCCTCTAACACATGATAATGCATCTCTAACACACGTTTGTGAACACAAAGATCATCATGGGAAATCATTTAACAAACCCATGACGCACATGAAACAAAATACATGTTAATGCCGTCATCAAGAGGCATGGAACTTAACAAACTCTTACTTTTGTGAAACCGGATGATATTCCTAAATCAAAGGTGTACTAGAAACTATATAATGAACACAATGTGCATCCACAACACTATTAACATGTGTAGGACACTTAATTCATGAAAAATACTAAGTCTAGGATCATCATAGCGCTATCTTAGTCATAAGACTCCATGGATCATACACTCGGCTTCAATATAATATTCATGTAAACAACCAAAGAACTCGTAGTATACCTCTCTTGTTCTATTCGATCGACCGAAGGTTCCTACCCATCCCTATGATGACAAACACACTAGGACACTACACATGGTACATATCTATCACTAGACACTTATAAGAAATCGGACACATGGAAAGCAAGGGCTAACACATGAAGCTACCACTTACCCACATGTAGATATCAAGACAAACATAGAGCTTGAGACACCTAGCTAACCACCTTCTATATATATCCACATCTAGAAATCGGCCTAAGAGAAGCCAAGCCAAAGGAATAGCCACACTTGCTTAAACATTATTGGTAGTAGCTAAAAACAAACTCTAATCCATCACATGCCCACTAATGGAGACAAAACAACTTCTTATACCAAGATAGGGCCTATGTTTAAGCTACCATCATTCCCCTTGCTACCTTCTTACCCGAATACACAACCCTAGGATCGGCTAACATGAACAAGCGCACATCACTATCACTAAGACAAGCTAGGACCCTTGGAACTATCAACTACTATAAGAATGTTCTAAGACAAGTCACCATCAAGCCCATACTACCATGACTAAGATTCGGCCCCCAAGAAAGAAAACGAGATAGTGATAGCTCAATGAAACCTCCAATCTATGGATATAGATCAACTAGAGTCAACAAGGAGACATAGAACTTGCATACAAATGGATATAAGCCAAAAACTAAATAACTAACTACCAATGTCAATCTTTCCCCTTTCATGACTAGTCTTCCCATCAAAAGATTTTGCAAAATTCCATGAAACTCTTCTAAAGTTTTGTTTCGGCCGAAGAGCATGAGGAAAGCCATCTAGAAGCTTGTGAGATAAGCACTTTCACACATATAGTAATCAAACAAGGTTATAACAATTAGATGCTTCAAGTCAACCCCATCCTCTTTGGAAAAAGTGTGCATTTCGGCTCATGCATACAAGCTTTCTCTTTTTTTGTTTGTTTATAGCCTACACCTATCTTATACCAAAGTGGCAACTCACTTTATGCATTGCAACATCCCAAGAGACTTCTCTTGCCAACAAATCGCCTATATAAACCTCCACCCTCACCCTCATTCCTAGCACCAACTCTAAACACAAACACTCACTCTCTCTTACTCAAAACAATCGGCCAAGCCAAGGGAGCACCAAGCCGAAGAGATCAAGGAACAAGGGAGCTAATACACGACTCTCTAAGCCTTCTAGGTAAAATCCATTACACTTTAAGCTTCTTTCCTTCAATATTCCTTCTTATTAGATCCAATACCCGGCTTTATAACGTCATGATTAGGCACACGACACTTTATAAGAAAATAGATTTTCAAAACAATAAATTTTGATTAGGCACATTGTCTTAATACTAGTGTTTGTTCATATAATCTTGTCTTAACATCACTATAATCGGCATTGCAACAATCGCAAGTAGCCAAATTACGCTTTTGAAACCATGCATCACCATGAAATGAATCGGATCTCATGAGTGCAAACTCACTTGGCTTAAGCTTAAAGCTAAGGCTAACAACATGGAGATCAAGACTTAAGATGATGCAAAACTCACAAATATATCATGTAATAACACTACAAGGCTCGAATAAGCTTAGAAATGATTAAGATGATTTGTTAACTAATCGGCATTTTCTTTTGTACAATAAACACTAATTGGCTACATCTAACTAACATGTGTTAATAAGGGCCAAAACATGTGTTGACTATAAATGGACCTAAAAAGGGTTCCACACATATGTTAAGCAATGTTTTTCTCAAAAACCAACCACACATGGTGAATTGGTGCTAATATGTGGCCCAATTACCCCATGTGAGGCCCATTATAGTTAACCATGGTTACTACATTTCGAAACAACAAAGTTTTGGAACTATATGCTTTGTTAGAACATTAACAAGTATCAAGAACAATGAAACACACTAAACACGAAGATCCACAAATGTCGGGTGAACAATTTGTATGATAAAAAACCTCCGGGTGACTTACCGTGTCCATAATGATCATAGGGTATCATTTGTCAGGACGGTGATCATCTACTAGCTCACTAGACCACACACAACTCAAACAGGTGAGTTTTCTATGGCCCCATTTTACTATTTTACATTTTGGGGGAAATACATGCATCAATACTTGTGTCATTTTCAAGTGTGTGTACATTCTAGCATGACTACCATGTGGAACATGAGACATATTGGTTCATGAGCTCACTAGTCCTCGTACATCGTTCACTGTAACCATTAGCTAGACATTTAGCCATGGAACACTTTAATAGATCTATTGGGTTGACACCCCCACTCTTGGTTAGTCGCTCTAACCGGCCGCATGCAAAAGAGTGTTAGTATTCTACTATACATACATTGCCTTTATTGTACAATGCACTAGGACTCATGGTTCTCACAGTGATCATTTGCTTAGCTAGCTCATGATTGGTCAAATACGGATGTCACGTTCATTTTACAGTACATTCAAAACCCATAGACTCACCAACATTATTGTTGACAAAACTCCTTATGCATGTGTTTCAGGTAACTAATGGAGGGCCACAGAGGATTGAGGGAAGGGTTCGAGCATGCACACCGTGGTGTCACTTTGATGGCTTTTGTCAGCTTCAGAATGTTATGTTTCCAATTTCCATAAGACAATGTTCATGTGTTTACAATATGGTTAACTTTCAATAAATTCATGACAAATCCCATCCTTTATGGTGGTACTATTTTGAATAAATGTGTATTTCTTGAACCTTGTGCTTGAAAACCTTTCGGTCGTTGCGCTCCCGTGTTTCCGCCTAGGCGGGGTGTGACAGATTGGTATCAGAGCACGAGGTTATAGCGAACTAGGATTCTTTTGAGTCAACTATAACTTAAAGAATTTTTCGAAACGTTTTCACAAAGTGCCACAAAGTCTCGCCTTGCACCCCCCAAACCTCAAGCCGCTCCACGAAGACATACGGGTACCATGGTTCATTTATTTACGCATATGATTGATTACATATATGTGTATGTTGTGACAAGAAACATGGTCATCACTATTGATCTCGTTTCTTCACCCGAGTCAGAGCCAGATTATTTAGCAGATGATTCCCAAGAGGATGATTTACCTCTCACCCAGCCAGCCCCCGAGTCCCATCATAGTGGGTGGATCTCCGAGTCTGAAATGGAGATTGACTCACCTCCTGTCCAGAGACGTATTTCCGACGACGAGGCGGACGATGACACTCCACCCCTAGCTATCTCTGACCCCCATCCTTCTGTCACCCCTTCTGTCTCATCCCCACCGGCCAGCCTAAACCCTTATTTACGCTTAGACACTTCGAGACGTTTAGTCACTAAGTGTACTCCTCGCAAGAGGACTCGACCGACCTTAGTGATAGCTATACCTGCTAGGACCCCGATTTTCCCTACTGTCCCTGTTTCTGAGCCCGTTCAGCCGGCCATATCTGAGCTTATACCCTTAGCCATCGAGGTAGGTGAGCCATCGAAGAGGCTCAAGAGACGCTCACAAGCCCGCAAACGGCCTTACCTACCTAGTCTTACCAGTGACCTTGCGCATCGAGACGAGGAGGATGACCTCGAGACCATGAGCTTGGGAGGCTCGTCGGGGAGACCCCTCCGCTCCGAGCGCAACGTTATTATATCTCATGACGTCCAGCCGGTGGCTTTGGAGGTCCGAGTTCGGGAGCTTGAGGGTCATTTAGCAGAGGCTGAGCAAGGGAGGCTAGCCACCATAGTAGAGCGATCGGAGATGGGTAGACGAGTGGAGATATTAGAGCGTAGGGCGATGGAGACAGATAGGCGTATGAGGGAGGCTATTATCTCTCTTGCTGCTGCTTTCTCACCCCCTTCTTAGATTATGTTTTATGATGATTATGCATGTGTTTGACTTATGATGTTTTGTGACTATGGATGTTATGACGTAAAAACTAATTGCGGTTCACCCGCCTGTTTTGTATCAAAAACCTAACTGCTTTTGAGAAATTATTTAATGATGTGATGACATGAAGTTAATGTATGGTTTGAATTATATGACTATGTTGGTTATGGTATGTTTATGTATAATGTACGCTACTCACGTTTGTTGTGTTCCATCTTTTAGTTATGCAGACCTGACATTCCACACGAACGACCGAAGGCGAGCCACTACCATCCACACCCGCCGAGTTGGCCAGGGTAATTGCCGAGGCAATTTCTCGACACGATGCAGAACGGGTCGACTCAAGCGGAGGTTCTGGAGGTACCGGGCGTCGCCGAAGCGAAACAGACCACGAGGTTGAAAACTCTAGTCACGGCTGTTCATACAAACCCTTCATGGCATGCAAACCCTGGAACTTTCGTGGTAATGAAGGCACTGTAGGAATTTTCCGGTGGATAGAGAAAACCGAATCAGTCCTCGACATTAGTGGTTGCTCTGAGGATCAAAAGGTAAAATACTCCACATGTACCTTTCAGGATGAAGCCCTCACTTAGTGGAATCTGCCAGTACAAACCCTGGGCAGAGAAACGGCATACAGTCTTGCCTGGGCCGATCTGAAAACAATGCTCATGGACAAGTACTGCCCTCGAAGCGAACTACAGAAGCTGGAAACCGAGTTCTGGAACCTTGCTATGGTGGATGCTAATGTGACTACATATACCACTCGTTTTCACGAACTCTCTCGACTGGTCCTACACATGGTCACACCTGAGTACAAGAGAGTCGAGAGGTATATCTGGGGTCTGTCACCAAAGATCCGCAGTATGGTCACTGTATTGGCACCCTCCACCATCCAGGCTGCGGTTACCCTAGCTCAAAGTCTGACCGACGACGCGGTACGTATGGGATCACTGACCCAGAAGGTAACAGTTATCAGTGAGAGTTCTGGGAACAAGCGCAAACGTTCCGACAACCGGAAGAGCAAGCATTACTCTCACCGACCGCAGGATGCTGTGAAAGTTTTTGCTGCCACTCCTGCTGAGGAACCCAAACGCAAGTACAGCGGACCTCATCCTCACTACAACAAATGCACCTACCATCACATAGGTACCTGTGACAGCATTCTGTACAAGAACTGTAACCGTCGTGGTCATTCCACCGCTAACTGCAAGGCCACAACCACCAACACTCCTCCTGCTAGAAACGAGTGTTTCGAGTGTGGTGCGACAGGACATTTCCGAAAGGACTGTCCCAAGGCCAAGGATCAAGCCTGCGACAGAGCGTTTGTGTTAGGAGCCAACGAAGCACGAGACAATCCTAACGTAGTTACGGGTACGTTTCTCCTTAACAATCATTTCGCATCGATACTTTTCGATTCCGGCCTAGATTTTACCTTTGTGTCCACCAACTTTAAGAATTCCCTAGGATTAGAATCTAGTAAGTTGGACACACGATTTACCATAGAACTAGCTAACGGTAAATTAATCTCGTCCGATGAGATCGTTAAGGATTGTATTCTGGTACTCGACGACCATGAATTCAGTATCGACTTTGGCCTATCCAATTGAGTAGTTTCGATATCGTCATTGGCATGGATTGGTTGTCCAAACATCATGCAGAGATCATCTGTCATGAGAAGTTGGTATGAATCCCCTTGTCAAATGATGAAACCTTAATGATTCGAGGAAGTCAGGGTTTACCCACTCTTCGTATCATCTCCTGCATTAAGGCCCAAAAATGTTTAAGGAAAGGTTGTGTTGCGTTCCTGGCGCATGTCGTTGAACAAAAAACCTAAAGATCGGAAGCTAGTGGACATCCCAGTGGTGCTAGATTATCCCGAAGTCTTTCCAGAAGACTTGCCAGGACTTCCACCGCCACAACAAGTCGAGTTTCGCATCGATCTTGTTCCGGGAGCTGCCCTAGTGGCCCGCACTCCGTATCACTTAGCACCATCTGAGATGCAGGAACTGTCCAATCAACTTCAGGAGTTGTTAGACAAAGGTTTCATTCGTCCGAGTTCTTCCCCGTAGGGAGCACCTATCCTGTACGTGATGAAGAAAGACGGGAGTTTCCGTATGTGCATCGACTATAGAGAGTTGAACAAACTGACGATCAAGAACAAGTATCCGTTGCCAAGGATCGACGACCTGTTCGACCAGATGCAGGGATCCAACTACTACTCAAAGATCGACTTACGGTCGGGATATCATCAGCTACGAATCCAGAAGGACGACATCCCGAAAACTGCATTCTGAACTCGTTATGGACATTACGAATTCCTAGTTATGCCATTCGGATTAACGAATGCTCCGGTAGTTTTCATGGACCTCATGAATCGTGTCTGCAAACCCTACTTGGACAAGTTCGTCATTGTCTTCATCGACGACATCTTGATCTACTCACGAACTCAAGAAGAGCACGAACAACATCTACGATTGATGTTGGAGTTGCTCAAAAGCGAGAAGCTGCATGCCAAATTCTCGAAATGCGAGTTCTAGATTCGAGAAGTCCATTTCCTCGGTCACGTTGTGAACAAGAAGGGTATACAAGTTGATCCTGCAAAAATTAAAGCAATCAAGGATTGGGCAGTGCCCAAGACACCAACTGAAGTGCGACAATTTTTGGGATTAGCCGGTTATTACCGTCGATTCATTGAGAACTTCTCTAAGATTTCCCAACCATTGACTGTCTTGACGCAAAAAGACAAGAAGTTCGATTGGGGAATCAGACAGGAGAATGCGTTCCAAGTATTGAAGGACTGTCTGTGTAGTGCACCAATTCTTTCCCTTCCCGAACGCACTGATGACTTCGTAGTTTACTGCGATGCTTCACATCAAGGTCTTGGATGCGTACTCATGCAAAGGAATAAGGTCATTGCCTATGCATCCCGGAAACTCAAAATTCATGAAAAGAATTACACTACTCATGACCTAGATTTGGGTGCAGTGATCTTTGCACTAAAGATTTGGAGGCACTACCTTTACAGTACCAAGTGCACCATCTTCACCGACTATAAGAGCTTACAGCACATCTTCAACCAGAAGGAGTTGAACATGCGGCAACGCAGATGGGTTGAACTGTTGAACGATTACGATTGTGAGATTAAATACAATCCGGGCAAAGCCAACGTTGTGGCTGACGCCTTAAGCCGGAAGGAACGAGTTAAGACCCTACGTGTGCGTGCACTAGGTCTAACCATCCATACAAATCTCACGACCCGTATTCGTGACGCTCAACAAGAAGCTCTGAAAAGTGAAAATCTTAAGAACAAGACGTTATTTAAGATGGTTAATCTATTGGAGCCAAGATCTGACGGCACAATTTATTTCGCCAATCGGATCTGGGTACCACGTTTTGGTGACTTACGTAACCCAATCTTGGAGGAAGCTCACAAGTCTAGATACTCTGTACATCCTGGTGCTAACAAGATGTACAAAGACGTAAAGGAACTTTACTGGTGGCCCAATCTAAAAGGTGAAATCGCCACATACGTCAGCCGATGCCTTACTTGTTCAAAGGTCAAAGCTGAGTATCAGAAACCATCTGGTCTGCTCCAGCAACCAGACATTCCGGTTTGGAAATGGGAACAGATTTCCATGGATTTCATCACGAAGCTACCAAAGACGTCCAGTGGTCACGATACAATTTGGGTCATTGTTGACCGGTTGACTAAATCCGCGCATTTCCTGCCGATTAAGGAAACCGACAAGTTGGAGAAACTTGCCAAATTGTACATCAAGGAGATTGTAACTAGGCATGGCGTGCCTGTTTCAATCATTTCCGACCGAGACAGTCGATTTACCTCCCGATTCTGGCAAACACTGATGGACGCACTAGGCTCTCGCTTAGACATAAGTACAGCCTACCATCCGCAAACAGATGGCCAGAGTGAACGCACAATCCAGAAATTGGAGGACATTCTTCGGGTGTGCGCAATCGATTTCGGTGGAAACTGGGATTCACACCTACCATTGGTTGAATTCTCCTACAATAACAGTTACCACACCAGCATCAAGGTTGCCCCCTTTGAAGCCTTGTATGGGCGCAAGTGTAGATCTCCTCTATGTTGGGCGGAAGTGGGAGACAAATATTTGACTGGCCCCGAGCTCATTCAAGAGACCACCGATAAGATCTTCCAGATCCGTGATCGCTTGAAAGCAGCTCGAGATCATCAAAAGAGCTATGCTGATCGCCTTCGTAAACCACTCGAGTTTCAGGTTGGCGATAAAGTACTCTTAAAAGTCTCACCATGGAAGGGTGTACCACGATTTGGTAAACGTGGAAAACTCAACCCCCGATACATTGGTCCATTTGAGATACTTTCTAAGGTTGGTCCCGTGGCATACAAACTCAAGCTACCCGAAGAGCTGAGTAGTGTTCACAACACTTTCCACGTATCCAATCTAAAGAAATGTATTTCCGACGAATCTTTGATCATTCCTCTCGAAGAGATTCACATCGATGATCAGCTCCACTTCGTCGAGGAGCCAATCGAGGTGACTAATTGGAAAGTTCAAAAATTGAGAAGGAGCCGCACTAAACTTGTGAAAGTCAGATGGAATGCAAAGCGTGGTCCCGAATATACATGGGAACGCGAAGACCAAATGAGACACAAGTACCCAACTCTTTTCCTTGAAACTACTAACACTAGTAGGGAAACTCGATTTCGCAGACGAAATTCCCAAAACAAGGGGAGAATGTGACAATAGTCAACGTAACAGGTCAACGACCGTACATGTTTTCAGTTATGACATCATTATATGTGCATATTTAGACAATTTGCATACACTATACCCCCAGGCTAGTAGATCATGAGTTAATCAGAAAACTCAACACAATGCACTTGTTTAGTCATACAACACCCGTACACACCATCAAAACAAGCATTACAAGAGGTTATGCCCTCTAACACATGATAATGCATCTCTAACATACGTTTGTGAACACAAAGATCATCATGGGAAATCATTTAACAAACCCATGACGCACATGAAACAAAATACATGTTAATGCCGTCATCAAGAGGCATGGAACTTAACAAACTCTTACTCTTGTGAAACCAGATGATATTCCTATATCAAAGGTGTACTAGAAACTATATAATGAACACAATGGATAATACACTCGGCTTCGATATAATATTCATGTAAACATCCAAAGAACTCGTAGGATACCTCTCTTGTTCTATTCGATCGACCGAAGGTTCCTACCCATCCCTATGATGACAAACACGCTAGGACACTACACAAGGTACATATCTATCACTAGACACTTATAAGAAATCGGACACATGGAAAGCAAGGGCTAACACATGAAGCTACCACTTACCCACATGTAGATATCAAGACAAACATAGAGCTTGAGACACCTAGCTAACCACCTTCTACATATATCCACGTCTAGAAATCGGCCTAAGAGAAGCCAAGCCAAAGGAATAGCCACACATGCTTAAACATTATTGGTCGTAGCTAAAAACAAACTCTAATCCATCACATGCCCACTAATGGAGACAAAACAACTTCTTATACCAAGATAGGGCCTATGTTTAAGCTACCATCATTCCCCTTGCTACCTTCTTACCCGAATACACACCCCTAGGATCGGCTAACATGAACAAGCACACATCACTATCACTAAGACAACCTAGGACCCTTGGAACTATCAACTACTACAAGAATGTTCTAAGACAAGTCACATCAAGCCCACACTACCATGACTAAGATTCGGCACCCAAGAAAGAACACAAGATAGTGATAGCTCAATGAAACCTCCAATCTATGGATTTAGATCGACTAGAGTCAACAATTGCATACAAATGGATATAAGCCAAAAAGTAACTAACTAACTACCAATGTCAACCTTTCCCCTTTCATGACTAGTCTTCCCATCAAAAGACTTTGCAAAAATCCATGAAACTCTTCTAAAGTTTTGTTTCGGCCAAAGAGCATGAGGAAAGTCATCTAGAAGCTTGTGAGATAAGCACTTTCACACATATAGTAATCAAACAAGGTTATGACAATTAGATGCTTCAAGTCAACCCCATCCTCTTTGGAAAAAGTGTGCATTTCGGCTCATGCATACAAGCTTTCTCTTTTTTTGTTTGTTTATAGCCTACACCTATCTTATACCAAAGTGTCAACTCACTTTATGCATTGCAACATCCCAAGAGACTTCTCTTGCCAACAAATCGCCTATATAAACCTCCACCCTCACCCTCATTCCTTGCACCAAATCTAAACACAAACACTCACTCACTCTTACTCAAAACAATCGGCCAAGCCAAGGGAGCACCAAGCCGAAGAGATCAAGGAACAAGGGAGCTAATACACGACTCTCTAAGCCTTCTAGGTAAAATCCATTACACTTTAAGCTTCTTTCCTTCAATATGCCCTCTTATTAGATCCAATACCCGGCTTTATAACGTCATGATTAGGCACATGACACTTTACAAGAGAATAGATTTTCAAAACAATAAATTTTGATTAGGCACATTGTCTTAATACTAGTGTTTGTTCATATAATCTTGTCTTAACATCACTATAATCGGCATTGCAACAATCGCAAGTAGCCAAATTACGCTTTTGAAACCATGCATCACCATGAAATGAATCGGATCTCATGAGTACAAACTCACTTGGCTTAAGCTTAAAGCTAAGGCTAACCACATGGTGATCAAGACTTAAGATGATGCAAAACTCACAAATATATCATGTAATAACACTACAAGGCTCGAATAAGCTTAGAAATGATTAAGATGATTCGTTAACTAATCGGCATTTTCTTTTGTAAAATAAACACTAATCGGCTACATCTAACTAACATGTGTTAATAAGGGCCAAAACATGTGTTGACTGTAAATGGACCTAAAAAGGTTTCCACACATATGTTAAGCAATGTTTTTCTCAAAAACCAACAACACATGGTGAATTGGTGCTAATATGCAGCCCAATTACCCCATGTGAGGCCCATTATAGTTCACCATGGTTACTACATTTCGAAACAACAAAGTTTTGGAACTATATGCTTTGTTAGAACATTAACAAGTATCAAGAACAATGAAACACACTAACCACGAAGATTCACAAGTGTCGGGTGAACAATTTGTATGATAAACAACCTCCGGGTGACTTACCGTGTCCATAATGATCATAGGGTATCATTTGTCAGGACGGTGATCATCTACTAGCTCACTAGACCACACACGACTCAAACAGGTGAGTTTTCTATGGCTCCATTTTACTATTTTACATTTTGGGGGAAATACATGCTTCAATACTTGCGTCATTTTCAAGTGTGTGTACATTCTAGCATGACTACCATGTGGAACATGAGACATATTGGTTCATGAGCTCACTAGTCCTCGTACATCGTTCACTGTAACCATTAGCTAGACATTTAGCCATGGAACACTTTAATAGATCTATTGGGTTGACACCCCCACTCTTGGTTAGTCGCTCTAACCGGCCGCATGCAAAAGAGTGTTAGTATTCCACTATACATACATTGTCTTTATTGTACAATGCATGAGGCACCACAGTCAAGAGGTTTGGTTACAGGACTCATGGTTCTTACAGTGATCATTTGCTTAGCTAGCTCATGATTGGTCAAACACGGATGTCACGTTCATTTTACAGTACATTCAAAACCCATAGACTCACCAACATTATTGTTGACAAAACTCCTTATGCATGTGTTTCAGGTAACTAATGGAGGGCCACAGAGGATTGAGGGAAGGGTTCGAGCATGCACACCGTGGTATCACTTTGATGGCTTTTGTCAGCTTCAAAATCTTATGTTTCCAATTTCCATAAGACAATGTTCATGTGTTTACACTATTGTTAACTTTCAATAAATTCATGACAAATCCCATCCTTTATGGTGGTACTATTTTGAATAAATGTGTATTGCTTGAACCTTGTGCTTGAAAACCTTTCGGTTGTTGCACTCCCGTGTTTCCGCCTAGGCGGGGTGTGACACAAAATGACTAATTAACTCTAATAACTCTGTCCAACATCATATATATATATATATATATATATATATATATATATATACACACGCCAACTCCATTCGCACAGTCGAGTGTGCGAATGGGTGAATCACGATGCGAATGGCCATCAACCAGACTCATTTGCATCTACCAAAAACTCATTCGCATCCACGATGATGCGAATGGCCATTACAAACACAAAAACAAATATTAAACATAAACAACAAACAAACTATCCATTAAACCCGAAAGCTGCAGACATACATGCATCTACAGACGTTGATAGCCAAAAGATAAGTGGGTACATGCATTAAATGGGTTTGTCCCGATTGCTGAGTGTCATGTGTCTTATGTCTAAGGCTTGATACAAAACTACTATTGAGTCAGGGGTCTTACTGGAAGTAGCCTCTCTATTCCCATGGGGTAGAAGTAATGGTGTCTACATCTTACCCTCCTCAAACCATACCTTAGTTTTTGCTATTGGTGGGATTAACTGAGTATGATGATGATGACGATGAAATAGAACAAAACAAAATTAAAAAAATAATAATAAAAACAAAATGAGTAATAAAATTATGTTATTATATATAATTATGGAGCAAATAAATAGACTTAACGTTATCTATATCTAAATATCATACCATTGACACGACACATAAAATTGAAAATTTTATATTTCTAAATTAAAATAACATTATTAATTATATGTGATAAGAGTAAGTTATTTAACAGTTTATAAATGCATTATATTCTTTAAATTAAAATAACAATATTTAATATGATATGCAATAATATTAAGTTATTTAACTGTTTATCAAATGTTTAAAAATATAACTTGTGGACTAAGTTATTACCCTTGCCCGTCATAGAATTTGAAGGTACGTGAGGAGATGAGCTCGTTGCAATATTATTGGATATTCATATATGTTCAACTTCTTTATTCATACTTCCGATTACATAAAATTGTTGAGATTAAATGGACGTTGAAGTGAAGTGTTAAGAAACTTATATTTCAACTTCCTTGACAACAAAATAGAATAAAAAGGACTCAAAAAATTTCCATTATATTAAATTAGCCTCGAGATAATCCCCTTTTTTCTCAAACCAGTTCAGGTAGAACAAGTTTGGGTTCTTTGGCTAAATCAGCACGGGCTAGAAACCTGGATGAGCCAAAATAAACCAAACCTCATAGAACCGATTGGTGTTGGACTAAAGCATTTTTTTTAATTTTTATAACATTTTAGTTTTAGGTTTTTTTATTAGTGTTGTTACTATTTCGTTTACATTTCCATTTAACTTTTATTTAAAATTGGTTGTCCCGCTGCATAGCGCGAGTTCATCTCTAGTATTCTTCTATATACTAAATAAGAAACACTTGAACAGTAACGTTATTTGATTGGTTTACACAATTTTTGTTTTTATCTAGGCCAGATTCAAAGTGTAGCATGCTTTGAGTTTTTGTAAGAAACTAAAAATTGATTAGGATCATCTAAGCTCGCCGATCTGTAAATGGACTTAAAGTAATAATCTTAGGCTTTCTTTCAGGAGTCGCGATTATGTGAATCAAAATTAAATATAAGCTTTTAATTTTACTGAATAACGGATACCAAATCAAATTAAAATTATTTTTGAAAGTTATATAGTGTTTTATTTAAATAATAAACAAACTAAAATACTAAATTTCTATGGCATAATTATGGTGTCAGGTAATGTTTTTTTTTCTTTTAATATCGGTATCGTATTCGTTTTTATAGCTTTATCAATGTGACAATATAAAATCCATTGAAAATGGAGTTATATTAGTAACAAAACATTTGTTTGATAACGTTAGTCTTTCTGTTTCGGTACATACGGAGTTCAAACCACGTCTGTCAGCAACGCAAGATTGAAAGACGCGGCCCGCAGCAACGCGCGGGTAAATATGTCTCTAGTTGTTATAATGATTGTCAAATCATATTTTTATTTTTCCATCTTCTAGGAATGTGAGGAGGACTCGTCGCTGGTGGTTGGCTACATGAAGGTGCTTTTTATATTCATATTATTAAACAAATCGACTTTATTGACTATATAATATGGTCAGCAAAAGTGGTTTATTAGCACATGCTTAATTGGCCTTTAGTAAATTCCAAATTACACATGTATAAATAGCCATCAAAAACATTTCTCTCAACACAACCATCAAAACACATATAATACATAAAAAAATAAGTTACTTGAAGATCCAAAGAAATGGAAAACTTTTCAAGAAACCTCTCAAGAAATATTTCAAGAAGTGTTTCAAGTTCAGTTGACAGAAACAAGGTGTGGAGAAAGGCATATGGTGGATTTGATGGTGGAAGGAGCGTAAAGACAGTTCGTCTTGGAGAGGACAACCGCGGTCTGTTTTGGAAGGTTAAGAATATGTTTAACTTTAACAACTCAAATAAACAAGGCAAAGAGAACTCAAAGGCTCGTCGATCATCGAAGATTGCAAGCTCCAATGATGAGTTTCAAAGTAGATTGCTTTCGGAGATTTATAAGAGCATGTCATCTACTCGTGAACTATCTACAAGTTAAGACACAAGTCTTGTTCATTTTTCTTCCTTTTGTTGTCTAAATCTTTCGGCTCCCATTAAATTATTCTTTGTTGATGTATCTATATTCATTTTGTATTTTGCTTAACTACCTAGTTTACATGGTGCAAGAAACAAGTTGTGTATAGATTAATTACATGTTTATTAAATATTATTGATATGGGATGATGTTTAATTGTTGTGCACATTTAGCTCACACTATATATGAAGTACATTTGGTTCCATTTGATGAAAAAAAAAAAAAAAAAAAAAAAAAAAACCTCGCCCCGTAAAAGAGACGTACGCCTCAGCAGCCTTTAAGCCCAGCCAAAAAACCATTGCCTCAGTTACGATTTACGTATGACTAAGGCCCTATGCCACAAAAGGCACAGACTTGTGTTTCGCCCTGAGCCTAGGTGCATCTAAGGCACGCTTTTGAAAACCAAGTTTGGATCATATGTCATGATTGTAAGAATATATTTTATATATTCTAATTATGTGGCAATTATAATCATTTATCTACCAATGACCATTGAACTTAATACCCTTATATCACTAATAGGTAATTATTTGATGGACGTAATTACCATTACTAGAAAATAATAGGGTTCCCCTTGGGTGTATATAAAGGAGATTATTAGAGAAGTTTGAAACTAATGAAAACATAACACCACAACCTAATTCGTTAGCCTCTCTCTCCCTCATAATCGTGATCATCAGATAACCTAATAACCATCCTAATCATACACCCTAAACAGGAACTCAATCCAACTAAAGATGATGGCATCATCCAACACCTTGTCAGCATCTATTTCTGGACTCACTTATCTGTTAGGTATTATTTATTAACTTGTTTTCCATTACATACAATAAGAATCAATCAACATGTGGCATCAGAGCATATGTTGCTCAAATAGGTTCTCATTGTTTTCCCTTAGATCTAGAATTTAAATCGGAAAAACAAACTGTTTTAGAATGAAACCTAATAAAAATCAAATCTGAAAATCATATGGTCAAATTATTCTACACAGTGTAACAAAAATGAGAAGAGTGAAAAGGATACAAAAAACACAATAGATCATGAAATATGACACAATGAGTCGTGAAATATAACACAAAGGCAAAAAGTATAACACAATGCTGAAAAAAAGACACAATGAATCGTAAAAATGACACAATGATGAAAATAAAAAAAAGACACAATGCTGCTTAAAAGACACAATGATATAACGTAAATTCTAAAAACTACTAGCTAAAAATCCAAAAAACTGAAAACCTAAAAACTAATATCGTAGGGTTCAATGAGACGGTTCCAACGCAGCTTGAATGGGTTCAATCGGAGTCCGTTTGATACCCTTCCTACGACTTTCTACTTTTATGTGGTTGTGTATTTGATCCTAACCCGAAAATCATATAAATATGATTCACGGTTTTTAGTTTTAATAGTGAATCCCGTTTTCAATTAACTATGATTTTATGAATTTCGAAATCTGATTATTAATGATTAAGTTTTCAAATATCATTTCCAGAAAATTGGGAAAATCATGTTTATGATTTTCGAGATGTTCTTCATTGTTCATCCTAAAAATTGAAAATCATTTATGTTTGGGTTTAGATCATGAGTTTAATTCTGTTTCCCTAAGTTTTGGGATATCTCTGATTTTTTAAATAATTAAAGATATGATTTTCTAAATTAAAAGATATTGGTAGATATTAGAATTTCTTAAAAATAGGAAACATAATGGGAAAACTTAATCCCCAAGTTTTTGAATTTAAACTAACTAATTACTGGTTATTGGGTTTCTCAAGTTCTCGGATTATTTTTTAGAAACCTTATAACGGAGAACTCTATATTACAAAGGTCTTAGGTTCATGAAATTGAGTTTTCGAAGTTAGGTTTACTGGTTTTGAAGTTCACGGATAACAGTTCTCGAATTATGGTTCACAAACTCAGGTTCTCAGATCAAAATTTTAACCGAGAACCCTTAGATTTCTAAGAACCTATCACAAAATCGAGAACCTAAAGAAGGTTCCGAGAACCTTATGTGATTTCTGAGAACCTAGTGTATTTTCCAGAAACCTAATATAATTTTCGAGAACCTATTTTGATTTCGAGAACCCTAAGTTTTCCGAGAACTAAATTTTCCGATCCCCTCGCACCCCAGAGAAGATTCTGTGGGGTTCAATCTGCACTAATACGAGGTTTTCACTAACTAATTAAACAGTTTTGATAACCTTTCAAAAAAAAAATTAAACAGTTTTGATAAACCTTGACATTTCAAGTTTTCAAAACTTAGTTTGCCTAACTTGAATAACACACTTATGTTTCACTTTTGCCCAAAGATGATGTGTTACACTTATGATATTATTTGAGTCTAGTTAGGCATTATAACTTAGTTCACCTAAATTTTCATGAAAGGTTTGTGACAACCTGCACCCTTCACTTTTCATAAATGTGCATAATTGGTTCCTCAACTATTTCAAAATTTTCATTTTTAACCCTCGTATTTTAATAGGACCAAAATTCACAATTTAATAAAACTTATAATTTTTATAAGTAAAAGTATGCACGTTTTATACTCACATCTACACCCGAGCACGTATGTTTCACACCTTGATACTCAAAGCCCTAAATTTTCGGTCCTAAAACAACTTAAAACAGAAGGAAACAAGTCTATAACTTAAAATTGAGTAAACTAGAAAAATTATTTTTTTAGCCCTCGCGGTCCGCTGAGAGTCTTAGTCAAAGTCCCAGTCAAAGTCTTAGTCAAAGTCCTAGTCAAAGTCTCAGTCAAAATCCTAGTCAAAGTCCTATATTAGATCGTTGACTATTGGTAGACAATCAGTACGAGTCCAAAGTATCAGTAGTGTGGTGGGTTAGCTACGGTACACCCTATATATAAGCACGAGCGATACTGCGGGATGCGGACTAGGAGTCTGGCCAAGAACCTACCCATTACTATCTCTATATTAGATCGTTGACTAATAGCTAGCATTTTCGATAAGAATGTTCTTACACGAGCTTCAATTCGACTTCCTAGAGTCTTTCTCTGGACCATCCACACGGAAAACACAACCTTTGTATACTCTTACACTCTCTGTTAGTCGAAATCCTGTTGCACGTCCTTAATAAAGTTCGGTCAGAAACTTCTCTAAAGTAAGGGAATCTACTATAACACTGCCCTGCCCTAACCAGTTGCATACTTTTCCCAAACCTTGCTCATTATAAACTCTTAATTCTCTAACCTTGGGTCAAACTTTAAGGATTTTCAAACTCTTATTTTAGGTATTAAACAACTACTTCAAACTTTGTCAAATCATGGCTGATGCATTTCTTAAAACCTACTTGCCTTTTTACAAATGTCTTTTGTTTCATGGAAACCTTCACTTGAAAGTAATTTCGGGATGAAATTTTCTAAAGTAGGGGAGACTGTGACAATCTGCACCCTTCACTTTTCATAAATGTGCATAATTGGTTCCTCAACTATTTCAAAATTTTCATTTTTAACCCTCGTATTTTAATAGGACCAAAATTCACAATTTAATAAAACTTATAATTTTTATAAGTAAAAGTATGCACGTTTTATACTCACATCTACACCCAAGCACGTATGTTTCAGACCTTGATACTCAAAGCCCTAAATTTTCGGTCCTAAAACAACTTAAAACAGAAGGAAACAAGTCTATAACTTAAAATTGAGTAAACTAGAAAAATTATTTTTTTAGCCCTCGCGGTCCGCTAAGACAGTCAAACAGTCAAAGTCCCAGTCAAAGTCTTAGTCAAAGTCCTAGTCAAAGTCTCAGTCAAAATCCTAGTCAAAGTCCTAGTCAAATAGTCAATTTATCTTAAAACCTTACTTTATTGTGTTGACCAATTTTAAAGCCTAATTGAATCCAAAACTAGTATAAAAACCCACCTATGACCCATTACACTTTGCACCTCTAAATCGATTGTTTCAATTCGATTAAACTCGACCTCATACCTTTCTTCTAGAGTATATTACTTCTACATTTGAAGCTTTGATTATAAGCTCTCGTAATTGGCGAATTGGAAGCTGGATATTTTTCTTATTCGGTTTCTTTTCTTCTAAATTGGACTACTTTCGTTGTTGAGTCTTTGGATTGCTCGCATTTTCACGCTCGCTTAGTCATCTAGTTATTTGGCGAAAGTGAGTATTTCCTATCCCCTTTTTGCTTTTATTCATTTTTGGGGTGTTACATGTACACTTATACAAATTACAAATACAAGTTCACATTTTTACAATACAATTCTAGTACTATGTGCATTTGCTTACAAACGTGCTTTATGCTTAGACATTACATGTAGAATACATTTGTACTTAGTGAAATCATTAACATTGTACAAGCCGACCTTAACATTGGATAGCGCTATTGGATTGACAACCCGCCTAGGTTGATTCTCCCCCTTTTTCATCGGAGAATCCGTGGTCATTGTTAAGTTATTATCCATTTATTAGATAAGTACACCGCCGTTCATTTAGTACATTATACAGTCACAGGATTGATTTCGCTCATTTGTATGATACATAGTTTACATAATTGCACTGTAGCTTTGCACTTGAATTGTATACCATTTTCCAACTTACTATATGTATTAAAACTAGGAATGCTCACCAACATTTCTTATGTTGACAAAACCTATTTTGTACATGTTTCAGGTGCAGTTTGATCTTAGTTCCATAGCATTGGATTTTAGTGCTTGCTTTTAATAAGTTATTTCAAATTTCATGTCTCGTTCAGACTTTTGTTTTTTTTTTCATTTATGTAAGACAATTTAAATTATTCAATAATATATTTACATTTTAGTACCATGTGCTTTTGAACAATCGTCACGTGTTTCCGCCATCGGTTGGGGTGTTACAAGGTTTCACATATGTCCAAAGATGATGTGATACAAATCATGTAATGTGAACTTAGTGCATTGGATTAAAATGTGGATCTCTTACTTGTGCTCAAAGGTGATGTGACATATTCAACACTAATATTTATTTCATAGAACAAATAGAAACCGGCGTTCTTTATTTGGGTAGAATCATTTATGTATTTTTAACGATAAATATTACTAGTTTACACCAATAATCCTAAATTATTTTCTTTGTTTAGATGTGAAAATGAAACTTCAACTCTAGAAAGCATGTGTTTTTAACAAGTAAGCTAGTTTAGGTTGATAATTAAATTAAACTTTTTCCTATATTATAACTTAACTCAAATTAATAAAAATAATTTCGATTAAATTTAAATACGAAGCTTTATTATTAAATTAATTGATTACCACCTTCTAAGAAGGTCATTGAGACTCGTCGCGGTTGGCAACATTATGTTGCTTTAAATATTTGTTTTCACTAAAAACTTCAACTTTATTGAGTATATTATGATTTAATAATTAATAATATGGTCAGCAAAAGCGGTTCAAAAAACACATGCCAAATTGATTTTCGACACTCCAAATTAGTGGGACCTCTATATAGGTATAAATAGTCGCCAAACCCATTTCACACAACTCATAATTCGTATAACACAAGCAAAATGGAAAACTTTACAAGAAGCCTCTCAAGAAGTCTTTCGAGAAGTGTTTCAAGTTCGGTTGATAGAAACAAAGTGTGGAGGAGAGCCGCGGGTTTGATGGTGGAAGGAGCGTAAAGACTTGTCGTCTCGGAGAGGACAACTCCAAGATCAAGAGTATGTTTAACTTCGACAACTCCAAGAAACATGAAAAAGTTACTTCAAAGGCTCATCGATCAAAATCTCATCAATCCTCCAAGATTGCTGGTTCCAGGGCTGGCCCTAATGCTTTGTAAAACTACGCAACCGCCTAGAGCTACCAAAGTTCTAGGGCCCCTAGTTTTGCTAGGTTATGTTTAAAGTCGGCTCAGATATTAAATTCATAGTTGAACGATGATGATGTATCATAACAAATTCTACAGATCGTGATATATCTCCCGAGATGCTTTGTAAAACTAGTAAATCGCCATGAAGTTAAAGTCAAATTAGAAGCCATTTAATTTAGCTTCATGTGTTTTTAGCATGAACTAAGCAGTGTTCAGTTACTATATAACTTTTGTTTATGAGTAAACTAAGAGTTTCCAAATTGAAGTATTTTGTGTTTACTTTTAATTGAATTTTGCGGAAATTAGCATTTGGTGATTTGGACTTGTTAAATAAATAAACATTAGATATTGATATTAGAACTCCTTTGTCTTGCATTATTGTTGGATATATAGTATGTCCGATTTAATTAAAAGTCGAGATCAACGTAACCCAACCCGGTACGATCCGAAGAATTACACGTTGGTACACGAATCAGTTAAGTTCACACATTGGTGAATTATTATTTATGAAATAATAATTGTTTTAGTCTTGAGGGACTTAATATTAATAAGATTAATATTAAGGAGTATTAAGATATTTAGCAAGGGGGTTTATTGCAGGTTGTTGTCTTATAAAAGGAGGGTTAAGGGGTAAACCCTAATCAAACTTTTATCAAAACAAAACACCTCTTGCCTCCTCCCCAAGAAGTTGCGGCCGCCACCCAAGGAAAGAGGGCCGCCGCTGCCTTCTTTTGTTCGGCCATCAACCACCACAAGCCACCACCTTCTTCTTACAAGTGTTGCTTCCTGGTTGATTCGTGGACGGTGTGAACTTCCTACTAGTGAGGATTCGTTGTAACCCGCGTGTTACAATTCCGGTGTAGTCGTCAAAGGTTGATTACTAAACTCCCTATGGTTGTTTTATTATTTATTTGTTTATACGCGTTTAACTGAGATCCTGACTGGGAATATTTTATTAATCGGATTAATAAAATTAACTAACAATTTATATATATAAATTGGCTATTATATATATTGTATATATAATCCGTTTTCGTTAAATATATAAACCGCTTCCGCTATGTATTCGATACCATGATTCCCAACAGTGGTATCAGAGCCACGGTTACGCGCGTATAGATGGTAAAGTTATAATTTTGATCTATGTTTTATTTGTCAATTTTTTTTATTTTTTTTTTTTGACAAAAGATCAAAAGCTTTTTGTTGTTCATGGATTGTGATGTGAATCGAGCCCTAGGTATTTTGACCATTGTCATGGTTGTGTTTGTGATGTTTTATTTTTTTATTGATTTGTATTTTATTACGAATATTGGATCCGGTGTAATAGATAGGATTAGAATAGATTTGTTTTATTTGTATTTCAAATTTATTTGTAATCCTACAAGTACAAGATCAAGACGAAGATAAAAAGGCGAACAGGTTCCATGAAGATAGAGATCTCGGGTCAAGTGGGAGCTATATCAAAATAGTTTTGAAACCCTTTTTGACTAGCTCGTTTCGTTTCTGGCTAAAACGAAACGGGCGACCTATTAGGGGCTCGATTCGTTTAATTTTATGTTTTGTGGTTGTGGTTTATTTATTGTAAATAATTTAGATAACCCAAAATAAATAAAATTTTCACAATCATGGCAACGGTTTTATTAAAACAAGTTTTATAAAAACCGAAAAGCATATTTAATAAAAGGAGTTTTATTAATATTAAAACAAGTCCATTCGCGATAATACGACCAACGTAGTTTAAATAGGGTATTTAAAACTATACCGTGTCGAGTGTTGAAAGGAGTTTCAAATTATCACGAACAATATAAAATTGGATTTTATAAACTGTTGTGTGACTCACATCATGCTAACGAGTCATTCAATATATTTATGGTAAATATTAAAATTAAATCCCAATTTTAAATTGATGTTTCATGCCACCCTTAATGAGTTAACACTCCATTATATATCGAACCCAAATGTTAGTGCTAACCCTGCATCTGGGCGTTGATCATGAGTGAAGGTAATCATCGCGGTTCCTGTGTAACATAGGCCGGTGTTACAGTTAACAGTAAAGGACCAAAAATCGCTTGTTTGACAAGTGGGCATAGTTGGGGTTAAACATACATCGCTTTTAGCAATAACCCCAAAAGGAGAGTTGTGTAGTGGACACAATTAACAATCGTTCTTTACCTACCTAATCGTGCCAGTGGACAGTGCTAAGCCAGTTCATTGTTTATTGATGAATCGGGATCTCATCCGAATTAATTTTGCTTTTTGGGTCATAAAAATAATTAGGATACTTAAAACATGAAATACTAATACATTAAATTTTGAACTTTGTAGATGTCAACTGAAAACAATTCCACCTCCCATTTCTCTCTCAAGTCCATCTTAGAGAAGGACAAACTGAATCACTCCAACTTCATGGACTGGCACCGCAACTTGAAAATTGTTCTCAAAGCGGAGAACAAATTGTATGTTCTTGAAGAACCAGTCCCTGATGAACCCATAAATCCCAAGAGTGAGCATTATAAAACCTGGGCTAAGCATTTTGATGACTCTTTGAAAGTCTCATGTCTGATGCTGGCTTCCATGATCCCTGAACTTCAAAGGACCATGGAGGACATGGATGCATACGACATGAATCAGCATCTGATGGAAATGTTCCAACAAAATGCTCACCATGAGAGGTTTGATGTGATGCGATCACTTATAACCACTCGTATGAAAGAGGGTTCACCAGTTGGCACTCATGTGCTAAAAATGAAGGCATATGTTGATCACTTGGCTCGTTTGGAATCCCCTTTGAGCGATGAGTTAGCTGGGGATATCATCCTGAACTCATTGCCCAAGTCATATGACCAGTTCATTATGAACTATAATATGAATGGGGTGGAGAAGACACTTGCAGAACTGCATCAGATGCTCAAAACTGCTGAGGTTAACATACCTGGCAAAACTGCACCAGTGCTGATGATCAGGGAGGGTCAGATTAAGAAACCTAAAACCAAGAAGAGGGGCTATCAAGGCAAAGGGAAGGGAAAGGGCAAAGCTGTTGCCAACAAGAAACCTTTGAAAGATGCCAAATGTTTTCATTGTGATGAAACTAGGCACTGGAAAAAGAACTGTGCTAAGTATTTAGCTGAACTGAAGCAAGCCAAGGCTTCTGGAGGAGAGTCCTCAGGTATATATGTTATTGAAATCTTTGTTTTTTCTAGCAAAACATGGGTGTTTGACACAGGATGTGGTTTCCACATTTGTAATGTTTTGCAGGGACTAAGAAATATTATAAAGCTGAAACAAGGTGACTTGGAGGTCCATGTTGGCAATGGACAAAGAGTTGCAGTGAAGGCAATATGAGAATATGTTCTTTTACTACCTTCTGGTTTAGAACTTGTTTTGAACAATGTTTATTACATTCCTAGTGTGACTAGAAATATTGTTTCGTTTCATGCTTTGCGTAGACAAGGTTTTGATTATCGCTTTAATGGTGAATTTATTTCTGCTTATTTTAACGATGTATTTTACTTTGATGCGAAACCTAACAATGGGATCTATGAGATAGAAATCCAAAACGACAACATATTATGCAATATCTCCCATAAACGTAATAAGTTGGACTTTAATGATACGTATATGTGGCATTGTAGACTTGGTCACATAAATGAGAATCGTGTTAAGCAACTCAAAACCGCAGGAATCCTGGATTCCAAAGGTTCGGAGTCGTTTGGAAAATGCAAATCATGCTTAAGTGGAAAGTTAACAAAAGCACCTTTTTTCCAATGTTGGAGAAAGAGCCAATGATCTGTTAGGACTTGTGCATACAGATGTGTGTGGTCCATTCAGAACAATGTCAAGACATGGAGAAAGATACTTTGTTACATTTACTGATGATTTCAGTAGATATGGTTATGTTTATCTTATGAAGCATAAACATGAAACTCTTGAAAAGTTCAAGGAGTACCAAAACGAAGTAGAAAATCAACTAAATAGAACTATTAAAATGCTTCGATCAGATCGAGGCGGTGAATATCTTAGTTAGGAATTCATCGACCATCTAAAGGATTGTGGAATAGTTTCACAACTCACTCCACCTGGAACACCGCAACATAATGGTGTGTCTGAGCGGAGAAATCGAAATCTATTATATATGATTCGATCAATGATGTGTCGAACAAACATTCCAAAATCCTTTTGGAGTTATGCTTTGGAGACTGCCGCAAGACTTGTGAATATAGCTCCAACGAAAAAGGTTAATAAAACGCCCTATGAGATATGGCATGGAAAGAAACATCATGTATCCTACCTTAAAGTCTGGGGATGTAATGCTTATGTCACTCTAGAATCTTCGGATAAACTAGATCCCAGAGGCGAAAAAGTGGTTTTTGTTGGATACGGTAAGAAGATCGGTTACCTATTCTACCACCCCACTGAAAATAAGATTTTCACTAAACGTAGAGGCACTTTCTTAGAGGAAGAGCTTCTGGCGCGAGGGATTGGAGATAATCATGTGGATCTTGAAGAAATTCGAGAATCACAAGTGACTGAACCAGGTGTTCAAACAAAAACAGAAGTAACTGATCCAGTTGTTGAAGTTGAGCCTGAGAGGACTCAAGAAGCAACAGAAACACCAAGTGTTCGGAAGAGTATTAGGGATCGTCGTGCACCGGTAAGGTATGACGATATCTTCATGATTGATAAAGCTGAGCCTACTACTTACAAAGCTGCAATCTTGGATTCAGAATCCAAGAAATGGTAAGAAGCCATGAATGCAGAGATGCAATCCATGTATGATAACCGAGTCTGGGATTTGGTTGATCTTCCTACCGAATGTCGGAATGTGGGAAACAAATGGATCTTCAAGAAGAAGAGTGACATGGATGGGAATGTGCAAACCTACAAAGCAAGGCTTGTAGCGAAAGGTTTTACTCAGACTCAAGGAATTGATTATGAGGAAACCTTCTCGCCAGTAGCCATGCTTAAGTCTATTAGAATTCTACTTGCCATTGCTGCATATTATGACTATGAGATATGGCAGATGGATGTCAAAACCATGTTCCTTAATGGACACTTACTGGAAGATGTCTATATGGTTCAACCTAGGGGCGACAATTATTGACACGACCCGAAAACCGATTCGAACCCGACACGAAAAAAAATAGATTTGGGTCAACTAACGCGACCCGTTTAAAAAAACGGGTTGGGTTCGGGTCAACTAACACGACCCGTTTAAAAAATGGGTCGGGTTCGGGTTGACACATATATAAAATGGGTTGACCCGTTAACCTGTTTAAGTATTTAGAAAAAAAATATATTATATTTTTGTTTTTCTTTTTCCATTTCTATGTACATGGTTAGTTATAATTGTGTTATTTTTGGCACACTGTATTATTTATTTGTCACACTTATATACTCACCATTAAACATTTTATTGATAACCCGCTTACAACCCAACAACCCGCTTATAACTCATGAACATGTATTACTCATTTAAAAATATGGGTTAAACGGGTCGTCTTCGGGTTGACCTGGATTTTATGTGGGTTGGGTTAGGGTTGAAATATTTGACACGAATAATAATATGGGTCGGGTTCGGGTTGCACATTTCAACCCATTAACCCGTCAACCCGCAACCCATAAACCCGCCAACCCATCAACCCGACACGATTGACACCCCTAGTTCAACCTGAAGGTTTTGACGATCCAAAGAATCCTAATAAGGTGTGCAAGCTGAATAAATTCATGTATGGATTAAAGCAAGCATCTCGCAGCTGGAATCTCCGTTTTGATCAGAAAATCAAAGAGTTTGGTTTTATCAAGAACGAAGATGAACCGTGTGTTTACAAGAAATCTAGTGGGAGCTATATTACTTTTCTTATACTGTATGTAGATGACATACTAATCATTGGAAACAATATCCCTATGCTTAAAGATGTTAAGACCTGGTTGGGTAAATGTTTCGCAATGAAAGATCTTGGTGAAGCCGCTTATATTCTGGGAATAAAGATTTATAGAGATAGATCAAAGCGGTTATTGGGTTTGAGTCAAAGTACATATATTGATAAGGTCTTACGACGCTTCTCAATGCAAGACTTAAAAAGGGGGCTCTTGCCCATGGCACATGGAACCATTCTTAATAACAAGCAGTGTGCAAATACTGAAGAGGAAAAGAAGAAAATGGAAGGTGTTCCATATGCTTCTGCGATTGGTTCCATCATGTATGCCATGTTATGTACTAGACCTGATGTCTCGTATGCTCTTAGCATGATGAGTAGATATCAACAGAATCCAGGAGAGAGTCATTGGGCTGCAGTGAAGAACATTCTTAAGTACCTGAGAAGGACTAAGGACATGTTCTTAATATATGGAGGACTGGAGGAGGAGCTGCCAGTTAAGTGTTATACTGATGCAAGCTTCCAGACTGATCGTGATGACTCAAGATCACAAACGGGATATGTTTTCATTCTGAATGGTGGGGCTATTACTTGGAAGAGCTCTAAGCAAAGTGTGGTTGCTCAATCCACTTGTGAATCATAATACATTGCTGCATCGGATGCTGCAAAGGAGGCTGCCTGGATGAAGAAGTTCATTACTGATCTCGATGTTGTGCCTAGCATAAAGAAACCAATCAAGATACTATGTGACAACACTGGTGCCATTGCTCTTGCAAAGGAACCAAGGTCACATCAGACCGCAAGGCATATACTCAGGAAGTTCCACTATATTAGAGAAATAGTAGAACGTGGAGACGCCGTGATGAACAAAGTTCATACAGATCTAAATCTGGCTGACCCCTTTACTAAGCCTTTACCCCAAACTAGACATGAGGAGCATGCTGGAAATATAGGGCTTAGAATTGTTAGACAATGGGCATGATCTGTTATTAGTATTGGTGTTTTATTTTGAACTATGACAGTTATATTGAATATTTATTTGATTTAATGGGTTAAATGCAAATTTAAATATTTATTAACTGTGTTCATTATTTGTATGTTTAAATCCTTGAATAATAGTATTCTAAATGTCCGTAGTCGATCAAATTACATGGGAATGAATTTGAATGTAAGACTATTGTGAATTGAGATGGTTGTATTCATGAGATGAATAGCTCAAGGGTTTGAGAATCATAATTCACAGATATTATTAGGGAATAATATTGGATGTGACTCGCTTCAAAATGATCTCCATGGATCTATGTCATGAGATGTTTTCATATTGATATGTTCAATCTGTCCTTTTTCCTAAGGCACATATTAAACTACATTGATCAATGACTATCTTTGTTGTTATCTTACACTATCCTGAAACATGGGTAGGAATAAGGGTAGCGTTGGGAGAAATCCAAGATTAAGTGGGAGTTGTATGACGCTGATGGAATTCTGTACTTCTATATGATTAGAAGTCTAGACATTCTGGCGCCCTCGTAAAACTCAAACTGGTATAAACGCGTGGCCACGCTCGGACTAAGGTAGTTCGCTAGACCATTTTGAATTAGAGACGAGAATAGAGAATAGTTGATCACTATATAAGAATGAATGATCCATGTCTTATGATCAACGGATGTCTATACAGAAGGGACTTATTGATATAATTATCAGGGCTATAGTATTTGGTTAAGTAAAGCGTTACTTGAACTCAAAGAACTAGTTAACGACTGTAAAGTGTCATACTGGTTTGGGTGCAATGCGATGCAGCTAGGCGTCCAACTTTGCGCACGTTGACTCATTTAATTAAAATCGTCCAAGTGGGAGATTGTTGGATATATAGTATGTCCGATGTAATTAAAAGTCGAGATCAACGTAACCCGGCCCGGTACGATCCGAAGAGTTACACGTTGGTACACGAATCAGATAAGTTCACACATTGGTGGATTATTATTTATGAAATAATAATTGTTTTAGTCTTGAGGGACTTAATATTAATAAGATTAATATTAAGGAGTATTAAGATATTTAGCAAGGGGGTTTATTGCAAGTTGTTGTCTTATAAAAGGAGGGTTAAGGGGTAAACCCTAATCACACTTTTATCAAAACAAAACACCTCTTGCCTCCTCCCCAAGAAGTTGCGGCCGCCACCCAAGGAAAGAGGGCCGCCGCCGCCTTCTTTTTTTGTTCGGCCATCAACCACCACAAGCCACCACCTTCTTCTTGCAAGTGTTGCTTCCTGGTTGGTTCGTGGACGGTGTGAACTTCCTACTAGCGAGGATTCGTTGTAACCCGCGTGTTACAATTCCGGTGTAGTCGTCAAAGGTTGATTACTAAACTCCCTATGGTTGTTTTATTATTTATTTGTTTATACGCATTTAACTGAGATCCTGATTGGGAATATTTTAGTAATCGGATTAATAAAATTAACTAACAATTTATATATATAAATTGGCTATTATATATATTGTATATATAATCCGTTTTCGTTAAATATATAAACCGCTTCCGCTGTGTATTCGATACCATGATTCCCAACAATTATATCCATTTGTTCATTAGGTAGCATTGTTATCGTTTAGGAGTAAACAATATACATTAGTTGTAGGATCTTCGTAACGTGTTGGGGGAAAAATATCTATTATAAAATTGTGAAAGGGCCCAACTTTTATAGTTTGGTAAGGGATTGTAATGGTTGACCCCCTTCTACGCCAACTATAATTTTTTGGGTTTATTGTTGTCGGTTTCAAGTCCGGGTAAAGGATGCGAGTTTATAAAAGAATAATCATCTAAAAGGGCCCCGACTTTTTAGTTCGCTTAGGGTCTCCAAAAATGTTAGGCCGGCTTTGCTAGTTCGGGCGATGAGTTTCAAAATAGTTTGCTTTTTGAGATTTATAAGAACATGTCGTCTACTCATGAACTATCTACAAGTTAGACAAGTTAAGCCAAGGTGCTGCTGGTGCATCTTTTTTTAAGGTTCGTTTTGTTATAATTTGCCATTTTCATACAATGGGATAAGCAAATTGTATATTTATATTAGATGGTTATTATTATGGATGTAACTTTTCTATTTTGTTTTAATGAGAAGTATTAACATTATTAAAAAAAGAAAAATTATGGATACGGGATAAGAGATGACGGCTGACAGTTTGTGCACGTTAAGAAATATGTTTATGCATTTCTATTGAGAAAATAAATTATGTTTTGAAGGATAAAAATAATTCACTTTTACACCCAACATAAATAAATGAGTCAATAGTAAAACACTGAAATATCTTTTACTTTTCTAGATGTACCAGCATTTTGATCTAGAACATCATCAGGAACATATGTGTCATACTGGACTTGAAGTGGTTGGAGGACCATCTAGAGGAGGATCAGCATGTTTTTCAGGTTTCTAAATTGTTGCTTAATTCCATTGCTTTCATTGAAACATCAAATTAGCAACTTCTAACTATTTTTGGTGTCATAAGTTGGGAAACTGGTAGCAGGAAGCGTTATTCCAACAAGATGGGCAATTTGAGTTGTGATTAAATACATCTGTTGTAACTGTTTTTGTTAATGCTACTGTGGCTAGTGGCATTTGTTACAGGGTGAGAATATGGGATGTTTGGGTCAGTTGAGTTGTGGATTGGTTATGTTGGTCTTGAGTCAACTTCCATGTTGTTGAGGGAATCTTGATGCCATGGCACATACCTCAAAAGTGGGTGTTTTAATGCTTGATGCCAATTCCAAGGCTGTTGGCCGTGACCCAAGTTAATGGAATCGTCAGAGCCTATGTTTTGTCGAAAGAAATGTATTCACATTTTATCTATTTCTATATAGCATTATTAAGAAAAGTCAATGGTAAGAATGTAATTTTACCCTATTTTTAAGATGACAAATGAAAGGTGTTGCTTTCCTGTTTTGCCTTCATAATATACTTGGATTTGATGAACAATAATAAGATTGAGTATGCACATATAATAGTGTAGGGACTCTTGATGAACAGAGGGTGGGAGAGAGTTTGTGAAATACAAACTTAATAATATTATCCACACACATACAAATGATACATATGAGGGTATTTATACCCAACATACTTGGCGGTTACTAAACCGTTTATAACTAACTTAACGGACACATAACTATACAAACAGACACAACTTTTAACTTTTGGCGCCTTTTCTTTTAGGCTGTTGACTTTCTGTTTGACTTACTAATCTCTTGATTATAATCTTCTAACAATCACTTCCCTAATCAAGAAATTTGTATTTGATTCTCTGTTCGTGTTCATCCAAATTGTGCAGTCCTTCTTTTCTATCTTCTTTCTGTAATCGCCTTGAACCATTCTTTAAATCTTCTATCTTTATGATGATCCGATATTGAACCTTTGAGAAATTGATGTTAAAAGGATTATCACAATCCTTTCTTTATTCGATAATAGCCCTCTCGGCTTTCAACGGCTGATCCTCACAATCAAATTCTTACTTTCGGAGATTAACGGTGTCTTCTCTACACTCGTCTTCTTTCTCCATACAATACTTCACTTCGGAGATTAACGGTGCTTTCCTATACACTCGTCTTCTATCTCCACACAATAAACATCTTCTGATTTCTCTACACTACTAGAAAAATACCCCTATATTGACGCGCATTGCGCGTCATAAAAGGGTGTTTATGACACACAGCAAAGTGTCAAGGAAGAACATGTCATTAAATTTTTATGACATGCAAGCGCGTGTCATCTTTTAATGACACGCGTTCATGACATGTTTTTTTGACACACATTTATGACACGCTTTCATCACACTCTTTAATGACACTCTTTAATGACATACATTCTTGACACACCTTTGTGACACTCATTTTGCATGTCATGGTTTTTTTTACCTAAAAAATTTTTTGCAAAATGACTAATATTCCTGGATTTATATTTAAATTTATAATTACAAAATCAATAAATTACATAATAAAACTGCATTTATTATATATACCACCAAAAAATCCATTACATTATAAGCATTTATCGAATCCTACCACAAGTATTAACGGTTATAAAAATATTGTGTCAATACATTACATTAGTCTAGACCTAAACATACGGATCACTTGAAAATGAAGGTTGCGGCATAACTTGACCATTTTTCACGACATATTCACAAAAGAACGTTTCGTCAACATAAACGTCTGCATAAAGAAACTAGCCTGACTACCACCCGAATCCAACACCGTTCATTCGCTGCGTAGCAGTACTGCAAAGTACGATAATAATCAGTAAGTGCTTGGATAGCTTCAGCGGTTGTCACCTTCTCCAATGGAACATCACTTGCTTCAAACTGATCAAAACACAATTAAATTAGATAAACAATGTATCAAACTGAACTACATTTGAACCAGAAGTAAATTCCATACTCGCAGTTTCATATATCCTTTCAAGGTGTCCTTCACTTTGTCAAAATCAGAATTCACGCAACGGAGAACATGGTCAGACGGGTTTCGAAGAGTTGGGAAACGAAAACCAGCTTGAGCGAAGAACTGCAAATCAACTCAAATTAGCTATGAATTCATGCAGCTTACCACATCTTCCCATAAAGCGGTTGGCAACACAGAGTGTCCTTCCAATGCTAGAAGCGAATCCGGCAAATCCATTTCCTTAAGGCTCACTATAGTCAACTCACTCCCTTGCTGCAACTTCTCATCTTGTGTTCTGATAACATCATCAACCATTTCCGTATACCTTGATAAAGCCTTTGCACAACTGTCTAGAACAAGAATCGCAAACATCTTCTCTTTGCTTGCATCCAACACCTCGTTCATATTCAACGGTTTAACCATCGCAAACGTCGGAAGAGGCAGCAATGAGCTCGCTTGCGGCACCCTCATAAGATATACCCTATCATTCTCCTTCATAGCCCTCTCCAAATTATCTTTCATATTAATCTCCAACTTATTAGTCGCATCAAGAATCTGTACCACGACCCCTTTCGAATCGACTTTTTCGCATCAGTCAAAGCACCAATACCACTCTTTAACCGCGCAATTTCTTCCGCAATCTCTTCCTTCTCATGAAGCTCCAAACTGTACCTATAACAAGCCTCTGCATAAAATAACGCCGCCTTTTACTGAACATAAGCCACCCACGCTTTGTCAAAGTGGTTAGTTAGAGGTGCAGCATTCAGCGCAGCTAATGCTTCTTCATAATAAAGACTCACCTACATACAAACAGATGTACATTATCTATACATCAAGTCTATTATCTATATACAAACAAACGTAATCATGTAAATATGCGAACAATATCATGTAAATCTGCAGAATGAGTGTCCCGTCTTGATGATGTGGAGGGAATTTCTCACTCTTGCTCTTTGCATTTGCATGTGTGATCAACCACCGCCTCTGCCAAAGAATCAGGTAAACGGGTCAAAAGTTGCCAAAATCCTAATCATAACAATAATCAACACATTCCACACTTATAAATAAATAGAGTTAACCCAACCCGTATGGAAAAACAATCAGTTTCACCTCAAACCTATTTTGACCCACTACAAGACCCTTCTGACCCAAATATGAATTATTCCCAAGCATGATAATATGAATTATTATCAATTAAGTGAAACAGTGAAATATAGTTCTATCGATGATGAATGTCTGAATTATTCCCAAATATGAATTATTATCAGTTAAATGAAACAGTGAAATGTAGTTCTATCGATGATGAATGCTGCAAAGGTCTTTTTAACAAAAACAAATAACCTAAAGTACATGGCAGCAGTAGAAAAAAAAAGAAAAAAAGAGGACATAAAAAAGCTCAAGAGCTGTCTAAAAAGGAACTAAAATATGCAGGACATGCTAAGACCTCCTAGGTGAAGGTACAAGAACCTATACCGCCATACGCCTCGTCTCCTCTCTAAAGTCCCTAAATTTCCCCAACCTTTATCCTACATCCCCAACAAGTCGATGGCCTCATCCGTCTTTCGAGCCTTACACAGTCCCAACATAACTGCATTGTATGTCAACACATTCGGTCTCACCCCTAATCCTTCCAACTCATGAAGAAACTTAATCGCCTCTTCCACTTTTCCTTCCCTGCTGAGCCCGCTTACAACCGACAAATATGTGATTATATCCGGTTGCAACCCCTTTTCCTTCATTTCATCAATTAGCATAATCGCCCGCTCTGTTTTACCAATCTTTGACAACCCGTCTATCACAGTGTTGTACGTGATCAAAACAGGCGAACACCCTTCGCAACTCAAGTGATTCTGAATCTCAACAGCAAAATCTACTTTCCCATCTTTACATAAAGCCGTAAGTAAGGTATTATAAGTAAGGTATTATAAGCCTAGGACTAAAACCATTGGTATCATCACCACCGCCACCACCGTTCTTTTCCGCGACGGCGGCGTCGACGGCTCCCACCGCTTACAGACCTTGTCCTCCTCCTCCACCACCATAGTAATCAAAGTCTTGCTGCTCAATTAATCAATAATAACTTGACAATTAATCATCAAATCAACTTCATAATATTAACCTATTACCAGATCTATATCATGAACAAAACAAAGTGAACAAACTTTAAACATACAGAAGAGTTATTAAAAGATGATTGTTGCAACTATCTGAGTACCGACGCTGGTGACGAGGCCCAGATGCACCAGATCGTTGGCCTTGTCTTCCTACAGCATTCATCTCAACAGACCTTATGAGTCAGTGTTGAAAGGATCGGGTATAGAGAGAGAGAGATGTGAGGGAGAGGAATCAGGGATTTGGTGGCTTCACAAAAGGAAATTAGCTTTATACCTAGGGTTTATGGGAGGGAAATTCATTTTTTTTTTTTGAAATTAACATGACACTAAAGATGACACACAAAATTTTATACCGTCATATTTTCTATTTCTTGACATTACATTATTGACACACAAAAAAGTGTGTCATTAATTAACCAGATTCTCTAAAACATGACAATTTTTTTATGACACGCTTTTGAGTGTCATAAATGAGCGTGTGTCATAAAATGTGTGTCAAGAAAGCGGGTTTTTCTAGTAGTGCTAATATCGAATAAACTACGGGTTCTTGATCGAAACTTTTGGTTTTTTTTCTGCCTTGCCGGAAATTCTCGCCGGAAACCGATTTCTGCGTTTTTTTTCTTTAAATCTGTTATGGCTTGTTGACTGCATCTCTTCTGATTAATATGATAACAATAACCAAGTATAAATCAAACATACACTCGCTGTTGTTCGATTTCGTTTACACTATGACTTCCGATCAGTTTTATGCAAAACAGGGGATCGGACTTTTTGTTCACAGGTTCTTCTTCTTCGTCTTTATCTTCCCAAGAGCGTCTCGCTTTGATACCAATTGTTTCTTTCCTGTTTTGCCTTCATAATATACTTGGATTTGATGAACAATAATAAGATTGAGTATGCATATATAATAGTGCAGGGACTCTTGATGAACAGAGGGTGGGAGAGAGTTTGTGAAATACAAACTTAATAATATTATCCACACACATACAAATGATACATATGAGGGTATTTATACCCAACATACTTGGTGGTTACTAAACCGTTTATAACTAACTTAACGGACACATAACTATACAAACAGACACAACTTTTAACTTTTGGCGCCTTTTCTTTTAGGCTGTTGACTTTCTGTTTGACTTACTAATTTCTTGATTATAATCTTCTAACAAAAGGCACAAGCTAAGTTCCTACTCATGATTTTTTTCCATCTCTACCCCTCAATGGCAATACAACAATTCTTCGTCACTCTCCTCTTCAACATTTAAGAAGGTCACTAGTTACTACGACTATTGAAGAAACAATATCCTATTGATAATGGTAATTGAAGGAGGCGATTGATATTCAATCAGTACGAAATTAAATACGCGACGTTTCCATCATCAGGATTGAAAGTTGTCACCCCCTCAAATTTCACTTGCGGGGTTTTAGTGCGAGGTGCATGACACACCAGGATCCAAGTCAACAGTCATAACAAACGGCAACTATATGGTTTTAAATAACATTCAGTGCCAAAACAAACCAAAGTTTCATGTTTAAAAGTACAGCAGAAGTATAAAACGATACACCATAAAATCCCATAAACATTTTAAAAGAAGTTTGATAACAGTAGTCCCAAATGACGAGTAGTGTGATAGAATGCAGTGAGACCCAGTGCATCCTAACCAATGTTTGCTACCTTAGCGACATGAGAAAACATGTTAAATGCGTCAACATAAATATGCCGGTGAGTTCACATGTTTTTAGATAAAATGGTGTGTTTGCAAGCTCAAATATGTTTTACTATTTTATCAAACATTAGCTAGACGTTAACTATGTTACTATGCGATTTGAAACCATTGCTGATTGTGTTGTTACTCAGTGTGTGCCCTTTTCAGATTACCATCATCCTCGGTAAGCCCTATGTAATTTGAGACAATATGCACCCGTCCAACCTCCAGTTAACCCGGGTGGGGTTTGTCAGGCCCAATAGATTTATCCACATTTTCCCGCTATATACCCATATTAGTGGTTTCCTTGGGACTTATATGAGTCGCAAAGTAAACAAATGATAACAATAGTAATAAATGATCTTTAATTAAAATCGAGTGAGTAACATGTTGCACCCTCATGAGAAAGTATGTAAAAGTGGGGTCGTGAAACTCACATTAGGTTGTGTCTTCAATTAAGTAAATAAACCAGAAGTGTGTGTTAGTCTTCAACTACTGAAAACCTATCATAAGACACCTGCAAGTGTGTTGACCGATATCGTGTTGGTCAAATAACCCTTAGTTGTCCAAACCATGACTTCTTATGTTTGCATAAGTGTTTGATGTTTGACACGACCACACAAGATCCGACATCCCGTTGGTGACCCACAATATGAGTTTAACGGTCACATATAAGTTATCAGGTAACCGTTCACGTAAAACACATAAATTGGCATGTTACGAGTCATATCAGCATGTTCTACACGAAAGGGTCACAGTATAGGCTAAGGGGTCTCATCAAGATGAAGGAGTGAGCCCTTTGCCCCCTACAGTAGGCGAAGGGGTGAGCCCTTCGCCCCCTACGGCTGCTGCAGCACTGTTGTCGTGCGAAACCCCTCGAATCGATACCGAAACTTGCCGAATCATGTCCAATCAATACCGAACCAATACATAACCTATTCTAATCATGATACACCACTTAGCACCTTGTCGAATTAGGTTACATGCATAAGAACAAGTTTACCCAAAATGGAAAAGTTTGTGGAAATGTCACATCATGCATGAAATTGTTTCCAAAATAGGTAAAAATCACATATTATCCTCAGATCATGTTAATATCATCATCAATCTCATTTATGACTAATCTAACATGAATCCTAATCCATTGTCATCATCAAAACAATCATATGAAGCCCTAAATCCCTAGAAAATCCTCAAATGGGTCAAAACTCATAACATACCCTATAACAGCTAAACACACTCTAAACATGCTTCTAACATCTCACAAATCATCATATCAACAACATGTTATCATCATAACAACATATAACACACAAGTCCTAATTATTAGATCACCAACATCTTTGAAAACTTAGGTTTTTTTATCATAAAACACATTAAATGGTTTAGATCTTCTTTAGGGTATGTTTAGGAAAGCAATTGTTTATGAAAACACTTTGAAATAATGTTTTGGACATCAAGGGTTTATGAAAACATCATTTAAATGAAAGAAAAAGAACTTGGAAATGATACACATTAAGGGTTTATGGCAAAAACTTGTTATCAGAAGTTGGGGGTTGAGAGGGAGCACAATGACAACTCTCCCAGTGAGAAAATGACGGCTCTCTCAGTTAATAGTGGGCGGCGGGAAGATCCACCCAATGCCATGGCCTCCTCATCACAATAATCTAAATCACCAGTTAGGGAAGGTAAGTATGCCCTCTTACAAGCCTGGGACCTCTGGCGTAACTTCCGAGGTGGCTCGTCGTTAGGCATAGGGGCCTCGACTGTAACACCCCAACCGATGGCGGAAACATCGGGATGTCACGTAATGATGATTGTTCAGTAGCTCATGGTGAATAATAGATTCCATTAAATGATTTATATGAATTACATACAATAGTTCTAGAATTTGTACATCATATTGAATGAAACTATACACATATCTTCAAGCATCAATACAAATCTTCAAGCAAATAGAACCTGAAACATGTTAAGTTGAAAATGTTTTGGGTCAACAAAAGTTGGTGAGAATTACATAGGTTTTTGATAATTGAATAAAAATGTTGTGCAATTCATGTGTCATGTCAATCTAGTCCATATGTGAGAACATACTAGAAATAAATCGAGTGCATAATCAACCCTGATGACTGTTATAAAATGATACATACCATACGCTCATGGTCCAATATGTTATACGATAACAAACACCCACGCTACCTTTGTAGGAGGCACGTATCCGGGTGGGATTGTCAGTCCAATAGATCTATCAATGTATACCGTCGGCTGATCAATGTTAATGATTATGCTAGAATGGTGCTTACTCTAATCATGCTCAAGACATAATGCAACATAGAAAACACATAGACACATTGATGATTGAATTGCAATGATAATGTTATAACATGTTTCACCCCAAAAATGGTGATAAATAAAAGGGGCTATGTAAAACTCACCTTGGTAAAATGTTATATCTGTTGAGAAATGTGTTGACCAAATGTATCAAGTATCACCCTAAAATGAGGTAATAAATATGTCTAAGTCTATCAAGTCTACAAATGTATAAGTTTCTAGGGCTTCGAATTGGGGATAATTGCTCGTTTGAATAATATTAAAATTATTCGCCAATTGAGAGAAATTTAGTAAATAAATAACTAAAAATCTTTTTATAAATGTTAAATCTAGGATGGTCACAAGAATGTGTTTAAAGTATAAAAATAATTTTTATGAAATTATTTTCTTTAAAATAGATTATTAAATCTATTTATTATAAATAGCCAATATTTAACTTTAATATTCAAAAATACTAAAATTAAAGAATTTCTATTTTAAAAATCATATTTCTGTTCTAAATGGTTAAAAATAATTTGTATAAAATTTTGGTGCAAAAATGATGAAAATTGGATTTATTATGATTTAATTATGATTAAATCTAACAAAAATTGATTAAAAATATAAAATAAATGATTTTACTGAATTAAAAATTATTTCAGTAAAGTTTAACTTTATAGAAAGTCAGGATAATTTTTGGAGAATTTAATAAAATTGTTTTGATATATAAATGGATTTTTATAAATATAATGGTATAAAAATGATTTAATTATTATAAATACTAAATAAATGAATTTCAGGAAAATAAAAATTGTAGATAAAACTTTAACATCAGATTAACATAATATAATTTTTGTAGAATTTATAAAAGAGTTTTAGTATTTTAAAATGAATTTTAAAAGAATAATAATAGTTATGTAATTATAAAAGGAAAAAGAAAGAAAGATCAAAAATATTTGTTCATAACAAGGATTGAACCCATGACCCTTCATTAAACAACAACAGTCTGGACCATCTGATCTGAATGATCAGTTGTGTTGGTTTTTCGTTTTTGAAATATAAATAACATAAGCCAACCTAGTGTTCTTCCCCAAATTTATGAATACGAGCCCTAGCATTTACAATCAGACGATCCACACATCTATAACCCGATTAATGTTAGGGCTTTCATTGTGTGGATGCCGACCAACAAAACCCACAAAAATAATTGGACTCACAGTGTTGTTTCGTTGATGAATGCTCGGTCAAAGCCAAAAGTCAAACAACGAGGAGAATGATAATAACAGTGAGATTGGAGAAGAATTGGAGATTGAGAAGAGAGTATGAGCGAGTTGTTATGCTGTGCCAAGGTTCAATTTATAGGGAAAGGGCTTGGTGTTCGATTTGGTAATCGTTGACTCTGAATTCAATATTGACGCGATTAATGATTATAATTGGTATGATTTAGCTTGTAATTGGACGCGTATAGATGATTGACAGGCCGGTAATCACGAATCGTTGCCATATATGAACAATTACGAATTAATTGTGATAATTAAGCTGGTCAAAAAAAAAAAAGAAAAAAAAAATTATAATTATCTGCTGCTGCTGCCCGTAACAGCCAAGGAAGAAGAAAGGGACGCGTTTAGGAGGTGTTAAATATAATTAGGTTCTGGTATAAACCAAATACGATGTGTAGCTCAGTTGGTGGAGGCGCGTGTGTGTTTGTGGATTGATCCCGGTTCGAACCTCAGGTGGAGCGGCCATTTTTCTTTTTTTTTTTGTTAAACAGGTAAAAGGGGTAGGAGAGTTGGGCTTGGCTGGGTGGGCCGGCTGATGGGCCTTGTCTGGGCCTGGGCTTCAGGGAACAAAGGTATGGTTGGGTTGGGTTGGGTTTAATAGTTCTAAATTAATAAAATCTGTTTTTTTTTTTTTTTTTACAAATAAAATCTGAAATTTATTTTTAATATTATTATCATTATTATGTATATATATATATATAAGTTGTGTAGTCGTGAAATAAAACTTAGGCACGTTATGTAAATAATATACGTTTCATAATTTGAAATTTTTGGCGATGTTACAGTCTCCCCTACTTTTAGGAACTTCGTCCCGAAGTTAAGAGAAACACTAGTCCTACAATTGGTTAACTACTGAAAACTTTGATAAGATTTCACACTACCTTAATGTACCTGTAAATTCATGATTACGTTCCGGACCGCAATCACCAATTTACCTTACATTAAGGTTTTGTGTCCTTCTATGTCTCTACCGATTGTTGAGCAGGTCTGATAGTCTCCACCAGTCGTTGAGCAGGTGGTAGGGCCTCTCCCGACTGTTGGAAAGACATGATGACCTCTACCAATCGTTAAGTAGGTTGTTTGGTAGTCAACTAATTGTTGTACAAGTAAGCACGTATGATCATAGTTATAGCAATTAGTTCATATTAAAGCAAGCATGCACACAGATGTTATGATAATATTTGAATTTATTACTTGAATCCAAAAAGTGTCAATACATAGAATTAAAGGTAGACAACATTTAAATGGTGGGACTTGCTGTTATGTGGCTGGAGGGTCTTGATCTCGGTTTAGTTTAGGGCATCGGTTACGGTAGTGATTTGGGTTTTCACATTTATAGCATTGACCATAGTTGTGATTACCAGGACGATTAGGATTAGTAACCTGAGCTGGGTTAGGGATAATTGCAGCCAGTCGGGCATCAACACCTTTGTTGTTTTTGTTGTTGTTGTGGTTGGTGCTGTGGTTGTTGTTACTTTCCTCTTGGTTTTCACCTCTGTTATTGCGAGTGCTACGACGTGGAGACATGATCCGTAAGGGACACAATGAAGGTTCAATGTGGCATGAAATGAATGAGGTGATATAAGGAATGTAATCATTTATTCATTAATTAAAACGAATAAACGAAAACGTTGACTTATCAAAGACTCCAGATTCTAATAACATATGAAGACATGCTTTAGCCTATAAGTGAACACTCATCCCGAGAATTCCCAGGTAGGCATCCGGGTCCCTCGTCTGATTGGGATATATGCGCAATGCCAGCCTAGACAGAAGACTCAGAATACAGGCGTTCACCCTTCCAGATTGCACGTGTTTGATATTAAAATTTAGAACTTCGACGAGATTTCAAGGGGGTTCAGGTTAAACCTGAGGATTTTATCCTATTAGTCTAAGAGTAGATCCAGTGATGGAGAGTAACTTTCTTGTAGGGATGATAGTAGGGATAAGAAGTAGGAGGAAGATAGAGAATAGCAAGTAAAAGAAGCAAGTACTTGTTAAATCCTATGGTTATAGACTAGATTATTTTTCTAATAACCTAATTCCCTATAACCATGGCTCTGATACCAATCTGTAACACCCCAACCGATGGCGGAAACATCGGGATGTCACGTAATGATGATTGTTCAGTAGCTCATGGTGAATAATAGATTCCATTAAATGATTTATATGAATTACATACAATAGTTCTAGAATTTGTACATCATATTGAATGAAACTATACACATATCTTCAAGCATCAATACAAATCTTCAAGCAAATAGAACCTGAAACATGTTAAGTTGAAAATGTTTTGGGTCAACAAAAGTTGGTGAGAATTACATAGGTTTTTGATAATTGAATAAAAATGTTGTGCAATTCATGTGTCATGTCAATCTAGTCCATATGTGAGAACATACTAGAAATAAATCGAGTGCATAATCAACCCTGATGACTGTTATAAAATGATACATACCATACGCTCATGGTCCAATATGTTATACGATAACAAACACCCACGCTACCTTTGTAGGAGGCACGTATCCGGGTGGGATTGTCAGTCCAATAGATCTATCAATGTATACCGTCGGCTGATCAATGTTAATGATTATGCTAGAATGGTGCTTACTCTAATCATGCTCAAGACATAATGCAACATAGAAAACACATAGACACATTGATGATTGAATTGCAATGATAATGTTATAACATGTTTCACCCCAAAAATGGTGATAAATAAAAGGGGCTATGTAAAACTCACCTTGGTAAAATGTTATATCTGTTGAGAAATGTGTTGACCAAATGTATCAAGTATCACCCTAAAATGAGGTAATAAATATGTCTAAGTCTATCAAGTCTACAAATGTATAAGTTTCTAGGGCTTCGAATTGGGGATAATTGCTCGTTTGAATAATATTAAAATTATTCGCCAATTGAGAGAAATTTAGTAAATAAATAACTAAAAATCTTTTTATAAATGTTAAATCTAGGATGGTCACAAGAATGTGTTTAAAGTATAAAAATAATTTTTATGAAATTATTTTCTTTAAAATAGATTATTAAATCTATTTATTATAAATAGCCAATATTTAACTTTAATATTCAAAAATACTAAAATTAAAGAATTTCTATTTTAAAAATCATATTTCTGTTCTAAATGGTTAAAAATAATTTGTATAAAATTTTGGTGCAAAAATGATGAAAATTGGATTTATTATGATTTAATTATGATTAAATCTAACAAAAATTGATTAAAAATATAAAATAAATGATTTTACTGAATTAAAAATTATTTCAGTAAAGTTTAACTTTATAGAAAGTCAGGATAATTTTTGGAGAATTTAATAAAATTGTTTTGATATATAAATGGATTTTTATAAATATAATGGTATAAAAATGATTTAATTATTATAAATACTAAATAAATGAATTTCAGGAAAATAAAAATTGTAGATAAAACTTTAACATCAGATTAACATAATATAATTTTTGTAGAATTTATAAAAGAGTTTTAGTATTTTAAAATGAATTTTAAAAGAATAATAATAGTTATGTAATTATAAAAGGAAAAAGAAAGAAAGATCAAAAATATTTGTTCATAACAAGGATTGAACCCATGACCCTTCATTAAACAACAACAGTCTGGACCATCTGATCTGAATGATCAGTTGTGTTGGTTTTTCGTTTTTGAAATATAAATAACATAAGCCAACCTAGTGTTCTTCCCCAAATTTATGAATACGAGCCCTAGCATTTACAATCAGACGATCCACACATCTATAACCCGATTAATGTTAGGGCTTTCATTGTGTGGATGCCGACCAACAAAACCCACAAAAATAATTGGACTCACAGTGTTGTTTCGTTGATGAATGCTCGGTCAAAGCCAAAAGTCAAACAACGAGGAGAATGATAATAACAGTGAGATTGGAGAAGAATTGGAGATTGAGAAGAGAGTATGAGCGAGTTGTTATGCTGTGCCAAGGTTCAATTTATAGGGAAAGGGCTTGGTGTTCGATTTGGTAATCGTTGACTCTGAATTCAATATTGACGCGATTAATGATTATAATTGGTATGATTTAGCTTGTAATTGGACGCGTATAGATGATTGACAGGCCGGTAATCACGAATCGTTGCCATATATGAACAATTACGAATTAATTGTGATAATTAAGCTGGTCAAAAAAAAAAGAAAAAAAAATTATAATTATCTGCTGCTGCTGCCCGTAACAGCCAAGGAAGAAGAAAGGGACGCGTTTAGGAGGTGTTAAATATAATTAGGTTCTGGTATAAACCAAATACGATGTGTAGCTCAGTTGGTGGAGGCGCGTGTGTGTTTGTGGATTGATCCCGGTTCGAACCTCAGGTGGAGCGGCCATTTTTCTTTTTTTTTTTGTTAAACAGGTAAAAGGGGTGGGAGAGTTGGGCTTGGCTGGGTGGGCCGGCTGATGGGCCTTGTCTGGGCCTGGGCTTCAGGGAACAAAGGTATGGTTGGGTTGGGTTGGGTTTAATAGTTCTAAATTAATAAAATCTGTTTTTTTTTTTACAAATAAAATCTGAAATTTATTTTTAATATTATTATCATTATTATGTATATATATATATATATATAAGTTGTGTAGTCGTGAAATAAAACTTAGGCACGTTATGTAAATAATATACGTTTCATAATTTGAAATTTTTGGCGATGTTACATCGACAGCTGGCTCCACAGGAAGGAGGCCTGTAGGGACGTCGGGCTCATCAGGGAGCACTGGATCTACATGTTGAACGGGTGCGGGTGCAGAGCAGGAATAACAGGGATAACATGGTCAGCAAGATGTCGCACATGCTTCCGAATGGTGTAAGCATGAGTGAATCTCCTGGGAAGTCTCTAAGCGTGCGGAACAAGGGCGCGCGCTCATCGGCAGGCGGTGCCTCAGCAATACGAGGGACCTCAGCGCGGGCAGGGTTCTCCGCAGAAATGGTTTCTGGAGCGTCACCATGGTCGTCGTCACCTAGTACAACATCATCATGGTCATCCGAGACATGATGATATATAGGCTGCACGCCCACCTTTGTGTCGGTGTCTCCAACAACAAACCCTGCATCGATGTGCGTGTTGTCAGGAGCCTTGAATGGCTTGGTATCCTCAGGAATGGGAGCATCTAGGAGAGGGTCTGCCTCGTCACCTCCCGGTGAGTCAAGAGCGAAGAGATCCTCCTCCTCGGAGTCAGAAAGAAGTGAGAGATCGATATGTGTGGCCATGATCCTATCAAATCCATATCTACACACACACATATATATATATAAACATTAGTAAATGATACACAATACCAATATGAAACGCATGATGTCTTAGGACTTAAGAAGTGCACGGTGATGAAAGATGGTTTTTCATGAAAATGTTTCGAAAAAGTTTCTATTTAAGTTATAATTTAACTCAAAAAGAATCTTAGTTCGCTATAACCATTGGCTCTGATACCAATCTGTCACACCCCACCTAGGTAGAAACACGAGAGTGTAATGTAGAGAGGTTTTCAAGCACAAGTTTTGAGCAACACACAAGAAATTGATGGAATTAATACCAAATATTCAAATTGTTTTACAAAACATGAAATAAATAGTCTTAGCGGGTAGAAAATCATAAAACACATAAAGGTTTAATTATTTAAGACCGGACCCACAAATGTTGGTACCACACAGTGCAAGCTCAAACCAGTTCTCAAGTCCCATTGTTCATGCAAGTCAATTACCTGAAAAACATGCATAAAAGATTTGCCAACACAAAGCTGGTGAGTTTGCAGGTTTATATGTATGTAAAGTAGAGTTGGTGAAATTCGTGTGTGACCAATCAAAGCTAGCTAAGCCAATGATTATTGTGTCAACATGAGTCCCATAACCAAGCCTCTTGACTATTGTGCCTCGTGCATTGTATAAAGACAATGTAAGAATCGTAGAAAACTGTAACACCCCGGTTTTAGGGCCCAGAAATTTTTCGCACAATATTATTAATATATAATTATTAACGACCAAAGATGAATAATAAACCATATGTTTTGGTACGAAACTGAAACCCAAACTATTGTAAATAAGTATTATACATAAGCGTACGGTACGTAACCAAACTAATACACGATAACGAACCCAACTGTGACTAATTTGATTAGTCATTACTATGGGGACACTTGTCCCCATACCCTGCTTAACAAAATACCCCCTCATAGCTTCTCTCACACACCACTCTCCTTTATCACTTACCTCTTTATAAAAAAGAAAACCTTTATCTTCTCAAACACTCATATACACCACACATTTACTGAAAGCTTAGAGAGAGAGGAGGAGGAACCGAGAAGAAAGAATGCAGCGGAGAACCACCGTACGCGGCAGAAGGCGCCGCCATCTCTGCTACCACCCACCAACAACACCCTTTACCCAAACCTATTGTAGAGAGAGAGAGAAAGTTGAATGAGAGTTAGCAGGAGAAAGAAAAACCAGACCTGTAGAGAGAGAAAAGTCGAGCAGAGGAAAGAGAGAAAGACACGATCAGAGAAAATAAGGAAAGTCAGATCTGAGCGGGAGGGTGGGAGCCGAATTAGGGGAAAGGGAGGAGCACGGTGATGTACGAAGGAGCAGCCCCACTCCGACAACGGTGGATCAGGGCTCCGATGGTGCTATCCGACGGTAAACGTAAAACCCAAACCCACCTTTATCTCCTTGATGATAACCGGTTGGTGGTGATGGACAATCGTGATGATGGTTGTTTGAACCCGGGTTTTTAAGAAGATTAATGACAGAAATGGTGGTTGAATTGTTGACTTTGCGCTAGTTGTGAGCTACTAGTTGTGGTGGTGGTTTCAGGTGGCAGCCGGAGTGTAGTATAGGAAGGACGCTGTTGTGTAATAATCGGGTTATAAACCGTAAAGTCCATAAACGGGTCAGCAGCCGGGTCAACTTTTGGTCACAGAGGTCAACCGAGCCAACTGGATAGTCAAAGATGGTCAACTTCAGTCAATCGAGTCAACGCTGGTCAACACGAACATAAACTTGGACGAGACGTATAAGCGAACCTAATAACTCGATAACTATATTTAATTATTAACAATTGTATATTTATATCGTGTGGGACTTGACGAGCAATTTAAACGCAACTTGACTATTGGACACTTTGGATTCCAAAGCTTAGGACATGGACTCGGCATTTGGATACCAAGATTATGACTCGGACATATAAGCATAACACTTGATCATGGGCTTGGATAATATATTTGACAATGGGACAATGGACATTTGAAAAACGTAAGACAATAAGACAATGATCATAATGAATACTATATTAGTTTTCTGGACATATTCGTCATAGTATATAAAAAACCTATAAGTAATAAAGAAATGATGATAACAAAGAGACATGAAGCTCGGATAATGTAATGCGACTAGAAAGCGCAATGGACAGAACGTTAAGACGAATAGATGATTACTACGCCTTTAACGACATTAATAGTATAATGTAGAACCCATACACTCGACTCGTCCCCACATATAACTAATATAACCGAAAAACACACAGAAATAATATTTGTCGACTTAGAGTTCGACCAGGAGAATACCGGTACAAGATAACAGGCGTCCCGTGTCTCATAAACTAACCATGCGCATTGTTTCCTGGTGAGTTCCGTGTACCATTCCCCCTTTTGTCTTTTAACTGTTTTGGGGTGAACATGTGCTTGTGTGTGTGTGATTTAACTTACATTATATACCAAGATACTAGTTGCTGAATATTACATTGACACTCATTAAACCAGCGGTTGGGCCACTTATTATGTGGGTAGTACTACTTGGGGAAACCCCCGCACACAGTGGATCCCGAAGCCTGGAAAACCCTCAACTGAGGTCCACGGGGCCGTTGTGACATGTATTTTACCAGGGGAATCCATAATGGCAGAAGATGGACTCAGTGTTAAGGATTGAGGTGTCGCTTGTACATCATCATGTGTTGTTTTGTTTAAACTTGAGAACTTTTTTTGGAAAGGATAAACTTCTTTTGGAATTGCTTAACTCCTTACACGAACTCACCAGCATAATTGTTGCCCAAACTCTTTTTAAGCATGTGTTCAGCTACTGCGTTTGGATGATCGTGGAGACGAGGTATTTTCTTGCTTGTGTGGATTAGAGATTATCATGTTAGAAGATTCGAGCTATAAGCGTTGCGGTTTAGAGCTTCTAGAGTTATGTACGTATAGAGATAATACTGACTAGTAGACCACACCTCATCAACTACTTTGACGACCGCCGCGATTCGTCCCTACATAGTTATTAGTCTATTTATCTAAGTTTTGTATTTATATTTTTGGATTATAATTTGTATTAAACAATAAATGGTATAGTGTACATGTATCTTCCGTTTTTCAATTTTGGTATCAACTGAATCCTAACCGACACCCCGTGGGCCGGTTTGTTACAGTTGGTATCAGAGCAACGGTCGCAGCAAAATATGATATCTCCAGATATCCTATACCACACCAGGACAACTTAGAGAACCTTGTGTTTAAGGCTCTGAGACTACCTAGCTAGGAAATACCTTGGAAATACATAAGAACGACCAGAGTAAGGAGCGAAATAAGTTGAAATTTGAGTACCCGAACACACCAGAATGCTTACCGGGACTTAAAACCAGTTTGATCAGAGTGCGAACTTTGTTTGTTACTTGAATGATGACTACAACGGAGATTACTAGAATGATTCTGTGAGGTAAATTGACGATTACATTTGACGTCATGTAATTGTGAATTTACAGGCATGAAGAAGTTCTAGGAAATCCGAAGAGTCGCCAGAATTGTGAGTATTAACCCTGATGATCATAGACTTATGTGATAAAATGGACTGTGATAGACTCATAACCAAACACGTGATATACTTATGTGACTAGAGCCGATATACTTGTTGCGACCTGGCGTGTTTTGATAGTAGTATACATATGTATATGTTTCCATGACTACAGTAGTAATTATTCTAGTAAAATTATATACGCATAACTAATAATGAATAGTATTATGATCGACTAACTTTCCATGACCAAGATGTGAGCTAACCATGAAAATCAAGTACCTCGCCAAAACCTGGCGCTGCAATTTGAAAGAACCCAAAAATACCAAGGTTGAATTTCGCGCCAAACCAAAGTTGGAGATTTAAAACCATTAATTATAGTCTTGGGTTCGTAACCGCTTGACAAATTTTAGCGTTAATCCTGGAATATCAACCGGAAAGGCAGTGACCTAGGCTCAAGAATGTAGTGATCACCATGAAAATCCTAACCGGTGACTCGAAGAGATTAGGGTTGAACACTACATGAGGTATTCCTAAGGTATAATACGTTTTTCGCTACATTAATACTCTATGTTGTTAGATTATTGCCAAAATCTTTAGATTAGTTCCGAAACCTTTTTAATATAGTGATCAATTACTCGCATGAAACCTATTAGAAGTGTATAGGTCTGCCTTAACGGGGGGATGCATTTGTAATGAATGTTATAAGTGACACTTGACAGAAACAGGGAAACACAGTTGAAAATTAGTGGGAAAGTCATCAAAAATAGCAAACCAACCCTATAAGAAGAACCAGATTTAGGACAACAAAGGAAAAGTTATGTGCCCTTGATACGGGTAAGATCAACATAGTGTGATTTTGATGTCTTATCTTTCATGTTTCTTGACACTTAGTCACCATACCTTACACAGTGTATCGTCGAAATGTTGAAGAATTAAGAATTCAACGAATTACTAATGGTATAGATGGATATAATCACGATATTAAGCACAAGAACTTCTGAAAATGATATATAGCCCTAAGAGTATAGTACCATATGAAACTACTAGTTTAATAAGATAACCTATACTAAGCATAGTCCTTAAGAACGAATCACTTTTGGAGCGTACATGGAGGTCCTCAACTAGCACCACAATAAAAATCATAGTAAGTTCCATTACCTCTTAGCATAGTGATAAGTTATCCGTTTAAAGCCAGTGGGAATAGGATGGGTAGATCCAAACGAAGGGAGTGAAACTAATTAAGATGATAACCATACATAGTAGTCGTCACATTCATAGCGATAATTTTAAGATTTAATAAAACTACTATAGTTTACAAAATTATTCTTGAGGTTCACAAGGAATGTCATGAAACCACTTATATGTCTAAGATCAACCTTCTATGTCGAGAAAACCACTTTAATTATACTTAATCTTAGTATAATACCACACCCCCACACTTCATGTAACAAAATATTGTAGGGAAACGTCCACCAATGCAAGAATGAATCAAAGTATATGGATGAGAAAGTTTAGAAAATAATCCCAATATAGGCATAAAAGCTAGTGAAAGTGACATGTCTCAAGAACATAAGACCACATGTTGGTGCTTCACTTAAACAAAGCAAGGTTATCAAGGATTAGTAACTTTCGGAGCACACGTGTAAGAATTATCGATCAACACAAATATAATAACCATAGTCGAGAAACAATTTAGGACATCCCTTATTGGCACAATATTTCAAACTTTCCATCATTTTGGAAGTGAAAATTCTATTAGGGTTTTGGGAAGATTTCCAGTATGTTTTTGAGGCGTCAAAGGTGTGGTGGGTTAGCTGCGGTACACCATATATATATATATAAAAACACCAATGATGCATTGGAAACATGAATGGAAGTCAAACCAGAAACAAACCATAATCTGCCAGTGGTTTACATCATTTGTTTTAAGGTTAAACTTTAAACATTAAGTTCGATTCCAACCATTCTCTATTGAGTCTGGAAATAGGCTCTACACGAGGATTCTAAAAACCGTATCGATACCTAAAACTAGATCTAATATTGGAAAGCCACCTGAACAAACTCATCGGAAAAAATAAGTGTGTTGTAACAAAAGAAGTAAATATAATCACAGCAAGCACTATAGAAGATAGTACATGAGGAACATAGAATGTGGTATGAGATTTAGTATGGAGCCACTATAAATGACAACTTGGTATATGAAAAGAATTATGTACAAAGAAGCATGTACACGTTGAATCCGAGTATGGAGTATACTGGATATGAAGCCAGAGATAGCTGAAAGTAATTTCGAGGATGGAATTCCATTAACAGGGGGAGAATGTAACACCGCGGTTTTAGGGCCCAGAAATTTTTCGCACAATATTATAAATACATAAATTTTAATGACCAAAGATGAATAATAAATCATATGTTTTGTTACGAAACTAAAACCCGAACTATTGTAATAAGTATTATACGTAAGCGTACGTTACGTAACCAAACTATTACCCGATAACGAACCCACCCGTGACTAATTTGATTAGTCATTACTATGGGGACACTTGTCCCCATACCCTGCTTAACAAAACACCCCCTCATAGCTTCTCTCTCACACCGCTCTCCCTTATCACTTACCCCTTTATAAAAAGAAACCTTTATCTTCTCAAACACACATTTACTAAAAGCTTAGAGAGAGAGGGGAGTAACCTAGAAGAAAGAAGGCAGCGGAGAACCAACGTACGCGGCAGAAGGTGCTGCCATCTCCGCTACCACCCCCAACAACACCCTTTACTCAACCCTATTGTAGAGAGAGAGAAAGCTGAAGGAGAGTTAGAAAGAGAAAGAGAAACCAGACATGTAGAGAGAAAAAGTCGAGCAGATGAAAGAGAGGGAGAGACGATCGGAGAAAATAAGGAAAGTCATATCTGAGTGAGAGGGTGGGAGCCGAGTTAGGGGAAAAGGAGGAGCACGGTGACGTACGAAGGAGCGGCCCCACTCCGGCAATGGTGGATTAGGGCCCCGATGGTGCTATCCGACGGTAAAGGCAAAACCCAAACCCACCTTTACCTCCTTGATGATAATTGGTTGGTGGTGATGGAAAATCGTGATGATGGTGGTTTGATTCCGGGTTATTAAGAAGATTAATGACAGAAAGGGTGGTTGGGTTTTTGACTTAGCGCTAGTTGTGAGCTACTAGTTGTGGTGGTGGTTTTAGGTGGCAACCAGAGTATAGTATAGGAAGGATGTTGTTGTGTAATAATCGGGTTATAAACCATTAAGTCCATAAACGGGTCAGTAGCCGGGTCAACTTTTGGTCGCAGAGGTCAACCGAGTCAAATGGACAGTCAAAGATAGTCAACTGTAGTCAACCGAGTCAACGCTGGTCAACATGAACAGAAACTCGAACGAGAGGTATAAGCAAACCTAATAACTCAATAACAATATATTTATTTATTAACAATTGTATATTTATATCGTGTGGGACTTGACGAGAAATTTAAACGCAACATGACTATTGCACACTTTAGATGCCAAAGCTTAGGACATGGACTCGACATTTGGATACCAAGATTATGACTCAGACATATAAGCATAACACTTGATCATGGGCTTGGATAATATATTTGACAATGGGACATTGGACATTTGAAAGACTTAAGACAATAAGACAATGATCATAATGAATACTATATTAGTTTTCTAGACATATTGGTCATAGTATATAACAAACCTATAAGTAAAAAAGAAATGACGATAACAAAGAGACATCAAGCTCGGATAATGGAATGCGACTAGAAAGAGGAATGGACAGAAAGTTAAGACGAATCGATGATTACTACGCCTTTAACGACATTAATAGTATAATGTAGAACCCATACGCTCGACTCATCTCCACATATAACTAATACAACTGAAAAACACACACTAATAATATTTGTCGACTTAGGGTTCGACCAAGAGAATACCGGTACAAGATAACAGGCATCCCGTGTCTCATAAACTAACCATGCGCATTGTTTCCAGGTGAGTTCCGCGTACCATTCTCCCTTTTGTCTTTTAACTGTTTTAGGGTGAACATGTGCTTGTGTGTCTAATTTAACTTACTTGATGTGACAAGATACTAGCTGCCGGATATTACATTGACACTCATTAACCCAGGGGTTGGGCCACTTAATATTTGGGTAGTACTACTTGGGGAAACCCCCGCACACAGTGGATGCGGAAGCCAGGAAAACCATCCACTGAGATCCACGGGGCCTTTGTGACATGTCTTTTGCCACGGGAATCCATAATGGTAGAAGATGGACTCAGTGTTAAGTATTGAGGTGTCGCTTGTACATCACCATGTGTTGTTTTGTTTAAACTTGAGAACTTGTTTTGGAAAGGATAAACTTGTTTTGGAATGGCTTAACTCCTTACACGAACTCACCAACATAATTGCTGACCAAACACTTTTTTTAAACATGTGTTCAAGTACTGCGTTTGGATGATCGTGAAAATGAGGTATATACTTTCTTGTGTGGATTAGAGATTATCATGTTAGAAGATTCGAGCTATAAGCGTTGCGGTTTAGAGCTTCCAGAGTTATGTACGTGTAGAGATCGGACTGACTAGTGGACCACACCTCATCAACTACTTTGATGACCGCCGCGATTCGTCCCTGCATAGTTATTAGTCTATTTATTTAAGTTGTGTATTTATATTTTTGGATTAGAATTTGTGTTAAACAATAAATGATATAGTGTACATGTTGCTTCTATTGTGCAATTTTGGTATCAACTGCATCCCAACCGACACCCCTTGGGTTGGGTTGTTACAAAAACTAGCACTCTTTTGTATGCAACAGGTTAGAGCAACTAACCAAGAGTAGGATGTCAAACCCAATAGATATATTTAAGTGTTCCATGGCTATTGTTAGCTAATGGTTACAGTGGAATGTATGTATGAGGACTGTTGAGCTTATGAACCGATTGTCTCATTTTTCACATGGTAGTCATGATAGAATTCACTCTACACAATTTGTAACTTGAAATATGTAGCATGTTTTTCCCTCAAAAGTATGAAAACGGTAAAAAGGGGCTGTGAAGTTCACCTGGTGTTTGTGGTTTTAACTCGTAAATCTTGAAAACCCTCGTTAGATCCATCCATTTGTAGTTGTATTAATAACTAATCTTGTCAAAACCCTGTTCACAAGTTACCATATGTTATCTCATGTTAACACGCGTTAAAGATCTTATGTAAAAAGGAAAGTTAACATATGTTTTAGAGTTCTTGTGTTAAAAGCGTAGTTAACACATGTTTGGCAATAATAACATGTGTTTCATAAATCCATGTATTTCTATAAGTTTATGTTTGAGTTCCAAGAGTCAAGTTTAAGGCTCATACACAATATTATACACACACACATACTCGTACGTATGCATACGCGAGTATGTATGTGCATATATATATATATATATATATGTTTACATGTGTATACATATCATATATTAAAGTATATCCATGTATATATATAATGTATAAGTTCAAATTTTAGGTGTTTTCATACATTATAACTTAGTGTATTAGTGTGTTAGTGTATGTTGTATAGTCGGGTGAACACAATATCCACTAGAAATATGGAATTGAAACGAGTATAGGTTAGTTTTGACATACCAAGAAAATGAACCAAAAAGCAAATGAAATAGGCCGAGAATTGAGCTTAGCTTCCACAATATAGCTTCTTAAACACTTGGACTCGCTCGATGCTAGATGATGGTGGTGGTATGCGATCGGGTATGGTCTCGGGTGGGGGTTTGGGATCGGCCGAAGGTAAAGAGAGGAAAAGGGAGTGTGTGTTTGTGTTAGTGAGTTTTGAATGAGTGTTGTGTAGAAGAAGCTAAGGCCATTATTCCCTATTTATAACCAAGGGAGCGAGGGAGGGGTGGAAAAGTTGATTTTTGATGTGGAAAGTCAAGATGTATGGGACTAGGTGGTGTAAAAAGTAGTTACCATTTACATATAATAAGTTTACAATGGGAGCATGCTTGTTCTTGAAACAAGGAATGGATGAATTTGGAAGTCAAGCAAGCTTGGGATGTTGGTGAGCTTGGACATGAAGTATGGTTGGTTAAAGGCATGGATTAGAGAGTTTTGTTGTGTTATGTGTGTGTGTGTGTGCATATTATCTTGATTCATGTGTGTATACATATGGATGTATGTGTGTTGTGTGGTATGTGTGTATGTATTGTATGTAGTGATGAAAGGTCCAAATCACACATATATGAATGTATGCGATTGTATATATATGTATGTATACATGATTTGCTTGATTCAATCTCATACACACATATATATGAACCGCATTTTTGTATATGTTTACATATATTGTCTTGAAAATCGATCAACACACACATGTATATATCTATATATATATATATATATATATATATATATATATATATATATATATATATATATAGGGTAGGCTTCCTGTAAAAAAATAGTTTTGTGTAAGAAGTGTAGGAAGTGTTTTCAACCATCAGATTTAAAGATGGATGGTTGAGATTAAAAGATGGGATGGTGTTTAAAATCTAATTAATATATTAAAGAATATAAGGGTATGATTGTCAATATGTGTTTTAAATGAGGGTGTCAAGGTCATTGTATATCAATATTTTTAGAAACTGTTTGAATGTTTTCTACATTTATGGTATCTCCCCCCTCCCTCTCTCTCCTAATTATTATTTTCATTAATATCATTCAAGACTCAAACATTTATTTTCATAAAACAAAATCAATTGTGCACCCATCTTCAACATTCATCTTCATCTATGTGTAAGAAACACGTAACAGTGTTTTTATTTGTTATAAAATCGTAACATCAGAAGTGTTTTATATAAGGCTTTTGTTAGTTGATTGTTCTATATGGATAAACATAAGAAGTGTTTTATAAAATGTTGTTGTTGTGGATTAAAACATTTCAACGGTGTTTTGTTTGTTATAAAAACACCTCCAGTGATAAAACACTCTTGATGTTATATTGTTATAAAACACTTCCGATGATATTATAAAACACTCCTTATTAATGCATACTAGTTTCTCTTTCATTATAAAACACTCCTGGCGTTATTATAAAACACTCCTGATGTTAACCTTATGCCATGACTAGATTAATCGAACAAGTAATAGAGATGGGTTATATGTTTGAAGAATCGAACAAGTTTTTGGGTATTGATCAACTTATTTGATATTAATATCTTATGATTCTTATGAAAAATAATGAATAATTAGTTAATTTAGGATGATTAATCTTCATAAATATCCAGATGTTAGTTACTAATTTAGTGGGTTTGTAATAAATAAAAGATGGATAAAAAGTCTATAATGCCCTTCATCTAAAGATTTAATCAGATTTGATCTAATGGTTGAAAATACTTTCTACACTTCCTACACAAAAGAATTTTCCTACTGGATCCTCTACCTATATATATATATATATATCGTATGGATGTATGCATACATATGGTATTGTTTTGGATTAACATACATATGATATGTTTATTGAACTCCATCAAACCTATACATATTTGTAAATCTATTATGCGTACATATATAAAGTCATGTTTGTCTATTGATAACACATGTGTGAATGTGAAATAATAACATAGTTTTGATTACATAAATTGTCATGTGTAAATCAATGTTTATACACATGTTTGTACATGTGTAACAACTCATCTTTACATATGTATATATTTAGAATTTGGTCCATGATAAAACTCCATGAATTAACATGTTGAATATTCATAAAATGTCTTATAAATACTCAGGTTTTGTGTAGGATTGAATAGTTTCCAAATTAAATATTGTCATGTGTAATCTTGTTTCGTTTGTACGTAATAATTGGACATTTTGTTGCTCTCTGTTGAGCGTGTCACTGGCTTGATTGTTCACAACCAATTTTTTCGAGTTAATTGGGTGTTGTATGCGTAAATGGACATTGTTGGATAATGTAATGAATTCCTGAAATTGTTTGGGATTTGCTAGACTCGGGACGACATAGTTAATGTAATAATGTCTAATGCACGAATAAAATGACAAAGTTTTAAGGGTGTGTACAGATCTTGACCTGGAAATTCAACGGGTGTCACAGTTAGCCCTTCTCCTAAATCAAAGCCCTTCATCTCCAGCCAAAACCCTGCTCCTCCAGCCAAATCCCTTCTCCTCTAATTTATAGCACAGAGGTTTGCCCTTCCCATGAATTCTAGTTAACACGCCAAAACTCGTATTGTCTTATAATTTCACATAAACATGTATTTCTATGTTACCAATGATTATATATCACGTAAATATCAACAAATTACCCATATTGCATTATTGTTTCACCAACGGGCGGGATACGAGACTCGCGCGCATGTGTTTCCCGGTGATCCTCCGAATCACCAACCCATAGACATTGTACCTGTAAACCGACTCCCAATGATTCTTCGAATCATCAACCCGACTCAACTAACCTAATTAAGTTTGTCTAGTAAATGTTTCGCTAAGGTAGACTTAAGTGTTTGTTAGAAATATTAACCTGAGCTTTTTGAGTGTCACAAAAGTGCAATTGAAACAGAGTCTTGAGGTATTTCAATTCACTTAACTTGACTGAAGCTGATATCAATCAATGCAGGGTTTTGAATGTGTGAGTTTTGTATGTGTTTTGATATGGTTTCTCAATTCAATCGATTCATGTTTTAGTGTATATTTTTTTTGTCTCATTTATTAGATTGCAACATGTCTCTTGTAAACTCATTCATTGTAGTAAGTTGGTAGATTATATATATTGCTCTTAATGGTAGTTTGTAGGGTTATTGGTGATAAAGATGTGAGGTTTTAAGTTTTGTACTATGGGATCTGTCATTCTGATCTTCATTTTATCAAGAATAAATGGGGTTCAGTACTCTGGGTATGATTTTATGGACTTTTAGAGCATTCACAATAGCTCCCCCATTTTTATGTGAGAGTAGCCTCCAAATTATATGGGGTGGTTTTGAGGGTTTGTGAGTGAAGAAAAATGGGGAATCTAGTGTTGATTGGTATATTTGGAGTTATTTGGGAATCTTTTGGGGAAAACTGGAAACTATATTTATTTTTTAATATTTGTTGAAAGTGGTTGTGAGTGAAGGAGAGAGAAACTGTAATGATTTTTAATGTAATATGTGGTTGTGATTGGTTGTGAGTAAATGAGGGATGGGAAGCTACTGTGAATGCTCTTATAGATTTAGGTTGCTACAAGTAATTTGGTAAATACTATTGAAATTTTATGTTATTAGTTCTTTTGTGTTATAACATGATTTCTTTTTTCGTTTACTTTACGTCTTGAACTTAATGTTTTTTCTGAAATTTTTATAACTGAATCTCGATGATTTAGCTACTAGTTTTAACTGAATTATGATGGTTTTGGGCTTCATATTTTAATCGAATTTGAATATTTGTGTGATCCGTTAGGTACCATGAGACAAATTTCTAAGCATCTATCAGTCATTGTGTGACTCCATATGATCTTAAATCGATGATAGGTAAAGTCCATGAGTTAGGGTTGGTTGTTCTCATGGATATTGTGTACAAGTAATACTTATTTTCCATATCGCATAAATATCTAGTTCCATGAGGTTTCGCTTGTGTGTAAAATACTTGTTATGCGATATTGTCATCTTGAACTAAATAGGGATACTGTATAAGGAGGCCACTAAATTGCGCTACTTTTTCCATCAGTTCCACCCTGCTACTTCAACTTCTTTATTACCCGAGTATGTACCCAGTTTAGATTATACCAAATCTGATACCGATATACAACAAACACATGTGAATGATGGAATTTGCTTCAAATTTCTAACTACTTGATATCACCTTTCTTTACATAACAAAAAATGTAAACCAATAGGATCCAGATGATACCTTATTGAGCATTTGAAAATAGAACATGGTTGGCCTACTTTCTAGAAGTAGCATCTCTTTGATTACACTAAACCTTAGGCTCTTAAATAAATAAGCATTCTAGAATTTCACCCTTACCGTTCTTATATTGACGGTATATAATAGAGGAAACATTATAGTGGGAATGAAACTTGGTGATTCTTTTGCTTTTAACTAAGAATAGGAAACATTATATTGACCAATCTTCTAGTTGTGATTGAATTACTCAAAGCAATTTAGAACTGTTAATGAGAATGGAAACTTATCAATGCCATCTGCAGACTGTTTGTTTTTTTAGAAAACGTTTTATTAAAAAAACGTCTGCATCCACGAGCTCTTCTTGATATAGACTTGGCCCAACCACTTTTTTAGATATTTTAAGATCTACAAAGGGTTAAACACCATCACCCATTATCCACACACATAAACTTTAACCATATTCTATAATATAACAATTACAAATGTGAATAGTACTAATTCTTTATTGGTCCAAATGGCTTTAGTTTATTAGACAACAATAATATTTTTTTTTTACTTTTTTTTAATTCTTTATTGGTCCAAATGGCTTTAGTTTATTGGACAACCATAATACTTTTTTTTTTTTACTTTTTTTAATAATTAATTTGCACATTGTTTTTTACTAATATTTGATTTGCATTTTCACCTTTTTATTATCGGCGAACAACTGTGTGGCAATCACCCTTGCGGGGGGTCGTGCCAAAGAATCGACTACTCGACCTCCAGCAGCCCCCGCCTTCTCCCGATGCGCGGAAACCCGAGCCTCACCCGCCCGAAGGCACGGCAATATTATAGATCTCGGTAAAACCTCGCCGCCCGTCAGATTCGAACCGGCGCCACCCATATTCGATCTTCACCCGGATACCGAACCATAATTGATGGAAGTGGAAATTGAACCTTTGATCATATAGGTAAAACAAAAGTCACTCCACCACTCTACCACTATAGATGGATAGTTTGCATTTTTCACCTAATTAACTTCTTGCTAGTTCGTAAAAAAAAATATTATTTTTGTTTTTCTTTGTTGTTGGGTAATAAATGATATGCCGATCCACTAAGAGCATTCACAGTAGAGCCTCTATATTAGTTATATTAGTGTGAGAGAGGCCTCTATATTATATAGAGTGAGTATAAGTGGTTGTGAATATCGGAGAGAGAAAATATATAGATGAGACATTGTTCATCAGTAAATTTAGAGGATACACTATTCATCCTCCATAATTTTTTTAATATTTTTGAAAGTGGTTGTGAGTAGAGGAAAGAGAAAATGTAATGATAAAAGTATAGAATAAATATTATTAAATCGAAAGAAGCGAGAAAAGGTAGTGTTTTCGCATAATTCGTTCTGGTAGCTAGGAAGGTTGCTAAGCACGAGGCAGCGTGTTTAGATAATCAACATGTGTTCATTCCGTTTGCCTTCGACACATTTAGATCCCTAGCCCCTGAGGCAGTTCGCTTTTTGAAGCGGGTGCAGAAGGTGGTCCATAGTGACTCGCAAAGCCTGAGGAACCAAGGGTTTGTATTTAGTAGAATAGGCTTTGCGATTCAAAAAGGGATAGCGGCGCAGCTTGTTGCTCGGTTACCCATTATCCAGATGTAACTTGGTTATTATATAATGAATGGATTACGAACATACAATTTAACCTACCAAAAAAAATTCAAGAACACAATAATATAAATATAATCTTAGCCTTGTATTGATTTGAACATGACAACACAATGATCGATGTAAATATAATCTCAACCTTGTATTGATTTGAACATGACAGTACCCAGTTCTTACAATAATATGAATGTTCTCCCTGTGATCTCTCCAAGTGTTTTTGAAATACAAGCTAAGACTCTCCATTTATTGCATCTCCGTGACCTTACACATAAAATGCACTAACATTTTTTTTTTAATTAACAGACATACATGACATGTCACATGTATGAGATCATGTATGTATACCACAATTTTACAATTAAATACGATACTAAAATTATCAATAAACTTTTCTATATAAGAAAACTTCAACTTTTTTTTTAACAACGGGGTAATTTATTTTAAAAACTTACTAGCAAGAGGCTAGACCTAATTAGAGATATGTTAATTAGAGATATGTATGTTAGGACGGAGAGTAGCGTTCGGTCGCCTGTAGGAGATACTGAATCTTTCCCTGTAGAAGTAGGACTCCATCAAGGATCTGCCTTGAGCCCTTTCCTGTTTGCGGTTTTCCTAGACGAGTTATCAAATTCGATCCAGGAGACAGTCCTGTGGTGCTTGCTTTTTGCAGATGATATTGTGTTAGTCTCCGAGAGCAAACAAGGTTTGAATGCGAGGCTAGAGGAGTGGCGTGTAGCGCTAGAAAGTAAAGGTTTAAGGATTAGTCGATCCAAGACGGAGTACTTGTTTTGTGACTTTAGTGAAGTGGGAAATGACGAGGACACTCAAATTACCATTGAGGGTCAGGTGGTGCCGCAGGTAACTAAGTTTAAGTATTTAGGATCTTTTGTACAAAGAGATGGGGAGATAGATAGTGACGTAGCCCACCGCATCCAGGTTGGATGGTGTAAGTGGAGAGCAGCTACTGGGGTTTTGTGTGACAGAAGATTTCCAACTAACTTAAAGGGGAAGTTTTATAAGGTAGCTATTAGACCGGCTATGTTATATGGCTCTGACTGTTGGGCAATCAAGAAAATGCAAGCACAGAAGATGGAGGTAGCTGATATGAGGATGTTGAGGTGGATGTGCGGACACACACGGTTAGACAAGATAAGAAATGAGGTTTTAAGGGATAGACTGGGGGTAGCTAGTATCTCGGATAAGATAAAAGAGGGAAGATTGAGATGGTTTGGGCATGTGAAGAGGAGACAGGTGACTGAGCCAGTTAGAGTGGTAGAAGGTCTCACTGTGGAAAGGAAGAGGAGTAGAGGCAGACCAAAATTGACGTGGGATGAGTGGGTTAGACAAGATTTACTAGGGTTGCACCTCTCTGAGGACATGGTCCATAATAGGTGTTTATGGAGGCGAAGGATTAAAGGCTAAGGACTATTAGGATATGGGAAAAAGGCATTTTTAGGTGTTTCGTAGGGTTTTACTTTTTGTTTTCACGTTATGCGGATTTTATATGTTTGTCTTTCTCGTTTTTTTTTGGGTGTGTGTATTTGAGCAGAGGGTCTCTCTGGAAGCGGTCTCTCTATCTCTACGGGTAGAGGTAAGGCTTGCTTACATTCCACCCTCCCCAGACCCTACTAATAGCTTTGCTATTTGTGAGATTTACTAGGCTTGGTTGTTGTTGTTGTTACTAGCAAGAGGCTAGCAAACAGATACTGATATACAACAAACACAAATGAAAAAAAAAAAATACACCCACATATTAACTCAATACAATCCAAATCAAATGCACATCATATTGTCCGATCGAGAGCTCTTAGTTTCGATCTAGTTCTCATAGAAATTCTACCACCTTTATATCTTCAATGATCTTAGTGGGGCTCGTCGGTTTGCCTTTAAAATGCTTCTTGTTTTGACCCTCCAGATATAAATTTTTTTACTGTAAAGAAAGAATTACCCAAACAAAATAAATCAACATCTTGATCACCCAGCCAGAACTTTCATAATAGAGACGTGGCTCTAAACTTAAACTTTATTGTGGAGTCTTTTCATGTTTTTTCTCTTTAATATATGAATAAAGCAAAAGAAGCTACACATTATTGGGGCATGTTTTATTTCAAGTATGAACTTTAATCACACTTTACATAACATTTTAATTTGAACCAAAAGCATTGGAAACAAAAGATTCACTTTAAATAACTAATAAAGAGATTGGATTCTTTGATTACAAACAAAGCTTTCTTATCAACTTTTTAGAAATTCAAACCCTGACTAGATTAGCCATAAGTGTATTTAGATCAACGTTTGTTCAAACCAGATATCGCGTGATAAAGAAAACATTGATTAAAAAAGTTGAGAAATATTTGATGTTATTCGTTTGATAGTGTTAAGAGGTTAAGCGTCGTAGTCTTATCTTCGTTTATCGCCGATCGTTAATTCATGTTTATTAAAGAGTGGACATTACTTTTTCTTTATCTTTTCATGTTTTGAATTTGATAAAGATCGACTTGCAGTCCTCTTTTCGGTTTTGAACAATGTATCTATTATAGCTAGGTACTGTAGAACAAATACACTTTACTCAATGTTAGGTGTGTTTTTGGCCTGTGTAAGTTAACAATGGTTTTTCTAGCAATAACTACCTACTTTATTTCACGAAGAAAGAGATTAGAAATAAGGACTAGGAGTCAACGATGTATAGTTTGAAAGTATACGTATAACCCATTACCCATGTAATTTAAAAAGATTGCATATATGTTACTTTAGTTGTCTTTCAACTCTAAAAATTAAATTCTTTGTTACTTAAGAAAACATTTCATATGGAGGACCTAAAATTTTGATTCTTTTGACAAATATGTGAACAAGTTTAAAGCTCGGTTGTCAAAGCGTACTCAGACGTGTGTCTAGATTCTAGAAAATTAGCCTTCTCGCTTCGCTTAAAAACCTTACTTTCAGGCCCTCGGGCGTATTTTTCAGGCTAAGTTCCGACGAAATTCCGGCAAACAATTGTTTGAAGAGGTCTGAAACAATTATATCAGCCATAAACAATCTATAATCAACTTGAAACAACCTAAACTAACACAAAAGAATCTTAAAACATTTTTAAAGATTCCAGAAAATTCGGTTAATGTCACACCCTCAAATTACCACTTGCGGGGTTTTACCGCGAGGCGCATGACAAACCAGGATTCAAGTCAACGATCACAATAAACAACTCTATATGAAAAACGTAAAGAGACATAACCATTAATTTTATAAGCGGAAGCGTTTAAGTAGCATTTAATCAACTATGCTATCATCTCAAAAGTTATTCAAAATACTTTTATTACAAAACGTGCAACTATGCCTAGACGCCAATGCAGACCCGTGCGCCTAGTTCCATTCATTGCTACCTTAGCGACCTGAGAAAAACATGCCAAAAAGATGTCAACATATAATGCTGGTGAGTTCACAGGTTTGTTCAATATGTTACCAAAACGTTACCATGTCCATACTATATCAATGTTACCAAGTACGCTAGCTAGGCGTATGTTTTATTACTACTACGATTGGAAACCATTACTAGACACGTTTAGCAATGTTTAGCATGTTTAAGCAGCCCGTATGTTCAGCATGATAATGTTCCTGTTCGAGACAATATGCACCCGCCCGGCCCTCCAAGCCGACGAGTGGGGCATGTCACGCCCAATAGATCTATCCACATTTCCCCCGTTGTGCATCCCCGCACATTCATGGTTTCCCCCGGGACTTTCCAAAGATCGTATAGCAATATAAAGTTAAAAACCATAGTATGACATATGTTACCAAAACAGTTTAGTGCATGTTTTCTCCCCCAAAAGTTAAAGCAGTAAAAGTGGGGCCGTGAACTCACCTTAGATAGCGTTCTTCAATTACAAGTAAAGATGTTTAGCCCTTGATAATCCCTCTACCGGAGATCTATCAAAATGTTCACATAAGTGTTCCGACTAATAACCATAAGGTTATCTAGTCCCCGATTGTCCAGATCGTAACCAAGTATGTTTTAAAACGTGTTTGAATGTTTAACCGACACACTAGACCGACCCGACATCCCGTTGGTGACCTGTTACCTTAACTAATCAAGTACACATAGATTACACTCAAGGTTCAAGCATAAAACACTTAGTTTGTATCAAAAATCTCATTTCTGCATCAGAACGGTCGAACCAGTCAGTTTTAAGTCTCCTTCGCACCTTTTCAGTCTCCTTCGCCCGTTTTACATTTCGTTCGACCGTTTGATGCCTCCTTCGCCCGTTTTACCACATTCGCCCAACAAAAACCCAGGTTCGACCCTGGTTTTCCTCCTTCGCACCTTCGATCGGTCGAAGGAGGCCAGGTTCGCCCCTGTTGTGTAAATTTTCCTAAAAACGCTTCAAACACATTCAAAACGACTCGAAACATCATCAAACACAGCAGTCAAGCATGGATAACTTATCCCTACAAAACCCCACCGATTTCCCCCGATAATACGTCCGTTTCAGCCCTTTCCCAAAATGGTAAAGATTATGGAAACATCACTTTCATGCATGAATAATTTACCCAATTTGGAAACTTTTGAAATCGATTCATGCTTAGCTTAAAATACTCAGTTTGTCGATTATCCTATCTTTTCTTACCAATTCTATTGATCATAAATATCATGCATCAAGTTTAGATCCAATAAAACCCCCAAATACCCATATTATCATCATATCCAATCCTAACCCTAGACAACAATATTCCAACATCAATAACAATCCCATATCATGTTTCTATCATAGATATAGCAGCAAATCATCGAACAACACATAACACCACATAATATACAATTTACATATGTTATTCACCATGAAACCTATGTTAAATGCTAATGTTTTGATTTAGAAAGATGTTTAAAAGGTTTTTAATAATAAAAACACCCTTAGAACAGATCCGGACAATTAGGGTTAGATGAAAACGGATTAAAATGCTTTTAAAAAGGTTTAGGATTTAGAACACACCTTGGATTCTTGTTTAGATGTTGTAGATGGGTTAGATTATGAAAAAGAAGAGCAAAAACTCCTTCCTTAGTGATTAAGATCGTTTGAGAGCGTTTTGGGACGGTTAGGGTTTGTGAAATGATGAAAAATGACAAAGGTTGGTATTTATACTAATCCTCCTTCGCACCATTTCAATGGGCGAAGGTGGTCTCCTTCGACCCTTACACAGGGTCGAATGAGCCCTGTCCTGGTCGAAGGGAATTCCTTCAATTCCACTTCCCTGGTTCGCCCATCTACAAAGGGTCGAACCAGACAATTTCTCTCCTTCGACCACTCGAAGTGGTCGAACCAGGATTCCTTTTTAACTAGTTTTCCAATTTGTCGTGTTTAACGCATTCTAACACATCTTAACACATAAGCATGCATCCTTAGTCTATATTTAACATATTTAAGCATAGATAATCATTTATACATCATTTAAACACATCTATGTATATAATCCACCACACGACCCGTAATCTACACATATACTTAATTAGTTCATGTAATGTCACCAACAACGGAACCCGATACTAGTGTATTACCAAAACGACTCCCAATGATCCTCCAGATCATTGTACCCTGGACAATCCTAACTTGACCCGACTCAACTAACCCAGTTAAGTTTGTTTATAAATGTTTCTCGCTAAGGTAGACTTAGATGTTACTAATATGTTTAAGCCAAACATGCCGGGTGTCACATCATCCCCACGTTGAAAGAATTTTCGTCCCGAAAATTGCGCAAAGTCCCAAAAGAAAGAAACGAAAAGAACAGAACGAAGAAAAAATTACCGGATGTCACATCATCCCCACGTTGAAAGGAATCTCGACCCGAGATTCATTCCACTTCAGCAGTAACATGCCTCGATTCAAACGCGCGCTTTGGAAAGAGATGAGGATACTTAGCTTTCATCTGATCCTCCCGTTCCCATGTGAACTCTGGTCCACGGTTCGAGTTCCAACGGACTTTAACGATGCGGATTTTACTCCGACGAAGGCTACGAATCTTGTAGTCGAGAATCTCGACAGGTTCCTCCACAATGCGAAGACAATCATCAACCTTGATCTCTTCTAGTGGTACAATGAGAGATTCATCAGCCAAACACTTCTTCAAGTTAGACACATGGAAGACGTTGTGCACACTACCGAGCTCCGCCGGTAAGTCAAGTCTGTATGCCACCGGTCCAATCCGATCCAGGATTGCGAATGGTCTGACATAACGAGGGTTAAGCTTGCCACGCTTTCCAAAGCGTATGACGCCCTTCCATGGTGAAACTTTCAGAAGTACCCTGTCCCCAACCTGGAACTCTAAAGGTTTTCGACGGTGATCGGCATAGCTCTTCTGACGATCCCGTGCAGCAGCCAAACGTTGACGGATCTGTACGATTTTCTCCGAAGTTTCGTACACAAGTTCCGGACCAGTGAGCTGGCTCTCGCCCACCTCGGCCCAACAAAGTGGTGATCGACATTTCCGTCCGTAAAGAGCCTCGAACGGAGCTGCCTTGATGCTAGAGTGATAGCTGTTGTTGTAGGAGAACTCCACTAACGGCAGGTGGATCTCCCAACTTTTGCCAAAATCGATAACACATGCTCGGAGCATGTCTTCCAAGGTTTGAATCGTCCGCTCACTCTGTCCATCAGTTTGCGGATGATAAGCCGTACTCATATCCAACTGAGTACCCAAAGCCTTGTGCGGAGCCTTCCAGAAACGCGAAGCGAAACGAGAATCACGATCAGAGATAATAGAAACAGGCACCCCGTGCCGAGCAACCACCTCCTTAAGGTAAAGTCGAGCCAACCGCTCGAGTCCATCGGTTTCCTTAATAGGTATAAAACGTGCCGATTTTGTCAGCTGATCAACAATCACCCAGATCATATCATAACCACTAGGTGACCTTGGCAGCTTGGTGACAAAATCCATCGTGATTCGTTCCCACTTCCATTCTGGAACCTCTGGTTGTTGCAGGAGACCAGACGGCCTCTGATACTCCACCTTGACTTTAGCACAAGTCAAACATTTGCTGACGTAAGAAGCTATATCAGCTTTCATGTTCGGCCACCAATAAAGTATCTTCAAATCCTGATACATCTTATCGGAGCCAGGGTGAATAGAATACCGGGATTTGTGAGCTTCATCCAAAACAAGCTCGCGCAATCCCCCGAACAATGGGACCCAAACACGTCCCGCAAAATAGTGTAAGCCATCGGTCCTGAGCTCAAGATGCTTGTCAGCACTGTGCATAGTTTCAGCCTTGAGGTTTTCTTCTTTCAAAGCTTCCAACTGTGCAGAACGAATTCGGTCAAGCAATGACGAATGAATGGTGAGCTGTAAGGCTCGAACACGACAAGGGTTCGCAGACTCCTTCCTGCTCAAGGCGTCCGCCACAACGTTCGCCTTGCCAGGATGGTATTTGATGGCACAGTCATAATCGTTCAGGAGTTCGACCCAGCGACGCTGTCGCATGTTCAACACCTTCTGGTCGAAAATATGCTGAAGACTCTTGTGATCGGTATATACTTCACACTTGGTACCGTACAAGTAATGTCTCCAGATTTTCAACGCAAAGACTACCGCACCCAGTTCCAAGTCATGAGTAGTGTAGTTATTCTCATGAACTTTGAGTTGACGAGAAGGATAAGCAATAACCTTCCCGCGCTGCATCAACACGCAACCGAGACCACGAATAGAAGCATCACAGTACACAACGAAGTCATCCGTACCCTCTAGTAAGGACAAGATAGGGGCAGAACAAAGTTTAAGCTTCAGCATCTGAAATGCTGATTCTTGTGGTTCATCCCAGTCGAACTTTCGGTCCTTCTGGGTAAGAGCAGTGAGGGGTTGAGCGATCTTCGAAAATCCCTTAATAAAGCGACGATAGTAACCCGCAAGACCAAGGAATTGCCGCACCTCAGATGGCGTCTTTGGTGCCTCCCAGTCTTTAATAGCTTCGATCTTAGCCGGATCGACATGAATTCCCAGTTCATTCACCACATGTCCTAGGAATTGAACTTCACGTAACCAAAAATCACACTTCGAGAACTTAGCATACAGCTGCTCCTGTCTCAAAAGTTCCAAGACCAACCGCAGATGTTCCTCATGATCCGCCTTGTTCTTGGAATAAATCAGAATATCGTCAATGAACACGATGACGAATTTATCAAGGTAAGGTTTGCAAACGCGGTTCATTAAATCCATGAACACCGCCGGTGCGTTAGTGAGGCCATAAGGCATGACCAAGAACTCAAAATGGCCATAACGAGTGCAAAAAGCAGTCTTCTGAATGTCAGCTTCCCTGACGCGCAACTGGTGATAACCGGACCGCAAATCAATCTTCGAATAGTAGCTGGAACCCTGAAGCTGATCAAAGAGATCATCAATGCGAGGAAGAGGATAACGATTCTTGATGGTCACTTTGTTCAGCTCACGATAATCAATACACATACGAAGACTTCCGTCCTTCTTCTTCACAAACAAAATAGGAGCTCCCCACGGGGAAGAACTCGGTCGGATGAAACCCTTTTCCAAGAGTTCCTGTAACTGGCTGGACAACTCTTGCATCTCGGGAGGTGCAAGACGATACGGAGCTCGGGCAATAGGAGCTGCGCCCGGAGTGAGATCAATACCAAACTCAACCTGACGATGGGGAGGAAGACCAGGTAAATCATCAGGAAACACATCAGAAAAGTCACGAACCACCGGAATATCCTCGATCTTCTTCTCATCGTTAGTAGAAACGTTAACAAGTGCCAGAATGGCCGAACAGCCCTTCCAAAGATACTTACGGGCTTTCATGCTAGAAATGATACTCAGCGGAGCACCGCTTTTCTCGCCACGAACCGAAAGAATCTCTCCATCAGAGAGAGGGATCCGAATAACCTTGTCAAAACAAACGATCTCCGCGCGATACAATGATAACCAATCCATGCCGACCACGACATCAAAACTACCCGGGGGTACCGGCATAAGGTCAATGGGGAAAGACAAACCCGACAGTTCCAAGCGACATTCCCTAAGGGTGTGTGTCGCTTCGATTTTCTTACCATTAGCCAATTCTATTAAGTACTTAGCCTCTAAAGGTGTGGGTACTATATCTAGCAATCGACTAACATCCAAAGATACGAAACTCTTATCGGCACCAGAATCAAACAAGACAGAAACATAGCGATCATTAAGAAGGAACGTACCGGTAACTGTGTCTGGATCCTGCCTAGCCTCCGCAGATCCAATGACGAAAGCACGTGCAGTCCTGCCTCCGCCGCCGTTGTTCCCGTTACCGTTCCCGCCCCTCCCATTATCGCCCTGCTTCAGTTTGGGACAGTCACGCTTGAAATGTCCCGTATCACCACAGTTATAACACCCCTGCCTCCCCTGAGTCCCCTGAGCAGCAGGAGCAGGAGTAGCCGTAGGAGTCTGAGTTGGGGTGAGTGCCACCTTGCAATCCTTAGCATGGTGCCCCAACTGATGGCACCGATGACAACGAGCCCTATCACAACCTCCAGAATGATGAAAACCACACTTGTTGCACTTGGGATGCTTCCCAACGTACCCACTCGTCTTCTGCCCAGAAGAAGACCCAGATGAATCAAACTTCTTCGCCGGCTGAGCTGGCACCACACTCTTCCCCACACTATCCCACTTCCTCTTGTTCCCCTCAGCAACCTTCACGGCGGCACCCTTGGGTGGCAAAACGCCTTCCGCCACCTTCAGGTTAGTCATCCGATGAGCTGATCGGACAACTTCAGCAATAGTGGGAAGATTCCCAGCAGCCACCAACCCAGCAATCTCGGGCACTAGTCCAGACACATAGTGCTCGATCCTCCTGTACTCGGGTGTGTGTAAATCAGGACACAACACCGCCAGCTCATTCCTCCTCACAGTGTATTCCTCAATCTCAGACCCAACCATCTTGTAACTCCAGACCTCATGCTCCAACTTCTGTATCTCATCTCTCGGACAGTACTCACCTCTCAACAGCTGCACGAACTCCGCCCAAGGCATAGCAATAGCCACCCCCAATCCCATGTTCTGTGTAGTAGCATTCCACCACGACAGTGCAGGCCCCTCAAATGTCGCAGCAGCATACTTCACCCGGTCCCCAGCAGGACAGTTACACATAACAAACACAGATTCCACCTTCTCCAGCCATCGAAGCAGTCCCACCGCTCCCTCAGTTCCAGCGAAGTTATGGGGCTGACAGTCCCGAAACTTCTTATAAGAGCACTGAGGTGGGGGTGGATTGGCACCAACACCTGGAACATGGTACACGAGTAAAACACAAACGAAAGGACACGAAACCCGAAAATGAGGCAAGGTCGACAGAAATCAACTCACCACCCATGGCATTAATCCCAGCCTGGAAATTTGCCATAGCCATGTTCACTTGCTGCTGTAGCAAGTTGTTCAATTCAGCTTGGGTCATGTTGATGTTTCCACGACCACCGCCTCCAGCGCGACCACCACCGCCAGCACGGCCACCGCCGCCACCACGACGTCTACCACCGCGAGCACCAGACATGATCAAACAAATCAAGAAATCGAGGGATTCAGATTCACTTCCAGTGTCAACCACTAGAAATTTACAAGAGTTAACCTAGGGACAAATCCAGGACTATACATCCAAACTAGAAATCCATCGGGATTTTCATGCATCCCAGTTTATTATTTCGTGTGCACCCGAAATGATAAACTGCTCTACATGGTCCTCCAGATGTACCCCTAATCCAGACCCCAGTCACTGAATATCGCCGCCTAGTAACGTGTGACGATAGGTGCAAGGGTAAGAAGGCATGTGTGTGCTTGAACCAACAAGTCAACCCCTCCTTCCTCAAGCCAGAAGACAAGAGTAGGTAAGAACCCAAATAAAAGCGGATGATGTAACGGAGAAGCATGATGATGATGTAAGGACACCCCGACAACGTTAGTACGTATCCCACTAATAGACCCAAAGTATGTGACCGTCTAGTGTGTGCGACTCGGCTATAGACCAGACTCTACATGCAGTCCTAGTTCACTATAACCATTGGCTCTGATACCAATCTGTCACACCCTCAAATTACCACTTGCGGGGTTTTACCGCTAGGCGCATGACAAACCAGGATCCAAGTCAACGATCACAATAAACAACTCTATATGAAAAACGTAAAGAGACATAAACATTAATTTTATAAGCGGAAGCGTTTAAGTAGCATTTAATCAACTATGCTATCATCTCAAAAGTTATTCAAAATACTTTTATTACAAAACGTGCAACTATGCCTAGACGCCAATGCAGACCCGTGCGCCTAGTTCCATTCATTGCTACCTTAGCGACCTGAGAAAAACATGCCAAAAAGATGTCAACATATAATGCTGGTGAGTTCACAGGTTTGTTCAATATGTTACCAAAACGTTACCATGTCCATACTATATCAATGTTACCAAGTACGCTAGCTAGGCGTATGTTTTATTACTACTACGATTGGAAACCATTACTAGACACGTTTAGCAATGTTTAGCATGTTTAAGCAGCCCGTATGTTCAGCATGATAATGTTCCTGTTCGAGACAATATGCACCCGCCCGGCCCTCCAAGCCGACGAGTGGGGCATGTCACGCCCAATAGATCTATCCACATTTCCCCCGTTGTGCATCCCCGCACATTCATGGTTTCCCCCGGGACTTTCCAAAGATCGTATAGCAATATAAAGTTAAAAACCATAGTATGACATATGTTACCAAAACAGTTTAGTGCATGTTTTCTCCCCCAAAAGTTAAAGCAGTAAAAGTGGGGTCGTGAACTCACCTTAGATAGCGTTCTTCAATTACAAGTAAAGATGTTTAGCCCTTGATAATCCCTCTACCGGAGATCTATCAAAATGTTCACATAAGTGTTCCGACTAATAACCATAAGGTTATCTAGTCCCCGATTGTCCAGATCGTAACCAAGTATGTTTTAAAACGTGTTTGAATGTTTAACCGACACACTAGACCGACCCGACATCCCGTTGGTGACCTGTTACCTTAACTAATCAAGTACACATAGATTACACTCAAGGTTCAAGCATAAAACACTTAGTTTGTATCAAAAATCTCATTTCTGCATCAGAACGGTCGAACCAGTCAGTTTTAAGTCTCCTTCGCACCTTTTCAGTCTCCTTCGCCCGTTTTACATTTCGTTCGACCGTTTGATGCCTCCTTCGCCCGTTTTACCACATTCGCCCAACAAAAACCCAGGTTCGACCCTGGTTTTCCTCCTTCGCACCTTCGATCGGTCGAAGGAGGCCAGGTTTGCCCCTGTTGTGTAAATTTTCCTAAAAACGCTTCAAACACATTCAAAACGACTCGAAACATCATCAAACACAGCAGTCAAGCATGGATAACTTATCCCTACAAAACCCCACCGATTTCCCCCGATAATACGTCCGTTTCAGCCCTTTCCCAAAATGGTAAAGATTATGGAAACATCACTTTCATGCATGAATAATTTACCCAATTTGGAAACTTTTGAAATCGATTCATGCTTAGCTTAAAATACTCAGTTTGTCGATTATCCTATCTTTTCTTACCAATTCTATTGATCATAAATATCATGCATCAAGTTTAGATCCAATAAAACCCCCAAATACCCATATTATCATCATATCTAATCCTAACCCTAGACAACAATATTCCAACATCAATAACAATCCCATATCATGTTTCTATCATAGATATAGCAGCAAATCATCGAACAACACATAACACCACATAATATACAATTTACATATGTTATTCACCATGAAACCTATGTTAAATGCTAATGTTTTGATTTAGAAAGATGTTTAAAAGGTTTTTAATCATAAAAACACCCTTAGAACAGATCCGGACAATTAGGGATAGATGAAAACGGATTAAAATGCTTTTAAAAAGGTTTAGGATTTAGAACACACCTTGGATTCTTGTTTAGATGTTGTAGATGGGTTAGATTATGAAAAAGAAGAGCAAAAACTCCTTCCTTAGTGATTAAGATCGTTTGAGAGCGTTTTGGGACGGTTAGGGTTTGTGAAATGATGAAAAATGACAAAGGTTGGTATTTATACTAATCCTCCTTCGCACCATTTCAATGGGCGAAGGTGGTCTCCTTCGACCCTTACACAGGGTCGAATGAGCCCTGTCCTGGTCGAAGGGAATTCCTTCAATTCCACTTCCCTGGTTCGCCCATCTACAAAGGGTCGAACCACACAATTTCTCTCCTTCGACCACTTGAAGTGGTCGAACCAGGATTCCTTTTTAACTAGTTTTCCAATTTGTCGTGTTTAACGCATTCTAACACATCTTAACACATAAGCATGCATCCTTAGTCTATATTTAACATATTTAAGCATAGATAATCATTTATACATCATTTAAACACATCTATGTATATAATCCACCACACGACCCGTAATCTACACATATACTTAATTAGTTCATGTAATGTCACCAACAACAGAACCCGGTACTAGTGTATTACCAAAACGACTCCCAATGATCCTCCAGATCATTGTACCCTGGACAATCCTAACTTGACCCGACTCAACTAACCCAGTTAAGTTTGTTTATAAACGTTTCTCGCTAAAGTAGACTTAGATGTTACTAATATGTTAAAGCCAAACATGCCGGGTGTCACAGTTAACATGTATGTTATCAATTCCGTTTTGGTTACATTCGGTTAATTATCAAAAATAAACATTGTACAAATTTATAAACTTAAAATAGTTAGTCAACTATTTTGAACCTTTTTAAAGGAGAGAAATACATGATAACATATGAAAAATACATGAAATGTTTATGAAATACATAAAAATATATTTCAAATACCTAGATATACATGAAATACACAAAATACATGAAAATATGTTTTCAAATACATGGATATACATGAAAACACGTAAATATATAACTATCAGTTTGGTTCAATTTCGGTTATAGAAGATAAGAAAACCGTAACTATAACTGAATGATTCGGTTTTGGCTATATTTTAGCCGTAACCGATCGCTTAATTCATTTTCGATTTTTTGGTTGTCAGTTTTTGTGTGCTCGCTCACCCCTTGCATTCACAACTCGTCCACCAAATTTTTATGTGTATCCTTTATATTTTAAAAAGTGATTTTATGGGGGTGTGAGTAGAGAAGAGACAAAATGTTACTGTGCATCTGTATATTTAGGGGTAGGGGCACTGTTCCCTATATTTATTTTTTAATGTTTTTTTGAAAGTAACTATGAGTGTAGGGGAGGGAAAAGGTGATGACAAAGGTATAAACAAATATTTTTGAAAGGGGAGAGAAAATATAATGGATTTGATTCAACCCTAATTTAAACAATTTGATTCAGGATTTGGTTTTGTTGTCATGATTCAACCAGTATTGTCAAGTAAGGGCATACGTAGTGGGGGACTTTATATGGCTTTATGATATTAAAATATTAATAAAGTGAAATGAGTGGCTTTATGGGGCTTTATGTAAAATAGGTGTGTAGTGAGTGAGGGCTTTATGGGGCTTTATAAAACATTGAGTAATTATTGCGTAATTATTGTTTTTTATTTAAATAACAAATATTTAAAATGAATAATAATAAAAATAATATTAATAATAATAATAATACAAGAAAATTTATTAAATAAAAAAATACTAATAAAAAATAATATTTAATAAAAGTAAATTTATTAAATAAAAAAATAAATTAAATTTAGGCTTAATAAATGTAATTAATTCTCTGTAGGTGTGTTTAAATAATTTAGGTTTAATAAATGTTTTAATTTATGATTATATAATGTTTTAATTTAGAAGCATGTAATGTTTTACTTTAAGTTTTTGTAATGTTCTAATTAAAGTTTATGTAATGTTTTTAATTATGTTTGTCTAAAAACACATTAAACAATGAAAAAAAAAACACTAAACATTAAACACTAAACATTAAACATTAACACTAAACATCAAAGTCCTTCACGGGTAGCTTAGTTGGTGAATGGACCAGGGATCTCTCTTGAAGGTCTCAGATTCGATTCCCACGAAGGACATAATGAGAAATGATGGATGACTCATGGCCTATGGTCATGAGTTCGAGTCCTGATCTCGCCAAGTTTTACCGGTTCACTACTTTCGTGCCTTCGGGCGGGTATGTGGGTCGGGTTTTCCCAGGAAGTGGGCTGTCGGGTGGGCTAGGGGCTTCGTGCGTCCGGGGTGGGCCGGTTTGTGCCCCTGTCTTTGCCACTGGGGGGCCGCGTATGAAGTACCCGGCGTTGTTTAGTTGGCCGTTCAAAAAAAAACACTAAACATCAAACATTAAACACTAAACATTAAAAAAACACTAAAGATTAATCATTAAACACTAAACATTAAAAAAACGCTAAACATTAAACATTAAAAAAAAACGGAACAATTGCCATGACAGAAGATGGGTGATGGTGACGTCGGTTCGGTGCTGCTCCTGATAGAGGGTGTTCTATCTCGTACACTTAACGTATACATCCTGCCACTTAAAAGTTAGCTAATCGATGTTGCGGTCATTTGTTTCGCGTATTTGATTAAATTCCTCCAACACATTGGGCAAAAAAAAGACCTATTATCAGGTGGATGTTCGTTGACATTGATCCAAACTGTCACTAACACGATCTTCTCATTTGCAGTCCACGGTGCCATTTTTTAGAGAAGTTTAAAATAGTGGGGTTTTTATAGTGTATAAGAAATATATGTACTGGGGGAGGTTTTTTGGTGTATGTTGATTTGATATTTATATATATATATATATATATATAATATATATATATGTGTGTGTGTGTAGTTGCTTTCTTTATTAAGGCATGTGACCATTTCACAACGGTCAAAATCCTCGATCAAAGCAAAACAAATCTCGCGATACACATAAAGCCCAATCGAATAAAGCCCTCATAATGCCCTGGGGCGGTGTACCCTGAGGCTACGGGGCTTTATAACTATCATAGCACCACTTATAATGCCCACGACGCTTGGTAACCAATAAACAGTTATAAACTAATGGTTCAATTTCAGTTATCGTTTTTAAAAGAATCCAAACTAAAATATTGAACAAATTTCTAGTGAGTTCTTTACTAAATGAGTTCTAACATCGATCTGGGATACAATATATCAACCATGTAACCTAATTGAATATTCTCGCCCAAATACACACACACAAAATAAATACTAGGATATGAGACGACGATAATTTAAAATGTGATACTCATTTTCTGTTAGTTTATCAATCATCTACTGGGTTCACCCGCGTTTTACGGCATGCAGACCAATTTTAAGCAAAACTTAAATGGAAATATAGAAACAAAGGTACCTACAACTAAATATTAGAAAAATGTACTTTGAACTAAAATATCATAGTGGGATTCCCCGTTTTAATCGACGAGAATTAGCTCAGTATTGGTTTGGTTTGTTATCGTACTGGCACCCGTTATTTTAACCGAAAGAGAAAACCCTCAAAAAAAGAGTAATGGATTTAAATAATCACTACTATTGGCCATTGACCATCGTATCACGCGGTTATCTTAGTCTTTATTTTGATGCTATTCTTTTAACAGTGACCACGTCATTGAATAAAGATCAACCCATATAATCCAGGCATGTAATAACCTGCCACACCACGCCAATGGCAGAAACCTGTGGCGCATCACTCGAAAGCCTATCAAAGTCAATATTAACACAAACCATATTTAATTAGAAAAGATCATTTCATTAAGATGTCGAAAATGAGTACTTTGTCTCCAACATTACACAAAACAACAAACATAAAGTTCACACATGGGGTTTTTCCGTCTATGTCCTAACCCAGCGCTACCCTAAGAGAAGTTGAACCAACCGCGAACACCCAATACATCGAGAAGTGGCTTCCTATGGGTCAATCGTGAGCACTTCCAAGTGAGACCATAGCGTAACACATGATCGGGGTTTGCTTTTCCACTTCACGTTGTCATCATAACAATGGCCAACGCTGGCTCAGTCGTGATCAGTGGCTAAAATTTTTGATACCATTGAAAATTAGCAAAACTCTATGACTCGTAGATGTGCTATCCGGTCGGCTTATTTCGCACTCAGTACACAGCTACATAGGAACAACCAATGTTGTCAATTCATACGAGGGTTATCGACCCTTCTAGCCTTTATAAAGATGATCAAGCCACTTAACTAAGCAAGGTCGATTATGTCCTCCAATCAGAGAAAGAACCCGCATTCCTCGAAGGCAACCCAAGCATGACTTAGGTTAACAATGACTTACACACAATAGCGACACAACAGTACACGAGCCACAAGTCTCATAACTGACCCACACAGGGTCTCATGCCCAAATCACACCGGCTTTTCAGGATGAACACTAGGTTCTCACTAGGTTCCAGGTATATAATTCTGCGGATTGAACCAGGCATCCATCGCTTCGGTAGGCAGTGCGTCCTCATACATCCGCTCTTTTGAAACAACTGTGCGGGGAAGACATTCAGCTCCCATACAAGGAAGCTTCATCTCCCCTTTCCATCCGATGTGGGGGGTTTACTAGGATCACAATCAAGGGATATCGACAAAATCTCCTTTCAACTTGTTGGCCAATCAAAAGCCAAGTCTGAACTTAGAGAACAAGAGTAAACAAGACAATGAGTGATCACCAACCCCGACCCTAGCGCCCACCAAGGTTCCCGTGCACCCCAAATTATTATTATGTGTGCACCCGTAATGATAATTTGCGTTGCATGGTTATCTCGGTGCTCGCTAGTTCCAAAATTCCTGATCCAGAAACAAAGGATACTCACAACAAATGACTTGGACTAGTTTCACCTCCACAACATAACAACATGGAGACATCCACTAGAACGATAGAGGTTAGTCCTTCCGATCATCTCGTCCACAGGTAAGCGGGTGAGTTCATCGCAGACCACAACGTCCTTCCCACTTGTTGGTACCGGTGATCGATGCAAGAATGCGAACTAAGGTGAAGCGTTACACGACATCCTTACAAGCAAAATATCCATACTACATATATGTATTATCTAACCTTAGAAAATCAAAACATAAACATTCCTATCCATATTGTCTAACATTTCATATATTGACACACATGGCTAGTCGGTTGGAATTTCCCTTTGTATATCCCATGTACAAATTTTCTTTTCTAAAACAAAAGTATTCCGTTGTGTTTTAGTTTTGAAAACATTTGTTTTTAGCCGAAGAGGTTATATTCTAGATTTTCAAAAATGCTATTTCGCTATAACCTTGGCCCTAATACCACTTCTGTCACACCACGCCAATGGCGGAAACACGTTGCGCAATGCTCGAAAGCCTATCAAAGTCAAGAATAACACAAACCATATTTAATTAGAAAATATCATTTCATTAAGATGTCAAAAATGAGTACCTTGTCTCCAACATTACACAAAACAAACAAACATAAAGTTCAAACATGGGGTTTTATTGTCTATGTCCCAACCCAATGGTAATTATAGATGAAACCCCCAACAAGTGTCTGACATCCCATATTCCACTGTACTAGCCTCTATTCAGCACTTAGTTACCTAAAAGATATGTTTAAAAAGACGTCAATATATAAAATATTGGTGAGTTCACAGGTTTTAGTTCCATAACAACAAAAGATTTCAACAACAACAACAACAACATGTGTGGAACAAACACAAGCAGTGGGCATTGTAAGGAGTAGCTAACTCCTACAAAACTATGATGAGCAATCCATTGAGCCCGTAACCAAACCAAGACACGCAATGCCCCGCGAGTATTTGTTTCTTGGAAAATAACAACTTAGTTAAAAATACGCGCACCCTTGGTATACACAGTTACAGATGCTATCGATTAGGAGTGGGCTTTGTCAGGCACCAATAGTACTATCCAAATATTCATTCGGTTCTCGATTTCACACACACACCCCACATGAGTAAATGTTTGAGGACTCACCCCGAGTGGTGTACAACATACCCAAGTACTCATCATGCCACTTAACACATTTTCACATATAACAACATTTTGACAAAACATATCTTTCCCCCAAACAAAAACAGTAAAAAGGGCCTATGAAACTCACCTGAAGTACAACGTGCAATCAAATAGTAGAGAATAGCAAGTCCAAGGTCAAGCACCTATGAACGTCCTAGTGTGTATAAGTCACTAAGTCTATAGCGCGTGTTTTCTGGCAAGTTGTACACCCAACTCCCAACACCACTATTTACATATAATTCCTCGTTTAGTTAAACGTATGTACTAGGTCCGTTGCTGATGGATTACCCTTGTTATGAGTTACACTTATATTTCCGTATTAATTAACTCGTATTACATCATCTTCGACTCGACTCTCTTTACCGTATAATTATTTTCCCATTAAATAATTATACTGGGATCTTGTCGATCGAGATTTCATTTTCAACATTCGACACTCACTTTACCATATATTTATTTTTCCATTAAATAAATATACTAAGATCTTGCCGATTTGACAACATATTTTACACTATCAAGTTCAAATTCTTAACTTAGTTTTAAACGTGTAATCGTTATAGATTATTTAACGTTATTTCTCCCATGAATACTTTTCCAACACTTAGGAAAGTGTTATACACTTTTCACCTATAATTAATCTTATATATTTTAGTTCAAAAAATATATATTTTCATGCCCACATTTGACGCAATAACACATATACGTATTTTGTAGGAAGTTATACAACATATACTTATCCGTCCATTTCACATTTTGTCTGTTAGCGCGTCGTACTATAAATACGTCCATATTCGATCATTTGTATTTATATATTCTCGCATCCCGAATAATACAAGGTGTTCATGTATATATATATATATATATATATTTGAAGGAAAAATTACTTGTCGTCGTAATATTATTTATCATATGTCCAAAATATATATTTACTTTTCTTAAATTCTCAACAATATGTTTTACTTGAAATTAATCACCTTTTAATTTCTACATATTTTTACTTGGAATTTATAAAATAACTTTTGTATTTTAAACACCAAGACTTGGTTATTTCTAACAAAAAAAAAGTGCTTCAACACTTTTACATTCCCATAGATATAAAAGTATTCATTTTTATACAATTTTTACCAAGATTTTAAATCACCAATTTGTTATAAAATCCTTTGTTTTTATATTTCCCAATGATGTGCCGAGAAATTGATATGTTTTCACCCACAATTACCGCATGTTTTATGGTCTAAATCGTGCTTTTATCTTTGTTTTATCACAATTTACCTTTCTTTGTTGATAAATGCAGATTTGGAGGCTCGGTAACGAAAAGAAGTGAAAACCCGCACAAAATGGCACAAAAAGACGAAGATTTGAAGACTTTGAAGATCTGCCAGACATGGCACGGCCTTGCTCACGGTTGTGCAGCCTTCCCGGGTCAACAAGTCAACATTTCCAAGTCAAAGGAGGTCAATTTCAGAGGTCCAGGATGTGCACGGGCGTGCATAATGATGAAGCACGGCCATGCTTTACTTTAGCGTGTTCTCCAAGGCAAAAACCGACCAAGACTGACAAGACGGTTAGCCTCCAAGACAAGCACGGGCGTGCCACATGTGGTGGCACGGGCGTGCTCAATAACAACCCGACATCTGCTGTACAAAGGACTCTGCAACAGTACCCTTTGTCGATCATGGGCGTGCCAGAACGTTGTCGAGGGCGTGCAAGAGCTAAAATGCCTATAAATAGAGGCATCAACCCCACATTTTGAATCATCCTTTTCCACTTGCAATCCAACACTTCTCCACGAAGTTTCTGCCCCTTGAGAGGTTTAGAGGTGTCCTTTGGAGCCTGGGATCACTCCACAAACACCTTGAGAGAGAGAGAGATGGAGAAACACCCCAAAATCATCCAAAACCCTTAGAAATCTCATTATCACCCTCCAACATGTCTTGTACACAAACCCGACCTTGTAAGCTTGTTGTGAAAACCATGCTAGGCTAGATTTCTGTTGGTGTTGTTAGGGTGATGGATACTTGGTATGAATTAATATAGTTTATCTTTTATTTAAAGTGGTGTTTTGTGTTCTTAATAATTCTTACTATTCTAACTTTGTTTAATGGTCTAATTAACAAATCACTTAGTCTTTGGTCTTGTGAGTGTCTTGACAAGCAATGGGAAGGATTCATGAGTGTACCCATGGTGTGTATAAACCCATGCACTTGTGAACTTAAAACCCAAAAGTGGGAAGGAATCATGAGTGTACCCATGGTGTGTAACAACCCATGCACTTGTGAGCTTAAAACCCATGAGTTTGTCAAGATCTCATTTAGGGTCAGTACGGTCTATATACTTGGTCCTAATGATAAGTTAATCCTTAATCTTACATCTTGGTTTCATGGTCTATGTGAAGTCTTGATGTGGGTTACGGAGTAATGAACTAGTGTTGAAATAAAACGGTCTTTATTTTGTTCCATCATTATACTGCCACACAGTTAATGATAGATCAGTCACTTTTTGATAAGTTAATTAAACCAAGTAGGGGATGCACGTGTGCTGGTAAGTCACGACTCCTCTATGATATTAAGTGGAAATTGTTCGGTCATGCTCCGGCCACCGACAAGTTATTCGTAAAAGTCTAGAGTAGTTTGATGTCTATATCGCAACACCGGGAGGCGAGTAATTCGGGGTTAAGTCGACACAGTCTGGAGTCACTTTATTTTCAGTGTTGAGAGGTGAGCTCACCAGATTAGGAGACCCTCATAATAACATTAAGAACACAGTTGTTTGTACAGCTTTGCGATAACAGTCACCTCTAGAAAATGCAATTGCAATTCTAAGTTAAGCATAAGTGCACGCTCAAACACACCACTATGAAATACAGGTAGCTATTTCATACCGAGGTTCCATCCGATCCCGAAGCAACACCATTATTTTGCTATTGATTTTCCTTAAAATTTTCCATCTCTCATTTTATTTTTCTTCTTATTTTAAAAAGTCTTTTTAAGTAATTTTAGGAAGATGAGTAGTAAAAATCGTGTCCACGGATTCGATACTCGGTACTTGCACATTTCTATACTATATACGATAGGTGCGCTTGCCTATTGTGTCGTGTTTAGAACGTTGAGCAACTATCGTTTTAAAATATAAATTTAAAACTTGTAAGTGTCTTTTTGTTTTTCTAACTTGCTCGTCTTTTCATTAAAGCTTTTGGCACCTCCCCCCCCCCCCCCCCCCCGCGACTTTGCCCTTTTTGAAAAGAAGTCTAGTTTTCTTAAACACTCACACGACACCACCCAACATGTTTGGGAAATTCATATTTGTTTTTATAAAATTCAATTTTTATAAAAATAACACTTTATATGGAAATACAACATTTTGCAAGTCTTGAAGACATTTCCATTAACAAAACTTGGAAAGTTACAACTTCCCATTTTCAACACTACCTTTACCAAAAATCACATTTTTAGCCAAAAGTTTCAAAAATGACATTTTACACCCCTTAACTTTTAAAGTTACCAAATCATCACTTTATCTTTAAAAGTTACATTTTCCATCCTTAATCTTACAAAAGTGACAATTTCCTACTAAACTAGTAAACTTAGTTTTGTCAACTTTTTTTATATATGTTATTATTATGATCTAACACTATTAATAGTTCATAATAACCTTAATAAGGATAATATTATGTGTATTTGGTGTATTAAGTCCATAATGTCCATTTTTGGTTCTTGAATGTTACTAACTTTGAAGATGTGATTTTTATATCTTGTAACTTCTCAAATATCTTTCATGATATTATGTTTTGAATGGTGATGTATTGCAAAATACATCGGTTATTTGTACATGTTTTGAGTCGTTATCGAGTCAGTGTGTGTCGTTTATATATATTTTTCAGTTTCTATTTAGTATTTTATGTGTCACAGGAATCCGGATGGCAAAAGAGGCAAATTTATGCATAAACGGTGCTTTACGAGGTCCCGGATGAGTCACAAGTGAAAAGAGAAGATAAAAATAAACAAAATTGAAAAAATCATCCCGTCGTGTCACGCGACAGACTTCCTTGCATCTCGTCGTGTCACGCGGAGCTATGCAGATTCAGCTTTGAGGGCGCCGTGTCACGCGGCCACTTACCCAGAATCTCGTCACGTGACACGATGGCCATCAGGAAGCCCAAAATTGTGTTTTTCAAGCCCAAATTGAATTTTAAAACCCTAGAACGTAATTTTAAGCTGCATTCTTGACTTTTGGACGAAAATAGAGCTGCTCAAGGTGATTCCAAGGCATGAAAAGGGCAAGGTTCGAGATTTGAAGCTAGAGTTTCGACTTCCTCGGGTGTTCATCATTCGGTTTAGTTGTTTCTAAGTTTTCTTTCATTCAAACTCATGTTGATTGATATTATGAACCTTTTAATTTCTATTTTGATGATGTTTTGTGGCTAAACTCTTATAGCTACCTAGACTAAGACAAATACTATGCTTTGATTTGCGATTTTTATGGTTTTTGGAACTTGTTTGGATTTATGATTCAGTAAAGATTTTGATTTCTTTAGATCTAGTGTATGTGCGTATCTATTATTTTTTGATTGTCACTTATTCACTCCACTTGCACTTTTGTGAATGTCTTTCATGTATGAGTGCTAGTTAGGTTGCAGACTTTGTGTAGCAACTAGTTTATGGTCAATAGTCGTGAGTTTACCATAGGAGTGATATTTGATGGTTAGAAGATTTTAGGTATTCTTCCAAGTTCAATAGCTGTGAGGTGAGGACTTGTTGGTATGTCTAGGTTGTTAGATTGCTAGGTTAGAGGCTTTGTGAGAAGATCTACCTAGTTTCCCTTTCAGTTCCTGCATATCAAGTTACATCTAGGCTTTAATAATTACCCCTTGCACCTAGTGTAGTGAGGCTTTCGCGCTGTGAGGTAGATTGTCTAGCGGGTACTCGATCATAAGAGTTAGATAACCTGTGAGGGTTTGTACTCCAACCGGTAGTTTAACAGCACAAAAATATTCTAGGGTTTCCCCTTGAGAAGGGTCGAGGGTGTCTAGTTTATTCTTGATATTTAGTATTTTAAGATCCCGGTTCCAAATCAGTTCCATAACCATAGAAGCTTATCAGGCATAGTTAGGAGTCTGGTCTAGGTAGTGTTTTATCATCATCTGAAATCAGCTTAGCTCAATTATCGTTTTTAGTTCAGTATAGTTAACCTTAGGTAATCTTTATTTTATTGCAATTTATTTTTCAGCAAAACCCCCTTTTAAAATAATAAATTAATTTAATCAGTTTTAGGATAAGTAATCGAGTCTAGTTTTCGTTTTCCATTAGAGTCTCGTGGGTTCGATATCCGGACTTACTTTAGCTTTACTAGAGTCGATAGGTTCACTTGCCTGTCAGTAGTTTAGTTTTAGAGAGTCTAGAGTATTACTAGGTGTCTAGTTTTAGGTTTAATTTAGTTATTTTTATTAAACTACATTTAGCACATCAAGTTTTTGGCGCCGTTGCCGGGGACTCTTGGCGATTGCGTTTACTAGCTTTGATTACACTTATCTGCTATATCTGTGCTACTTGTGTTTTGTGTTGAGTCTGTCTTTTTGTATAGTGAGTCGTAGGAGTCTAATTGTTTGTGTATTTTAATTTCTGTCGAGTCTGTAAATATGTTTGAAATTTGTGGAGGACCCTATTTTACCGTTAGATGTCCACAATATGAGGGGTCCTCTACACATTATTGTGCTAATTCCTTTGTGCAGCCGCAGCCATTTTATTCACAGGGTTGTCCTACATATTATTATGATGACTCGTCTCAGCAGCCACATTATAATCAGTTTTCTGGAAGCACTTCTTGTGAGGACAGTGGTAATGATTGGAGTAAAATAGAGAGTCTGTTGACATTACTAGTTGCTAAGGATGAAAATACCCAGAAAATGTTAGCAGAGCATGACATCCTCCTGAAAAACCGACAGGCTACTATTTTAGATCTACAACGAACATTAGAAGACATATCTAGGAGATTAGATGAAGAAGAAAAAGAAAAAGAAAAAGTTCAGCAAGAGCAGTCGCTGAAAGTCGGTTATACTTATGATGAGGAGGGCAACTACCTCGGGTACATAAACGCTCGAGGGGAGTTATTCCCAACGTTTCCAGAAGAAGGGAAAGAACCGATCATGAAATACGCTGATGAGTCAGATGAAGAAATCATCCCAGTCACGGAAACGAAAATGGACGTTGAAGTCCCACCTCCGGTGCCACAGGTTACTATATATGATTTTGGGAATGACTCTGATGAGGAGGACGACGAAGAAGAATGGGCGGCGTATCAGAGGTCGTTTATGAGGAAAAAAGGATTGAAGAAGTGGAATTGAGAGATTCCGTTGGTATGCTGTTTGGTGCAGAGGAAGACAATGAGATGGGTGAGAAGTCATTGTCTGAAGAGGATGAGTTTTTAGATCTGGAGTTAGAGGGTTTACCGACAGACATGACCGAACCTGCACCAGATGAAAGAAATAAGTGTGAGGATAATCCCATGGAAATGGTGGTAGATGAAGCACACCATAGCTGGCCCGTGGTATTAGTGATAGATGGAATTATAAAATCAACAGCACCACGGGAGAGGGCAAAGAAGAGAAAAAGAAAAGATCGGAACCGGAAGAGGATCAATGGTTGGCACGAATTGGAGAAGATGAAGGCAGTGGAAGTCAAACACGATCAGTCTTCTTGCTACATGTCACGCATCCGGCTCAATCCAGGTAAGTTTAAATGTTGGTGGTTTGACCCGTTGAGAACTATTAAATTATTTTTCAATTCCACAAATAAATATTTAATTGTTAATAAGAGTCGAGTGGAATTAAACGGGTTGGATCGGGTCCAGATAAAAGAGAAGCCCCCTGATTAAATTTAAGTGTGGGGAGCCTCTGTAGAGTTTGTAAATTTATATTTATACCTATTTATTTTTTTCTAGCTTTTCATTTTTTTCAATTTTATTTGTGGTCCATCGTTTGGTAGTGATTCATAGGTTTTTATCTTTCTATTTTATCTTTGTTTTTGTGTCTTTGAGTCTGTTTGCAAGTTTGCGTGTTTGCTTAGGTAGAGGAAATTTCACCATGAGCGGATCCCATGTATTATCTTTGTGTATATTTTATGAGTGGGAGTTTTGGTAAAGGTTTGGGTAATAAAAGGAGAATTTTTCATTAAAAAAAAATTAATTGACTTTCTGTGAAAAAAGACTTTTCACGTAATGTGAGGAGTCTGGGCTGACCTGTTCGCCTCATGTGACCAGCAATTACCCCGGAAAGTTATATTTTTTTTCGCTTGCAACGCGTGTTGCGATCACCAGTGACCTTCACGTTGAGCGAGAACTAGAGTTTTTTTTTTTCTTATACCCATTTGGTTCTACCACCATTCACCGCCATTTTGCCAAGCAGGTACGTCTTCTTGTTTGTTGTTATATTATGAGTCTAAGTTAGTAGTTTGAGTCTTTTTTCTTTTTATTCTTGTGTAGTTCGGTATTATGCTCGGGTTTTGTTTGTTTCGTTTTGCGCAGGTTTGGATCGCACCGCCCGTACTCAATCTCCATTCGGGTGATTCCGGAGCTGTTATCATTTATCAAAGCAAGCCCAGAGTTTACCATTGTGTTAGAGCCGATCGCGACCAAAATGCTATACGATCGAGCTGGATTGGACTAGAGTTTTTTGGAGCTTACGCGTTAATAAAGCAGCTAAGTCCTTTACAATTTCCACTTGTCTTTTTATTTTTGTATTCGGAATTTAGTTTTTTTTTTTTTTTTTGAGTCGTTTTCTATTCCTACATTGAGGGCAATGTAGAGTTTAAGTGTGGGGATGATAAACTGTCGTTTAGTCTGTATATGGAGTCATTTTGAGTCAAAATTAAAAAAAATAAAAAAAAATCAAAAAATTAAAAAAAAATGTCCCTGATTTTGAAGTTTGCATTATATAAAATATGGAAAATGATAGGTAAAGTTAGGTGTCCGGTTTTCAAATAGTATGTATAATAAGAGATTAAAATTGATTGAAAAGGTGTCTGATTTGGGATTTGTGGGTAGACTCGGCCGGTAGAAAGGTTTCCTTTGAAAAGTAATAAATTAATTATGTTAGGCTATTTTGTGGGTTCTCATCTAGGAAAAACGGGGAGACCGAAACCGCCAAAAATAGTATAAGAAGCACCGTTATAAGTAGAAAACCGTTAGAATTTCTAATCATTTAAAAAAAATATTAGAAATCAAAGCAAAAATGCTGAAGCTTAAGGTGCCTGGCCACTGGGTTAGCGACTTGGATTGGTCACACCCTTTGAGTTAAGTATGCTGAGATGAAAAAAAAAATGCTGAAGCTTAAGGTGCCTGGCCACTGGGATAGCGACTTGGATTGGTCACACCCTCTGAGTTAAGTATGTTAAGAAAAAAAAAAGAAAAAAAAAGTGATTTTAAATTCTCTTGTTTTTTTTACATAAGACGGTTGGGAAATGGTCAATTGGTCGTTCCTTTAGCTTTATAAGCTTGAGGCAGGATTAGGAGGAACTGTGGCTTCCTTTGAGTGAGACCCTAGATAGACTAATCAACATGAACTTAACATAAATAAAAAGGGACTTGGAAACCGGTTTGGGTTTAAGAGGATCAGTATACCTACAATCGCAATCAACATGTTAGTAGATTATTAATTAAGTAACCTATGTTTTGAAACTGGATGTAAACCTAACTGTGATTCCATAGCATAATTATTTTTCAGGGACGAAAAAACATAAGTGTGGGGATGTTTGATGTATTGCAAAATACATCGGTTATTTGTACATATTTTGAGTCGTTATCGAGTCAGTGTGTGTCGTTTATATATATTTTTCAGTTTCTATTTAGTATTTTATGTGTTACAGGAATCCGGATGGCAAAAGAGGCAAATTTATAAATAAACGGTGCTTTACGAGGTCCCGGATGAGTCACAAGTGAAAAGAGAAGATAAAAATAAACAAAATTGAAAAAATCATCCCGTCTTGTCACGCGACAGACTTCCTTGCATCTCGTCGTGTCACGCGGAGCTATGCAGATTCAGCTTTGAGGGCGCCGTGTCACGCGACCACTTACCCAGAATCCCGTCGCGTGACACGATGGCCATCAGGAAGCCCAAAATTGTGTTTTTCAAGCCCAAATCGAATTTTAAAACCCTAGAACGTAATTTTAAGCTGCATTCTTGACTTTTGGACGAAAATAGAGCTGCTCAAGGTGATTCCAAGGCAAGAAAAGGGCAAGGTTCGAGATTTGAAGCTAGAGTTTCGACTTCCTTGGGTGTTCATCATTCGGTTTAGTTGTTTCTAAGTTTTCTTTCATTCAAACTCATGTTGATTGATATTATGAACCTTTTAATTTCTATTTTGATGATGTTTTGTGGCTAAACTCTTATAGCTACCTAGACTAAGACAAATACTATGCTTTGATTTGCGATTTTTATGGTTTTTGGAACTTGTTTGGATTTATGATTCAGTAAAGATTTTGATTTCTTTAGATCTAGTGTATGTGCGTATCTATTATTTTTTGATTGTCACTTATTCAATCCACTTGCACTTTTGTGAATGTCTTTCATGTATGAGTGCTAGTTAGGTTGCAGACTTTGTGTAGCAACTAGTTTATGGTCAATAGTCGCGAGTTTACCATAGGAGTGATATTTGATGGTTAGAAGAGTTTAGGTATTCTTCCAAGTTCAATAGCTGTGAGGTGAGGACTTGTTGGTATGTCTAGGTTGTTAGATTGCTAGGTTAGAGGCTTTGTGAGAAGATCTACCTAGTTTCCCTTTCAGTTCCTGCATATCAAGTTAGATCTAGGCTTTAATAATTACCCCTTGCACCTAGTGTAGTGAGGCTTTCGCGCTGTGAGGTAGATTGTCTAGCGGGTACTCGATCATAAGAGTTAGATAACCTGTGAGGGTTTGTACTCCAACCGGTAGTTTAACAGCACAAAAATATTCTAGGGTTTCCCCTTGAGAAGGGTCGAGGGTGTCTAGTTTATTCTTGATGTTTAGTATTTTAAGATCCCGGTTCCAAATCAGTTCCATAACCATAGAAGCTTATCAGGCATAGTTAGGAGTCTGGTCTAGGTAGTGTTTTATCATCATCTGAAATCAGCTTAGCTCAATTATCGTTTTTAGTTCAGTATAGTTAACCTTAGGTAATCTTTATTTTATTGCAATTTATTTTTCAGCAAAACCCCCTTTTAAAATAATAAATTAATTTAATCAGTTTTAGGATAAGTAATCGAGTCTAGTTTTCGTTTTCCATTAGAGTCTCGTGGGTTCGATATCCGGACTTACTTTAGTTTTACTAGAGTCGATAGGTTCACTTGCCTGTCAGTAGTTTAGTTTTAGAGAGTCTAGAGTATTACTAGGTGTCTAGTTTTAGGTTTAATTTAGTTATTTTTATTAAACTACTTTTAGCACATCAAATGGTTATTTTAAGAGGATTAAAACCACTTTTAAGTGTATCCAATTCATGTTAACAAAATCTGTTTAGATCGTCATTTTACATTAGTGTATGTGAATGTTTTTAACTTTTATGAACAACTACAACATTAACATAACCCACAACCATATCTTTAAACACACATGTTATCCTTGTAAAACATATGACATTCCATGTTTTAAACCCTTGTTACATAATATGTTTAGATCTCAAAAATTGCAAGTGTATGTTTAACTTTTTAACTTACAAAAAAATAACCATTCCATAACTCACAGCCCTCATACCGTATAAAATCATCCATTCTAGTTTCATAATAACATGTGTTTTCTTATGTTTTAGAAACTCATAATCTTAACCCATGTATAACTTGCTTTTAACACATGTAAACAAGAACATTAAAAAATAAAAAAGCAAGGATAAGAAGCTTACAACTAGCACAAGGCTAGGGAAGACTCAAAACCAAGATGAAAGTGGGGTTTAAGTGTGCCTCCAAAGGTTAAGCTCCTAGATCTTGTACACACTTGATTAGGGGTTGGAATGGATATGTTTTTGTGTGTGCTTAGTTGAGAAACAAAGGTGAATGGTGGAAATGTGGTGGTGGTCGTAGGTTTTTTGTCAAGGAAATGAGTTTTTGCTTCTTTACATGGTGATAATGTTATGCAAAGTTAGACATTATAAAGGATGGTTTTGTACCTAGGATGTGACATCTCATAAGCATGCTCCAAACATCATAATTATTGAAGGTTTAGGAAGCAAAATAGGGTGGCTATGGCCACCTTGTAGAACCGGCCCAATGATGGCCTTGTGGGTCCTACCTCTTTTTTCAAAAATATCTCATAACTTCCTAGTTAGAATTCAATCGTTTCGGTTAGGGTTTTCGGGACTTTTACGCGCTCTCATTACGATCTATTTCGGACATATAATTAACTCCCAACGAGCCTTAAACATTAACTATTTTAGGCATTGGTAAGTTATTTCGACTTTAATTGGGTGAATTTATAAGTTTTGCGCGTATCAGGTGTGATACGCGAACTTTATTCGTTACCGGGAGACTTATATTTGGAGTTTCCATTTATGGTTTTGGAGTTCCAAAACATATATTATTTCATGAAAATACCCTTTATTTTATATCCTAGGTGTTTAGGGTTGTTTTCTCTTAATTAATTGTTACCGGGTAATCACCAACGTCTGTTCCAGACAAGTTTATTTGCACGCGATTTCACCGTGCCTTCAATTAAACAAATGCATTCCTATGCATCCTATATGGAATTTGCTATTCTCTAAAGTCTAAATTAATACAATTAATTTAGAATTGCAATTAATTACCATTAATTATATATACTAATTACATACGGAAACACACTGATTTTTGCCGGATGTCACATAACCCACATTATTGTTTTACTCATGGGTAACCCGTATGTTGCGGGGGAACTAAAAGTTACATCAAAATGTATCAATTCAGTATGATGTAAAATGCAACTAAAACTTTTTATTTCAATGATACATTAAACAAAAAATACCAACAATATGATATAAGTATTCTCATATCAAGTAAAGAATAATTGTATCAAACTATATGTATTCATTAATTTCCTCTTTGCATTCTAATCTTTTAAAAACAATTAGTAAGATAGTTAGATGCACTATGAGCCAGACTTAGTTAAAACGGTAACCTACGAAAAATGTGTAAATTGTATGATTCTTTTATTATTTGGGTGCTATAAGGAGTTACAAACACAATACATCAATATATACAGTCTAATCTTGGGTTTAGGAAACTTAAGCCCCCATAGAGATAGACAATTAGAGACGGCTAAATTAAACATAGGCTTTCTTCTTCGGTCGTTATATCCGGTGATCATATAGTTTAGATCAGATTAGACATGTTTACGTGTATGAATATTCATACACATAATACTTGTAACACCCCAACCGATGGCGGAAACATCGGGATGTCACGTATTGATGATTGTTCAGTAGCTCATGGTGAGTAATAAATTCCATTAAATGATTTAAATGAATTACATACAATTGTTCTAGAATTTGTACATCAAATTGAATAAAACTATACACATATCTTCAAGCATCAATTCAAATCTTCAAGCAAATAGAACCTGAAACATGTTAAGTTGAAAATATTTTGGGTCAACAAAAGTTGGTGAGAATTACATAGGTTTTTGATAGTTGAATAAAATTGTTGTGCAATTCATGTGTCATGTCAATCTAGTCCATATGTGAGAACATACTAGAAATAAATCGAGTGCATAATCAACCCTGATGACTGTTATAATATGATACATACCATACGCTCATGGTCCACTTGAATATGTTATACGATAACAAACACCCACGCTACCTTTGTAGGAGGCACGTATCCGGGTGGGATTGTCAGTCCAATAGATCTATCAATGTATACCGCCGGCTGATCAATGTTAATGATTATGCTAGAATGGTGCTTACTCTAATCATGCTCAAGACATAATGCAACATAGAAAGCACATAGACACATTGATGATTGAATTGCAATGATGATGTTATAAACATGTTTCACCCCAAAAATGGTGATGAATAGAAAAGGGGCTATGTAAAACTCACCTTGGTAAAATGTTATATCTGGTAAAAAAAATAGAATAATGTGTTGTGAATGTATGCGAGGCGAATCCCAAAGACTCAACAACGTAGCTAGTCCAAATTGAAGAAAACGAAAAAGAAAGAATATCAAGCTTCCAATTCGCCAATTACAAGAGCTTATAATCAAAGCTTCAATTGTAGAAGTAATAGACTATAGAAGAAAGGTATGAGGGAAAGTTTAATCGGATTGAAACAATCGATTTAGAGGTGCAAAGTATAATGGGTCATAGGTGGGTTTTTATACTAGTTTTGGAGTCAATTAGACATTAAAATTGGTCAACACCATAAAGTAAGGTTTTATGATGAATTGACTATTTGACTAAGACTTTGACTGTTTGACTAAGACTTTGACTAGGACTTTGACTATTTGACTCAAGGCTTTATTTAAAAAAAAAAATCTTGTATGTGAAAAAAAAAATAGAATTTAGAATCATATTATTATTATTATTATTATTATTATTTATATACATTTATGTATGTATATAAGTTGTGAGTTAGGATAAATAAAGACTTAGGCACATTTGTATAATATTAATGATAAAGGTGTAATAATATATATATATATATAAGGGCTTTTTATGTATTAAAATTTTGGGGAAAATTTTGCGATGTTACAATACTTCCAGAATTCAAACGGTTACCTCATGATTAAAAATACAACTTTCACTATTGATTTCTCAATTTATTTATAGTATGATCAAGAATATAAAACTTTAACTTTTGTAAAGTACCTAATTCTATATAAAAGATTATTACAAAAGATTTAGCATTATGAATTAATTTTTATATGTTTTCTATTTAATATGTTCAAATTAATTATAAAATTGAATGTAATGAGGTTTGATAAACATTTCTTGACTTTTGACTTTCTTTTGAATAAATATGGTGTTCTAAAGACATATTTGCCCCCAAAAGGTAGTTATTTTATGCATTGTGTGTTGTATCGTAAGCAACTAAATTTATACCTCTTAAAATTTAAGAAGTCTTTGGGAAATGTTTTATAGTATAGATAGATAGTATAGATATAGATAATAAAACCATAAAACCACTTAATTTTTAGAAGGGTGCACATATTCGGACACCACAAAAAAAAATTGACACCCTAAGTACTCCTCGTATAGGTCAATACGAGGAGTATATGCTTTAATGATTGGGTTTGTCTCCCATTCAGACAACAAGGATACAAAAAAACAAACCCTATATGCCTGAACGAGCCGTGCTATGAACCCAATTTTGAACATTCATACGTAGGGAAACCAACTAGTACTACGAGCACGGTGGTGAATATGCGTACATACCGCAGTACTCTTAATACGACCAACCACAAAACCCGCAAGTTCCAGAAGAGCAACTCCACTACTTGCATGTTTCAGACGAGCAACCACAGTGCTCGCATGTTTCGTATGACACTGAAAAAGATTTCGTTTCACGAAAAGATTTGGTTACGTGGGTTAAGAAAAGGGGAAAAGATAATGGTTAAGTCATTGTGAGCCGACGATCGAAAAAAGTTGAGGATTTGGACGTGAAGGTTTGGCTAGTGTGCAACCGTAATGGCGAGCACAAGAGTATAGCCACCTCGAGGAGAACAAGCAGCCAAAAAATTGGTTGCCCTTTTCTAATGGTCAAGTTATATGACGGCAAGCGTGATGCTTGGAGGGTACAGGTGGTACAGGTGAGGAATGCCAAACATAACCTTGGTCCTACTAAATATCTGGAAGGCCACGCGTATGCAAGAAGATTTTCTCCCAAAAAAATTTAATTTGGTGGAGGAGCTGTATGCGCAGGAGATTGAGCCACGTGAATCTGGAAAATCGTAAAGGGATAGTACTCGGAGAGCATGTGTGTTTTGAAAGACATACACAATGCTATCCAAACGATTATTGTTGTAAAGAAACACAATGGATCACATATGCACGAACTTGAAAACCTATTGGTTGAGAAAAAATACACGTATTACACTCGGGAGGATCCTTCATCAAATACGGTTGAGGACATTTTTTTTGTGCACCCGTTATCTTTCAAAATGTGACAGGCGTTCCCGCATGTATTGTTGATCGATGCGACCTACAAGACCAACATGTACCGTTTACCATTAGTGCAAGTTGTCGGTATGATGTCGACAAACCAGTCATTTTGTGCCGCTAATGCCATTGTTTTGAAGGAACGTGAAGAAAACTTCATATGGGTCCTTGAGCATCTTAAGTCTATGTTGGAAGAGTGTATGGAGCCGCATGTTATTATAACTGACAAAGACCAGGCGCTTATGAACGCGTGTGGCAAAATTTTCCAACACGCTAACAAATATCTTTGCAGGTATCACATTTATCAGAACATTTCAAAACGCTGCAAGAAATCATTTACACACCCTAATTGGGAGGAATTTCAACGTTCATGGTCTGGGTTATGCGAGTCTCCCACACCTGAAATATACAAGTATAATGCCAACAATATGTTTAAAGCACTCGTCAAACAATCCGGGAAGCGTAAGTTTTTACTATTTGTTTATTTATTTAAAATAATTTTTAATTCTAATTATTATATATTTTGAGATGTTTTTGATTATTTGTTTAATGAATGGTTGGACTAATACCATGAGAAATTTGTATCGGTTTTGACCAATAGAACAATAAATTTTCACCAAACTACAACAAATAAATTAGAGAGCCAACATGTTGATTTAAAGATATACCTTCCAAGTACGAACAGTAGCTTGACCAGAATAGTAGGGTATATCGATGATGTTGTAGTAAAGCAAGAATCGTATATAAATAAATGTTTTGAAGAAAGCATAAACAAAACAATGAACAACTATAAGCGACTAGCTTTCCTTGACGAACTACGCCTCAATGTTTACATCCATGCTCTTAACCTCATTGAAAACGAGTTTTATAAGTTAGAAACATTGAGGTCATTTGATGCAACATGTGGTTGCCAACTTTACACGGGTTGTGGGTAAGAAACATATTCCAGATATTTTTCACCCACATATATCCCGGATAAAGGATGTCAAGTCTGATGGTCATTATGGGTATAAAGTGATAGCTGTGGGTTTAGGGATGGATCAGGGCCAGTATATGTTTATTTGGGAACAAATTGTTGAGGAATTGGTCTGTCACAAAGATATTTGGAAAGAAACTTTTGCAGATTCTTTGCATGGGGAATATGAGCGCATGCTTCATAGAACAACCTTTACAGGATAGGAATAGCACCCGAATCACATTTGATGGAAATGCCTCATTCAGGACTCCTAATTTCTCAACGATTCGGAGTTATTGTTCACCTGTTAAGCGTTGACCAAAGTCAGACTTTCTTCCCATTATTGCTTGGTCCACTTGTATTTGTTAATGGATACCATTTTATCCATGCATTACTGTCAGGATACTATCCCATGCCAGCACCAAACCCCATTAGGCGTTATTGTCGATGTGATTCAGCGCAGGAATGGGAAGAAATGTACAAGGAACAGATTGAGTGGTGTAAAGCGCTTAGAGCTATAAATCGGGAGGATCCTTCAGTTAAGGATGCTGGTTAATTACGATCCTTAATCTTTGAGTAATAAATACATGTAAATTTTTAAAAATATTACGTGAATGAATAAAATTATTTTTTTGTGAATTTTATGGATTTTTATTAGTTAATTTATTATTTTTAATAATTTATAAAATCTAAAATAAAAAATAAACAACAATATGCATCGTATTGGGCTATACATGGCATATTAGGGTCAAGTATTGGGCTGATATGGGGCTTGAATCCAATACGGGGGCATTGTATTCCTCGTATTGGATTCAAGCCCCATATCAGACCCAATACTAAACCCTAATATGACACGTATAGCTCAATACAAGTCATATCAAGGTCCATATCCCACCAATACATGTTTTCAGACACTGGCATGAGGAATTGGTCATGATATGCCACGTATAGCCCAATACAAGGCATAATATAGGCTCATATCAACTTTAATACGTGAGCATAAGTCACATATGAGTCAAACACAAACACACACACCCAACTCGATTCATTCAACCATTCAGGTATGTATGTTTTTAGATCTTTTCATGAATATTATGATAGATTATTGTAGAAATTGGGTGTTATTTGTGATTATGTGACTCCCTTGAATTTTGTATGTAGAACCGCCTCCTGTGTGTTATAAATAGAAGGTTGGTCTTAGTTGTTAAGGTTGATAACGTCGGCAATTTTGTGTGTAGAACTGCCTCTTATGTATGTAAAACCGCCTCCTATGTGTTATAAAACTCAGTTTCAGTTATTTACGTTTCTGTTGTTTTTTTACACTGGTGGATAAAAACGATCAATCTATTTAGTAAACAAACAATATTTTTGAATGCACTGAAAAAAACCAATCAATCGATTTAGTAAACAAATACTATTTTCGAACTCACTGAAAAACAACGATCAATAGATTTATTAAATAAAACACTTATCGAATGCACTGAAAAAAACCGATCAGTCAATTTAGTAAATAAATACTATTTTTTAATTCACTGAAAAACAACGATAAATTGATTTAGTAAATAAAACACTTTTATCGAACGCACTAAAAATAACCAATCAATCGATTTAGTAAATAAATCATTGAAAAACAACGATAAATCGATTTAGTAAATAAAACATTTATCGAATGCACTGAAAAAAACCGATCAATCGATTTTGTAAATAAAACACTTATTGAATGCACTGAAAAAAACCGATCGATCGATTTAGTAAATAAAACACTTATTGAATGCACTGAAAAACAATGATTAATCGATTTAGTAAATAAATACTATTTTCGAATTCACTAAAAAACAACGATCAATCGATTTAGTAAATAAAACACTTATCAAATGCACTGAAAAAACCGATCAATCGATTTAGGAAATAAAACACCTTTTGAAAACACCGAAATGCATCGATTAATCGATTTAGTAAATAAAACACTTTTCGGATAAACGGATCAAACTCAACAAAACAAAGCAAATATCTTCAAAACCTTACAAAACAAAAAAACCGAACACGCCCGTAACAAAAACTGAAATTTTTTTATCAAGTTGTATTGAGATGAATAAAACTATTTTTTTTTATTTTTAAAGTTAATTTAGTATTTTTAAATATTTATAAAGAATAATAAAAAAAAACCTTGGCATGCCTCGTATTGCCCAATTCTTGACATATAGCAGGCCTCGTATTAGGTTTGATATTGGGCTTGGACCCAATAATAGACCCTAATATGCCTCGTATTGGGCTATACGAGGCATACCAGGTCCCATATCAGCTCCAATACGTGGGGTAGAATCATTATACGAACAACAATAACAACACACACAAACACAATCAAGCTCGGTGGTGGATTAACAGGAGATTAAGGTATGTTTTATTTTTGTTTTCACACATATTAGGTTAGATCTAGGTTAGATTAGTTGATTGAATGGGTTAAAAACATGAATTTGGGGCTGATTTTGTGTGCAAATATGGGTTTTATATAAAAACCTTGAATGAATATGACTCATACAGGGTAGGGATGAGCTCGGGACGGTATCGGTACCGAACCGATACCGATCCCGACAATACCGATACCGAAATTCCAAAAAACCAATACTGATACCGATTATACCGGTACGGTATCGGTATCGGTACGGTACCGGTGTGGTATCGGTATTTTACCTTAAAATACCGATACCATACCGATCCCGATAATACCGAAACCGAAAACCTCTAAATGTGGGTACCGATACCGAACATCCTCGGTTCGGTATCGGTTCGGTACGGGATCGGTATTTTTTCGGTTCGGGATCGGTTTTCGGGACCGTATGCTCATCCCTAATACAGGGCAATACGAGACATATTCATTCATAGTTTTTTTTAAATTATTAATCTTTTACATAAATAATAACAATAATAATTAATATGCAGTCCTCATCCCACGTTTTCGTGGTCTTGTACTTGCGAAAAACCTCATCCTTCCACTCGTCGCAACTAAACTTGTAGACTTCAAGATCGCTACTACCACTTGCTCGCATTCGATTAGCATTCCTGTTATGAATATTTGTACATAAGCCCACACATTTTCGAATTTTGGCCCATCGGCCGGAAATCATATCGGGGGAACGACTTTCACTCCCCACTTCTTTGTAGAAATTTCGCGGATTCTTTTCCAAAAAACTTTCGCCCGTTTATAGTCGGCTACAAAAATAATAACAAAAAAACTAAAAAAAAAAACTCTTTAATTAACAAAATAAATATATATGTACATAAAAAATATACCAGCTTGTCGATCTTCAGAAACCTCAACCCATGCACGACACAACGCTATTTTCTCATCATTTGTCTACGACGTCGCTTGCCGTTTTGGACGTGTTTTTTGTTCGGGCGGTTCGCCAACTCTACCACCACCTCTCGCCGCGCCACCTCTCCCACCACCTCTCGCTGAGCCACCTCTCCCGGCCTTATTTTGCTCTTAGTTTTTTTGGGGCTACATCTTATGGTTGCGTATCCGGAATAACAAATAAAATCCGGAGACGAGAGTGACATTTGGCTAAGGTTTTCTACAATTTCGGTGTTCGTGTCAAACCCGTGTTCCATAAGGAACTCGAGCGCCGGCGTGTAACATCCTTGCCACCGCGTGTGATCCATTTCGGTTTGTAGATTATATTATATTTATATAATATTAATAGACAAAGTTAAATGAATGGTAACTATAAATGAATAGTAACTATATTATTATTTTATTATTCATATTATTTTATTAAAAAACTGTTTTTAACTATATTGTTATTTTATTCAAAAACTTTTTTTCGCTATATTATTATTTTATTCACTAATTGACCTCCGGTTCGCTTCTGTGTGGGTTGTTGTGTACCCATTGATGATGACTAAATACATGGCTTTTGAGTGAGGTTAAGTCGAATGATTGTGGGTTTTCATCATATTGGTTGAATTTTGAATTAACATATTTATTACGGAATTGAATGATAACATGTTGGGCATTGAGTAAGTTTGTTTAGATATTGAGTTTGGAAAATCCGCATTAACGCGTCATGTGAAAAACGCGCAACGCGCGTATTAATACACCTAGTTTGTTTAGTTTGTGATTTTGATTGATTTTGGTGTAAGGGATTAAAAATGTTTTTTTTTTATAAAGTTTCTAAACTAGCTGTTGCCAACGGTCATGTTTTGCTCGCCAGCCTACGCGAGTCTGATACTATGGGCTCGCTCGCTCAGCATTCACGGACTTCTATTACAATGCTCGCAAGCCACATGAATCAGTTGGTGACTCGCACCTACTCGCTCCCGACCACCCATGTACTAACAAGCAAGTACAAAACTCATAACGACCGGATAAACAAAGAGACACATAAACTAGTCACTTAACCAAGTGTGGGATATCACAGCCGCCCCTAAACCCACGCGCCAATAACTCAATCCCACGCGCCACCCCCACCACCACATACACCACCTTCTCCCCACACCCTTTTGTCCTCACCACAAGATCTAAACCTCCATTATTATTATTATTATTATTATTATTATTATTATTATTATAACTATTATTATTATTATTTATGAATCCAACTCACCTGAATAAAAAGAGCAAAGTATGGGAGGGGTGACGTCATCAATAGCTGCAAAGTTTGCATTCTTTCCACCAACTCCACCATCATACACAGTGGAGGAGGTCAACGGTGGTGGTCAACTGGTGATTCCTGAGGTGCCCAGAAGAGAAGGCGTGGATGTGATGAAGCTGAGGACAAAAAGAGGGAATGAGATAGTGACAGTTTATATAAAACATCCTAAAGCTAATGCTACCCTTTTGTATTCTCATGGGAATGCTGCTGATTTGGGTCAGATGTTTGAGCTGTTTGTGGAGTTGAGTCTAAGGCTCAGGGTTAATCTTGTTGGGTATGTTTTTATATACTGTTTAGTTGATGATGATGTCATGTGTTGTGGAATTTGGTTGATTTCGATGAAAGTTGGTTGTTTGTGTTCATAATTGTGTATAAAAGTAAAAAATCTTGAACTTTATGGCAATAAAATGAAGGGTTTGATCTTGTTGAATCTGGGATTATTGTTAATCTTGTTGGGTATGTTCTTGATGATGTTTTGTTATGTGGGGTTTGCTTAATTTAGCTGAAAGTTGATTGTTTATGACTTTATGGCAATAAGTTGAAGGGTTTGATCTTGGTCAGTTTGGGAATATTGTTCATATGCTTCTTGTTGGCTATGTTGTTGATGAACTTTTGTTATGTGGGGTTAGGTTAATTTAGCCGAAAATTGATTGTTTATGTTCAACTTGGGATTATTGTTCATATGCTTCTTACACACTGTTGAATTGATGATGATGATGTCATGTTTTGTGGAATTTGGTTAATTTTGCTGAAAGTTGTTTTTTATGTTTATGATTGTGGATAAAGATCAAGAGGTTTAGCACTTTATGGTAATTAATTGAAGAGTTTGATTATTGTTTAGTTTAGGATTTATTGTTCATATGGTTCTTTTTTGTTGAATTTGTTTGCGAAGTTAATCTTGTTGGGTATGTTGTTGATGATCTCATAGTTTGGTTGATTTGGGTAATAATTGATTGTTTTTAGTGTTTTTTATGTTCATAATTTTACATAGATATCAAGAAATTTAGCACATATTGGTAAATAATTTGAAGTGTTTGATCTTGTTGAATTTGGGATTATTGTTCTTATGCTTCTTTTTGTCGAACTGAGCCTTCGTTTTCGTGTTAATCGTGTATGGTATTTTCTTGAATCTGTTCACAAAGTGGTTGTTTAATTGATGATTTTAAATTACGTGAAATTTACTTAATTTTGCTGACTGATTATTTATGTTCTTAATTGTGCATAAATAACATGAAATTTAGCTCTTTATGACAATAAACTGAAGTTTGATCTTGTTCAATTTGGGATTATTGTTCATCTGCTTCTTTTGTCGAATTCATTCTTCGTGTTAATCTTGTTGGGTTGATGATGATGTCATGTTTTGTGAAATTTGGTTAATTTTACTGAAAAATCAAGAAAATTAGCACTTTATGGTAATAAGTTGAAGGGTTTGATCTTGTTTAATTTGGGATTAGTGTTAAATTAAATCTTGTTGGGTATGATATTGATGATCTCTTGTTCTGTAAAATTTGCTTAATCTAGCTGAAAATTGGTCATTAATGTTCAAATTTATGCTAAAAAAGATCAAGAAATTTAGCACTTTATGGAAGTAAATTGATGGGTTTGATCTTGTTTAGTTTAGGATTATTGTTCATATGCTTCTTCTTCTTTTTTTTTTTTTTTTGAAATTGTCTTTCGTATCGGTTATGTTTCTTGCATCTTTTCAAATTCTGTTGAATTGATGATGTCATGGTATGTGAAATTTGCTTATTTTAGCTAAAAGATCGATTATTTATGTTCTTAATTTTGCATAATGATCAAGAAATTCAGCACTTTGTGTCGTATTGAGCCTTCGTCTTTGTGTTAATCTTGTTCTTGATGATCTCATGTTATGTTACATTTGCTTAATTTACCTGAAAAATTGAGTATTTATGTTCATAATTATGCATAAAGATCAAAAAATTTAGAACTTATTTGCAATTAATTGAAGGAATTTTATGTCTTGGTGTTGATCTTATTGGGTATCGTCTTGAATGACGATGTCATGTTTTCTGAAATTTGCTTTATTTAGCCAAAAATTAATTATTTATGCTTTGGTCTTATTGGAAGCAGCCCCTCTATTCCTTCGGGGTAGAGGTAAGGCTGTATACATCTTAGTATCTTACCCTCCTCAAACCCTACCTTATCTTTGCTATTGGTGTGATTTACCGAGTAGGATGATGATGGCTGAAAATTTTATGTTCATAATTATGTATACAGATAAAGAAAATTAGGCCTTTATGGTAATAAAACGAAGGGTTTGACCTTGTTCAATTTAGGATTATTGTTTATATGCTTCTTTTTGTCGAATTGAGCCTTCGTCTTCGTGTTAACTTGTTGGGTATTTTCTTGAATCGTTTCACAACCTGTTCAATTGATGAAGTCATGTTATGTGTAATTTGCTAAAATTAGCTGAAAATTGATCATTGTGTTCGTAACTATGCATAAAGATCAAAGAATCTAGCACTTTATGGCAATAAATTGAGGGGTTTGATCGTGTTCATATGCTTCTTTTTATCGAATTGCGTCTTCATGCTCGTCAGTTCGTGTTAAGCTTGTTGCCTTGTTGGATATGTTCTTGAATCTTTTCACCAACTGTTGAATTGATGATGTCATGTTCGGTGAAATTTGTTTAGTTTAGCTGAAAAGTGACTGTTCGGATTCATATTGAATTGAAATTCATATTGAAGACGTTGGATTCACTTTGAATTTCTAAAACCGTAGATTGGCTTAGAACCGTTTAGAGCTTTCTAAGAGTGTTTTAACTCTGTTGGAACATTTATGCTTACGTGTGCTTGGACGTGCGTTTAAAAAATTATTATCATGATTTATGAGTGTCAGGAAATTGATCATTTATTCAGGTTTTCTTATCTTTCAGGGTTAAAATAGTTAGTTTTGGAGAAACAGGTAAGGGAGTTGTGTAAGAAAAATAGATTATTAAGGTGTTAAATCACCGACTTATCCTCAGGAGTGACCAACTTGACCCATTTGGACCCGTTTCTAAGTTTTTCTAGTTTTATCAGAATGGCCCATTTTTTGTTTTTGTTTTTGTTTTTGTTTTTGGGTATAAGGCTTTGCCCCGAAAATATAATAAAAGAGGGTAGAACCCAAAACATGCGTTGGGACGCCCACAAAAATACCCACGCCCCACAAGGGGAGCAATTCCGCAACTACGGTGTGTGGTTTTAGAGTTAATTGTACCTAACCTGTCACAGTTCTGGAGTTAATTATACCTAACCTGTCACAAAAACATGATGGGCCGAACAACCATACAAACCAAGGGTTACATAATAATTTAGAACCACAAAAAAGGGAATCAAACAGGTCATTATGACTGGAATACACTAGATTGGGTCCGGCAATCATAGAACAGCATGGAGGCCAGTGTTGTAAAAATCGGCCTAGGCGCTAGTCGGTGAACAAAATCGGAATAAGGGGCTAGTCGGAGACCTAGGTGTTTTGGCCATTAGGCGGGCCTAGGTGGTGGTTTTTTTATTTTTATTTTTAAATTTCTAAGTGTTTCTAAGTATTACTTAGAATTATGTGTATATATCTAAGTATTTCTAAGTATTATGTGTATATATATTTTTAAAAAACACCTAAATTTGTGTGTATATATATCAAATACGTATAAAAAAATACCAAAACGCCTAATTTCGCCTAGTCCCGACCAGCCCCTAGGCTAAACCTCAGCGTCCGCCTAGCGCCTTCTGCAACATTGATGGAGGCCCACACGTAGTAACAGAAAAGTAGTCCAACCATGCACACAACAGAAGTCAATTGCAAAACCAAGCGCATAGCTGCATAGTATAAAATACCATTTTAGGGGTTTCAGACTCGTTCTAGGCTTGTTTAGGCTGGTTTAGATTGATTATCTTTTTTTCCAACCATTTTTGCCAGATTATCACCTGAATTTGAGTCGCAGGGCACAAGGTGCGCTGGGCTGCACTTCTGCGCCTAGGCGCACCCCCTGTGCACTTCTGACAAATATGGTAGATTCCAACAAAATTAATGCCCCATCACCCGCATATATGCATCAGATGTATCCAGGAGAAGGTGTTGATGCAACAATCTCTTTGGGGTCTGGGAACACAGAACCAAATGGCAGTTAGGCACCAACAGCAGTTCCATATGCATCATGGTCAGCCATGCAAATGAGTCGAGCAATTTGATCCGTTTCTGAGGCACAGTAAACCTCATCAAACTGTAACCTTATTATACACAAGAGACCAAATGAAGAGATTAGAAAAGTGGACCACCAGAAGAACAAACGCAAAAAAACTACCATATGAGTGATTCGTTCTGAGTTGGATAGGAGCGACCCATCTTGACCCGTTATATTATTTCAGTTACCCAAATAAATCCCTTCGTTTAAGAACAGGTTATAGTTGTCAAGTGTACTTATTTCTTCATCTAAACTATTCTCTTTTGCATATGCAGATACGACTACTCTGGCTACGGTCAATCAACCGGAAAGGTTAGTTAACTAACTCTTATACGTGCCATACCTTTTCAAACATATTCTCTGATAACTATTTAAGGAAAAAAATATGGTTCCTAGTTCTAGTATAGTAATGTAACAATTGTCCTTATTTTTGTTCATAACAGCCATCCGAGTGTAACACATACGCAGACGTTGATGCAGTTTATAAATGCCTCAAGGAGAAATACGGTGTTAAAGATGACCAACTAATCGTATACGGTCAATCTGTTGGTAGCGGTCCCACTATTGATCTTGCATCGCGTATACCTGACTTAAGAGGTGTGGTTCTACACAGTCCCATCCTCTCGGGCCTGAGGGTGCTATATCCTGTCAAACGAACCTATTGGTTTGATATCTATAAGGTTATAAATTATATTAAAAATATACAAATGCATACTTATATATTAAATTTCGTTTTATTGTGGTGTAAGTGAAAATAACATGTTCTCTGCATTTGCTGGTTTCAGAACATCGACAAGATCAGTTTAGTGAACTGCCCCGTCCTTGTCATACACGTAAGATCAATGACTATGGTTTTTTATTTTCTAGTGGTGTAAACGAGCCAAACCGGGTCCAGGCCCACCTAAGCTCAAGCTCAAGCTCAGATCATTTAACTTAGCCGAGCTCGGCTCTACTTTTAAAATTCGAATATTATTTATTAGTATATTTTGTTTACATTTATAATTGTATAATTCATACATAACATAAAATAACATATATTGTTTAGTTATCTTTATATAATTTTATTTATTATAACTTTTAGTATGTAGATATATATTTAATATATTAAATTAAAATTATATAAATAATAGGATCTGGCTCGATAAGTGAAGCTCATGCTCATTTATTAAACAAACTTATTTTTTGGGTTCGAGCTCGTTTAAGCTCGGTTAGATTTGAGTTATTAGCGAGTCGATCTTGTAGCTAATGAGCAATTTTGCTTGTTCACACCCTAGTTTTTCAATGAGACAAGATGAATACGGGTCTCGGGACATATTGACAAACTCAGCTTGTGTTTGTATACAGGGTACATCAGATGAAGTTGTGGATCATTCACATGGGAAACAACTATGGGAGCTTTGCAAGAACAAGTACGAACCGTTGTGGCTTACGGGTGGAGGCCATTGCAACCTCGAGTTCTATCCCGAGTTCATACGACACTTAAAAAAGTTCGTTTTGTCACTCGGGAAGTCAAAAGGGACCGCCAACGGGTCAAAAAACCCGACAACAGATGTCGAGAATCAGAAGAAAGCATCTGAAAGTGGCACCACTGGTACCACGGACACGTTTGAGTTGCGGCCCGAACCTCCGCAAGTTTCTAGAAATAGTTTAGATAGTAGACTTGAGACGTCAAAGAAGTCGAACAAGCCGGAGAAGTCTCGAATGAGTGTCGACATATTTAGACGACGAAAGGGGCTGGTGTGGTGATACTTGTGGAGCAAGTCTTGTGTGGGAGTGAGTTATTATGCTAATACACGTATAAAGAAGAAGGTAACTTGTTACTCAAGCTTTCATGTTTTAGTAGCTGTGATGTGTTGTGAAAGTGAGTCATGTTTCATATGTAGTTTTACTATGTTCAAAATTATTTATATGTTGTTGAACATAGGTCACAATGTATCAGGTTGTTTTTTTTAGTGATCTTTGGTGTGTGTTATCGTTTATTTCGCGTTGTAAAAGGAACGTTATATCAAGATATGAATTGTGGTGAAGTTTCTATATTTAGTTCTCTCTTTGCCTAGACGCCACTGAAACTGTCAAACGATTAAAACAAAAGCAAGCTGGCTAGTTGGTCCAGTTCAATCGGCTCGAAATTTATACGGTTCTGGTTTGGCAACTTGAACAGTATAACTAACTGTTGTTGTTTTAGAGGGTGTTTTGGATTGCTTTTTGAAAACTGATTATGCGTTTTGCTGCAGTAGGGGTGGAGCTGTTTTTATATTATTGCGTTTTGGTAGCTTAAAAATCCATTTCAAAACTCAACTCCAAAAACTAAAAACTGATTATTTGCGTTTTCAAAGCGCAATAATCTAAAAATCAATTTCAAAACTCAACCCAAAACACACTCTTAGGGGGTGTTTGGGATTGATTATTCAAAACAGATTATGCGTTTTGGAAAAGCAGGGGTGGAGCTGCTTATAGATTATTACGTTTTGGTGGCTTAAAAACTGATTATCTGCGTTTTCAAAACGCAATCCAAACACTAAAAAGTTGATGTAATTAATTTTTTTTTTCTAAAGGAAAAAAGTCAATTATGAAGGCTCATTTCTTGTTTACCCTTTTTAAACGTTTGTAGCTTCTTAACATTTAAGCTTCTCAATCAATGGAAAAATGAGATTGATAGTCCATGCACGTCCTGCACTTTGCAGGTTAATCTCTTTGTATTTGATGAGGTAAGGGGGGACGGGGCGCTATCAGAATTGGCCACAGGTGGTAAGGGTCCCGTGAACCAAATACGAGTTCTATCTGATGGGCTGGTAAGAAGAGTTAATTAATGCAACGGTCACTTTTTATAATATATTTTATTACTTTTTTACCGTTTGGAATTTATTTAATTGAAACGGTAATATTTTGTTGACCGTTATTTTTGAAATGGTATAAGTTGTGCACGGTTTCTATTAAAAAACACAACCTACATTAACCAAACTACTTAAAAACACAACAAAACAAATGGATCCAAGGAAAACAAAGAGTGCTTCGAGGGGTGCGAGGGGAACCTCGAAATCTAGGGGTCGAGGCAAAGCTTCTAGTTCGAGATCGGCTACGGTTGAGCCGTATAGGCCCGTGCTCAATTTTCCACCAACCCAACCCCAACCCTAGCAACAACCGTTTTACTCACAATACACACAATTCCCACAATTCCCACAAAGCCAACCACCCATGATGTTTCAACAATATATTACGCCGCCTCAATTAACAAATTCACAGCTAGAAGACTTCGAGCTCAACTTAGAAGATGAGGACGATGACGAGGAGGAAGCTGTGCCAGAGACACAGTTCGAGCATCATGTAGATGAACAGATAGATGAGGAAGCGGGTGACGCGCTTGAGGTTGAAGTTGAAGAATTTGAAGCAGGGGTGAAAAAGAAATATGCAAGCCGCGTGAAAGCTGTGAAGTGGAATACGGCACAAGAGGTTGCTTTGGCAAAAGCTTGGTGTTATGTGTCGGAAAACAGGGAGAAGAGTAACCAAAGAAGCAAGGGAAGTTTTTGGAAAGCGGTCCAAAAACATTACACGTCACTGTTGGGTTCTTCCACCCGAACGGTTGATCAAATTACTTCTAAATGGACCGCCATGAACCCACAAATGAATGCGTTCAATGGACTTCATCAACAAGCGGTAACAATTATGATATATTTAACTTAGCGTTTTATTTGAATAAACGAATTTCTCTAAGTTATATTTCATTGACGGTTCTATTTAATTATATAGGAGCGCCTGCGTGGGAGTGGATGTAGTGATCTAAACGTCATGCAAACGACGTTGAATGATTACAGAAAAAGCCATCCTTCGGGTTTTAATCATCAAGCGGCATGGGAGATTGTAAAAGACCACGACAAGTGGAAGAAGCAAGTGTTGATGGGTGAAGAACCGTCCGACAGTCATTCGGACAAGAGACGAAAGTCTTCGGAAAGCGGCAACTATCAGCCGACTGCCTTTTCCACACCGGACGATACCACCCCCACTAGCCGCATGCCGGACCTCAACGAAGATACCAACCCAACGCGACCCAAACGAAAATCCAAGAAAGCCGCCGCCACCGAGTCTTCCGGCAAATCATTGGTTGACGAACTCGGGTCATACCGAGCAATGAAAGAAGACAAACTCAACTAGTTGGTCACCCTATAATCTCAACAAGGCGAAAAAACAATGGTGTTTTTAAAGGAACAACGCGAATTGTTGAGACAACGGCAGTATGACCACGACTTGAATATTTATACAAAACCACACGAGCACCTCAAAGGTAAATCTTTGGAGTTGGTTTTGAAACGTAAAGCTGAAATCACGGTGAAATACGAATGGGAGCATTATTGGGTTGAAGACGACGCGGATGATGAATGCGACGAGTAGGATGAAGGCGTTTGTATTTTTATTTTAGTAGATGTTTTTTGTAATTTTTTATTTTATTTTAATGGGACGGTTTATTTTTAAGTTTTACAAACGGTAGTTATAATTCAAACGGTCATTTTTTTAGTAAAAACAGTAATTAAAAAAAAAAGGAAGACTAAAAATAAAGATTTTAGTGAAGTGAATCAGTGGAGCGCTGCCTACAAAAAACTGAATCAGTGAAGTAAATCAGTGAAGTGATGTGTCAATGTAGGATTGGTTGAAATCAGTGAAGGAAAAAAAAAACAAGGGTAGTACCCCTTTCCCCCTAAGGTAGAACAAAAGAAAATAACTATATAATAATATCATGTTCATGATATGAATAAACTAATACTACTTGATATGATATGTTGCGATTTCATTATGGCACAACATGTCATGATTATGATGGGTCATTTACACCAACACCACAAAACATGAAAACACATGATGTGTCATATGAAAATGAAACATGATTGTAAACTATAATGCATCATATACACCAAGTCATGTTCGCCTCTCTCCGGTTACTAGTGGCAAACTCGAAATTTTTTTTCCACCGATTTCTGTTTGTGTTAGATCACATACATAACGATAATGAAGAAACAATGAGTATGACTCGGGTATAGTGAGGGGGTCGCTACTCGTGCTCGAATAAGTTAATAAGCAATACACAAAACAGACATGGTTTAAGTGGTCCCGTCTCATTGACCTACGTCCACTGTCAAAGTACGATCTTTATTACTTGAAAGGTTACAAGTGTAAAGAAAGAATACATATCAGAGATACAAGTGTGTGTGTGTGTGATTGGAGAATTGTTCGAACTCATAAAAGGTGTAGAAGTCCCCCTTTTATAGAGGTCATGTGGGGTCAGATGCCTGCGACCCACTCCAGGAGCGCTGGGCTTGGGCACGAGGATTGGGCCTGCCCTCCAGAAGCCCATTCGGTTGGATTAAGACCAATGGTTGAATAAAGTAAACCAGCCAAGAATGAGGCCTTGTGATTGGTCCACGTGGCGCCTTGTGATTGGTTATTAGGGGCGACGCCCTACCATTGGTACACGTGGCACATTGTAGTGGACTGCCAAGGCATCATTTTCTTCCTGGTGGCAGAGGGTGTCAGGCGGCTATCTTTTTCTAGAAGACAAGCTGAGGTGACACCTGACGCCTAGGAAGTAGTGCAGCAAGTGGGGCTTCAAGGGAGTTGAACCTTGTTGTCGCCCGCCGTTATGTCGCGTCGTCTGCTGTCATATCCCGCGGGCGCTGGATTATCCTCATAAGTCTGAAGCTGCAACCCGCGGAGGTGTGTTGTGATTGTTGGGTCTGCTGACCTGGAGAAGAACAGATGATTTGAAAAGCCAAAACATGCTATATATGATCCAGAATAAAATCAGCATTTACAAGTTACTTCTCCCAAAAGACTGTTGACTCTAACATCTGTTGTACCCCAACATCTGCTGAACAACTGCTGATCTCAAAGAACCGATGAAGAAACAACTGCTGATCCAAAGTACTGAAGACTCAAGGTCTGTTGGAGCCAACAACACTTAGGCTCCAAAAGATGATCCAAGCTATCAGAGGTTTACATATCAGCTGTTTAGATATCAGAGGTTTCCTATGTAACAGTGTTCGTTTTATCAGATGTTTTATGTTGTTATTATTCTTTTAGATGTCACTGTCTTAGGTGACGTCAGTTATAGGTCATCAGTGATTTAGTTTGTCTATAAATAGAACAGTGCATGTACTGTTCTATTCATCACTCAAAACATTCTCTTAGACAAACAATCACAGAGTGATCAGGCTAAAGGGGGAGTACTTGTGTAATCGTTGTAATCATTAGATTTATGAAAGCATTCGATTCAAAAACAATTATTCTCTTTGTTTTGATTCATAGTTTATTATTCTGCTGCACTTTCCATTTATAGATTAACTTCTTTCATTTTTCATTTGTTAAACAATCAAAACAAATCATACTCAGATCCTAACAATTGGTATCAGAGCTTAGTCAATTAAATTCGATCTAACCAATCAATTTAAAATAAACAGACCAGCTCACAATTATTGATATCGTTTGTTTGTCGGATTGAAAACAGAGTAATAGTTTATTTAAGTTCAACAATTTTATAAACAGACTTTGTTTTACAAACAATCAGAGAATGGCTTCAATCAATCATGATCCACATAACACTGGCACGAACAACAAGCCACCGATGCTTGTCAGATCTGAATACAATATCTTGAAACGTCGGATGAGCCATGTTCTAGCTCAACAGAACACTGGGTGTTGGAAGTCAGTTATCTTCGGACCACATGTTCTGATGGTGCCGAGTACCGAAGATCCCAAGGTTCAAGAGCCAAAGAAACTAGAAAACTACCCCGACCAGGATTTTTAGAAAATTGAGTTAGATGCTAAGGCCTTCAGTATTGTGGCCATGGCTCTACCCAATGATATCTATGCTGGGCTGTTACACTGTAACAGTGCCAAGGAGTTGTGGAATGCTTTGAAAGAACAATTTGGTGGGACTGAGGAGGTTATTGAAAACAACCGTGAAATACTTAACCAACAATATGAAACATTCAGTCATGTTAAGGGAGAGTCATTAACTCAACAATTTGAGAGGTTTAACTGTCTCATTAGTGAACTAAAATTGGTGGGTCTAACTTATCCTAATTAAACTTTGAACCATAGGTTTTTAAGATCATTACCAGACAAATGGGACATTATTGCTATAGTGATGAGAAACTCAATTGGATTCAAGGACCTATCTCTGACCCAGCTTCATGGTAAGCTCTTGAGTTATGAGAGAGAGCTTAACCAGAAAAAGAAGCTTCAGGACTTTGGAAAAGTGTCTGATGATTATGTATTTGATAATACAACACTTTTGGGTCAGGATGAGGTGCCTGGTAATAGTAAGGATCAGAGTTATGATCATTTCATTGACATAACTTCAGGTTTTAACTCTGGTTTTAACTCTGATTCTTATTCACCCAACTATGCTTTTGCAGCAAGTGGTGGTGATATCCAGGTATTTGATAACATATACTTTGAGTATGATGACCTTAAATATTTTGACCCTGATGATTTGGAAGAAATGGACATAATGCACCAATTGGCTCTGCTCAGTGTTAGAACTAACAATTTCTCTAAGAAAACTGGCAGAAGATTTCCAGGGTTGACTGGCAGGTCAAAGGTGGGGTTGGTAAATCTAAAATTAAGTGTTATAAGTGTCATAGACTTGGTCATTTTGCTAGGGAATGTAGGAGTCAACATGGTACACCTATGATTACCTATCCAAATCAAAGGCCACAGACCAACACTTACCAGGTTTCCAATAATACCCCTGGACCAAATGTGCAAAACACTGCTCATTTTGCATAGTCCTCATCCACTGTTCCTGTCCAGTATGTCCAAACCATTGTTCCTCAGATCCATTATGTTCAAACCCCTGTTGCTCAAGCACATGTGCCAATGACTGCTACTCCACCATCTACCCCTACAAAGACCAGTCAACAGAGTTTCTTCACACAAGGCTTTGTTGATTGGAGTAGTTTACCAAATGAGCTAACAGATGAGAATTTTGCTCTTGTTTCCAAAGTTGAAAATGAACCAGAAAATTTTTGTTTCATGGCTATGGACACAATTGTGGAAGTGGTTGAATCTGAGGATGTGGTGACTGACGTGCGCGCTAGTACGCATAATTTAGCGATGAAATAACACACGCATCTGCTTTAATATTTATAAAAATGGTTTAGACCTTAATATTAAAACACACACAATAGGGCAAGTGTACCCTGTCATATATGTAGTAATGTATAGATAAGAACCAGATATCGATCCATGGACGCGCGCGGAGCAATTGTACTTAAACTCTGTCCTCAATTTACCAGTAAGAAAAGATAGTGAAAGTTTGTTGTTTTTAACTAAATTAATTCTAAAATATCTAAATAACATATATAAGACTCCAAATACAAAATATAACTATATAACCTATAATATACCAATCCTAGCATGTCATCTACATATAATAGGTAATACAGGCGTGTGATCAACATTCCCATTTTCCGACAGTTAGTGTCCCTTTCAGGCATCCTAACATGACACCTATACAGAAAGCTAACACGAATACACACGTTAACCACTTCAAGTCGTTTATTAGCGAGCAGCTGATATGATCTCATGCAGATCTTCTAAAGATAAGTTAGTCATCTGTTAAGAGTATTCTAACCTCACTAATTCAGGAAAGCGATACCGAATACACAATACAGCCACCTAAACTAGCATAAAGTAGAGCATTTCACAACCTATTCCATTTTATCAACTTTGAACCCAGATCTACTAAGATCGCTATTTTTACCAAAATAACTACCAAAGATCATTAACCGTGTCAAAGACCAGTAACGACACCATTAGGCTTTTAAAACCCTTTTATGTGCCGGTAAGCATTTTTAACCGTTATTCGACCGACTTTAACCAAACCAATACCCGGTTACAGTTTCATGGCGTAAACTATTTAACAAGTTAACTAGTCTACTACCGGACGATTAAACGGACGGTTTTTCAACATTTATACGCCAAACACATTCGACAATCGCCAAAGTCATCCGAATACAGCTATAAATCCAACAACAATGAAACAAGGTTGCGCTATGATCATCAAGATCTAAACATGAAAAACGCCAAATTTATACAAAACATGATTACATACTAACGATTGTTTTTACTACTAACGATTACTAGATATTATCCATAGACTATAATGTAATACATAAACAACACAAACAAGCCAAAATAATCAGGTTTGAATCAACTTAAAGTTTAATAGATCAAACCATTAATCTTGAATGTGATGGATTGGATGATGCTAGATGATCCGGCTTGAATCTCGAGCTTGTTAGATGGCCTTCCGGCTGCTTTCTTGGTCCAGAAATCGCCCCAAATCGCCCAGAGAAAACCCAATTTCACCCAATATCTGATCAGTAAGTTTTGCTCTGTTTTTATACAAGTTTTGATTTTGTGCACGGCCGTGCACATAAAGTGCACGGTCGTGCACTTTAACTTTTGATGTGACAGGCAAGTGGGCAATTGGTTCCTGAAAATATCTTGGGTTGCGCATGGCCGTGCACCTGGGGTGCACGGCCGTGCAGGTCTGGTGGTGTCCGGGTACAAGGTGTGCACTGGCTGGTGCACTGGCAAGTGCAGCCGAGGAACTGGGTCGCACGGGCATGTGCACGGGAGTGCTGATCAAGGTGCCCGAGAATCTAATGTGCACTAGCAGCTGCACTGTCGTGCCACATGAGCCCGCACAGCCGTGCGCTTGGGGGTGCACGGCCGTGCACATCTTCCAGATTTGCCTGATTGTGCAGCAACTGTCCGTTTAGTCCAGATTTTGTCTGATTTCTTTGACTTTGTCTTTGGGGCGTCGTTTAAGACCTGCAATAAACATATGAATCGGCTAAGTACCGAATTCGTGCAATTATGGTCGAAAACGCGTAATTTGGGAGTTTAATCGGGGATTTTTATATGTATATTTTAACGTATATCAAACCTCCCCACACTTGAACTTTGCTTGTCCTCAAGCAAACAACTAAACAGAAATAAACGAAAAACTCGCCAAGTGGCAACAAAGACAAAATATAACCTGTACAGAAGATAATAGACAAGCCAACAAAGATATAAAAACAGGCGACAAAACAACTAAAAAGCAATGACTCACTTCCGATCTACAAAGCATGCTAACCCGTACATGACTCACATTGTTCACACACAACGGTTTTATTTATGATACATCCGTGTACTGTGTATGTGTAAATCGCTCCATTGCCAAGACAATGAATCGTGCAATATCATAAGCTTGTCAAAAGATCTAATCTTCACCAACTAACGTGTGAAAAAGCACAAATCAAGAGGTCTTATAAGGGTTGTAATGTTAGGCAAAGGTAAGGGTGCGAAAGGGATATTTACAGTGACGAAATGGCTAAAACTCGGCGGTTATGTCCAACTAATAGAAGCAAATGAAAACTGTACAAAACACATGTGGACATGGGCGAATTTTATTTAATTCGAGCTAACAATGAAATTCTAACCTTCAAGCCCTGAAAACTGCTCAAACATTGCTAATTCACCCTATTTTAGGGTATACTATTTTTCTGGATTTTTCTGATTTTTTTTCTTTTTTTTTCTTTTTAATAACAAGCCTGCAATACTGAATATAACTGAAAACTAAAACGAGAATATACACAAAACACGGGATCTAAAAGCCCGAACATGAACTATAACACAAAACGAGTTAAACAATAACCTAAACCGAGTTCCAACACAAAAGGTTTAAAAGAAAAAGGCTAAATTTGGTTTAGTGGTGAAATGGTGGGTTAAGTAAGAAAAACACGGATATAGGCTCAACATGGTAAACTAGTGGATAACATTTGGGTGCGGGAAACAGATAAAACGAAAAGAAAAGGCTAAAAGAAAAGGGTATCCTAAATGCTTCAATCATATTCATACAGTTTCACACGTTTCTGATCTAAACAAGTATGCTAATGACAAGTTCTAAATTACACAAAGCATCCGGCTTACTCAAAAGCATGTCAAAGAAATGAAAATCTATTCTAAGGCTCAAATGCTCACGTAACCGGAAGGAAATGGGTGCAAGTGTACGAATCTAATACGCTCGTATCTCATCTGTTTGTCGCGCCTCAAGTTATCTTTATCAAAAATTAGTTAGGATTGATGTTTATAAGAAAATATATACATATATGTACTTAAAAGGCTTTTTTTTAGAGTAAATATATACATATATATATATATACAAGAGGACAAACAAGATATAATCCCTCCCCACACTTGAAACTCACATTGTCCCCAATGTTACAATAGAAAGCGTTTATGAATTAGCTATCTATAATGTGAAAAAGGAGAATAATACTCCCCTCGTGTCGAAGAAACAGTGGAGTAATGAACGACAAGAGCATCGACAACGGTGCTCGCCAGTTACCTGCAAAGTCAACATTCTTGACACAATAAACACATCAAACCCACTCATCATCATCATAAACATAAGCAAACAAAAATAAAAAATGTAAATACTAAATTCAAAATACATAACAAAGCAAAATGTTCAAAACAAAAGTACTAAAAGCAGATAAAAATAAACTACTAACAATCGCTGGAAATGCAGTGGAATCGGCTACTGGTCATCCCCGTCCCTGTGGTGGTGACCGGAGTTACCTGGCTGGTCGCCAGGTGGTGCTCCATATGGGAACGAGGGCGGGTTACGGAATGAACCCGGATGAACAGACTGCAAGCCGGCAAAAAGGTACAAAAACAAAGTCGTGGGCCATTTGCATACAAAAAACAAAGTTCCAGCTATTAGTAATATCAAAAATGAGGTCCTGGTTGCGCAAAACGGACCTGCGTAAGTTCTGACCTGATTCTGGTTAACCTGCACGGCCGTACACCTGAGGTGCACGGTCGTGCGGGTCTGTTTGGTTTGCAGGTCAGAGGCTGCACTGCCTTGTGCATTGGCAGTGCTGCCTGGTTTTCTCGGCACGCACGGTTATGCACCAAGGTCGCACGACCGTGCAGGTCAGTTCAGCTCGGTGATTCCGAGCTGCACTGCTAGTGCGTGAGCCAGTGCACCTCACCCTGCACGGTCGTGCGGGTTAGGTGCACGGACGTGCACTCCCTGCAGATTTTCAAAATTTTTCAACAACAATCACCCAAATCATCTACATTAAAACTCATAAAACAACAGATTTAAGTGGGGAAGTGCACGATTTCAACAAAAATCAGAAGAAAATAACAAACTTAAAACTAAAACAATAAGATTTGTGGGTTTGTTAATGATTTATGAAGAAAAACCCCCAAATCTTGACCTAGAAATCAGAAAACATACGGATTCAAAACTAAAAACATGTAAATGATGTGCAATATTATGAAGGGGATCATACCTTGAAGGATTAGCAAGTGAGGAGTGAAGAATCTAGACCAAAAGATGATGTTCTCGGCCAAAAAGAGGTGGAATGAGGGTGCAGCCGGGTGTGCAAGGGTTAGGGTTATGTTTTAGAAGTTAAAGATGCTTATATAGGCCTATTTCTGGACTGGGCTTTTTGGCCCGCACGGTCGTGCACAAAGGTCGCACGACCGTGCACAAGCTCTTCACTACCCCCTGCACCCTAGTGCTGATCAGGCATGCTGATCAGCTCGGCCCGCACGACCGTGCACAAGCTCTGCACTACCACTTGCACCCCAGTGCTGATCAGGCATGCTGATCAGCTCGGGCTGCACGGCCGTGCACAAAGGTCGCACGGCCGTGCACAACCTGCAGACTTGCAGAAATGCAGCCTGCAACTACATTTTTCCGTGCAGCGGCCCCCTTTTGTCCGAAAACATCATTTTAAGTAAATATAACCTGTTTGTAGACCCTTTTCGCTCCATTGCTCATTCCCGCTCCGCTCAAAACCGGTACGAACCTGCACAAGACTCGAAAAAACGTTAAACTACGAAATTTAAAATAAACAAAGAAATATTAACACTATTTACATATTTACCCTTTGGCGCGCCCATACACGCCACGCTAATTTTATTAACGAGTCGCTAGCTAGACTCACTTCCCCACACTTGTTTAGGCGCGCGGAGCGTGGAGTTCAAGTACCTCCACAGCCGGGTCAACCGGTCCATCAATGTAAGCTTTTAAGCGATGACCGTTGACTTTCAAACTTAGTCTATTTTGATTTATGGACTCGTCCATATGGACTTTAAATTTCTTGGAATGGCCGTTTTCATAAAAGACTTTCTTTAAGATCGCTTTCGCCCGAATGGTGATTGAGTACGGGCGAGAAGATCGATCGAGCAATGAACAGACATCGGCCATCCCCACACTTATACTGACGCAATGTATGAAATAATTACAGAAGAAATAATTACAGACTCGATTTAAGAAAAATAGAAGATATATACACAAATCAATATACCAAAAACTATACAATAAACTTAAATTATGATAGTATATAAAATATGAAAATATACAATATTTTCAGCAAAATCCGAGTCGCTCGCGCATCGCGAAGAAGTATAGACTGCTTCTCGTGTGGCGCAAGTAACTACAATGACTCAAGGCGCTCGCGCGTTGCAACAAGATAAAGACCGTCTTTTTGCTTGCGCGAAAACAACCCTTTTTCACCAAAAAATAATATAACGGAAGTTGATGGATAGAAACCATGATGGATGCTAATGAAATGAGTTAAAAACGGAAGATAGCGGCTATTCACATTACGCGAAGGACTCTGGTGATCCTGTTCGCGTATCGCGAAAAATAAAAGATAAAAACCCGGGGTAATTAGGAACTCGCTAAAGGCGGAACCATAAGCCCAGCTTCTTTGCGAATCGCAAGGGAGCATTTTTCACAGAAAATTATTTTTATTAAAACCATTTCTATATTAAATAAAATTCCCAGTTTTTCTTAAACCAAACCTTTTATAAAAGCATCCGTACTATCAAATTCAAACGTAACATACCCAGACTTCCATTATATATTTACATAAAAACTATAAGTACATAAAAATTAAATTTATATAAACAGATAAACATATGAACACATGGTCAATAAATAAAGAATTTAACTTTTCAAATCTAAAAATTAACAATTAGTCCGAATCCGGACAAATAAATCAAATAATGAATCAATCAAATTCATAGACAAACCAATAAATCTAATATTTAATAAATTAAATCTATCAACATCCTAATGTGTGAATAATAATCAATTCAATCCAATAAGCATAAAAAAATGAACAAATATATATGCAAACCTATGAACCAATCTAAAATCAATCCAATATATCAATAGACAGATAAATCTAAAAAATAATCAAATAAATGAATCAAATAAAGAATCAACGAAGTATAACAAGTATTCACAAGCATGTACACTGGTAAAAAGTTGACTCGGTTCGTTCCTAAAGCTCGTCGCGTCGCCGGCAACGGCGCCAAAAACTTGGCGTGTGCGCTAATACGCATAATTTAGCGATGAAATAACACACGTTTCTGCTTTAATATTTATAAAAATGGTTTAGACCTTAATATTAAAACACACACAATAGGGCAAGTGTACACTGTCATATATGTAGTAATGTATAGATAAGAACCAGATATCGATCCATGGACGCGCGAAGCAATTGTACTTAAACTCTGTCCTCAATTTACCAGTAAGAAAAGATAGTGAAAGTTTGTTGTTTTTAACTAAATTAATTCTAAAATATCTAAATAACATATATAAGACTCCAAATACAAAATATAACTATATAACCTATAATATACCAATCCTAGCATGTCATCTACATATAATAGGTAATACAGGCGTGTGATCAACATTCCCATTTTCCGACAGTTAGTGTCCCTTTCAGGCATCCTAACATGACAACTATACAGAAAGCTAACACGAATACACACGTTAACCACTTCAAGTCGTTTATTAGCGAGCAGCTGATATGATCTCATGCAGATCTTCTAAAGATAAGTTAGTCATCTGTTAAGAGTATTCTAACCTCACTAATTCAGGAAAGCGATACCGAATACACAATACAGCTACCTAAACTAGCATAAAGTAGAGCATTTCACAACCTATTCCATTTTACCAACTTTGAACCCAGATCTACTAAGATCGTTATTTTTACCAAAATGACTACCAAAGATCATTAACCGTGTCAAAGACCAGTAACGACACCATTAGGCTTTTAAAACCCTTTTACGTGCCGGTAAGCATTTTTAACCGCTATTCGACTGACTTTAACCAAACCAATACCTGGTTACAGTTTCATGGCGTAAACTATTTAACAAGTTAACTAGTCTACTACCGGACGATTAAACGGACGATTTTTCAACATTTATCCGCCTAACACATTCGATAATCGCCAAAGTCATCCGAATACAGCTATAAATCCAACAACAACGAAACAAGGTTGCGCTATGATCATCAAGATCTAAACATGAAAAACGCCAAATTTATACAAAACATGATTACATACTAACGATTGTTTTTACTATTAACGATTACTAGATATTATCCATAGACTATAATGTAATACATAAACAACACAACCAAGCCAAAATAATCAGGTTTGAATCAACTTAATGTTTAATAGATCAAACCATTAGTCTTGAATGTGATGGATTGGATGATGCTAGATGATCCGGCTTGAATCCCGAGCTTGTTAGACGGCCTTCCGGCTGTTTTCTTGGTCCAGAAATCGCCCCAAATCGCCCAGAGAAAACCCAATTTCACCCAATATCTGATCAGTAAGTTTTGCTCTGTTTTTATACAAGTTTTGATTTTGTGTACGGCCGTGCACATAAAGTGCACGGTCGTGCACTTTAGCTTTTGATGTGACAGGCAAGTGGGCAATTGGTTCCTGAAAATATCTTGGGTTGCGCACGGCCGTGCACCTGGGGTGCACGGCCATGCGGGTTTGGTGGTGTCCGGGTACAAGGTGTGCACTGGCTGGTGCACTGGCAGTGCAGCCGAGGAACTGGGTCGCACGGGCATGTGCATGGGAGTGCTGATCAAGGTGCCCGAGAATCTGATGTGCACTAGCAGCTGCACTGCCGTGCCACATGAGCCCGCACGGCCATGCGCTTGGGGGTGCACGGCCGTGCACATCTTCCAGATTTGCTTGATTGTGCAGCAACTGTCCGTTTAGTCCAGTTTTTTTCTGATTTCTTCGACTTTATCTTTGGGGCGTCGTTTAAGACAATAAAGAGGCTTTTGCTGCATCCAGAAATATGCTGACCTAGTCTCTTTATTGTCGTGTTGTAGATCAAATTTTCACCAAAAAGAAACCTTTGTGTCCAAAGATGTCCTAGTTGTCCCTCTGCTGCATCCAGATATATGCTGACCTGGACACAGTCAGGACGTCATAAAAGAGACCCTCAAGAGTCCAAAACCCTCAGCCTACATCATTTGAGAAATCATTTTATTTGTATATTACACCATATCTTCTACTGATCTATTCTTTTCTCTTCTCAATCCACTCCTAGTCATGGTCTCAGAATGCTAGAACAGATACTGTGCAAAATATGCTATAGGGAAACTACTAGCATGATAGAGTGTACTGCTTATGATTCTAGGATTTGATTGTGATTTACTTGAGTTCTCATTTTTAATTGAACCAAAACATGATAAAATACAACACGGACTGTCATTCTAGAAGGCCTAAGGCAATAAGTTTAAGTGGACAAATATACCAATAATTGCTACGACCAGCCTAAGTAGATCAGTGTTGATAAGTGTAGTCTGGCCTGAAACATAGCGATTTGATCCCGCAAGGAACTCTTAAATAAAAATTGTGTGAGTGTGAATAATTTTATTTTATGTTTATGTGTGGTTAGCTTAGGTAGTTGTACAAATTTGTATTTATAAAAATCTTGACCAGCTCATAAATGGACTTGGACCCACTTTTGTTAAAATTCACTTCAAGAGGTTCTTGCAGTTTTGGGATTGGGGCCGGACCCACCGCACACTTGGTGGGACCCAAGAAATCTTGCCTTTTTATTTTTTTTGGCTATAAAAGGAAAAGATCTAGGTGTTTTGATAAAGTCACTCAGTTTCTTACTTGTTAAACCGATACACTCTCTCACACACACTCAATAAAATACACACAAATCACACTTCAATCTCAAGTGAATCGGTGATAGGAGCCTAGTTAGATCAAGAGTCATGTGCTTCTTGAGGTCTAAAGGTATGTATTTCTTGTGCTTGGTGAGGATCCGGTATGTTACCAGACGGTTACAAGGTTTGTTTCTTTGTTTTTATTTTTGAACATGATCCGAGTATTAGTGATGTGATTTGATGATGAAATGTTGAATATTATGGTTTTTGTTTGGTTAAATCTCTGTCAAAATGTTTGTTTTTTAAATGAAAAAGAGGTGTTTAAAGTCATAATGTCACCAGAGAAGATGACCGGTGACGGAAAAGTTGAAGATGGGGCGGCGCGTAAGAGACACGCGCCTTGGGATCTAGGCTTGTCTTAAATATTTTTTATTGTTCTGACCATTCGAGAACCTTTTGCCTTCTCGAGATCCCACAAATCACTCGAGAACTAATCGGGTACTTGAGAACTGTTTGGTAACCCGAGAACCTTCTGACAACCCGAGAATCCATTGCTCACTCAAGAACCCACTGGTCACTCGAGAACCAGCTGTTTTCTCGAAAATCCAGAATTTGTAAGTTTTTGATTACTTGATAGTTGTTGGATCATCTCAAAATTATGTGTTTTGATTGTAGGTGTGGATGATGATGGTGATGATGATGAACCACCCGACGCTGTAAGGAAGATCACTTTCATATTTCGCCAAAAACGATATGCAGCTGGGAGTACATGGTGAACAGATGCGGGGAAGAGACACATCATGGAAAATGTCTTCGCTCATCGTGTATTTCTAGGGTGCTTCACCAGTACCTAATGTTAGACGAGGCTCACAATTTTGCTGATACAGTGAGCCTCGTCTAGTTTATATATATAATAAAGGTTGACCCACTGGTTAAAAGGTCGTCACTGAGGACCCGGGGTTAATTTTAAGTCTAAAGATCGTCCCCGAGGACTCAGGATCAGGTTGGGGTCAAAGGTCGTCTCCGAGGACTCAGGATCAAGTTGGGGTCAAAAAGACGTCAAACCATCTGAATCATGAAGAGCCAAATCTCAAAAGGACATCGAACCATCTGGATCATGGAGTCCCTAATGCTTAGATTGTTCAAATCAGGTGAACTTGGATGCAGTTAGAAGACAAGTGAAGCTAATTGACCGAAGATCCGCACCATGATGATCGAGTTTTGAATGTTCTCCTTTATAGAATTATAAATATTTATCAAGTAATGTTATTACACCAAGACGACACAAACCTAGGGGGATATTGTAGGGCCATAGTTTAGAGGTTTGCGTCTGTCTTGGCCCATTAGACGTTTTTGGGTAGTTTGGTCTATTGGGTTAGTGGGTTTCGGCCATTGGGCCTATGTACTCGAGTTCCCCCATGGATCTATAAATAGGGGGCTCCAAAACATTTTGGGTTTGCTTGTTACTTTACTAGTTTTCACTCTTGTTCTCTTGTACTCGAACCAAGTGTACCAGACGACTCATTGTGGTCGTGTGCATGTTTTGCGATACAATCATTCGGTTCTATTTTCTTCCTTTGTTGTTCTTACATCCAATCTTGGATCCGCACTCGATTGGGTGTGTTTGATACCCTGGAGAGGATTCTGGACTTACATTATGTTCAGGACTGCAGAAGTGATCAACAGCCCGAAGCCAGTTTCCAGGTTTCATACCCTCGGAGGGCGTTGCCTTGCTCCCTCCACATCATCATAATCTCTCGACACATCCAAAAAAATATTCTTTTGCCTAATGTTTATGGTCTTTGTACTGCTTTGCGACAGCCGCCATGATACCTCCTTTTTTTAGTGGCGACGAGATCGTCGTCAACAACATTGAAATTCATATTGAACTTGGTCTTTTAATTATACAAAATAAGCTAGCCAGAAAGAAAAAACTCAACAAATAACATATAGAATATATATTTACATATCACTGACCTGCATAAACTCAAATAACTTGTTTATATCAAGCTCCAAAACATTCCTCCAACCTTCCACATCCAATGGAACTTCACGCCATATATACATAGCCACCTCCCGGGTGAACCAGCTACCAAGTTCGCCTACAGGCATGAAGGTGGCGGCTTCATAAAATGTAATGTCTGCCCGACGACCTGTATCTCTAAGATGTTTTCTTAAGGCAAGGTTTTTTTGCCCTGCCCCGTGATCTCTTGTGGGGGGCTGCAATTAGAGTTAAAAATAATTAGTCATATTATTAGAATTGAAAATGAAGTAAAAATAGTAAACATTAAGGAACTGTAAGAGTTACCACCGTCTGCCGCATGCCCGTGCCACCAATCATCACCACCGCCACCTGGTGGTGGCGGCGCCCCTGCACCGTCTCCGCCATGGCCAAGGCGCACAATATCTGCCATCAAGTAGACAAGCACAACCCACAATGATATCATGAATGAAGTAAAAATAGTGAACATTGATTTATTATAATAAATTAAATCATTAGTCACATTATTACTCACATTATTATATGTAATAAATGAAGTAAAAATAGTGAACATTGATTTATTATAATAAATTAAATCATCAACAATTAATGTTTTTAATCAGACTCCATGTCGTTATAATCGGGATCATCCTCATCATAATATGTCCCAGCATCAACAACTTCACTATCGTCATTGCTCGAGGCATCAACTTCCATTACATTCTCACCCTCAGTAGCAAGAGAAGATATGTTTTGAAAGTATTGGCGGAAGTCAATAATTAGGCCAATATTAGATGAAGAGTTATTGTGAACGACGTCAACATCCTCGCCTGACTCAATGTCAACATTTTGAACATTCTCGAGTTGTGGTGGTCGATCCCAAATTCGCCGGTGATTTAATTTTTGACAACCCACCAATGTTTATTATTTTGGTTTGTTCGAGATGGTTCTTGGATGTAGAACACTTGTTTGGCTTGAGAGGCAAATATGAGTTGATCTTCTTTGTCCCATTCGTGTTCTGTGCTGATACTAGTGATATTATTTTCATATGTAACACCTACTCGAGTATCGTACCACTTGCACTGAAATAAGACATTTTTATAGCCATGAGGATAACTGATCTCAATAATCTCTTCTAATACGCCATAATTTTTCTCACTGTTCACTCCCTCCGCCATAAACCCTGAGTTTTGCGTTGCACGTTTTGCATCAAGTGAAGCCACCATAAACCTAACACTGTTGACTATGCAACCGGTGTAAGTGTTGGCCATTAATTGCGCACCCAATGAAAGAGCATATAACTCTGGGTGGAATTCTAAAGAAATTCTGTCTTCATCTTATAGACCTAACAAATTTAAAATAATAATGTTTGACATATATGGATTACCTAACAAATATATAGTAACGAATGTTATATATGTATTACCTTGTGTTGAAACCAATTCGGAAATTTAGTTTTAATATCATCTTGGGGATATATAGATTTGAATTCACAACATTGAAGAAAAATATATAAAAGCAAGAAAAATTAGTCTTAATTATATCTTTGGGATGTCCGGTAAATATATAAAGGATATGAGCACTTACTTCATGTAGTGTTGGATCAGTTTGCTCTTGTTTGCTAAGTAAGAACTTGCTATCTTGACACTTAAGTGTTTAGCAAGTCCTAGTAAATCAGATTATAAGCACAGCGGAATGTTATAAGTTAAAGCAACACTTTTTATGCAAAGGCAGAGTTGTAACTCCCCCTTGATGTTTGAAACAAGATAAATGACAAAGTATTTATTATGAATCTAAGTTGTAAATGAGAATTAGATACTTAGCAAGATTCACAATAAATACAGAAATGGAATAATAACAATGAGAGTGTTTGAAGGATTTTTCTGTTAAAAATCAATGTCTAAAATAGAAGGTTGAAGCCTTCTATTTATAGACGATTACATGCATGTATCTTGCCTGAAAAGCAAGCACAGAAAGTCCAGTTACAAGTTGCACAAGTTGCAACATTGAAAGAAACAAATAAAGCTAAAAGTAATATTAAACAACAAACTACTGATGCAAAAGGGCGGTGGCAAATATCTTCTGCTAAGTGCTGATGAAGGACAACTACTGAAGAGTAGTTTTGTCTTCAGTACTTCTGAAGTGAACTTGTCTGGTTTGGACTTCAGAACTTCTGCAACTTCAGCACTTCTTCATATCTTCTAATCAGCAGTTTCTTGTCTTCTATTCAGTACTTCTATTTAGCCAAAAATGACAGAAGTGAATTAGACTAAGGTTTACAAAAGTGGTTTCACCAATCCTCTTTGTCCTAACAATCTCCCCCTGGATTGATGAAGCCAAAACCTTACTAATTCCTTATGTGTTTCTTCTGTCTTGAACAATCTTCCATATCTCTTTGTACATGGTGTTCTTGAGCTGGTTGTACAGATCATCAGACAGAGATCCTCTCTGTGGATCTAGATGTTGAATTGTGAGCAGGTCTTGTGTTGACAGTTTCTTCAGATCACTGATCTTTTTGTAAACCCTGCTTGAGAAGTCTCTTCTTGTCAACAGTACTGAGTTGTTATCAGTAAGTGACCATCTGATGATAGGTATCTTTGACTTGTTAAAGTCAGAAGAATAGGGAACCAGACTTGTCCCTTGGGTTGATGGTCCTGAGTGCTGGATGTCTTCAGTTTCAGATAGCCTCAGGTGGGATTCTCTTCCTTGTTGATGTTGTTGCATACCAGGCATCTGAACAGTTGGGAGATGGTGTTCAGTCACTACTTTGGTATGCAGCTTTTCTGTGATGGTCTTTTGTATTTGATAAGCAAAAGTGGAAGGATCCCTGAACTGTGTTAACAGAGGTTTCTCCTCAATGTCAAAATCTGAATGGACTATTGAGCTTCCCTCAAGTAGTACCATTTTGAAATCAGTTTTGACATTGTCCTCTGCCTTCTTCTTTTGAGCAGCAGATCTTCTAGATACACCAGAAGTTCTAACTACTGATCTTGAAGGATCAGCAGTTTGAAACTTCTCAGGATTTGCAGCCTTGGCAGCCAAATATTTTCTATATGTATCCATTAGTCTTTCTTCTTTCCATCTGGATACAGAGGCTTTTGAACCATATCCTTCTGCTACTAGCTCTTCTATTATCTGGGCTCTCTTGGCCTTTCCTTCTTTGCTTGTGGCCATTTTGTCTGCAAGCAGTTGTGCTCTTCTTGTCAGCTCTTGCATAGAGAGTCCTTTGAGTGTAAAGGCTTTAGTCTTGCTGTTCTTGGTGATATAAGACACCAGTTGTTGTCTTTTATCCTGTTCAGCAATCTCATCAAGGCTAGCCTGCCTTTGTAGTTCAGCTGCATAAGCCTGAAGTTTTTCTTCATGGCTTAAGTCCAAATCATCCCTTTCTTCCAGAGATTTCCAAATCTGATCTTCTCTGGCCTTCTTGTTGGCTGCAATTAAACTCTTCTCTAATAGTTCAGCTGATTGAGAGATGGGAGAAGGGTTTAATACAGTCATTGTTGTAACAGATGTAGGTCTGATGGGATCAGATGTTGGTTGAGTGGGAGCAGTGGTTCTGGAAGGTTCAGTTGTTTGAGGTTGGGAAGTGTTGACTTCTGATGTGCTGACAACTGCTGATGGTTTGTCAGCTACTGAAGGATTGTCTTCAGTACTTTCTGATTCTTCATCAGAAGTTTGGTAATCAGAAGTTTCTTCATTACACCTTAGGGAATCATCAGAACTTTGGGTCTCATCTTCTTTCTCAGCAGCTTCAATTTCTTCAATAGAGACACCAAACTGTTTGGCCAATTTTTCTTTTCTGGCCTGATCTTTCTGATCTCTTTCAAGGAGTGCCACTCGTGCCTTTACTCTGGCTTGGAATGACTCCTTAGGTTCCCTGATCTTCTCCCCCTTTTTGGATTCATCAATTCTAACCCTTGAAGCAGAGGGTTGGGAGAAGTGTCCTTGAAGATGAGCAATCTGTTGACTGTTGAAGTCTATTTTGTTTGACAGATCGTTCATCTTGGTCTTGATCACTCCAAATTGGTTCTTGATTGACAGCTCCAAGTCAGCTGTATATGTTTGGAAGTGATTTCTGATGAGTGTGTTCATCATGTGGTACAGGGGACCCTCTGGGCTGCATAGCTGGTTCAGGTCTATGCTTGTTTGCCCAGGGAATTGGGTAGGCATTTGCTGTGAAGGGGGTGTTTTTGGGAGATCCTCATGTTGTACAGAGGATGCCACTCTAGGGGTTTTAGGGATTGAGTGGACTTTAACCTGTGCAGAGGTGACTGGCCTCTTGAGCCTGGATACCTTTGCAGCAGGACCTTCAGAAAGTGCCGTCAATTCAGTAGTTGGAGTTTTTGAAACATCATCCAAATTAATGGAATCATCTGTATCCCTGATGTTGCCCTCAGAGAGGACTGTCTCAGTTAAATCATGAGCTGAGCCCAACTCAGTTCTCTCATGAACCTCTGTTTCTTGGTACTGAGGATTTCCTACCTCAGGCATTAAGCCTTCATCAGTAGTTGCCACATCTGAGGTCTTAGCTATGTTACTTCTGTCCTCAGATCCACCACTGGGTGGTAACTGAGTAGTAGCAGCCTCAGATGCCCCAAGAGTCTCTAAATTTGGGCTTAAAGACTCTGGTCCACCCTCATCTCTTGGGATAGGGCTAATGATGTCCACATCCATGTCTAAAGTAGTAGTTATGTCCCCTGTTTGTTGTGGTTGATGGGGACTGACATGATCAGATGGGACAGTCTCTCTTAGCCCAGAGAGAAGTTTGGCAATTTCAATTGCCTCTTGTTCAGAAATTTGTGGGGAAGGTTCAGTAGTTTGGGCAATAGTTTGTTGTTCAGCAGTTTCAAAAGAAGAGTGTGTTTGATATGTTTTTCTAAGTCTTTTTCTTTTGAAATGAACAGATATGGGTGCTCTTGGTGGGGTTTGAGATGGATGAGACTGAGAGGGTGTTTCAGTCTCAACAGTTTGAAGAGCAGAATGCTCAAGAGCATGTTCAGGCATCTCAACCTCCTGAACAGCTTTTCTTTTGGGTTGGTGGGTTACAGTTTTTGTTGGCTTGGGCTTTTTGGCTTTTGGTGGTGTGGGTGTGGAAGATGTGGGCTTCAGGGGGACTTGTTGTTGTTCTCCCTGATCATCTTCTGGCCAGGCAGCCGGTTTGTTCAGTCTTGAGTATGCTTGTGATGTTAAAGGGTTTAAAGTTGAAACTTTTCCCACAAGCACCTCATTACCCAGTTCCCCTATTATGCATTGCATAATGAACCTTGGGTACAACAAAAACTTTTTCTTGGTATTATTATGATGTAACACCAACTCATGGAAAAACAGTTTTGATGCCCTGTATTTGGTTTTATTCACAATGGAATGAAATATTGGTTGAAAAGTGGAGGGCATCTGGTCATATGACCCTGTTTTTGGACTCAAACACATAATTATATAATGAAACAAAAGTTTGTATTTTGGTTCAAAATATTTTTTGAATATTGTTGCATGGGAGAGAGTACCTTGATAACCACACTCAGTCATGGTTAGATGAATATCTTTGTTAGCAACATGGTCAGGGGCAGCTACATCATCCAGACCCAGTCTTGTTGCTAGTGTGGCTGGTGTGATGGTCAGTTGTTTCCCTTTTATCTTTGAGTTGAGGGAAATGACCTCACCACCCATTGTAACCGTCTCAGCATTTGCCCAGAACTCATTCAGAGTTTCAGTATGAATTGGTGGGTTAATTGTGAGAGCAGTAAAGTATTGGGATTTGACGACAAGATCAATGATCTCATCGTATTGGGACCAGCCTTCTTGTTTTTCAAGAAAAGCTCTTTGATTGTGTCCCTATTTTAGAACAAGATCCATTGTGGTTTGGGTGTTTTGATCGAACAGTGAATTTTCAGGTGTAGGTTTTGAGAGAGTTTTGAGAGAGAAGGAGGGATATTTTGTGAGTTTAAAAGGATAAGTGTGTGAAAAAGGTATTTATTAGGAGTTTTAACCGCTTGAATCTTCTTTATTAGAAGTTTTAAAACCGCCTTTGGTTAAAAATCTCTTTATCAGAGGTTTTAAACTTATTAGGTCAAACCTCTGATGATGGGAAAAGTCAGATTTGCCCTTTTGACTTAAACTGCTGATGAAGGATTACTTCATCAGTAGTTCCCATTTTCTCTTCAGTAGTTTTAACATCTGATGAGAAATGTTTTTATAAATACTTTGTTCATAACTTCTGAAGTTTATTTTATCAGAAGTTACACACTTTTTCAGAAAGTTATCCCCATACTGATGATTTTTGTTCATCAGTAGTTTCTCTCAAACTGTTTTTGTTTTTCAGAAGTTTTGTTTCAGACTTTTGACATTTGTAAGTGAAAACCAGAAAAAAAGATGGAAAAGGTTAACCTGAAATCCACCAAGGTAAACAGGATGGAATCAGGGGTGGAAAAAGGAAAAATAAATTTTTCATTTTGATTCCACCATGGTAAACAGGATGGAATCAAGGATGGAAAAAGGAAAAATAAAAATTTTGATGCATATCAGTAGTGATTGATGTAGAAGTTTGCTGTAGAGTTGGGTAGAATCAAGTGTTAACTTGGATTCTAACTGATATGCAGAAAAAAAAAATAAAATAAACACTTACAAATTTAGCATTCCAAGCATGGAAACTAACTTCTGAAATGTTGATGTGTCAAGGGGCTTAGTGAAGATGTCAGCTATCTGATTAGCTGTTGCTACATGCTTCACCTCAATCTTGCCTTTTTCATAGCAATCTCTTATGAAATGGTACCTGATCTCAATATGTTTAGTTTTTGAGAACTGTACCGGATTTTGAATGATGCTAATGGCAGATTTGCTGTCTACAAACAAAGGTGTCTTGGTCTCTTTGATTCCATAATCAAGAAGTTGATATTGGAGCCATTGTATCTGTGATGTACAACTTGCAGCTGCAATGTATTCAGCTTCAGCAGTTGAAGTTGCAACAGATGTTTGCTTCTTTGATTGCCATGACACTAGACAGTTACCCAGGAATTGACAACCACCAGATGTTGACTTTCTAGTCATTTTACACCCTGCATAGTCACTATCTGAAAATGCTGATAACTTGGTATTGCTTGAAGCAGGATACCAAATTCCCAGTGTTGGAGTTCCTTTCAGATATCTAAAAATTCTTTTGACTGCAATAAGGTGTGATTCCCTTGGTGCTGATTGATATCTAGCACAGACACATGTTGAAAACATAATATCTGGTCTAGAAGCAGTTAAGTATAAAAGGGAACCTATCATGCATCTGTACATGGTCTGATCAACCTGTTTTCCTTGATCATCAGGTTCAACTTGTGTGATAGGTGTCATGGGAGTGGAACATGATTTACAGTCATTTAAAGAAAATTTGTTCAATAATTCTTTAACATATTTTGATTGATGTATAAAAGTTCCATTTGTTTGTTGTTTGATCTGCAGTCCTAGAAAGTACTGCAGTTCTCCCATGGTACTCATCTCAAATTTTGATTGCATGAGTTTCTTAAAATCATCACACAATTTTGTGTTTGTTGAACCAAAGATGATATCATCAACATAAATTTGAACAAGTAAGACATGATTTCCAACATGTTTAATGAAAAGTGTTTTATCAATGGCACCTCTTGTAAAGTTATTTTTGAGTAAAAAGGTGGAGAGTGTATCATACCAGGCTCTTGGAGCCTGTTTGAGCCCATAAAGAGCTTTATCCAGTCTGTACACCCACTCAGGATGAGTAGGATCCTCAAACCCAGGTGGCTGACAGACATACACCTCCTCCTTGATTTTACCATATAAAAATGCACTTTTCACATCCATTTGATAAACTTTTATTTTGTTGGAAATGGCATAGGCCAGAAATAACCTGATGGCCTCAAGCCTTGCAACTGGAGCAAAGGTTTCATCATAGTCAATTCCCTCTTCTTGAGAGTACCCTTGAACTACCAGTCTTGCCTTGTTCTTGATTATCATACCAGCTTCATCTTGTTTGTTCCTGAAAACCCATCTTGTACCAATTGGTTGCTTGTTTTGAGGTAAGGGACAGATTTCCCAGACCTGTTGCTTGTTGAACTGTAGTAGTTCATCTTGCATAGCCTGCACCCAATTGTTGTCTTTGAGGGCTTCCTGGTACTTCTTTGGTTCCAACTGTGAAATAAAGGCTGAGAATAGGCAAAAGTTGGAGAGCTGGTTTCTGGTCAGAACACCTGTAGCTATATCACCCATGATTTGATCAAGTGGATGATCTCTGTGTTCAATCAGTTGTTGTAAACCACTGACAGGTGTAGGTGGCTCTGTTTCTTCAAACAAACTACTGAGGTCTATGATATCTGGTTCAGCAGTTGCAGCTTCTTCAGTAGTTGCAGGTGCTGGGGCAGATGTTTGAGTTTGGCCTTCAGTATTTGTTTGATCAGAAGTTTGGAAAACTTCTGATGGTGTTGTAGTTGACTTAATGACTGTTTGAGGAGTCCATGGTGCAGGATCCTCATCTTCAAACCTTTGATCACCATAATAAGTAGGTTTGGAAGAAGTAACAGCCTTTTCAGGTCCAAAGTGAAAGTTGTCAAGGTCAAAGAGTTCAGCAGGATGTGCTGGAATAAGAGTGTGTTTTGACTCATTGAACTTGACATTCAATGTTTCTTCTACTATCTTGGTGTGAGAATTAAAAACCTTGTAGGCTTTTCTAGTTGAAGAGTAACCAAGAAAGTAACCTGAGTCAACTTTGGCAGCAAACTTTGAGATAGATTCTTTGATGTTCAAGATGAAACATTGACACCCAAAAGCCCTGAAAAAGGAGATAAGGGGCTTCATGCCATGAAGAACTTCATAGGCAGTCTTGGAATGTCTCTTGACCACAAGAACTCTATTCTGAACATAACATGCTGTGTTAATTGCTTCTGCCCAAAAGTACAATGGCAGTCCAGAATCAGCTAACATTGTTCTTGCTCCTTCTATCAGTGTTCTGTTCTTCCTTTCTACTACACCATTTTGTTCAGGAGTTCTGGGAACACTGTATTGTCTAATAATCCCTTTAGACAAACAGAATTCATCCAGAGTTTTGTTCCTGAACTCTGTCCCATTGTCACTTCTAATGGTTTTGACAGATAGAGAATATTGTTTCTCTACTTGTAGAATGAAGAACTTGATGATTTCAGCAGCCTCATCCTTGGAAAATAAGAAGAATACCCATGTGAATCTTGAGTAGTCATCAATGATGACTAAGCAGTACTTCTTTTTACCAAGGCTCATAATCTTGACAGGCCCAAATAAGTCCATATGGAGTAGTTGAAGACATGCAGTTGTTTTTGATTCTTCAATAGACTTATAGGAGGACTTATGCTGTTTTCCCTTTAAACAGGATACACAGTGTTCTTGACACTGGTATACTTTCAAAGGTAGACCTCTGACCAAGCCCATTTTTGTGACTTTATTTATGGTTTTAAAGTTCACATGGCCAAGTCTCCTGTGCCAGAGATCTGTTTCTGAAGTTGATGCCCTTGAGAAGAAACAGGCAGTGTTGTTCAATACTTTGTCTTTTTCAATGTCCACTGCATAGACATTGCCACATCTTTTGGCAATCAGCAAAGTATGATCTTCTATAATCTTCTCAATCAACTTCTGGCCTTCTGGTGAGATGATCTTGCAAGCTGTCTTTGTGAAAAAGGAAGAATATCCTTTATCACACATTTGTGACACACTCAGCAAGTTGTATTCAAGGTTCTCCACCAGATTGACCTTGTCAAACTGTATTTTGCCAGAGGAGACATTGCCATGTCCTAGCACATATCCCTTGGCATTGTTCCCAAAGGACACAGATCCTTCTCTTTGGCTGATAAAGTTGTTTATCAGGTATCTGCATCCAGTCATGTGCATAGAGCCTCCACTATCAACATACCATATGCTGTTTAAGCCCCTGGAAACTCTCTGCACATAAAAGCAAATTAGTTAGATTTGGAAACCCAAGCCTGTTTGGCTTTGGGTTTGCTCTTGGGAACAGTTACAGTTTGTTCTTGACCAGGTTGAGAAATCCATGTCTTTTTGGCAATGGATTTTTCATGAAGAACTATGGTGGTATCCTTTTTAGGACCACCATCAACCTTGGTCATCAGTAGTTCTACCATGTTCTTTAGATTTTGAATCTCAGCAGTTTGTGAAACTGCTGATGATTCTGGTCTAACTACTGACAGGGAATTTTGAGAAAAAGATTTTGGTTGAGATTTTATCTTTTTCTGAGAAAAGGTGTTTTCAGGTTGTTTCTTGGGTTTAAAGACTTTTTCATAATCATTTCTGATTTGATTTCCCACAACCTGTTGTTTAAATTTTTGATTGAACTGAATTCCTTTTCTGTATCTACAAAATTCAGTTTTGTGGTTGAACAGGCCACAAATTTCACATGCTTTTGCCTTCTGTTTTTGTTCTGAAGGCAAATTTCTGACAGTAAAAAGATTTTGCTCATCAGTAGTTTTCAGGGTCTCAACTCCTGAAGTATATGAAACTACTGATGGCTTGTTGTCAGTTTTTGTAAATACTTCTGAAGTACTTTCTTTAAAAATGCCAGGATTTCTATTTAGAAAGTTTTCATGGAAAGATGTGCATTCTTTCCCTTCAGAAGTTTCATTTGAAACAATTCTTCTCCCATCTTCAGTAGTTTTGGGAGAAAAATCTGTTGGTGTTTCAACATGATGGTATCCTATGCCAAACTTCACATTTGAAGCACTTTGTTTGTTTAGCAGTAGTTGATACCCCCTACAAGATTCAACCCATTTTTCACAAGTGATCCTGGTGTCAGCAAGCTCTTGTCTGACATCTCCCAGGTCATTTAGCATCATTTTGATTTGTGCTTGGGTTTCAATGGCAGAGTCAGTTAATTTAGAAACCTCTTTTGTTTTAGCACACAGTTTTCTTTCTAAATCACATTTTATCTGTGTGTATTTTCTTTCTAAATCATTGGCTTTGCCTTGTAGGTGCACGTTTGTCTCTCTTATGAGAGCAAAAGTTTCTTTGCAAGAGTTTGAACATAGTTTTGTCAAAGATTCTTTTGATACCTGAGACAATGCAGATTTTGAGGTAGAGCCTTCAAATGCCATTAAGGCAAAGTTCTTTCTGCCATTGTCTGGTTCTCCCCAGTTGATGTCAAACACTTTGTTGTCTGCATCAGGATTACACTCTGTGGTGTCATATGGGAGACTGCTCCAGTCAACATACCCCGAGGTAAAGAGGCTTTGTTGAGGGGGTTGTTGAGGCTGTGGAGGAAGTTGAGCAGCTGGAAAGGGAGGGATTGATTGTTGGCTCTGCATCTGTTGAGCAGGCACTTGAACATATTGTACTTGAGGCATATATTGCTGTTGAGGAGCTTGTGCCTGTACAAAATGAGCACTCCCTTGAGTTCCATTGTTCCTATTATAATTGGGGTTATAGTTATTTCCAGATTGTGATTGGTTAAAGCTAGAGCTTCTACACTCTCTAGCAAAGTGTCCCAACTTCTGACACTTGTGACATCTCAGTTTAGATTTGTCAAAACCAATTTTTGTATTACTGGTCAATCCTGGAAATTTCCTTCCTGACCTTTTATAAAACTTGTTAGTTTTAATGCTTAGCATGGCCAGTTGGTGAAGTATGTCCATTTCTTCCAAGTCATCACTGCTAAAATTTTTCAAATCATCCATGATAAAACATAGATTATCAGCAGTTTGACTTTGGTCATCATTGTCATAACCTGGGAAAGATCTTTCTGATGAGATCCCAGTGGTTATGTCAATATTGTCATAAGATCCATAGGAACAAGTTGGTGAATCTTGTCCCAAAAGTGCTGTACTACCTGGTAGGTAGTCATCAGCAGTTTTACCAGAAGTTTGTAATTTCTTCTTTTGATCGATTTCTCTTTCAAAAGTGAGTAATCTCCCATGGAGTTTTGTAAGAGTGAGGGAGCTAAAATCTGGTGAGGATCTTAAGACAATGGAGTAAGTTTCCCATTTGTCAGGCAGAGACCTTAAAAATCTATGTAACATAGATACTGTTGTATAGGTCTGCCCATTTAACTTTAGCTCAGAGATTAATGAGGAGAATCTTTCAAATTGTTGTGTCAAAGTCTCCCCATTAATATAAGCAAATGTTTCATATTGTTGAGCCAAAATTTCTCTGGTGTTGGCAATCACCTCTTCAGTTCCTCCAAACTGTTCTTTAAGACAGTCCCAAAGTTCTTTGGCACTTTCACAATGTAAAAGGCCAGAGTATATTTCATTTGGGAGAGCCATTGCCAACATAGAGAATGCCTTAGCATCTAGCTCAAGTTTTAGGAAATCTTCATCTGTATAGTCTTTGGGATCCTTAGGAATCCCTTCTTTTGTTTCAAGGTTTATGTTTACTGGTTTGTGTGGACCATAAATCACAGATCTCCAACAACCAGTGTTGGTTTGTGACAAGGTATGTGCCATTCTTTTCTGCCATATATTGTACTCATTTCTCACAAGCATGGCAGGTTTGGTGGCAGAACCAGTATTATGTGGATCCATTTTTAAAGAGTTATAGATTTGTCTGATGACTCTTTTAAGTGATGGATATTGATAAAAAGTGAACTTTTGATCTTTTTATTGAATATCAATAAGAGCTTTGTGTCTGATTCTCAATTTGTTAGATTGATATGTGATCAGATAAACCAATGCTCTGATACCAATTGTTGGATCAGTTTGCTCTTGTTTGCTAAGTAAGAACTTGCTATCTTGACACTTAAGTGTTTAGCAAGTCCTAGTAAATCAGATTATAAGCACAGCGGAATGTTATAAGTTAAAGCAACACTTTTTATGCAAAGGCAGAGTTGTAACTCCCCCTTGATGTTTGAAACAAGATAAATGACAAAGTATTTATTATGAATCTAAGTTGTAAATGAGAATTAGATACTTAGCAAGATTCACAATAAATACAGAAATGGAATAATAACAATGAGAGTGTTTGAAGGATTTTTCTGTTAAAAATCAATGTCTAAAATAGAAGGTTGAAGCCTTCTATTTATAGACGATTACATGCATGTATCTTGCCTGAAAAGCAAGCACAGAAAGTCCAGTTACAAGTTGCACAAGTTGCAACATTGAAAGAAACAAATAAAGCTAAAAGTAATATTAAACAACAAACTACTGATGCAAAAGGGCGGTGGCAAATATCTTCTGCTAAGTGCTGATGAAGGACAACTACTGAAGAGTAGTTTTGTCTTCAGTACTTCTGAAGTGAACTTGTCTGGTTTGGACTTCAGAACTTCTGCAACTTCAGCACTTCTTCATATCTTCTAATCAGCAGTTTCTTGTCTTCTATTCAGTACTTCTATTTAGCCAAAAATGACAGAAGTGAATTAGACTAAGGTTTACAAAAGTGGTTTCACCAATCCTCTTTGTCCTAACATGTAGCCCATGACTTCTTCACAATTATCGAGGACAAACCATTCTATCTTGAGTTTGTCGTCAACTCAAAGTAGCTTGTCATTCGTTGCACTGGTCGGGTTGCATTGGCACTTAAACACCCATAACTTTGTTTTTTCTACAACGACGTCCGCATTCCTCTCAGGTTGATTGAACTTAGTCTTAACATTTTGCAGGTACATTGAGTAGAATGTTAGAGCTTCTTCAGCTACATAACCTTTAGCTATACAACCTTCTGGCCATGACGGGTTTTTAACATAGTTTTTCAGTTTTTTCATATACCTTTCAAAGGGATACATCCATCTCATATAGACTGGACCACCAAGAATCGCTTCATCGGGTAAATGCATAACTAAATGAACCATTATCTCAAAAAATGCCGGAGGATAGATCAACTCTAACTTGCACAAGATCATAAGAATGGCATCCCTCGCTTTCTTCATATCTTCCACTACTAGTGTTCTGGAGTAGAGTTGTTTAAAGAATGCACAAAGGTCTACCATTGGTGTATAAACATCTTTGCCCAAAAATGCTCTAACCCCAATTGGTATCAATTTTTGCATGAGAATATGACAGTCATGTGATTTCAAACCAGTAATGTTAGCATTTTTATTTTTCACCCTCTTACTAATATTAGATCCGAACCCATCTGGTAGTTTAACATTTTTTATAAACTGACAGAAACTCTTTCGGTCACGGAGGGTGAATGAGTATTTTGGGTGTGGGCAGGTCCACTTGGTTCCCTTTTTTTCAACCATTGCGTCTTTCGAATTTTCAGCTTCTCTAAGTCTTTTCTTGCATTTAAGTTGTCTTTCGTCTTCTCATTCATCAAAAGAGTACCAAGCAAGCTGTCGCACACATTTTTCTCGATATGCATCACATCTAAGTTGTGTTTCAACTGCAGAGAAGACCAATACTCTAATTTAAAAAAATATGATTCTTTTGGACCAGTTCAACTCGAACTCTTCCCAATTAGGGTTAGCACCTCCAAATTTTGGATGCTTTCCTGGTAGGCGATTGAGTAGAAGAGCATGTTGAGCGTCTATGTCAGCAGGACTAAATTGTCTCGGGGGGCTCTTGTCTCGGGTTCCCCGTTAAACTCAGAACTTTTTCTCCAATGATGGTTGGCATCTAAGAACCGCCGATGACCAACATACACATTTATGTATTACATGTACTGAAGGGGTGTCTTCGTTGCAAGTCGGGCATGCTTTGTATCCCTGCCCGCTCCAACCTGATAGACTGCAACGAGTTGGAAAGTCATTTATAGTCCATAACAACGCTGCTTTCATTGTGAAGTGCGTGTTTGTCGCAACGTCTTTAGCACATATGCCTGTCTGCCACAAATCCTTAAGCTCATCCACCAACGACCTAAGGAAAACGTCCATGTCCTTCCTAGGGGATTTAGGGCCAAGAATCAACAAGGTCAACATAAATGTGGAATCTTTCATGCGTAGCCATGGAGGCAGATTGTATGTGGTGAGTATAACCGGTCAAGTGCTATGGGTCGTGCTTTTGTTACCCAAAGGATTAAAACCGTCAGCTGCAAGCCCTAGGCGAACATCTCGGGGTTCCCTTGAGAAATAAGGGTACCTTAGATCAAAGTCCTTTCATGAAGATCCATCAACTGGATGACACATAGTACCATCTTCTGATCGTCCGGTACTGTGCCATATCATATCTTTTGCTGTGTGCCTTGAGCCATACAAGCGTCGTAGTCTGGGGGTCAAACGAAAGTATCATAACACCTTGTGAGGTACCTTCTTACCATTTGTGTCTTTATTTGCCCACCGAATCTCATTACAAACAGGACAATTCTGCAACGACTGATATTCTTTCTAGAAGAGAGCACAATCCCATTTACACACGTCTATCATCTCATATCCCAAACCAGACTTCTTTAATATCTTTTTGGCTTTGTAATGCGAAGAGGGGACCTTCTTACCTGCTGGAAGTACAGACTGGAAAAACCCGAGATGCTCATCAAACGAATTATTTGTCCATTTGTTCTTTACCTTCATATTTATAAGCTTTGATATAAAGTCAAGGGAGGAATAATCCGTACACCCAGGATATAATTCTGATTCGACTTCATCTATCAGGGCTTCAAACTCATCACGAACATCACTACTCTCTATATCTAAGTCCCTTTGTTAAGGTCTGTATCCTCTTCCATATGCTCCCCTATAAGGTCTTCGATAACGCTATTCATATCGCTTCTTCCTCTAACCTCATCTACAACTACAGGAGACGGTCTAATTGGATTTTCACCGTGATAGATCCACATCGTGTAATCCTTATCGAAACCATTTATACGAATATGATATGTCATTCTTTTTAAGTCTACGAACTTAGAACTATTACACTTTCTACACGGACATCTAATCGTTCCAAATGAGTTGACGTATTGTTTGGCATATTCAATGAAATTGTCAATTCCTTTTACGTACTCAACGTCCAAACGGTTCTGTAGTTTAATCCAGCTTTTATCGATCGACATGATAATGTGACTAAAACATAATTTGGGTTTAAGGAACGATAATTTAAATGAAACATATTATTGACACCTAAATGGTGCTAAACCCACTTTTTGAATACCTTATCTCATATATGAATGTGTATTACATGATTGTTTGTTTAGGAAAAATTCGGCAACATTTCCCTTTAGCCCCCAAGTATATAATATAAATATATACCCGAGGAGCAAAGGGGAAACGCCGACCGAATCTTTCAAAAACAAACAATCATGTAGTACACATTCACATCCTAAATAAGATAAAGTATTCAAAAAGCATTCCCAAAACGTGGACTACCCAAAATTAATTACTAAATCAATTTTGGGCGGGTATTTCTAAGCTCACTATGTTTTAACTGAGGATTTATTTTCGGGCATGTCTTTCTAGTCTCAATATGTATTAACATATAAATATAAATAAATATACACACATACATACTTACATACTTACATACATACACACACATACTTACATACATACATACACACACATACATACTTACAAACATACACTCATACATACATACACACATACATATACTCATACATACACTCATACATACATGCATACACACACTCATACATACATACATTCATACATACATACATACACACACACACTTATACATACATACATACATACATACATACATACATACATACATACATACATACACACATACATACATACACATATAACACATTTTTAAAAAAAATCTACATAAATAATATATTTTTTTTTAAAATATTTATACATTATGTATTTTTTGAGAAAAATACATATTTACTTACATATATCATTTTTTTAAATATATATGCATAACATATTTTTTTAAAATTAAAAATACACAATTTAATATAAATATACATACCTAAAATACACACATACATACCTACTTACACACATACAAACCTAATACTAACAATATAAAGCATAAATATTAAAAAAAAAACAATTAGCGTCGACTAACCGGTAGCAACGACGAAACTTCACACGGTTCACTAGATCGGTGCTACCCTACAAACATATTATCATAAAATAAAAAAATTAAACAAACTAATAGAAAAAACAGAAAAAAGAATAAAAAACAGAAAAGAAAAGAAAAACAAAGAAAAATAGCAAAAAAATAAAAGAAAAAAAATAGCAAAAAAAATAAAACTTACCAAGAGAGAGATGAGGAAGAGAGTGAGAGGAGAAAGACAGTGGTGGTGGTGCTTCGGTGGTGGGGGTCAAGCGGTGGTGGTGTGGTGGCCGGTGGGAGGGAAATAGAGAATGAGTGAGATAGAGAGGGAGTCTGAGAGAGATGAGAGCTTAAGAGAGATGAGAAAGATGAGAGAGGGAGACTGAAGAGGAGGCAAAGTGAAAAGGTAGGAGGGAAAGAGAAAGATCTGGCGGGTTTATTTTTTTCGATCTTTAGCGGAGACAATCGCCGCTAATATTGTCGTCGCTAAAGGTTTTGGTACGATAAATCCCGCATCGTTGATCTCCCGTCCATCCAACGGCTCTAATTGGTTCAGAATATGTTAGGTGTAGATCAAAGTATTAGCGGCGACACCAAGGCAGGTCGCCGCTAAAGCCCTCTTTTCTTGTAGTGGATATCTATAGTCCATAAAGAAAGACCTATTTCTAGATGGTGATTGGTGGTGACGTTAATAATGGTTGAGGGTGGTGATGATGGGGATTGACCATTGAATGATGTGGGGGGTTGGGGTGGTTAAAATTAAATGTCAAAAATACCCCTTAGTTAAAATTAGTTTTTAACAGGGTTAGTTAAATGGACGGATCTAGCAACAAAATGGAAACCTTAGTGATCCAGTTGAGAAAAAAAAAGTTTTTGAGATGGATCTAGCAAAATTGACAACCTCAAGGATGATTTTGACTATTTACTCAATTTTTAGGGTTAGGTTAATATAGTTAGTTTTGATTTACATTAAAGGTTTGGTTAGTTTTTTGTGTTTAATATATTAATTTTATGTAATAGTTTTATTATTTTAATGAATAAAATTAGTTATAATTTAGTTTGATTTAGATTTTATTATTTGTTACTATAATAAAATAAATTTTCTACGGTAGTTGAAAGAAAGGATGACGATTTTTTTTGTGTTAAGCATAGTTAAGGGTAAAAAGGACGTGACAGTGTAGGAAACTAAGTTACATGAAAGGATTGCCCCATCTACACTTCCACCAATATAATTATAAACATGATTTTACGAATATGACCCTTTGCTTTCATTTTCACCGGTCAAAATTTGATGTCGTTATAAGGAAGTTAATCCTTTTTGCAAAAATTGCTCTTTCGGCCTTGAATGGAATTCTCATTTAATGCTTTTAATAGCCTCCAAAGTATAATTGGCCATGGACCATAATCATTATAGTGACGCATAGAAGTAATGGCGCAATGGTATGATTAGTGATTACTCTGTAAGAGTTTTGTTATAGACAGAAAACATGTGGCATCTGGATCTGTAGTGCTCTCATATTTCTTTACTAAGCTAGAATTTTCAATTTAGATGGTAAACAAGCATTTGCAATACGGGAGAAGAATTTCGACCGTTATGACATGAAATTAGGATGGCATGGTGCTAACACCTCATCTTCTACGGAGTAGATGTCTACCATACCGGAACCTAGATGCATAATCCCAAAGGGAAGTTGCTGGAGTATCCGTGAGGTATGAATGTTGCATGGGGAGTTTTTGTAGGATCGTGATTCGGACTAGAATTGATTATACTGCGCGCGTAGATGATTTGAAGGCGGAATTAACGGATCGGTTAGTTGTTAGAAGTGAAGGATGGTGTTAGAAAGATATGAAATGATAAACACACACAAATTAAACATATATTTGGCAGCACTTTGTTATAGAAATTGAGCAAGAGTTACATACAATGTTTGAGACTAAGGGCCATATTATAGCCCTTCTGCCCTACGTCTGGAACTAGTCCTACGATACAAAAGTGACACGTAAATGTCTAAAATGCTGCTCGTAAACCACTAAATATCATATAAACATGCCTACAACTAATATAGACCTATCACTAGCTAGGGACATACACGAAGTGCACTAATAGTCTCCCCCTTGGACCTAGCTACTGATCTTCAACTTGGAAAGATACACCGCAGTGAACTAATAATATCTCTCTTAAGACTTGTATACTTACTGACTTGAGCTTTTGTCGTGGCTTCATTAGATTTCATCTTGGTCTTTTATTAGCTTTGATAACTTGGGAGGAAACAAGAAATCTCTGTTGTTTTGATTGATGATTCTATGACGAAGACGAAGATCAATATCAGCTTCACTTTCATTTTCTTTTCCCGATTCACATCTTCTTTAGCTTCAGTTGCTGGAGCCCTACCACGATCTGGTTTCTCTGAAAATGGAATATCAGGTTCTTGCTATTTAGGATGATCTTGTTGTTTAGGTTCGACTCTTGTTCAGCTTCAAACTTCGTCGATAAATCATGATGAGCATACTCATTGTGTTTGATCATTTAGAAAAAAAATAATAAAAACTGCACAAACTATAACTTGCATTAGAAACGACAAATAATCAGGACTTATTCAAATTTGTCCAGTTTGACCACATACGGAGAAACGACTCATTCTCCCTGTGAACATTTGAATCTTTTCAAAGTTACCTTGCACTTTCAAACTTGTTAATTTAAACCCTGGAATTTATGAAAATTGCATTTTGACCCTTGAATTTTGAAAAAACTTTATTTGATTGTGTTTTGCCTTCAGATTTGAGATTTCAATTGAAAATTTTAGTATTCCAACATCGGTTAATCTAAAATAAATTGAATATAAAATATTTTTGTATTTTAAATTTTGATTTTTTTTTTCAAAACTAAGAACTTTAAAGAAGTAAACTAATACTCATATGCAGTATTTTTGCGAGCTTGCTGATAAGAGAATCATATCAGTATACGAACCAGTCATGATAACCGTTGTTTGATTAGATTAAGTTAGGATAACTAGTAGACAACCGATTTCTGATATTGTTTTCCACTTAAACCTAGAAAATCAAAAGTACTCATCGACACTTTAGATACGGTTAATTGGTAAGATTTAGACTTTCGGCCAACGGTTCCCCCACACACACATTCCCATATCAGGCATTGCGCAAAGCTTAGTCGTGACGGGCGAGTAAGCCATGAATTCGTTTACAAGACACGAGATTAATTAAATCTTGGCCACGGGAAGGTAGATACCGGAAACCTTTTTTTCTTTATTTTTAGATACTTTGCTTAGAGGGTGTGTGCAATCCGTGTCACTATCCCAGCATCCAATCACCATAAGGTCAATATTTATTTATTTGTTTATAGTACGTGTGGTTGATTTAAGAAACCTAGTTTAGCGGGTGTGTTCAATCTAGGTCACTATCCTAGTGATCATGCACCATAAATGTCAGTATTAGCTATAGTACACTCCGCACATACAATGGTTTACCGGTACGAATAGCTAGAGATGAAAGATGCTCGCACTGCTCAACTAATATGCTCTTATTTATGATTGAAAATAAGGGTTTGGCATAGATGATTCTTTTAGAACATTGAAGAACGCATGGTCTATTTGATCAGAATTCAAGGAAAACCAAGATTCGGCCAATTGTTCCCGGATGTATCACAAGCTTAAAAACCCTAAACCTTAGATTTTGGCAACATATCAATCGAGATTTTGGTACCAAGACCATATGCCAATGAGGCGAGATAATGACCTTAAGTTATTAATTTTTATATCACCATGCCAACTTTGAAATGATTTTCAGGCCTACCGGTATATCATTTGTAGGACTGATTATCATTCGCAATTTAAGTTTAGGGAAATCAGACAGTCCACTGATGTACTATAATTTTCTCTTATCCACTAGCAAAAACTCATTTTTTTTATGTTTTTTTTGTGTTTTTATTGAATTTTCTCCCCCTAAAATTCAAAAAGTTTAAAGACATTGAAATCTTTTGGATTATCTGATAGAAAAACGGTTAAACAAAAACAGTTTTCCGATGTGGTTTACTCAGATTTTCCCAAAATGCCTTTTACCTTTCAAAGGTTGTTAAATGATTTGGTAAAATATTTGGCAATTTGGTAGTCAGTATGGACTACAGTAATCACTGGATTCTTAGTGATTGCTATGGAAATTACATTATCAATAAGAAAATGAAGGTGATAAGTAAATGCAAACCATAATCACGCATGTGTGTTGAAGTATCCAAAGAACATGGAAATAGTTGCTCGATGCAGCTACCTGATTCAGAAGTTACAGGAAACACACGTGACAACCTCCCATGAACTGATATCCACCTATTGCAGATTCAGCTTTAAATTTGTAACTACAATTGACAAAATCACCAAGTTCAACACGATCCAGCTTATTGCCATTAGGTATTATAGGCCTTCGGTCGGTAACCCTTTAGATAATGAAGGAACCATTCTACAGCAATCACCCAGTTCCTTCCTATTCATTACAGACACCCGTTGTTAAATCAAAACACTGGCTTATGAATTTAATCTCATCATACATTTTCCCTTTCTTTTCTTCTTCTTCTTCTTCTTCTTCTTCTTCTTCTTCTTCTTCTTCTTCTTCTTCTTTTTCTCTTTCACATCAAACTCCCTCCTTTGATTAGCTAAGGTTACGTATCTGCCAAAGATGTTCTAATCAATTTATCGGAGCGATATGTCACCTATTTTGTGCTAAGATACCCCACTGTCAACAATCAATGATTGATGATAGTTCCTCCTTGAACACCCTGCACACGCGTTCAAAGATTAGTTCTAGAGGGGGGCCTAGGCCTTGATGGTCTTTGGTCAGCCTAAGTCATCAATCATAGGTAGATCCATCCACTTACAATGAGGAGTTGGAGTAGGATCGCTTGATGTTGAACGCTTAGATGAATTTACTGATTTAGGTATGCTAACCTATTGAATTTTATCTTTGAAAAGTTTTGGTTTTCTAGGTTTGGGTTTGGGTTTGGGTTTAGCCTTAGGTTGTGCCTTTAGGTTTCTCTTTGGACTAGCCTTAGGGTTTGCCTTGGGCCTTGAGACCTTAGCTTTTACAACCTTCTCAGTTTTTGGCTTTGGATTTTCAACAACAATTCTTTGTTTTCATTTAAAAGGGTCTGGTTTCTCATTTTCATAATAATTATTATAAAAAAATTCGGTTTGGAGAGCCAAATTGATTTTTGCTGTTGTTTCTTGAGGGTTCATAAGTGCTAGCCTTTATGTTTCTCAGATAGGGACAATGAGATCTAATGTGTCCTACCTTGTTGCATTCAAAGCATGGCCTTCACTCTTCATAGTATTGAGGTTCATACCAAGAATACCCCGAGCTATACTGAGAAGAACTCAAGCTAGACCTTCCAAATCTAGTGGTACTTGAGGATGCTTCATGATCATGAGATCTAGGTGCACCATATCTTTGATCTTTTTTGTTCAAAATACTCAAGATTTGAGTGGTTTTCAAAATTTGACAAACTTGACATCTTCAGTCTTAGGAACCGTGACACCCACCAATTTTTCATGTCAAATCCGTACACTTGATAGATGAGCCTTTACTTTATTATGTGCTATTTTATTCATGCATATATGTTTGTTTAGCTTATACATGGAAAAAATGTGATAATCAACAAGACAATATTCAATAAACTTAGAAATTCTTGAAATTCACATGTATGTATATATAATTAGTTCTATATATATATATATATATATACACATATGTATATTAAGCATGGGAATCTAGTAATTTGTTCTACAAAATTGCAAGCATGCATATATCCTAAATCAAATCAAGTGAATAATGTTTCACTAATAAGGAAATCTACTTTTGAACATCATTAACCCATAATGTCACTTAACCACAAATAGAAACCTCCAAAATCTTCCTAGAAATCGGCCCAAGGTTCCCAAAAGATGTGACAATATCTAGTTGTGACATCCGTCACCTTCATCTTTCACCTAATTGACAATAACTGTCCTTCAAAAATTTCCATCATAGTCCCTGTAAGTTTCGCCGTTTCCAAATTTAATTTTATGAGCGAACAAAATAAAAAAAAACTTATCGTTTATATTTATTATGGATCGGGCATAAGTTTTAATCAAAGGCGTATGTTGAAACGTATTTGTAAAAGATTTTATAAAAAAAAAAAAATTCAAGTTTTATAAAAGTTTTAAGTTCAACATGGTTAGTATTGTTAAGTTTTATAAAGGAAATACTAACCTAGTTTCATAATAAACTAACCAAGTTAAATTTGTAGGGACTAATTATGCCAAGTATCAAAAGATTTAAAATCTGTTCTGTAACATTTCGCATTTATACTTGTACGTTACGATCATCATTAATAAAACGTCAAGTTCTATCATTATTGTTCGCATTTTATTATTGTTGTGGCATTTTTGGAACCCTAATACTATAATATGTATACATAATACACATATATATGCTATATAATTGCCAAAAAAATAATCTGCTTGGGCCGGGACTCGAACCCGTGCCCAAGCCGGCCCAAATATACACAAGCTTTAACCATCTGATCCACACAACCAACTTGTTTCAATACCTGTTTATTATTCTTTTAACCCGACCTTGGCCCTTCACAGTTGACATGGAAAGTCAACTGTGACAGCCAACATCTATAATTATCAATCACAAACGCGTAATTGATCCAAGAATGGAATGGGTTCATGATTATCGGCCAACTACGAGTCATCACACAATCAATTGCAGTTTAAATCATTCCAATTATGCTTAATTACACGTCCCGCATTAAAACCAAGGTCAACCTTACCAATTCATCGTTCCAGACCATTACCCTATAAATTGGGCATTCCTGAACGATCACAACTCGCCCATTCATCTTTCTCAACCCTCAATTCCACTTAATAATCCTCTGTTCTTGGTATTCGATCGCGTTTTGACTTATAAAGTTGACTGAGCAATCGTGCACGATACGTAATTGTAAGTCTGTGATTTTTGGTGGGTTTTAATGTTTGGCGAATACACAACATTAACCCTAAGGTTAATTGGGTTAATGTTGTGTAAATCATTCGATTGCAAAAACTAGGGTTTCGAACATCAAATTGGGGAAGAAACTGTTTTCGCATCTGTTATTTATAATTAATCAACTGAAACCAAACACAACCACTGGTCTAGACCAAGTGGTTGTGCTTGGTGCTTACTGAACCGGCCACGCGGGTTCGAATCCTAGCAGCCGCACCAATTCTTTTCTTTTTCCTTGTTTTTGAAACAATCAACTATATATATATATATTACTTATATTTTATAAATTCATTTTTAAATACTAAAACACTTTTAAAAATTCTACAAAAATTATTTTGTATTAATCTGATGAAAAAGTATAACTCACAGTTTTTAGTTTTCAAAAATTTATTTATTTAATATATATAATAATTAAATCAAGTTTATTCTATTTTATTTATAAAATTCTATAAAAATATCAAAACAATCTTATAAATTTCCACAAAAATTATTCTAAGTTTTTATAACAATAAACTTTTCTGAAATGATTTTTAATTCTGAAAAATCATTTATTTAATATTTTAAATCAATTTTTGTTAGTTTTAATCATAATTAAATCCTAATAAATTCATTTTTCAATATTTTTGCACCAAAATTTTATATAAATTATTTCTGATTATTTGGAACAGAAATATAAATTTTAATCTAATAATTCTTTAATTTTAGTATTTTTAAAATATTAAAGTTAAATTTTGACAATTTGTAATAAATAGATTTAATATTCTATTTTAAAGAAAATAATTTTATAAAAATTATTTTTATACTTTAAACACATTATTGTGACCATCCTAAATTCAAATTTTATAAAAAGACTTTCATTTATTTAATTATCAAATTTCCCTTTATTTATTAAAACATTTTATTATTAATACAACAAATGTTTATCCCCAAATCGAAACCCTAGAGTATACTTGTAGACTAGATAGACTTAGACTTATTTGTTACCTTATACATAGGGTAATACTTGGCAATCTTTTGGGCTACACTCATACTATTTCTCAAGACTTAATACTATACTAAGGTGAGTTTACGTAACCATGTTTATGCGATTCTTTATACTTGCAACATTTTACTTAAGCAATTCTACATGCATGTCTAGTTGTAAACTTTATTGCCTCATGAATTAGACAACAACAGTTTCAACGAGTTTCAACATTACATAATCATTAGCTATAGCCAAGCCGGCGATGCTCAATAATAGATCTATTGGATTGACAATCCCACCCGGATACGTGTACCTCCTACATAGGTAGCGTGGGTGATTATTATCGTTCCAACATATTACTAAGGTGAACAGTGGATGACGGGATGGACCTAAACTAGTCGGAGGTTTGATTATGTCGATTCAACATATTATACTTATTCATGTAGACTTAAACTTACGATAGACATATGAATTGCTAAACTTTTATACTTAAACTATTTGCTTAACATGGATTATGTATTCTCACCAACTTCTAGTTGACCCCCCCATTTTTACAACTCAACAGGAAATAATGATGCATGAAGGCTAGAGTATTTTCATGATAAGACAATTTGAAGTCTATGCTTGCTTGATCTTTGTGATGTATTAGATTTCCACATTGAAACTCATTATGTATTTCTATTTTTGGATATTTGCACTTTAAATTTATTTCAATTAAAATTTGGTTACCATGTGCTACTGTATACTCATTCTTACGTGACACCTCGATGTTTCCGCCATCGGTTGGGTTGTTACAGATTGGTATCAGAGCCTTGGTTATAGGGAATTAGGTTATTAGAAAAATAATCTAGACTATAACCTTAGGGACTTAAACAGTACTTGCTTCTCTTACTTGTAACCCTAATTGCTTCCCTAATCTTATCCCCATCCTATACCTTATATAACCCTAAGCCTACATGTGACTACTCTTATTCGTCTGCTGCAATCCTGATCCACCATTAGATTAAAAGGACAAAATCCTCAGGTTTAACCTGAACCCCCTTGAGATCTCGTTGAAGTTCTAGATTTTAATAACGAACACGTGCAATCTGGAAGGGTGAACGCCTGTATTCTGAGTCTTCTGTCTAGGCTGGCATTGCGCATATATCCCAATCAGAGGAGGGACCCGGATGCCTACCTGGGAATTCTCGGGATGAGTGTTCACTTATAGGCTAAAGCATGTCTTCATATGTTATTAGAATTTAGAATCTTTGATAAGTCAACGTTTTCGTTTATTCGTTTTAATTAATGAATAAATGATTACATTCCTTATATAATCTCATTCATTTCATTGTGTCTCTTACAGATCATGCCTCCACGTCGCAGCACTCGCAATAGCAATGGTGAGAACCACGAGGAAGGTGGTGACAACCATAACCATAACCATAAGCACGGTGCTAACCACAACAACAACAATGGTGTCGATGCCCAACTGGCTGCGATCATTTCTCAACAAATGGCGCAGCAAATCGCGACTCTGGTTCCCAATTTACTACCTCAAGTCATCCAAATGAATGGCAATGGGAACGGTAACGGCAACGGGAACGGTAACAGCAATGGTAATGGAAATGGAAACCACAACGGAAACGGGAATGGTCTCCCAGCCTGTACCCTTAAGCACTTTAATTCTTGTAATCCCCCAAAGTTTAGTGGAGAAGAAGGAGCTACAGGACTCCTACAATGGTTTGAGGGTATCGAGAATACCTTCATCAACAGTGAGTGCCCCGACAACTTCAAGGTTCGTTACGCCATGAGTGTTCTTCACAAACGAGCACTCACTTGGTGGAATGATGAAAAGCGCACTCGTGGGGCTGAAGTTGCTCTCGCTATGACATGGGACCAAGTCAAGGAGGTTATGAAGGAAGAGTTTTGTCCTCGCAACGAGGTTAAGAAGCTAGAAGATGAGTTCCACACCCTAGCTCAAGATAGTGGGGAAAACCTTGCCTACAACACCCGCTTTCACGAGCTTAGCTTATTGTTACCTCACAAAGTCACTCCCCTGCCGGTAGCCATCGAGAAGTACATCGGTGGACTGCCCATGCAAATTCAGGACACCGTTTGGGGAAGAAATCCTGCCACTTTGGAAGAAGCCAAACGCCTGGCGGCTACTCTTACTGATAATCATGTGAAGAACGGTACTCTCTTCCGCAAGGCCACTAAGAAGACGGTTGCCAAAGACACTCCTCAACCCGCTATTGAAGTCAAGCCTGAAACCTCAAGCAACAAAAAGCGCAAGGCTAGGAACTACATGGTTGCTACCACTCCACCTGCTGCCCAAAACCCAGCCAAGAAGCCGTATGGCGGGAGTCACCCTCTCTGCAACACTTGTCAATACCATCATATTCCTGGTAGACCGTGCCGCCAATGCAACAACTGTAAACGGTATGGACACTACACCAATGCTTGCCAAGCCCCTGCTGCCCAAAACAACAAAAACAACCCAGCCAGAAATGCCCCAGCTCCCAACCAACAAAACAACAGGCCTGCTCGTGGTCAATGCTACGTGTGTGGCAGCCCTAATCACTATATCAACAATTGCCCCAATCGTAACCAAAACCAGAACCAGAACCAAAACCGCAACCAAAACCAAAACCAGAACCGCAACCAGAACCAAGGTGCTTGAGGCCGCGCCTACAATCTCAATGCTAACCAGGCCCGTGACAACAACGAGGTGGTGAATGGTACGTTTCTCATCAATAACCACTATGCATCCATATTATTTGATTCGGGAGCTGATAAGTCATTTGTATCACTGAAGTTTGAACCTTTACTTAACTTACCCCAAACTAACCTAGAGGAACCTTTAGTGGTAGAGGTAGCTAATGGGAAGTCTATTTCCATCGACTCTATTATTCGTAACTGTGTGTTGAACCTCGACGATCATACTTTCTCTATCGATCTCATCCCCATGCATCTTGGGAGTTTTGATGTTATAGTAGGCATGGACTGGTTGTCAACCCATCGTGCCGAAATTCTGTGTTTTGAGAAAGTCATACGCATCCATCTCGAATCTGGTGAGATTTTGAAGATCTATGGTGAAAAGCCTTGTGGCGAGCTTAAGCTCATGTCTTGTACTACTGCCCAAAAGTACTTACGAAAGGGGTATACAGCCTTCTTAGCTAACGTGATAGAGAAGGACAAAGGCAAAAGTATCCAAGACATTCCAATCATTCGGGAATATCCTGAAGTCTTCCCAGAGGATTTACCTGGTTTGCCTCCTGCTCGACAAGTGGAATTTAGAATTGATCTTGTTCCTGGTGCTAATCCTGTCGCTAAAGCTCCTTATCGTCTTGCGCCCTCTGAGATGCAAGAACTTGCTAGTCAACTACAAGAACTTTCTGATAAAGGTTTCATTCGCCCCAGTTCTTCTCCATGGGGAGCCCCTGTCTTATTCGTTAAGAAGAAAGATGGATCTCTTAGAATGTGTATCGACTATCGCGAACTCAACAAACTCACTATCAAGAATCGTTATCCATTGCCTAGGATTGACGATCTTTTTGATCAACTTCAAGGAGCAACCCACTTCTCAAAGATTGATCTTCGTTCTGGTTACCATCAGCTTAGAGTCCACGATGAAGATATTCCCAAGACAGCCTTTCGTACTCGATATGGTCACTATGAATTCATGGTCATGCCTTTTGGATTGACCAGCGCTCCCGCAGTGTTTATGGATTTGATGAATCGGGTTTGTAGACCCTACCTCGACAAATTCGTGATCGTCTTCATCGATGATATTTTGATTTACCCTAAATCAAAATCCGATCACGAACAGCATCTTCACTCCATCTTAGGTCTCCTAAGGAAAGAACAACTGTATGCCAAGTTTTCAAAATGTGAATTTTGGCTTAAGGAAGTTCAATTTTTGGGACATGTCATTGATATGAACGGAATTCATGTTGATCCTGCAAAGATCGAAGCTGTGAAGAATTGGAGTGTTCCTAAAACCCCAACAGAAGTTCGTTCTTTCCTTGGTTTGGCTGGTTATTATCGTCGATTCATCGCCAACTTCTCTAAGATCGCTGTTCCTCTCACTACCTTAACTCACAAGGGTAAACCCTATGAGTGGGGACCAAAGCAAGAGGAAGCATTTGAAACTCTTAAGCTGAAACTCTGTGAAGCTCCTATTCTGTCTCTACCTGATGGTAATGATGATTTCGTGGTCTATTGTGATGCATCAAACCAAGGTCTTGGTTGTGTTCTCATGCAACGAGGAAATGTTATTGCTTATGCGTCTCGACAGCTCAAGACTCACGAAAAGAATTATACCACCCATGATCTTGAATTGGGCGCTGTTGTCTTCGCTCTCAAGATTTGGAGACATTATCTTTATGGGACCAAATGTGTGGTGTTCACAGACCACAAGAGTCTCCAACATGTCTTTGACCAGAAAAATCTTAACATGAGGCAACGACGTTGGGTTGAGTTACTTAACGACTATGATTGCGAAATTCGCTACCATCCTGGCAAGGCGAATGTTGTGGCTGACGCACTTAGTCGTAAAGAGCGTATCAAACTTCAATGTGCGAGAGTTCGTACTGATCTTCAGGATCGCATTCTCCAGGCTCAACATACATCAGTCACCCAAGGTAACATGTACGACGAAATGTCTTGTGGTGCTGAGACTCAACTTGAGACCAAACCCGATGGTCTTCTATATTTTCTTAACCGACTGTGGATTCCCGACCGTGATGATCTTCATACTTTTCTCATGAACGAGGCTCATAAGTCTCGTTATTTTATTCATCCTGGAGCTGACAAGATGTACCAAGATCTTCGTTATTCTTATTGGTGGCCTGGTATGAAGAAAGACATTGCTCTTTTCGTTGCAAAATGCCTCACTTGTTCAAAGGTCAAGGCTGAACATCAACGACCATCTGGTATGCTCGAACAACCAGAAATTCCTGTATGGAAATGGGAGAGCATAGCTATGGACTTCATCACCAAACTCCCTCGTACACCCAAAGGTTTTGACAGTATTTGGGTAATCGTCGATCGTTTAACCAAGTCAGCCCACTTTTTACCTATTCGTGAGAAGTATTCTGTGGAAAGGTTGGCAAAGATGTACGTAAGTGAAATCGTATGTCGTCATGGTATACCTTTGGACATTATCTCTGATCGTGATGGTCGTTTCACCTCTCACTTTTGGGATTCGTTACAAGACTCTTAGACATTTCCTTATGAGTATTCATATACTTTATAGGTTGAATTCCTCGGAATTCCCAGTACTTGGTCATTGTCTTGTTAATTCATTATTCAATTTGTTAGTCATGTGTTAGTCATTATTCATAGGCTTGGTTTTGACTGATACTACTTATTACATATTTGCAAACGGTATACAACACATGAATTGCTAAACACTTTTTCTACTATATGTATTCAAACAGGGTATGCTCACCAATACATTTTTGTATTGACCAAATTATTTTCGTACATGTTTCAGGTTGTTTTTGAGATGCATTCTTTGAGCTTTCGGATTCATATTTAGATTTTTGGATTCATTGTATATCAGTTAATTAGCATTTAGAATCGTTGTATTTCAATTTAATGTAATAAACTATTTAATCAATGTATTAATATTTACACTTTTAGTCCATGGGCTATTGAACAATCGTCACTACGTGATACCTCGATGTTTCCGCCATCGGTCGAGGTGTTACAGATTGGTACAGAGCCATGGTTATAGGGAATTAGGTTATTAGAATGCCTTTTAGCCTAGTCTATAACTAAGCTTACATTCACGAGTCCTCTCGTGTATATTTCTCTTATTTCTTATATTTTCTTTCAAGATATTTTCGCTATGATTTTTCTCGTTATTCTTTCGATATTTTGCTTGGAGAAGAAGACACTCGTATTTCACAAATGAAACGATATCACCAAATTAGGAGTGACATCCATACCTTGGTGATTAGTTTCACTCTTCTATATATTTTACATCTTTGGGATAAATATCTTTGAGATAGGAGTGATACCCACACCTCAAAGAATTATTCCTTCAAAAAGAAACTTAACCACTAAGCTGGGAGTGATATCCTTAACTTAGTGATTGGTTTCATTCCACGATTGTTTTCAATTTTGAAATACATCTTCGAGTTATGAGTGAAATCAACATCTCAAGGATCTATTTCTACATCTCGTTTTAAAAGTCTCGCTAAAAGTTTTGAAATTTACCAGTGACGGGGTACGTACAATCGGGAAGAATGACCATTTACTCATAGGTTTAAGTACACTCCCCACAAGTCACTAATAATATTTCAATTTCTTTGGCTAGTCACCAGTTTCAATTTTTTTTCAGTATCACATTCCAATATTTGTATTTTCATTTGTTGTTTGAAACTCTCATCATAATTTTCTATAAGGAAGTTATTATGTCTTTTGAGTTTCTCTATTAGTAGCTTTCGCTATTAGTGCATTTTTTCACTTTTCCTTTATTGATTCTTAAGTTTTGTTTAACATTTGGATTTTGAGTTTTATCTCTTGTTGTTGATCATTCGCTTTACATCATCATTACTAAAACTTCTATGCGCTATTATATCGCATTAAAACTAACACTATTTCATTTATGTTTCGTAACTTTCATAAAGCATCATTTCTCTTGTTCAAAAACATTTTCCTATGACTCAAAAATTTTAAGCTTATTGTTTAACTTTGATCACATTTTGATTCTTGAACGTTGCACAGTTAAAAACGAAGTGGTTTCAAACTTATTAATCATCTTGTTATTATCATCATGATTACAGACTTACTCGATCGATGTCACAGTATATCTCTAAACTAAACCCTTGTGTCTCTACAATATACACAACAATTTCAATGCCTATCTACCCAACACACACCAGTACACTACTCTCTAAAACGATCACCTTAGCAACTGACCCCATGTTGCCATCGCATAAAAACACAAAACCCACATTTTTCAAACACTATCAAGGAGAATCAATCCAAACCAAATCAGATTCTCCATTGTCTTCAAACAACCCATAAACTTATACCAAGATTATCAAATACCGAGCTGATTCACTCAATCAACGTAGCATGAGAAATTGTGCATAGTGGACTTTCAACATTGAACTGGGTTTTTGAACCTAGGTTACCAGCTGACGCTTAAGACTTGGAACTTACACGTTACTCACAAACCTTACTATATCAGTTGTTGTGACACGATCATTCTTTTAGAACTTAAAGTGGTATATTTTCAGAAATGATATATTGCAATCTTTTCACATTCGTGTTATTTCGAAACTTCAAACTTTTTACATTTGGAGTCTATTCATGTTAAATACATTGACTTTTAACATTTTTGCTATTTAAGTATTGGTCTTTTGGAAACACATTTGATTTATATGATCTTGTCTTGCCTCTTATAAACTTGTTTCACATATTTACAAATCAAATATAAACCTTTTTCTTTTAATACAACGGATTCATTACATGTATTCAGAAAAAGAAACTTACGACTGATAATACACCTCATAACACTTTCCAACTCGACTCCTCGTAAACACATAAAAATGTGTACTTACGAAGTCTTTTCATGTGTGCCTGTTTTGAATCTAAAACATTCTTCGATTTTTTTTAAAAAAAAAAGTTATTCTCATGCTTTACTACTACTCTTCCAATTATATCACAAAGTTCGAACAAACTACGTTTTTATAGACGAAAAAATTACCTCTTTACACTTGGACACTCTTAGTCGCAACACTTTTGGTTTAACAAAACAATGGTCATATCCTAATCGGAATGTTGCTAAATGTCTTTTATCGTATAGTACATATATGCAAAACTATTAAATTTAAACCCTCATGCTAGTAGACTATATGTCTGTTCTGTGCACTTTCATTTGCAGTAAATTTCATTCTTACATTATTTTATTATGTTTGCGAATTATCCTCGCATTATTCCTTTATTGGTTGTTATTCTCACGCGTTATTCGCAACTACTCTCGCACTAGTTATTAGTAGTTACTCTTACAATACTGGTTTTGAGCAATAATTTAACTCATTTACTTTCATTTTGAATGATTTACTCGATTTATATTATTCTATTCTTTCAATCGAAATTTTATGCTATACTTATATACTTACATGAACGCATATTTGGTATGCATATTTTCTTTCCTGTTTTGAGCAAAACCCTGTTATACTTTACATTTTATTTTGTTCATCATCATGACCAAAGAACATACTAGTTGATTACTCGTATGAGATCTAAGCCAGTGCCCACGTACGACTCGGATTAGAGTATTTCTTTAATTCGAGGGGAAGGGTGTAAACCTCAGAGTTTATCAATATGAATGTTTAAAGCCAACGATGTGAACAGAAGTTACCGGTTAAAGGTGAACCCGAAAGGGAAGAACCTCTAACCATGTCTATTACTTACATGTTACTCTCATTACGGTTAAAGGGTAAACCCGACAGGGAAGGACCTCTAACCATGTCATTGTTTCATTGCAGTATCAATTACTTAGCATATCCTGATTGCACGCATTTGTTTCTAGTATTACTTAGGATAGGGTTATGGAAAAGCATAACACCCTAGTGTAAGGTAAATCGATGATTACGGTCCAGAACGCAATCATGGGTTTACAGGTACATGAGGGTGGTGTGTAATTCTATTTAGGCTATTGGTAGACAATCAGTACGAGTCCAAAGTATCGGGAGTGTGGTGGGTCAGCTGCGGTACACCCTATATATAAGCATAAACGATACCGCGGGAGCGGACTAGGAGTTGACCAAGAACATACCCATTATTACCTCTTCATTAGATCATTGACTAATAGCTAGCATTTTCGATAAGAACGTTCTTACACGAGCCTCAATTAGCCTTCCTAGAGTCTCTCTATTGACCACTCACACAGAAACTAAAACTTTGTGCACCTTTACACCCCCGGTTATTTGGAGTCTTGTTGTACATTCCAATAACATTTAGTCAGAAACCTTTTAAAGTAGGGGAGACTGCTTCACTAGTACCTCTGCCCTCACCAGTTACACATTCCCAAAACTTTTCTCATTTAAACTCTCAACTTTCTAACTTTGGGGCAAATGTTCAAGGTTTTGAAACTCTTACTTCGGATATTAGACAACTACTTTAAAATTTTGTCAAACTATAATGGATGCATTGAAAAAAAAAACCCACTTGGCTTTTACAGCGCTTTTGTTTTATAGTAGCCTCCACTTGAAAAAAATTTCGAGACGAAATTTTCTAAAGTAGGGGAGACTGTGACATCCGTCACCTTCATCTATCACCTAATTGACAATAACTGTCCTTCAAAAATTTCCATCATAGTCCCTGTAAGTTTCGCCGTTTCCAAATTTAATTTTATGAGCGAACAAAAAAAAAATAAATTTATCGTTTATATTTATTATGGATCGGGCATAAGTTTTAATCAAAGGCGTATGTTGAAACGTATTTGTAAAAGATTTTATAAAAAAAAAAATTCAAGTTTTATAAAAGTTTTAAGTTAAACATGGTTAGTATTGTTAAGTTTTATAAAGGAAATACTAACCTAGTTTCATAATAAACTAACCTAGTTAAATGTGTAGGGACTAATTATGCCAAGTATCAAAAGATTTAAAATTTGTTCCCACCTCCTTATTTTCAGTTCTCCGGCGAGTCAGATTCCGATCACCGGTATGTTTTCCGGCGATGCTCTCTCTCTCGAGCTTTTAATACGTAATTAGTCGATTTTTATACGTAATCAATGGTTCTTAATCATAAGCGACCAGTTTCACTTGACTACATATGTTTTAAAGCTGATTAATCAACCTTGAAGGCTTGTTATTTGTAACCGATCGGACATTAAAACCCATCCAAAACATTCGCAACTTATAAATAATCCTACGAAATTGATGAGCTATTATCATTCACAGACCTTAAACAAAGCTTAACCCACTAAAAACACATAATAAAGATGTCCAGATTGCTCGGTTTATTGCTTCAAAGTTTCGAACCTGTGTATGTCGTTTTGAGCGTTAATCGAACATTGTAAGTATAAAATCTTTATGTCGTTTTAATCTTTTTTAGTCCTCTTCAAAAGCCCTCTGTAACCGAGTTGTTATCATGCTTGAATTGGGTTATTGAATCTTAGGGTAGGGTTAGGGTTCTTGAGTAATTTGGGGAATAAGATGAACTACCAACAAGTGTTTAAGTTTAATCTGTTTCAATCAAATTAACAAACATGATATGTGGGCTAGTGGTTAGTGTGCATACATTCCATATGTGGGTCTGGGGTTCGAGTCCCTGCAGCCCCACGTTTTTGTTGAGTTTTTTTTGAATATTTTCTTTATTTAAAATAATTACTCATTATTTAAGTATATATTTATATACATTGAAAACTTAGAATATTCATATTAAATCCATTTTTTACCCAAAAATTATGAAAATTTAGGTGTAACATTTTGACACTATAAAGAAAATTACCACACTTTTATTTTCTAGAAAATATCCTATTTTTATATTTTTATTGAGTTTATTTGTTTTAATCGTATTTAATTGATTAAAAATTCATTTATAATGATTTTAATCTCAAACTTTTTGGGAAATTATTTCTAGCCATTATGAACTGAAATAAAAAATATTTGGTTCAGAAAACATTTATTTTTATTAATTTTCCTATTTTTTTACCATTTAAACATGATTTAATCTCATTAAATCAGTTTTAAATATAAATAAGTTTATAAAAATTATGAGAAAGTTATTTTGATTAATTTACATAGAAAGCATCCATTTTCTATAAAAATAGCATTTTTGGGTCATGTCTTGTATTATTAACATTATTTATGTTTAATTAGACATAATTAAACATTTATTTATTTACACTATTTAAACATCTATTTTATAAATACTTCTCTTATAAGATAGAAATAATTCTATGTTTTAAAATCTTAATTACAATTTGTGGGATCATTGTGTAACTCATAAATATTTATTCCAATATTTATGATTATTGTATTTATTTACAATAATTAGTTAAAGTGACAACTAAATTATTTTGTATTAATTATTTAAACATACGTTGACCTAAATATTCAATTGGTAATATTTATTCTACTTAAATCCTAATTACAAACTTTTGTATATTATTTTTAATATACAACTTTTATCGTAATTCAACTTATCATAACAACTCTAATTCCCCAAATCGACTTAGCAAACCCTAATGCCTTAGACCCTAGTTACCTTAGACTCTTAGACATTTCCTTATGAGTATTCATATACTTTATAGGTTGAATTCCTTGGAATTCCCAGTACTTGGTCATTGTCTTGTTAATTCATTATTCAAATTGTTAGTCATGTGTTAGTCATTATTCATAGGCTTCGTTTTGACTGATACTACTTATTACATATTTGCAAACGGTATACAACACATGAATTGCTAAACAATTTTTCTACTATATGTATTCAAACAGGGTATGCTCACCAATACATTTTTGTATTGACCAAATTATTTTCGTACATGTTTCAGGTTGTTTTTGAGATGCATTCTTTAAGCTTTCGGATTCATATTTAGATTTTTGGATTCATTGTATATCAGTTAATTAGCATTTAGAATCGTTGTATTTCAATTTAATGTAATAAACTATTTAATCAATGTATTAATATTTACACTTTTAGTCCATGGGCTATTGAACAATCGTCACTACGTGATACCTCGATATTTCCTCCATCGGTCGGGGTGTTACAGATTGGTATCAGAGCCATGGTTATAGGGAATTAGGTTATTAGAATGCCTTTTAGCCTAGTCTATAACTAAGCTTACATTCACGAGTCCTCTCGTGTATATTTCTCTTATTTCTTATATTTTCTTTCAAGATATTTTCGCTATGATTTTTCTCGTTATTCTTTCGATATTTTGCTTGGAGAAGAAGACACTCGTATTTCACAAACGAAAGGATATCACCAAATTAGGAGTGACATCCATACCTTGGTGATTAGTTTCAGTCTTCTATATATTTTACATCTTTGGGATAAATATCTTTGAGATAGGAGTGATACCCACACCTCAAAGAATTATTCCTTCAAAAAGAAACTTAACCACTAAGCTGGGAGTGATATCCTTAACTTAGTGATTGGTTTCATTCCACGATTGTTTTCAATTTTGAAATACATCTTTGAGTTATAAGTGAAATCCACATCTCAAGGATCTATTTCTACATCTCGTTTTAAAAGTCTCGCTAAAAGTTTTGAATTTTACCAGTGACGGGGTACGTACAATCGGGAAGAATGACCATTTACTCATAGGTTTAAGTACACTCCCCACAAGTCACTAATAATATTTCAATTTCTTTGGCTAGTCTCCAGTTTCAATTTTTTTTCAGTATCACATTCCAATATTGGTATTTTCATTTGTTGTTTGAAACTCTCATCATAATTTTCTATAAGGAAGTTATTATGTCTTTTGAGTTTCTCTATTAGTAGCTTTCGCTATTAGTGCATTTTTTCAGTTTTCCGTTATTGATTCTTAAGTTTTGTTTAACATTTGGATTTTGAGTTTTATCTCTTGTTGTTGATCATTCGCTTTACATCATCATTACTAAAACTTCTATGCTCTATTATATCGCATTAAAACTAACACTATTTCATTTATGTTTCGTAACTTTCATAAAGCATCATTTCTTGTTCAAAAACATTTTCCTATGACTCAAAAATTTTAAGCTTATTGTTTAACTTTGATCACATTTTGATTCTTGAACGTTGCACAGTTAAAAACGAAGTGGTTTCAAACTTATTAATCATCTTGTTATTATCAACATGATTACAGACTTACTCGATCGATGTCACAGTATATCTCTAAACTAAACCCTTGTGTCTCTACAATATACACAACAATTTCAATGCCTATCTACCCAACACACACCAGTACACTACTCTCTAAAACGATCACCTTAGCAACTGACCCCATGTTGCCATCGCATAAAAACACAAAACCCACATTTTTCAAACACTATCAAGGAGAATCAATCCAAACCAAATCAGATTCTCCATTGTCTTCAAACAACCTATAAACTTATACCAAGATTATCAAATACCGAGCTGATTCACTCAATCAACGTAGCACGAGAAATTGTGCATAGTGGACTTTCAACGTTGAACTGGGTTTTTGAACCTAGGTTACCAGCTGACGCTTAAGACTTGGAACTTACACGTTACTCACAAACCTTACTATATCAGTTGCTGTGACACGATCATTCTTTTAGAACTTAAAGTGGTATATTTTCAGAAATGATATATTGCAATCTTTTCACATTCGTGTTATTTCGAAACTTCAAACTTTTTACATTTGGAGTCTATTCATGTTAAATACATTGACTTTTAACATTTTTGCTATTTAAGTATTGGTCTTTTGGAAACACATTTGATTTATATGATCTTGTCTTGCCTCTTATAAACTTGTTTCACATATTTACAAATCAAATATAAACCTTTTTGTTTTAATACAACGGATTCATTACATGTATTCAGAAAAAGAAACTTGCGACTGATAATACACCTTATAACACTTTCCAACTCGACTCCTTGTAAACACATAAAAATGTGTACTTATGAAGTCTTTTCATGTATGCCTATTTTGAATCTAAAACATTCTTCGATTTTTTTTTAAAAAAAAAGTTATTCTCATGCTTTACTACTACTCTTCCATTTATTTAACAACCGGCAAAATTAAGGTAATTCCGTACTAATTAATTAAACACGATTAACGTAATTAATCGTAATTATGTGCTGATTATTTAATTGAGGCCTTAGAAAGATAGAAGTTCCCAAATAATGCATAGGAATGCGTAAGTTTAATAGCAAAGCATGATAGGATCATGCGCAGGCAAAACTATCCGGTATGGACACTGGCGATTACCCGGTAAAACTTAAATAAGCGAAACGAACTCCGGACACTCGGAATATAAAATAAATAATATTTTCACAAAATATAATGAGTTTTGGAAACCCAAAGCCATACGTGAAAGCTTATTGTACAAATCTCCCGGTAACGAATAAAGTGCGCGTACCGCACCCGATACGCGCATAACACGTAATTTCACCTGGCAAAAGCCAAAATAAATTATCAGTAATTTAACTGAGCAAAATTTAATGAATATTAACGGTATTTTAATATTAAGGTAACCCGCGGTTAAAATTCAAGAAATACCCGGGCGGTACCCGAAAGAAAGTAACTTAAACATATTATGGAGAAGTAATTAGCAAAGTGGACCCCACCAACCACCCTATAGGGGCCGGCCAAGGGCCCACATGAGTGGAGATTACTTGAGTTTTTCTTGAAAATCCATAATATTATTATCAATGATTAGTATGCATGCAAAGTGATTGGGTAGAAGATTAACCAACACATCTCTCCCTCTCTCTCACTAAACTCGGCCCAAGCACCCTCTAATAATATCCCCAAGATTTTTTTTCTAATCTTCCATAATCTTCTAAAATCCTACACTAAGATCTTTAACCAATCCAAGCAAGATACACTTGATCTTTGCAAGATTTGGAAGGAT